>OX451345.1:3431485-4091235 GCA_949629155.1 Myopa testacea | reverse complement strand
CATATCAACATCATGATAATGATTTCACTTTCATCACATCATTATCACATTATTATAACATCATAATCATCATCAGCATTTATATTTTTCTCACTTTACATGGAATACTTTTATCCCATTTTTTATGGGAAAATTTTGAGTCTGTTGCAATCTGTTTCAAATAAAATTATTTTCGTATTTTTTTTATGAAACAAAAAGCACTTAAAAATATTTATGTTCCTATTTAGACACATCAATACATCAATACATGCATATGTACATACTGCATCTTCATTTCAAGTCAAGCATAAAAAATAATAAAAGTTTAAAATAAATCAAAAAAAAAAAAACAGAAAAAAAATCAAAATTAGAAAACATTTCAATATAATAAATTTTTCAAAAATTTCCCATTGTTAAATCCCGTTGTTAATTTTTTTCCATTATCAATGAAACGCATATTCAAATATTTTCAGTGTATCTCGCTGTGTATCGTTTCGGCCTTCAGTGTCATGAAATCGATATTTATTTATAGTGTACTTTGTAATTATTACAAGTATGTGGCTCAAACGGTGACAGGAAACAGTTTAGAAGTTTACAGTGACACGGGGACGGAACAGATGAGGTTTTCGTTTGATGTGGATGAGTGTATTTTTTTCTCCCTCTCTCCCTCATGACAGATCGAGTGATAAACGGCGCCTATAAACGCTGGCATCCACAAGAGCCTCAACAACATCATCAACTACAACAACAACAGCATCAACAAGAACAACATCCTCATCAACTACAAGAACATCATCGTCAACTACAACAACAACGAGTATAACAACACCTTCACTTCACTTCACTTCAAATTCATCGAACAGCATCGACTTCGAGTGTGAATTTCTAGAGATCCATTTTTTAGTCCGTTTTTTTTTTAGATTTTTTCTCTCTTCGACTTCTTACTTTCTTCCTCTTCTTCGCACAAGGACAAGTTTATTTTTGTCCCATGCTCAGTGGTTAAAGTAGGGAAATTTTTTAAAATTTGTTTTTTTTTATCTTACTTTTTTATAGGTTTTTCATTTTTGTATTTTTATTTGATTTATACACTTAATAAGTTTCATTATAATCGCATTTTTAGCTGCCTGTTTTTTTAATATGTTAAAAAAATTCGATACTTAATACAGAGAGACAGAAGACTCCTTAATTCTTAAAAGATCTTTAAATCTTAAGATCTAAAAAATTAAACCATGAATCAACGTGTAAATGTAACCCTCTCTCCTCTCTCCCCTCTCTCAACCTCATCATCTTCTTTCCCGTTCAACTTGAGAAAGTGTGAAATAAATGCGACTTGATATCAACAGGATATCATCCCGGATTTTATTAAAGAAATCTTGCATTAATAATATCACGTGACAATAGACAACTGAAAACGCCTGTTGGTGTTGTTGTTATTTACTATTGTTGTTGTTTCTGTTATTATTATTATTATTGTTGTTGTAGTTGTAGTTGTTGTTGAGCTAGTGCTGGTGGTTTTGTTTATTTTGTGTCACCTGCTAATAATCATAGATGACAAGTTGACAGGGTAGAAAATTTTGTGTTTATGAATAATAAAATAAGAGGAAGAAGAAGAAGACGAAGAAATCAAAAAAATATATCAAAATGAAAAATGACAAAAACAACGAAATAAAGACAAATAAAAACAGACGTAAGACAGACAACAGACAAAGAATCCATAATAACAACAACAATAATAGTGACATGATAAGCAGCAAGAAGGCAGAGAGAGAGAGATAAATAGAGGGAAAGAGAGGGAAAACAAGAGGGTGGTAGAGAAAGAGGGAAGAGAGAGAAAAGAAGCAACAGCAACAAATATGAAAAAAGCATTTCACTCACATTTAAAACAACGTGAAGAATATCGAAGATGACAACTTTAATAGAACAAGTTTGACATGAAGAAGAAATATCAGAAAAAGAGGAAGGAAAAGAAGAATAACAGCAACTACGAAAATATGAAAAATGTTATGGAAAAAGTACAAATATTATTAATTCTTAATATTTATTTAAGGAACTAGATAAAAATTAAAAAAAAAATAATAATAATAAAATAATAATTAAAAACTTTTTAAATATTGTTGACTTTCGTTAAATTTCGTAGAAATGTTGTTAAATAAAATTGTCTTATAAAGGTGGGCCATCACCTGGTTTCTTTTTAAAATTGCCATAGGAAAACATCGTTCAATGTGAATTCACTCGGAACCTTGACATTATTAAAAAAACTAGAAACGATTCTTCCCGTCAGAGACTCATTTTAAACGCTTTAAATGGTGTCTCAGGAAAGAAGAAGAAGACTAGTAAGAAGAAGAAGAAGAATAAGCAGTTCATAACATAAAATAAGCACGCATTATTAGAAGCTTGTCTATTATAATGTCAGAGACGAAATGAGAAACAAAAACAACAACAACATGGAAGATAATAGAAACAAAGTAACGCTGTGGGGTTTCTTGGGTTTTCGTCCGAGGAGGGCCAGGCTTTTCATTAAGTCCTCTGAAAATCGTTTGCATTCGCAGCACATTTGCAATAACTACAAAAACAACAACAACAACAATAGCAATACCAACACCAACAACAACACAAACAATGTGTCTTAATAGCTTGTGAGTCCCTTCGTAACCATTTTGAAACTGGA
Source organism: Myopa testacea (assembly GCA_949629155.1). NCBI lineage: Eukaryota > Metazoa > Arthropoda > Insecta > Diptera > Conopidae > Myopa > Myopa testacea. Next base: position 4,088,588 of record OX451345.1, on the reverse strand, counting down.
AAGGAAAGGAAAGGACAGGAAAGGAAAGGACTAAGAAAGAAGGAAGGGCAAAAAGTCGTTCAGAAAAATTTAACAACAAAGAACAACAACACGAAAACAAATTGAAAAATAAGACAGGGCAGAAGTTTGACTTGAGACAGCTTGAACAATAAGCAAAACTTAAGAAACACTGAATTCGCCTCAATTGAGGAGAGAAAAAATAAATAAAATCAAAAGCTTAGCGAAAAGTAGAACCCGAGGAATCGAGGAAATGAAACCAAAATAAGGCAGAATGAAAGACCAAAAAAAGAGGTCCTTAAAAACAAAACAAAAAAATGGTGATGATGATGATGTAAGGTTTTTTTGGGAAAGGTTCGGCATCGTAGCACGTAAATCATCGATATAAATCAAGGAATAGAAAAAAGAACATATATGAAAGGCAAAACGGACGAAGCATAAAATGCAAAAGAAGAAGATGAAGCATAAAAACTAAAACAAAAACAAATACAAACAAAAGAAACGAAAAAGAAATAAAATAAAAACGAAATCATAGAATTTCATGGTCAACAGAGCAACAATTGTTGGGGTCTGCTGATGGTGGCGGAGGTATACGAAAGCTTTTGAGTCGCAAACACGCACAACCCAATCTTTTGCTTCTTCTTCGTGAAAATTAACAGGAATTTCAACGATTTGCATATGTTTAAAAGGAAACAATAAAAAAAGAACTATTTCTTTCCATTTCTATTCATGAAAAGATAGCTTTTTGTAGATACTCAATAAAAAGAAGAAAATGTATTTTAGTCTTTCTATTTATTAGATGATTGATGAAGGGAGAGACCCCAATTCCTCTCTCAAATGAAGCAGATGGTCCAATAATTTAAGGTTTATTCCGTCAAAGAGGGTAGAGAAAAAGAGGTAGATAACTTTACAAGAGTTAATTTCTTCAAAATAAAAAACCCATATTATCGGCAACCTATAAATTTTACAAATAAACAGATTTTAATTCGAAGCTCAGCGACTTCACATTTAATAGTCTGTAAAATTTCGCGAACATCCGACCAACGAATCCATTTTTATGGCCACTTCAATCACCGTACAAAAGGAATTCTTAGGCTTTGTAGGTTTATTTTTTTTTTTATTTCTTTTCGTTTGCGCCTTTTCGTCGTTTTGATTGTCCCCTTCAGCAGTCAATAAAAATAAATCATTCCGGTCTTCTTTTGTATACAACAATCAACAACCCCTCCCACTCCCCCTGACCTCTCCCACCGTCCATTCTTATCTCAACACTTCACAAGAGGAGGGTCCTTGAATCGAGCCTCGAGCATCGCTGTGTTGACTAACTTGTTGTTGGCCAACCGCTGTTCATGATTTTATTGTTCCTTTTTTCATTCCCACCCCCCTCGCCACCCCTCCCCTCAAGTTGCCAGCATTTTGTGTGGTTCCTCATACCGTAATTTTTACTCTAATTGTTGTTGATTGTTAGAAACAATTATGTTTTTTGCTTGTGTCTAATTTTTGTGCTTCCCAACATGAATTTAATTTACTTTTCATGATTCAATTAGATTTAATAAAGTTTATTACAAGGATCTTGGAGTCTTTAAAGAGTATTTTAGAAGAGTCTTTAAAGAGAGTCTTTAGATATAAAGACTACTAAAGTTAAAGTCCATAAAAAGTAAAATTAGAGTATCAGTTCACGTGGCATATTTCTCTGAAGTGAGTTGGATCGTTAAGCGTCAGTTTTCAAGAATATTCCAAAAGAACAACTATATTTAAAGTGAAGCTATATCATGGAAGATTATCGTAGAAGAGTATCCTAGAAGAGAATCTTAGAAGAGTATCCTGGAAGAGTATTTTTGATAACTACTCTAACTAAAGTTCATAAAAAGTCACATTAAAATATCAGATCACGTGTCAAATATTGTTGAAGTGTTTCAATAAATAAGGTAATCGATTTTCATTTCTAGATTCATTTTATATGAATAAATCTATCAATTAATCTGTCAATCAATCTACCATCCAATATCAACATCATAATCCATCTGTCACTCACCTTAAATTAAATGTTTATTTATTATTGCTAATTAATCCGTTGCTATTAATTAATTAAAGCGTCAAAGTTTCATTGATTTCCTTCTTCATTTTTTTATTTTAATTGGTTTTTTTGAGTATTTCAATTGTTTTTCAATTCAATTTTCAATTATTTTTTGTTAAATTTGCTATTTTTATTTCTAGTTTTATTCTATTATTGAATCACTTTAGCGAATTTTCTGTGTTTCCTTGTTGAACGCGTTTTTTATGAATTTATATTTAGATTTTATTTTATTTTAGATTTCCGAATATTTTATTGTTTTTTGTTCCTTTTTTTGCTCGAAATGATTTTGTTTTAAATTTAATAAAGCATTGATTTGTGTTAATTAGTCGTACTTAATTTATACTAATGATAATAATAATAGTAATAATAGTACTTGTATTATTTTCAATTAAAAATTTTTATTTAGTAAATATTTTTAAAGTTTTAAATAAACTTGATGCTGAAGCTTTTAATGTTGTTTTATTTCTATTTTTTTCTTTTAATTTAATTTAATTTTAGTTATTTTGTAATTATTTATTAAAGAGCATAATAAATAAAGAACTTTATTTTTTTTAATTATTTTATTTTTTTTTCAGCTTCTTGTTTTTCGGTTTTTTTTTTTTGTTTTTATGATATGCGTTGTTGTTGTGGTAGTTTTAGTTGTTGGTGTGATTGTGTTATAGTTGTTGTTGTTGTTACTGATCTGCTTTTATATGAAATGTGATTTTATTGACTTTATTGTTGTTGTTCTTGCTGAGTTTTTATTGTTGTTGTTGTTGGCTGGAAACTTTATATTCATTGTTTTCTTGTTTTATTTTATAATAATGTACACTATAAATTTATCTATATATATGTATATATATATATTTACATTATTTTCACCATTTTTTTCTGCTACTTGGAATTTTTTTATACACTTTGAATAATATTTTGATTATTACTAAAATTAGTTGAAATATATTAAAATAGTTTAGTTTGTTTGTATTCATTGGGGAGGAAAAATATTTTAATTGTATTATAGGTTTTTGTTTTCAATTTTAATATTCAAAAAGCACTTGATGATAAATACGCACACAGACACACTCACACTCACGCAAGCATCAACAATTTGAGCACTTTTATTATCTGCAGCAGTAGCTCAGGAGCACTCAGAGTGCAACAACTACAATAACAACACTTGGCAGGTGGCGCCCACAAAGTCACAGACACACACAAACACACACTAATACACACACACACACTGATACACTAACACTTCAACACACTTCCACACTCTCAGTCACTTCAGTACTCATGCACTTGAAGCCCCTCCCTCTAAAGCACGCTTCGTCCTCCTCACCATCCCCGCTCTCTGCCTTCTCCTCACCCCTTCACACCCTCCCCGACCCTTTCACTTTACCCACCCCCTTCGCGACCTCAAAAGCCGCAGCTCAACCGCTCATCATCCTTGTGAAGCACTGAATCCTTCTTCAAACACACGAAACGAAATCCTTTTTGTATCTAAATTTGTTGTACTTTGTTTCTTTTTTTTCCGTTTTTTAATTTTAATTTTTATTTTTTTTTGTTTTTTACTTAATTCTTTCGTGTTTTGTTGTGTTAGTTTTTAACTTTATTTTTTCTTCCTCTTTTGTTTCTTCTGTTGTTTGTTTCTTTATTTTATAAATGTTCAAATCTGTTTCGTTTAATTTTCTTTTATTTTATAAATTTTTAATGTTGTTTTAATATTTTAACACATGAAAATGTTCTGATTTTTCTGTTTTTATTGTATTTTTTTTTTTATTTTTCGATCTTTCAAAGCAATTCAATTTTTATTCGATCATTAAAACTTTTGATGAAGATAACAAAGTAGTTGATGAAGAGGTGGGGGCGGGGGATGGGGGGGGGGATATGGGAGGATGACAAGATAACGGAGTTACCACTCCGATTTCTATCTCGCTATCTCACTCTCGCATGTTTTCTTTCTTTCGAACAGCCAAACAATGTTTCACGTTTTCAGAGAACAGCAAACTTTTGATTGTATTATTTCAGAATTTGTTGGATTTTTAAACACTTTTTCTAGTGATTTATTTATTCTCTTCTTCTACCTTTCTCGATGTCTGTTTTCAATAAAATATTCAACGCTATTCGAGAACCGATATTAAATTAAATGATTTTGGTCCATATTTTAATTTCTCCAATTTTTTGAACACGTCTTTTTAATTATTCTGAATTTTCTTTTGGATCTCCTTCGTTTTTTTCTTTCTTTTGTCTGTTTTTATGTTGTTTTCCCTTTTAAGTTTCTTATTCCTTTGAACTACGTTCGTTTTTTGAGCTCCTGATTTGCAAACAAGTAATTCAACGTGTGTTTTTATTAAGTAATCGTTTGACATTTGCGTCAAAATGCAACTTTAGCCACATCTTCTCTCAAGGACATGAAAGCCAGATCAAAGCTGCTGTACTCACACACGCACAAACACACACACACATACACACATCATCGAGAACCGTTGAGTTGTTGTTTTAACAACAATCCTTTGAATGATTATTTTCACCTTTTTTAGCGCCTTGAAGTCAACAAAAAGAAAACAGTTTCCATCAAAACTCTTCCAATAAATAAAATAATTTGTTCTCAATTTTTTTTTTTTTTTGTTAACCAACAGAGTAAAATTTAAACAAATATTTTTTTGTATCCTTTTTTTATTCCTTTTCCGTTTGCTTAAAAATATTTAACTTTTTTAAAATGACTTTTTAATTTATTTTTATTGCTTTATTGCCCTTTTTTCCGAATCTCGAAGGAAGGAAGAGAAAAAAAACAGTTCTCTGTGGAGAGAACAAGCCTCGAGTTGGGCTAAAAGAAGAACTCGATAACTACTGGAGTTAAGAAGAGCAACGAAACAGGACCCGGAGGCGCAACACGAATGTGTTTGTTCACAGTTTCTAAAAACAACCGCTCGAAGCGACGAGGGCGACACTAGCGAAGACACTGGCGACGGCGACGGGCAGCTGCGTGCGCGGTTCTGAGCATCGCGGCGTATTCCCAGCGACTGAGGTTCGCAGGCTGAGTTTTCTGGAGACCGACGACCAAGCGAAAGCGTTCGCAAATGCTCACGAACGACAATAAACGAGCGAGAACAAACAAACCGAATGAGGAAACGAGCACACAGCGAAACGAGAAGAGCTCATCGCTTTAAATGAGGACACGAAGAGAGCCGCCGACCCTGATCAGCAGCTGACACTGAACGACTCTCAGTCACTGCGACGTCATCGTTGTCACAGACGTCATCATGTGGAGCAGCGAGAGAGAGCGACAGCAACAGCGACAGCAACAACAACAACAACAGCAAATCTCACGAAAAGAGGATAACATTGAATTCCACTCAATGCCAGCAGGAAACCGGGAAGAGGGCTGAAACTCGGGCCAGCCAGTCTTGATTTTTCGACCAGTTTTCTTGTGTAGACCAGTCTAGTGGCTGTTGCGTTGTTATTGTTTTTGTTTTCCCTCCGAGAAGCAACAACAAACCAGTGCTTTGAACGTGAAGTTCATTCATTTATAGTGGAATCGCAACGCTGAGTGGAGCGAGCGAAGCTGGCGGAAAGGATGCCATCTCGCAGACTCACAGGATTTGTTGTTGAGTGAGGCAGAGCAAAGAGACGCGAATAAAAGTGCAGAGAACTCGTAATAATAGCGAATATCTGCAGTCAGTTGAAAATCTGCGGCGTATTCAAGAGAGAGAGAGTGGAAAGGAGAGAGGAATGGAGAGCGGGTTGGGAAGAAGGAGATAAGAGATGACTTCGATGGGTTAAATCAAATTTAAAGGTTTCTTTCCTTCTGAAGCAAAACAATGAAAACAACGTGACATAAAATCAGAACACCAAAAACAACAATAAATACAAACACAGCCGAAATAACAATAATAATAATAATAATACTATATCATCAACAACAATTCAATTCAATTCAACTTTATTGAGACGATGACAACTTACTTATACAATAAATATATACAACTTAAACTATGCATGTTTACAAGTTTGGCAACTCCCAGGGCTGTAAAGTTTTGCCTTGTGCATGATATTTCGTAGTATTTTAACCAATAGTACAATTTCACGAGATTGTGTATTAATTAAGATATGATATCTTCTCGTTAAGTTTTATATAAAGCTCTTGCTCCCGGAGCTTTGCAAGTGTTCTTATAATTATTGGAAGCTTAATAGCTATTTGACTTAGAATAATAATAAGGTACATCAGGTAATATACTTGAAATAAGACTATTACAGAGGTATATGAGTTTCGTAATATGAGAATAAGTTATTTTGTTTTTGATAAGGCACTTAAAGTCTACAACATTTAATATATTATTTTATATGAAATCACATTACATTACAGTGAAAGGAAAATTATCCTCTATTTTGGCAAGATGAACTATTCTGGTAAAACAAAGGAACTAAAGCAGATTGGTCATTACCTGCTAATATAGAATCTAAGTCAATTGAGTCTATACACAAAGGAGATAAATAATTTTCAGAATTCCAAGGCTCTCTGGATAGAGAAAAAAACGTACTACTTATAAGATCATTATCTATATAGCGTAAATTTGTTACGGATTTTTTCATAGCTCTTAAGGAGTATCTCATTAGGGGTTCAACTCCGGACTTATCGTAGATGTAGCTGTTCGCATATTTTTTGTTAAAAGATTGGAAATGTTTGTTAATACTTAAGCGCAGAATTTGTCTTTCAAACACTTCAAGCTCTCTCGCCACCGACGGTGAGAACGAAAACCAGCACGGGAAGGCATAGGTCACAACCGGTCTTATTAGGGTTTTGTAGAACAACAGCTTGGTTTCTCTTGAGAGCCCGCTATTGGATCTAAAATACGGCGCTAGCAATCCTGCAACACGCTTGGCTTTAGTCAATGTAGACCTTGCGTGATTATTAAATTTGAAAAGGTTATTGAAATTTATACCTAAGTATTTAATGTGTGTTTTGAATGGGATCCTAGCGCCATCGACGGCAAGATAAAGATTTTTACTGTCCCTCACCACTCCTGGAGGTCCTTTCCCTGATGCATTCCGGAAGCAAATACATTCAGTTTTACCGATGTTAAGGTTTAAACCCCATTTTTTATAGAATTCGTTAATTACCTGAATATGAGCAGAGACGGCTGCCAAAGCATCGTTGGGATATCTCGCGTGAGCATATACCATGGTATCGTCAGCATACAAAAGTCCAACTGAGCTTGATGGAAAGTCTGGCACACGCAGGAAGTGAGGAAAATCATATAAAAATATGTTAAAGATAAGAGGGCCCAAGATTGAGCCTTGAGGAACTCCGCGCTCAACTTTCTTTAATGTGGATTTTGATTGGTTGATTTGTGTAAAAAAGAATCGATCGGTAAGAAAACTGTCTAGGAGTTTAAAGATCGTTGGAGAAAGATTGATTTGTATTAGTTTAAAGAGAAGACCATCCCACCAAACACTATCAAACGCCTTTTCAACGTCCAGAGAACAGCTGACAGTACATTTTTTGTTTCTAAGATTTTGAGTTATGTCACTGTGCATTTTCAAAAGGGCGTGCACCGTGGAGTGTCCTTTTTTAAACCCAAACTGGTAATCTGAAATAGGATCAATGCCATTGTTTAAAGTATTTTCAATTTTATTGTAAATTACTCTTTCAAGAATTTTTCCAGTCATCAACAACAACAACGAAATAACAAGCACATGTGTTATGGCAAAATTCTAACACATGCTTTATTGCACACACACACTCTCTCTCTCTCTACTGCTACTGCTGCTGCTCAAACTTTTGATGGATGCGGATTAGAATTCGGTTAAATTTCGGTCTTCGTCTGTCACTCTGTCTGTCTGCCTCTCTGTCTGTCTGTTCGTCCGTCTGTTTTGTTGTTTGGTCCTCCAACAAATCTGTCAACTTTAAATGAGAGAAATTGAGGAAGTTTGCATCACAACAACACAAGCAGCAGAAGAGGAAGAAGAATCGTATCAACAACAGTTGCAAAATCCATGTAATGATGTTTCTCTCCGTCGCTCTCCACAAACTCCTACTCTTCCTCTCTCTCCCGCTCTCACTTGCTCATCTCTCGCTTATACATTTTAAGGTTAACCTTTTGTAGCTTCACGTCGCAACGGTTTAATTTGAGGTCACGAGCATGTTAAACGCACAGCAGCATCATTTGTTGTTGCTGCTGCTGTCAAATGCAGATGTGGTGGCCGATATACGGCATAAATGCAGAATAGCTGCCAAGCTCAGATTTTTTTTTCCTTTTTTTTACCGTTAGTTGGGACCATCAGGAACGGAACTGTATGGTTTTTGTCAGGGGCTGGTCAGCCATCTTGGATTTATGACCGTTTGAAGGTCAAATAAATGTACTAATAAAAGGCACTTATCTCGTAAACTAAGTGAGGTAGCGGAACAAGCAAAGTACTGTTGGAAAGGTATTTTGAATACCTTTAATTTATATACTATACTTGTTTGTCCATAACATGGCGGTTAAGGAGTTATATTGATTTTTAGAAAAATGTGACAAGTTGACCTTGAAACAATAATTTTTTTCTGCCAAACGGACACATTAAGGTATAAAACAAATTACAGTTATGGAAAGCCTGTTCTTTTACCTTTAAAATGGTATATAATATCTTATACTTACTATTGCTTTTCATTACTTTAGCTTTACTTTTCAAAATTTCAATAACAATTTTGCCTGCGCCGCTCTAGTGAAAAACATTTTAAATTAAAAAATTTTTATGAAAAATCGCGCGATTTTTCATAAAAATTTTTTGCCTGCGGCGCTATCATTTGAAAAACATTTAAAATTAAAAAATTTTTATGAAAAAATCGCGCGATTTTTCATAAAAATTTTTTGCCTGCGGCGCTCTAATAAAACAACATTTAAAATTATACGATTTTCCGGGAAATTTTATAATTCCCAAACGCCAATTACTCATACTAATTATGTATTACTAATTCTTTTTTTCGTTTATTACCAAAACCGTTATAAGTTCAATGTGTTGGTTTTTTAAATCGAAACGTTCCACTTAAATCAGTTAAAGCAGTTAAACACTTCTTAGTTTTTCAAGCAGGAAACTTGAATATTGTGAAAATCTAATAAAATTAATTTCTTAACATTAACGATTTATTTAATGGTGGTAAACTTAACGATAAGTCCCTAAACACAATAATATCTTGGAATTTGATTCCCAGGTGCCCTCATGGTCACATTTTAAAATTTGTTAAAGGACAAAAAGATAGTGACTCTGATTGATCAGATTATGAATTGTATTATGACTAATAACTTAAAACTGCCATAATATATAGTCATGCGATTTTTCATAAAAAATTTTTAATTTCAAATGATTTTCACTAGAGCGGCACAGGCAAAATTGTTATTGAAATTTTGAAAAGTAAAGCTAAAGTAATGAAATACAATAGTAAGTATAATATATTATATACCATTTTAAAGGTAAAAGAACAGGCTTTCCACAACTGTAATTTGTTTTATACCTTAATGAGTCCGTTTGGCAGAAAAAAATTATTGTTTCAAGGTCAACTTGTCACATTTTTCTAAAAATCAATATAACTCCTTAACCGCCATGTTATGGACAAACATGTATATTATATAAAATAAAGGTATTCAAAATACCTTTCCAACAGTACTTTGCTTGTTCCGCTAGCTCACTTAGTTTATGAGATAAGTGCCTTTTATTAGTACATTTATTTGACCTTCAAACGGTAATAAATCCAAGATGGCTGACCAGCCCCCGAAAAAACATGGCCACTTCCGTTTATAACGGTCTCAAATAACGGTAAAAAAAAGGAAAAAAAAATCTGAGCTTGGCAGCTGTTCTGCATTTGTTCCCGATATACAATATCTGGTGTGTGTATGTGTGTCTGTGAATGTGTGTGTGTGCTCTTCTGTGTTTGTGAAATTTGTGGTCATTTGTGTGTATGCGTAAAAACTACAAATTAGGTGAATAAAAACAAATAAACGCCAGAATGAACGTGAACAATGAATGAACAAATGAACGCCTGATCACCAATCAAATTCTTTTTCCGAATTTCTATTTACTCGTGGTGATGATGGTTTTTCTTGGATTAAAAATTAAAAAAAAAACTCCTTTTCTAAGGACCACAAAGTAGCTTTGATATTGTATCAGAAGAAAAAATGCAATTAAAAAACGTTTCACGTTTCAACACTCATCATCATCAACAGCAACAACACGACTCGACAAAAAGCAACTCGTAAATAATTCATAAGCTTTTCCACAACCATAAACAGGTCCGGACGGTCTCTCGGCTGGTCCTGTTCATTGTCTGTCCCTCGTTCAGTCTCTCGATCTGTCCTGCGGTCTGTCCTTCTGTTTGCCTTCCTATCTGCATGTCTGTCTGTGTGTGTGTCGGGGTCAAGCACGCGTCGAGTCGCAGCTATAAAATTGGGACAAAAACACGATGGCCCCAGTTTTTCACCACAAACGTTTTTAGAAGGCGACATTTTTATGACGCTTTGGGAACAACATCTGCAACTCGGAGAGGCATCATAAAATTCATAACAGTAACACACAGACAGACAGACACACATATATACACACATTCACTCATACATACGAGTACTTAAAAATATTAAAACATAGGAGCCCGTACGTATCTCGCCATCATTGTCACCATCTGTTGTGCTGAAGGGCGAGAAGTGTCACGAGGGGGTGAGGAAGGGTGGTAGAAGGTGGGTGAGGCTGAGAGAAGGTGATGGAGGGAGGTAGCAAGAAGGGAGGAAGACCCAATAAGCATTGAATATTCGTTGCATGGACCCGGACCTGGTTTCATATTCGGAGTCTACATCTGACGTCGTTTCTGGTAGCCTTTGAACTCTAATCTATCCTACTCTGTTCTACGCTGCTCTACTCCACTCTCCTCTCCTCTCCTCTCGCTCTATTCACCTCTCTTCTCGCTCTTCTCCTCTACTGGCCAAGATTTCATACCATCGTCTTGTCTCAGTTTTAGGTGAATGTTGAATAAAAATAAAAAAACCACCTCAAAAAGAAAATAATCAAGAAAACCTTTTTTGATGGGAGGAAGAAAAACGTTATCCCATGAAATTAATTTGCAGCCGATAGTGAAACTTCGGTGAATTTGGTGAATAAATTTGATGACCTCAAAATGTCAGCCATCTAATTTTGAGCGTTCAATTTATGAGGTGGATAAATTAAACGGAGGTGAAAATGGAGAAGGAGAAACTTTTTAGAGGCACACTCAAATTCCATCAATGATAAGCGAGTCAAATAAATTATAATTTATTATTTACTACACAAATACTACATACTTATAGTACATATATATATAAAGTACATATATTTAAGTCCTCTCATTCGCTTCGAGTAAGTTTAACAAAAAAATTAACCAGGTTAAATTTAGCTGCCGAGTTACAGTATTTCGCATTGCGTCCTCTTCTCTCCTCACCGCTTATTAACACAACAGACCGCTATTCTTTCTATCCCCCCCCCCCCCCCTCCTCTTTCCCACCTTCACCGAAATCAGTACCTTTTCTCTTTACGGATGAGACTGAATGCGTGCTAAAAATAAAACACTACAGCGAAGGCTCTGAAGTACAACGAATGGTAAACAGAACCTCATCTCTGAAAGCGTGTTTTTAATGTTGTATGTTTGTATGCATTACTGTGGTAGTTGTTGTTGTTGTTGTTTTTGTTTTTGTTGTTGTACGCAGTACTTGAGCAGTTACGAGAGGAAAAAAGCAGAAACGGTTTCGAATGCTAAAAAAGTTGTTCTTATTAGATTCTGATTTAATTTTAAGTGCATACTTTTAGGCAGCTGAACATTTTCATGCTTTTTTTATTCATGCAAAATTAATTGTAAAATTTAAATACAACCTTATTTAAATTTACTTATTATTTTATCACAAATGTTTATGCTCTCCTTTTAAATCTTTATTGCTTTTTTACAACAACAAAAACAACAACAAGGCGCCTACAATGCAATCAACTTCGTTACGAAGTACAACCAAGCAAAGTTTTTAGTTCACGCTTCCATGCGTTTAAAATTCTGTGTTGAAATGGAAGTGAATTAAGCATGAAGGTGGAAATAAGAAGGAGAACAAAGAGAGAATAAAGACAAAAGAAAGAAACGAGATGCGACTGCGATTTACTGAGAAGGAAGCTTTGAGTCCTCTCTGACAGGATGAGAAGGTGAAGAAGCATTGATTGTTGTTGCTACGATTTCTAGTGTTCATTTTAAGTTAATCAGGTTGCATTGGTGAAAGAAATTAAGCAAAAACTGAATAATAAGCTTCATTTATGAATTTTTTAATTTTGATTTAACATTTATAATTGTATATTAATCAATTATAATAACTTTATGCATTTATTTGTGTAAATCGTAAATCACACTTAAACACTTCTTAAAGCTTCAGCTTGTTGTTGTTGTTCTTTCATTTTCTACATTTTTATTGCTGTGCGAATGCCAACTCAACTCAACAAGTACACGAAACAAGAGAATAAAAACAAGACAACAACAACAACAGGGAAATAACCCAGAAAAAAAACAACACCAGCAAAGCTATGAATTGAATCAAATGCTTGTTTGGCGTGTTATCAAGTTATTCACAGAGCTCACTAAACAGCTATGCATGAATGTGGGAGAGAGAGAGACAGAGAGAGAGAGAAAGAAAGAGAGAGCGAGTTTGTGTGCGGTTGAACAATTTAATGATTAGCTATGCGCTATAAACGAGAAATTTACATAATAAATTGAGGGTGCTTTAACTCGAATTTGAACTGCATTATTTATGATTTATTTTTGGCGTTTAATCCTGCTGAAAGATTTAATTTGTATCTAAAAATAAAAGAGCTTTAATCAATTCAATTTGTATTGATTGCTATTTTAATTAAAGTGGTTTCAATATCAAATAAATCGGAGTGAATGATGTGAATATTTTATGAAAGCAATGAATTCAGTTTAATTTCATTAATTGAGAGAAACACCAACCAACCCAAACCCAAGCACACACACACACGCACACATACACACACACTTATAGACACATACACACTCATACACCCACACTTATACACACACACACACTCATACACCCACATCGTCACACTTGCGGACTCAAACTACTAGCGATGTTTAGGTTTCAATGTCTTTCCAGACAAGACCCATTATTTTGGACCCATAAACATCATCTACAAGGACTCACCTGGCCTCAGTTTCCACAGTATTCAAGTCGCTTATATCTTGTGACATGTCATGTCATGTCACATTACGCCGTAATGAGAAAACAGTAAATTTTACAACCTCAACGGAATGAGAACAATAAACTTGTGAAAGCATGAATTCTGGAAGCAATTCAAGTTACAAGACACCACCACGTATTCTCCTGTTTACAATACGCACCCCCGCCCCGTCACCACGCCCCACCCCTTCAAGAGCCCACAGCCTACCACGTCCCTCAAAACCTACTCCTCACACCATCCTAACATTTAATCTGAATCCAAAAAACAAAGCCTTCAAATCATTCAAAGAACATTTTATTAACAACCACAATGTTTATAATTTCATAATATTATTAATTTTCTTAACTAGTTTCAGTTTATAACTTTATAAACATCAGTTTATAAACATCTCAATAAATGCACTTTTCTGCTTAAGTTAGGCTGTCCACAAGAACATCATTATCATCATCATTATTAAGGCATCATGCGTAGAGCTCCATCGATGCGAATGGTTTCGCCGTTCATCAGAGGATTCTCATAAATCATCTGCACCAGGTGCGCATACTCCGAAGGATCGCCCAAGCGTTGTGGGAATGGAATCGATTTGGCCAGGAAGCTGCGCACCTTCTCGGGCAGAGAAGCCAGCATCGGCGTGTCGAATAGACCGGGTGCAATGGTACAAATACGAATACCTTGAGTGCTGAGGTCCCGAGCAATGGGCAACGTCATGCCCACTACAGCAGCCTTGGAGGCAGAGTAAGCAGCTTGGCCAATCTGGCCATCGTAAGCGGCCACCGAAGCGGTGTTGACGATTACACCACGTTGACCGTCTTTGTTGGGCTCATTCATGCCGATCAGACCAGCCGACAGGCGAATAACATTGAAAGTGCCTACCGTGTTGACCATCAGGACGCGTGTGAAGTCATCCAAACGATGTGGAAGACTCTTATTGAAGTTGTACGTCTTCACAGCGGTAGCTGTGCCAGCGCAGTTCACCGCCAAATCGAGACGACCGAACTTATCCTTGGCTGTTTGCACGGCACTGGTGACATCCTGCTCTGAAGTGACATCAACTGGAACAAAGACCACGTTGTCGCCCAGGTCCTTCGCTACCTCGTTGCCCTTAGATGTACTCAGGTCGGCGAGGACAACACGAGCGCCCTGTCGTGCCAGACGCTCAGCAGTGGCACGTCCCAAACCGGAAGCACCGCCAGTAACAAGAGAGACGACGTTCTGAGTTTATGATGAGGGAGTAAAAAGATTGAAGAACAGGATATTAAAAAATTGTATATAATTTTCAAGCAATCTGTAACCGAAAGCAAGCCGAGATGTTGGATGTGAACTTTGGACCTTAAGCAAGGATTTAGACTTTGGACTTCGACTGAGCTTCGTGGAAAGCATTAGAAGTTTATCAGAAAGCAAAAAAGAAAACGAAAGCAAACTAGAAAGCATGCAGACAGAAAACCATTTAAATTATAAACGTAAAAACCAATAAAAAACTATGTTAAAAAAAATAGGAACAACTTTGTAAAGAAAATGAGTTGAATAATTTTAGGTATGTAGTTAAATGTTTTTACATATATTTTGTTCATTGACTTATTTACCTTAATCATTTTTAGGTACAATATTTCCGCTTGAATAAAACCAAAAGTGGGAAAAGAAATTACAACTTCACAGAAGGAAAATATACCACAAAAATAAAAACCGGCAGCCACTATACAAGATTAAAATTGCATAAAATATTTCCAATTGGAAAGCTTTGACATCTACCGCGTGGAGCGTTGCCACACACATTTATTTCGTGTTAACTTTGCGCAAGTTTTAAAAAACTATGGTTTAAAAATTTAATTTAGGAACTTGAATTAACTTATTGTAAAACATTGTAAACATATTTCCGAAACCCCAATACTTTTGGAGAGAAACAAAATTTTACAATTTTGTATTTTCTCTCCTCTTTATTATTTCACCTACGAAAAGTGTATAATTAGCCTATTAACTGTTCTTAATTTTCCGAAAATAGAGGCCATTAGCTTTCTAATCATATTTTTTTTATCCCTAATGGTACAGTGTTTTAAGAAAAAAAGCTAATTTCGACGATTTATAACTCGGTAACTATACGAGAGTAAAAGAAATTGTTGTTGTTGCTGTTATTGTAATCAGCATCAATAACTACAGCAGCGTCAACAATAAAATTGGGGTAATTTGCCTACGGTAAAGTTATTGTAATAATTGTTTAAAAAATTTACTTAATTATTTTATCAAATAAAATAGCAAAAAATCCCATTCTATTCTTACCACATGAAATATTCCCTTCTGTACAAATAAATTTCATTTTCCTTATTATATTTTTTCTCGTGAACGCCCTGTTGTATACACAAAGCAGCTGATAGCTGTTGCCAAAAAGGAATGGGCAAAACAACCAGCTGTCAGTTGGAGTTGAAAAAAGCAATACAAACGTCTGGAGCAATACAATCGTCGTTCATTCGATTTGTAATATTCGTGATTACAAGAATCGAAAAAAGAAAAATTTAAGCTCCGATAAGAATAGCTGATTATTTTTTTTAATTGATTTATTAAATAAGTTGTGTAATTAATAGATTTAAAGAAATTTCAGTTCAACCTATAGGCTGCTTTTTCCGATCGCGTGCATGTGACTATGGAACATGGACGATGTTCTATTGTAGAATATGCAATGAAGAAGGAATGCATCAACATCAATGCTAGTGTTGTGAAAACTTAAAAGAAAGAAAAAATATAATAATAATTCACTGCCCGTGGTCTTAACTCAACAAAAGAAAATATATTTTGTACAAATTTTTTCGCACAGTAAATCTCCGTATTTAAAAATTTCAAAAGAACATGAACAAATTTTAAGTTGTGTCGAAGTTGACGCTGCATTTTTTAAGTGACTGCGCTGCGCTTAGCATCCATCATCAGCGTGGCGCAGAGTTGCCGCGAACAACTCTGTGAGAGAAACTGAAATCGCAACAGAACTATACGTAAACAAAACAAAAACAACAAAATAGAAACGGAACAATAAATGGATATCGTGGGTCTGATAAGATCCGCATATGGGGACTATGGAGATTTCTTCACGGAGGCATGGTATAATACCATCAACATGGAGCTTGTCAATGGGGTACGTAGCAGGTGCTCTCACGATTCGTTGTTTGTTTTTGTTTACATAATAAATATGCATGAATGTGTATGTGTTTTTTATTATTATTATTGTTACATTAGCTTGCTTGCGACAAGAATTTCCTTTAACGTAAATATTTATTTATTGTGAGTGATTTTATTGTTTATTAGTTTGACACACTAGATTTGGTTATCGGGCTGCATTTCGAGTTAAGTGCATTCTAAGCGTTGTGTTTGTTGATTAATCAACACAATTCTGTTGTTCTTTCCGCGGTTTGTGGTTTTATATTCTGCTCGTATATTACAATACATTTTATTTCCTTAGTTACTTAAGATTAAACCAAAAAAAAATAGGAACATGTGTCCGATATCGCTTGTCTACATGTTTGTAAATTGAAAAATAGTTAAATACATTTTTAAAGTTCCCCATCCAAGGTTGAACTGTTATCAAATTGTAATTAAAGGCTATTTTTTAAAATAAAACATCTAATCTCACATTTCATTTAAGCTATTAGAGAATACGACAAACAACAAATAAAAACTTTTTTAAAATCGAAACCAAATCGAAATCATGACCATTAAACAAGTTTATGGACAATTATACAGGGTGATATTCTGTTCTTTTCGAACAGACCACTTAATTGTATTGTTCCACAGCCAACTTTAAACTTTGGCTGCATTTCATTAACCATTTTTACAGCTGATATTTAGACAAAAAGGTCAACAGTTTAGACATGTTATTTACTCATAAAATCAAGAAACAAAACCAAACAATTTGCAAAAATTACAAAGAATGTAGCAGAAAAATAATAATAATTTTGAAATGTACGATTTAACCTTTAACCCCATAAAAATATATCGAATGCAATTTCAATTATTGCTTATTATTTTATAAAAAATTTAAAATTTAATTAGCAGATAATAATTTTTAATCAAATCTACTCGATCAAAACAGAGGTTTAATCAATCAATACAGAGTCTGTTATATTTTTTATACCCTTTTTTATTACTAGATTAAATAACCCTGTTCACCCATTTAATTTTTTATCAAACTAATCTAATGGATTTCTTCGGTTTATTGTTGTATTTTCTTTATAATTTTCCAATCAGTAGTAAGCTGATTATTTATAGTAATAATAAGAATAATTGTATAAAAACAATGCATAAGTCTAAATTTCTGGGAAATCATCGAGAAACACTCTCTATTGAATGTCTTCAATCAACTGCTAGTTACTCGGTTGAATTGTATGATTATTATTTGATTTTTGCAAATTTATTTATAGCAAAATTGTTACTTTGCAGAATATTGATTGAAAATCGGCCACACTTAATCAACTATTGAACTCTTCGGTTCAAATAAATTTAAAGAAGAAGTCAAGACATGGAATAATCAGATCACAAAGCTTAAAGAAGCACAAAACATAACATTTAATTACTAATTTAAATTCGTAACATTTGCGTTTTTTTTTATTTTAGCACTTTTTTGTAATCAACAAAATTAATTTCAATTATTATTAAATTGTATATGTAAGCAAACAAGTACAAAAATAAATGCCACAACCTAATATAATTCTGAAACGTAATCATATTTGTGCAATAATAGCAATAATAATAACAACTTATTTATTCTTTGATCTAAATCTTCATTCAGCGGGCTAAACTTGATTATAATTATCATATTAGTTAGCGACTGCACTTAGTTTTGTTTATCTCAAGATTTTTCTACGCTTCACAACAGCCACAATACATTGCATAAAATGTATGAAAAAACAATAACAACAACAACTCAATAGCAACCTGCAATGTAATGTAAATTTAGAAAAGTGGGCACGTCCACAAAAACAAAACAACAAAGTAAAAGACGGAAGACGACGTTGTAAACAATTTTGAATTTCAATAGCAATGTCAATCAGTAGTGCGGATTGCTGTTTGTATGTATGAATATATATCTATATACATATGTATGTATGTCGGTGTGTGTGCCTATGGGTATGATTGCCATAATTAAACAATTGGTTAAGCAGTTGTTGTTGTTGCTGTCAGAGTGACCAGGCTCAGGCTTTGGATAAATGCAATTAGTTATCGTAATCAATTTTAGTTAAGTTCAGGAACTTTTCAGTCTTCGACCCCTTTGAAATATGTGAGTAATCATCGACTGTATCCTTCCAGATCGTCATCTACACATGCATTAGCTTCCTGACACTCCTGCTGGTTGGTTGGTATTATTTCTACAAGCGCTGGATTCGCCAAAGACGCCTTCAAGCCTTATTAGAGGCGAAAACGTCAACAACAGAAACACCTGAGGTTGATGTGCGGGAGTTACGGTTTCGTAAGCGCGATAAAATGCTCTTCTACGGCAGACGGATGCTGCGAAAAGTAAAAAATGTGTCAGGTCAAGTGTACGGCGGTCAGGGACGGAAGCGCAAAGCGGTTATGCATTTCGCCAAGCGTATTCTTCAGATGCGTCGCGAAACGTTGCCACTACAAATGAGAACCGTCGAACCACCGGCCGAATATCTCGAAGAAACCATGGAAGGCAGCGAAAGGGTTCCACCCGATGCGCTCTACATGCTGCAGAGTATACGCATTTTTGGACACTTTGAGAAACCGATTTTCCTGAAGCTCTGCAAACACACCGAAGTGTTGAAACTCGATCCGGGTGATTTTCTCTTCAGGATCACCGATGCCGATGATTCCGTCTTCATTGTTCAGTCCGGTCTGGTCCAAGTATACATTTCGAACGCTGATGGCAGCACTTTATCACTGAAATCAGTCAAGAAGGGTGAATCGGTGACGTCGCTGTTGAGTTTTGTCGATGTGCTCTCCGGTAATCCAAGCTTCTATAAATCGGTCACCGCAAAAGCAGTAGAGAAGTCGGTTGTTATACGTTTGCCAATGCAGGTATGTAGAATGCATCTTCATCAACGTTTTTATATTCATGAAGCTTTATATTCAACTTTCACGTTTCAGGCTTTCAAAGATGTTTTCGATGAGAATCCCGACATAATGATTCGTGTCATTCAGGTGATCATGATACGTCTACAACGTGTTCTATTCACCGCATTGCGCAACTACCTGGGTCTCAATTCTGAGTTAGTACAGAATCACGTGCGTTATAAGAGAAATCAGAATCAAATGTTCTCGCAGCAACATACTAAGAATTCACCTCATCATCGTCGTACAGAAAACGTCCAACATACACTCTCAGACGTGATACCACCACCCGATATGCTTGTGGATCTCGTCATTGATCCGCCGCAGTTAGGCTCGAATTCGCAACCGGCTACAAATGCACCCATTTCCGCTAGTAACAGTGCTGCCAATATTTTGAGTTCTCGTCGATATTCCTCTGCAACTGCAGATCTTATCAACTCTGCCGACATCGATAGTCCACTAGTACGTGATTTAGCGGTGGATAGTTTCCTCAGAGAATTGGGTTTAACTGATGAGGATCGCCAATTAATTGAACCTTCTGTCGAGATTCGGGAAGTTGTCACCGGTGACACCTTGATAAAGGAAGGAAACTCGGAGGTAAAACGATTTTCTACTTAAAAATTAAAAGAGCGATCAATGATTGACATCTCCTTTTTCTTTACTTTAAGGATATTTGCATCTGGTTTGTTCTGTCTGGCGGCTTGGCTGTCTATCAGAGTGGCGCTGACCCGCCACGGGGTCTAAAGGCCGACAAGTCGGATGTCTTCATACACAGTGTGCACCCGGGTGAAATTATTGGTAGTTTGGCGGTCCTAACAGGTGAAGCCAGCGCCTACACCATCAAAGCAAAGTACCCCAGTCGCATCGCTTATATTCGTCGACCGGCTGTCTATCAGTGAGCTTGTCATTTTTCCCCATTTTGCGTTCTGTTGTATATGATTCCTTTAATGAACTTCCCAGAATTATGCGGGAGCGTCCTAACATCGTACTTCATTTGGGTAACGGCGTGGTGCGTCGTCTTTCGCCGTTGGTCCGTCAGTGTGACTACGCTTTGGATTGGATCTTTCTGGAGTCTGGGCGGGCGGTTTACCGTCAGGATGAGGCTAGTGACAGTACTTACATTGTTCTCAGTGGCCGCATGCGTTCGGTTATAACGCATTCCAGTGGCAAGAAAGAAATCGTAGGTGAATACGGTAAAGGGGATCTAGTGGGCATCGTAGAAATGATAACGGAAACATTTCGGACCACCACCGTAATGGCTGTGCGTGATTCCGAGTTGGCCAAGTTGCCAGAGGGTCTGTTCAATGCTATCAAACTGCGTTATCCGATTGTGGTGACGAAACTAATCAGCTTGCTCAGTCACCGCATCCTGGGCACCATGCAATCGCGTACCGCAACGAGCGCTCCGTTGGAAGCCAATCCGGTGACGCATAAATACTCCACAGTGGCTTTGGTTCCGGTCAGCGATGATGTCCCTTTGACGGCCTTTACTTATGAACTCTTTCATTCGCTCTGTGCAATCGGTAAGTGTGTGTGGCTTTAAATGTAGTGCGAATCTAAAAATGCATTTATTATTGATACTCTCTGCTTCAGGTCCCACTTTGCGTTTAACGTCTGAAGTGGTGCGCAAACAGCTGGGAATTCATATTTTTGAGGCCAGCAATGAGTACCGCATGACTTCGTGGCTCGCTCAGCAAGAGGATCGCAACATAATCACTCTGTATCAGTGCGATTCCTCGTTGAGTGCGTGGACGCAGCGATGCATGCGTCAAGCCGACGTTATTCTCATTGTTGGCATCGGAGACCGCGGACCAACGGTGGGTAAATTTGAACGTGAGATCGATCGGATCGCCATGCGCACCCAAAAGGAATTGGTATTGCTCTATCCCGATACGGCACATGCGAAACCGGTGAACACGCTACAGTGGCTGAATTTGCGACCGTGGGTGACGAAGCACCATCATCTGCAGTGCTTGAAGCGGATGTTTACGCGCAAGAGCCAATACAGAATTGTAAGATTAGAAAGGATTAACCTGTTATTTTTTCTATCTCTACTAATTGCACGTGTCTCTCGCTCTCAGAATGATCTCTACACCCGCGTGCTTATGTCAGAGCCGAACATGCACTCGGATTTCTCGCGTTTGGCTCGATGGCTGACTGGCAATTCGATTGGGCTGGTCCTGGGCGGCGGCGGGGCTCGAGGAGCCGCACACATCGGCATGTTGAAGGCCATTCAAGAGTCTGGCATCCCAGTCGATATGGTCGGGGGCGTCAGTATTGGTGCTCTTATGGGCGCACTCTGGTGTGCAGAGCGTAACATAACCACAGTGACACAAAAAGCACGAGAGTGGTCCAAGGTCAGTCAGCCACAGCAGTTTTTAAGAACTCACAACCTCATCTATTCTAAATTTCATTTTCTGGTTACAGAAAATGACCAAATGGTTTCTACAACTACTCGATCTTACCTACCCAATTACCTCCATGTTCTCTGGACGAGAGTTCAACAAAACCCTACGTGATACCTTCGGTGATGTAAGCATTGAAGACTTGTGGATTCCGTACTTTACGCTAACAACAGACATAACAGCGAGTTGTCATCGCATTCATACAAACGGTAAGATCTGTCGAAATGGTTCTCTCATCTCAGTTCACTTGATATGCACCTGCAATTAAATTCAACGCTTTGCAAGTCACCGGAAAAAGTCCAAAAACACATCCCCATACACATTAATATCATTTACATACTCTATTCATGCTAATTTTCGAGCTCAAGTGCAAGTTCCATATTTAATTTGATATCGAACGAAACTAAAACATGTTCCGCTCGTGCATATTCTGAGGTTTTTACATTCAAGTCATTATCCATTTGATTATTAAAGAAAAAACTGTGCTTTTATAACTGAGAGTCATGTAATAGACTCTAACAACCTTTGAATTAACTGTTGCTAGAATTAAAATTAGACTTACATATATGGATAATGAAACCACGATGAAAGATAGAAAAAATACCCATAAATTGAGTTTATTATTTAAGCTCATTATTATTTAAAAAATAATTATATTCAATGGAATTGTAATTAGCACAAAAACGCAAAAAACCTCCTTGATTGATAATTGAGAAAAGTTAACTCAACTTCGCTGTATATTTATTTATCTATTCGATTTATTATCTTATCAAAAGTATAATTATTTTTTCTTTATTGTGGTGCAGTTATTTTTGTTTGTTTTTTATTTAAATGTACCGTATTTCTATTGGAAATTTGTCCAATTTTTGTCATATTCTTTGTCTAAAGTGTCGTCTATATTGTTGTCTAAATGTCTGTCTATATCTCTCCGTCTGTCTGTCTGAATGTAGAGAACAATATTTTTAAAGTGTTGTTTTTTGTTGTATTTTCTGTTTTTTCTTATGTTCTTATTTCTTTAAGAAAGAAGTTGATGTTGATATGATCTTCAACTTGAAATGCGTCGATCTCGTTCCATGCGTTGTTTTTTTTCTTTTAAGATCGTTTTGAAATTTAAATACAAGTCTAAATTTTTAAATTTAAACTAGAATAACAAAATCTTTATAGCATTTTTTTAGGGAAGTAAAATAGTAAAATATTCTGAAATCAAATTGAAAGTTTTCTAAACTGCAAGAATTTCGTTATCAAAACATAGAAATCAATTGAAATCTTAAATCGAAAATTAAAATCCTAAAAATAGATATGGTAAGGTATCTGTAACTTCAGCTAAAGGCACTTATTATATGCCAGGAACATATATTAAATCTTGCTTACAAACCATACCATGTAACCAAACCAGAAAAGGGCCTGACCTCTCTTCTGTGTCTCCCTCTTCCTACACCTTAAGCCATCTGTACTGCCTATAATCTCTCTCTCTCTCTCTCTCTTACGGTGTGTCTGTTGCTATTCCTGTATTAACCAAACATAACCCCCCAAAAAATAGGATCTCTCTGGCGTTTCGTGCGTTCGTCAATGTCGCTCAGTGGTTACATGCCACCGCTTTGCGATCCCAAAGATGGACACCTACTACTGGACGGTGGATATGTAAATAATTTGCCAGGTAATTTACAATAATCTTTTAAACTTATCCTCGTAATGATCTTCGTAAGAATGAAAATTTCAAAAGCATTGCAGAGAGAAGAAAATTCGATTTATGTACAATATTAAAAAAAATTTGTTTTTAGTTCTTTCAACTTAAAACTTCACTTTACACAAAAGTATAATCGTTTCAAACTATTATCTATTAAAGTTTAAGTTTATATTCCAAAAAGAGAAGCATTAAAATCACATCAAAGCAACGATGAGGTTTCAACAAAATTGTTGTTTGCAATTCGTATTTTGTTGATCTTGAAATGTATAAAAACCTCAGAATTTGCTCAGTATCACAGATGATTCGTCATGAGACACGCATTCGTTTTGCCCACCAATCAAATCAATCTCAGAACATGTCACCCACCAAATATTTACAATTAATTATAATAATAATATTAAAAAAAATTTTCTTATTATATTTTGCTTATATTTATTAGTTCGTCAATTTTATAGCATTATTAAAAAAATTTCCTGTTCTATTTTTGTTTTATTATTGTCTATATAATATGTAGTTTGTTTTTTTTAACTTATTTTTATATTGATAAACAAATTTTTTTAAATTTTATCTATGTACATATCAACGCGCCGAAATGTACCGTTATTGCATATTCTTAACCACATATTAAAATAAACATCGACTGCAACAACCCAACCAACAACAACAACATCAATATAACAACAACAACAATCACAGGACACTTGTGGCGCTACGTGCGGGCAAGCATGTCAATCGCGGGCGTTTTTCCTCCGTTTTGTGACTATAAAGATGGCCACCTCTTACTAGATGGTTGCTATACGAATAACGTGCCAGGTAACCGCAGATAATAACACAACACAGAAACACAAACAATAGTTTATTTTCTACATGTATATTAGTCAGAAAAAAGTTAGTTATTTTTCAATATTTAAGACGTATCTTTAGTCTCGATCTTTAGTTTAGTTAATTTGGTATTTAATTATATGGAATTATGAATTATTATTGGTAAAAGTTTAAAGTCTTTAGCTAATATATAGTATGTGTGTCTCTTTAGCCTCTCTGTTCTCTCTATATCTATGCCTCTCTCTTTTTCTCTCTTTCTCTAGAGCACCGTTTACGGTCGAGTACACTTTTGTAATCATTGGTCGTTATTTTCTTCCTCTCTGCAATGTTGAAATTTTATTAATCATGATCTTAGAATAAATTCACAAAGTAAACGTATTCATTTGAAAGTTGTCGTAGTCTGTGTATTCCATTTATACAGCGAATTATCTGAAATCCAAACTAAAATAATGTTTACCCGTTGATAGCCGATGTTATGCACAATCTGGGCGCCGCTCATATAATCGCCATCGATGTCGGCTCCCAGGATGACACCGATTTGACCAACTACGGCGATGACCTGTCCGGCTGGTGGCTGCTCTACAAGAAATGGAATCCCTTCACGACACCCGTTAAAGTGCCCGATCTGCCGGACATACAGTCGCGACTAGCATACGTTTCCTGTGTGCGTCAATTAGAGGTAACTCATTACTTTATTCGAATCTCTTAGAAATGTATTATTGTTCTTATTTGTGTTCTTTCCGGATCTGTGCAGGAAGTGAAAAATTCCGATTACTGCGAGTACATTCGTCCGCCTATCGATAAGTACAAAACCCTCGCTTTCGGTAGTTTCGATGAGATACGCGACGTAGGCTACGTCTATGGCAAGAACTATTTTGAAATCATGGCCAAAGCGGGGCGTCTCGGACGATTCAATCAGTGGTTCAATAAGGAGCCACCGAAGAAGGACAATCACCCCAGCCTCAACGAGTACTCGTTCATCGATCTGGCACAAATAGTCTGCAAACTTCCCGAGACCCATATAGATCGTAACCTGCAGCCGAATTATTTCTTCAGCGAGGATGAGGATTACGACGGCTACATTTCGGAACCTTCCGGATATCGAGCGGTGAGTGATTAAGCTCCTAAATGTTTGCCCCAACCATTGAATGTATTCCTCGATCCCCCAGACTCGTCACATGAAACTTAAACGCACCGGCACATCGCTTTCACTTTCCGAGAACGAGATGGACTCTGATATCGAAGTCGACCTAACGCTCAATATAAAACAACGCAACTTACCAACAACAACAACAACAACACCCAGTTCTCGGCCGTCACCTCCTGTCACCTTCAGGTTGGACGAAGAAGTCGACAGTGTGACCGGCACCGGGACCTCCGAGGATGTTACCAGTCCCGAAGACACAATCAATCGTATCGAGGAACTGCCACTCGACCAACCGCGCACACAAGACGAAAACAAACTGTAATCAATGGAAGAACTGATTATCCGCCATCTGAACACCACAAATTTCTAAACTGTCTGTGTAATTTAGTCAAAATAAGGCTCTTAGCTTAGTAACAGAATCTAATCGGCATCATTGAAGGGTATTTAGTTGTAAAAATTGTGAAGAGAAGACGCTCGAAACTTAAGTGCACATAACTGAATGGACACGATTTATCGGTGACAGACGGTTATGTGTATCTTTCGTTAGTTCCTGCATGTTTTATAGATAAGTGCTTCTCTTTAGTGAAACGTAACATTAAGTAGCGTAACTTAACTTAGAGTGAAACTCTGTAAATATTTCCGCACAAGTGTTTGAAACTACTAACGGTAGACATAGCAATGAAATCATATTTTTAAATAATATAAATTCTATGTTGAATATGTATATATATATACTAAATTATATTTTTAAATAATATACATAAATTTTATGCTCTTGCTTGAGCTATGTACAAAATTCATGAATTATTATAACTGAGCCATTTGTGAAATGGCTAAACTCAGTTTTAGAAGAGGAAAAAATACAGCTCTTTGAATACCGAAAATTTTATTAAATCTTTGTTGTTTACAGAACTTTTACAGAAATCATTTGTTTCAAATTAACAAGAAAGATTAACTCACTTTCATGGAAAACTTAACAAAAAGCGATCAAACTTTGAATTCAGTATCTGAAATGTTCAGCAAATAGAGAATGTTGTCGAAAATCTATCATTTACATAATTTTAATAACATTTTTCAAAATTAAAAGTTTGCTACTTCAAAAAAAATCAACAAAATCAATGTCAGGCGTACAAGAAACTTAAATTAAATTCGTCATTGGATTGACGTTGATCGTCATCCTCAAGGACAACATTTAGTCCAATAAGCGTTTGGTTTTTAAGAGTTTCGTGTTCAGTGAGTTTAGTGGTCGTAACGTCATCATAGAATCTCAATTTCATCCAAGTAAAACGACATACCGGAAAATCTCGTTACATCATCTAAATCATGGATAACGGGGAGTATGCATTGAGACTGAAAACCCTTACAGATCTTCTTCGTAGTATAGTTTCTCTGTCTACACTTGGTACTTGTGCCGTCAACACCTTAAGGGAACATGACAAATGTCCACACGATGCACCTAACTGCGCACAAATCGAAAATTGTTGTTACTATCATTTTTGCCCGTACCATTTGCGGCAACTTTCTCAAGGCGACGATAAATATCAATGCGAGCAAACACACCCATGCGAAACATGCCCAGAATGCCAAAGCGAAGGTGATGAATATGCTGATGAATTCGAATGTCCGAACCTTCAAAATGTATGCTCGACCAGAAATACGTGTGCGTACCATTGCAGGCAACGAGTATTGCAATGCCTTGAAAATAATCAGCACAAAACCATTCAGAAAAACGCCACACATGACCATGTATGCCGTAGCCAGCGGAAAACCATGACATGTCCTGCTGGAAGGCACAAACACACTCCCCATTCTTGCAGACATATCCATCCACACAATGATAAGTACGGATGCTACCATGAATACGTGTGGCACGTTACTTATTTACCTGATTCTTGTGCAAGTATTCATAACCGAACTAACTACGCTGATCTTCCAATTATACCTGGACCGCTTTCACAAAGCTCTTTCAATACTGGAAAATTCAGAGGTAAAGAAAACGAAACAGGAAACAGCTCTAAAAGTCGGGGTCCCGAAGAAGAAGCTTTTGTAAAGTCTGCATCAGATCTGCTCGCAGCTTCCATTGAGAATAGCCCTCTACAAAGTGAAACATCCATTCGGTCAGAAGAAGAACAGATATCTCTACAGCCATCACGTTCCACTGAATCAGTCGAGGCTCATTTACAATCTGTATCCATTGAGAACCTGGAAAGACAAGAAAGCCTGATGTCTGCACATTCTAATGAAGAAAGATCTTCGCTTTACACTGAAGCAGTCGATCTTCCGAACGTGGAAAGAAAAGAATCTTCAACGTCTCTACGTTCTACTGACGAGATCGAGGAAATCAGCCAATTAACTCCTATAGGCAGTAAGACATTGCTTCCCAAAGAAAGACAAGAATGTTTACATCCCAATGAAGAAGTCGATATTCCGATCATTCATTCAAAAGAAAGAGAAGGCTCGTTGCGTTCCAATAATGTACTCGACCTTCCGGCCGTGGGAGGAAAACAATCTTCAACGTCTCTACGTTCTACTCAAGGAGTTGGAAAGTCATTGCAACCTGATTCTAATGCGGCCGTGACAACCAGCCAAATAAGTCCTAAAGGTAGTACATCGACTCGGCCAAAAGAAAGAGAAGGCTCGTTGCGTTCCAATAATGTACTCGACCTTCCGGCCGTGGGAGGAAAACAATCTTCAACGTCTTTACGTTCTACTCAAGGAGTTGGAAAGTCATTGCAACCTGATTCTAATGCGGCCGTCACAACCAGCCAAATAAGTCCCAAAGGTAGTACATCGTCTCGGCCAAAAGAAAGAGAAGGCTCGTTGCGTTCCAATAATGTACTCGACCTTCCGGCCGTGGCAGGAAAACAATCTTCAACGTCTTTACGTTCTACTCAAGGAGTTGGAAAGTCATTGCAACCTGATTCTAATGCGGCCGTGACAACCAGCCAAATAAGTCCCAAAGGTAGTACATCGTCTCGGCCAAAAGAAAGAGAAGGCTCGTTGCGTTCCAATAATGTACTCAACCTTCCGGCCGTGGGAGGAAAACAATCTTCAACGTCTCTACGTTCTGCTCAAGGAGTTGGAAAGTCATTGCAACCTGATTCTAATGCGGCCGTCACAACCAGCAAAATAAGTCCTAAAGGTAGTACATCGTCTCGGCCAAAAGAAAGAGAAGGCTCGTTGCGTTCCAATAATGTACTCGACCTTCCGGCCGTGGGAGGAAAACAATCTTCAACGTCTTTACGTTCTACTCAAGGAGTTGGAAAGTCATTGCAACCTGATTCTAATGCGGCCGTCACAACCAGCCAAATAAGTCCCAAAGGTAGTACATCGTCTCGGCCAAAAGAAAGAGAAGGCTCGTTGCGTTCCAATAATGTACTCGACCTTCCGGCCGTGGCAGGAAAACAATCTTCAACGTCTTTACGTTCTACTCAAGGAGTTGGAAAGTCATTGCAACCTGATTCTAATGCGGCCGTGACAACCAGCCAAATAAGTCCCAAAGGTAGTACATCGTCTCGGCCAAAAGAAAGAGAAGGCTCGTTGCGTTCCAATAATGTACTCGACCTTCCGGCCGTGGCAGGAAAACAATCTTCAACGTCTCTACGTTCTGCTCAAGGAGTTGGAAAGTCATTGCAACCTGATTCTAATGCGGCCGTCACAACCAGCAAAATAAGTCCTAAAGGTAGTACATCGTCTCGGCCAAAAGAAAGAGAAGGCTCGTTGCGTTCAAATAATGTACTCGACCTTCCGGCCGTGGGAGGAAAACAATCTTCAACGTCTTTACGTTCTACTCAAGGAGTTGGAAAGTCAATGCAACCTGATTCTAATGCGGCCGAACCAGCCAGCCAAATAAGTCCCAAAGGTAGTACATCGTCTCGGCCAAAAGAAAGAGAAGGCTCGTTGCGTTCAAATAATGTACTCGACCTTCCGGCCGTGGGAGGAAAACAATCTTCAACGTCTCTACGTTCTGCTCAAGGAGTTGGAAAGTCGTTGCGAAGTGATTCTAATACTACCCTGGGAAGAAAAGAATGTCCAACGTCTCTACGTTCTACTCAAGGAGTTGGAAAGTCGTTGCGAAGTGATTCTAATGCGGCCGTGGGCGGAAAACAATCTTCAACGTCTCTACGCTCTACTCAAGGAGTTGAGGAAGTTAACAAGAAAATCAGTAATCATACTATTACTGATCATTTAAAATCTGCAGGCCACGATCCTTTCTTTACCCATTACCCAACCAGTTGGCAATCGATTCACGCTCAGAACTCTGTACATTCCACTCTATTACATAGAACAGTCCACATACAAGAAAGCGAATCAGATTCTATTGTAAATAGAAATCACACAACCATTGGGAAATTAAGCAGCGCGAAAGACTCTAGACATTTGATTCCATTACACAAAGCTGTCCAAACAGAGGAGGTCATGTCCGAAAATATCAACAGCAGCCAACCAGCTCAGCCTTCTAGTTCTGTACCTATCCCGACAATTGTTATCCTCGATGCTACTTCAGCAGAAGAACCTCAAATATCACCAACCACTGATTCCATACAACCTGAAGAGATCCTAATAATAGAAGAAAATGCAAATAATGCCGCTCCCATCGTCGATACATTACCAATATCTTTAGAAACAGAAGTAAGTCTCTCCCTTGACCAAAATGTCACTAAGAAGACGAAAAAAGATGGAACCAAAGCAAAGAGTTCGATAGAACCCACTGTCAACACTCAAACTATAAAACTCAGAGACAAAACTATGGAAGAGCGTCGTAGAATTTGTAATAATATTATAAACAAGACTGGAAAACTTCAGTGTGACATCCTCTTTAATCGATTGCAAGTCGAGAAACAGAAAAGAAAAGAATGCAATCAAAGTAATGGTCTGTATTATATGAGTTCCCCAACTTCTAAACGATTTTGCCAGCCAGAAAAATGCCAAGCGACTTCGCCTAACCTGGAGGTCTTTGGCGTGTCGATGAAGTTAGAGTCTACAATGTCGAACAAGCAGAATTGTGGACCCTGTAGTATACGTTATAACCCCAGATTGGAAGATTGCTGTCCGGAGACATCACTTGCAATTAATCCTTGCAACAATAATTGTCCAGTTGATGACTGCTGTAACGCAGCTGATGGCGGATACTGTTGTTATCCAAGTCAAAATTCATGTTGCATGAATAAATGTGATTTTAATAGACGATGCTGAGATGTACAGGTAGCACGTCCAGATATGAAGTCATGAAGTCTCTTCCTTTTAATTTAAGTGAATAGTTTCAAGTTGATGTAATGAGATGGAAATGAAGAAGAGACAAAAGTCCTGTGAAGTACTCGTACATATTATTACATGGTACATCAAGCATAGAGATTCGTAAATGACTGCAAAGCAATATTGAGAAAGTAGATGATTACCACTGATTAAATTATGCAGCAAATTCATCAGTAAACAAAACATTTTAATGAAGCAATACCTTTTATTACTCAAAAGATACAATAGCATAGCAAAAGCAATACAATAGCATATAAAAGCGTTAATTTATCTGGATTTCCTCCAATGCGGCCATTTCCACCATCAGCAATGCGTGTGTTGTTAATACGAACAAAAACAACCAGCAGCAACAGCAACTGTTCTGAATTTCCACAACTGTCGCAAATCATCCGGTAACCAAATCAACGCGGGATCCTGTTGCGTATGATCGCGAATGTTACGAAATGTTAGAACTTTCACTTTATACTCCAATGGTTTGCAATGTGTACCACGGCGACACTTTTGTGGATAATCGTTGGCTGTCTCAGTTTGACAGACCGCATTTAGAAGGTAGCGGGGGAAGTGTTGCTGTCCCAGATCAAGTAAATCGTTCTGTAAATAATTTAGATAACATACAAAATTATTCAAATAAAATACAATAACCGAAAAACTAAATCAAGAACTGTGGATTTCATTAGAAACACGCCTCAAATGTATTCCCATTTAGTAGATCAAAATGAGGTAAACTAAAGCAAAGTGGTCAATATATAACGCTTTGATGATAAGCCCCGAATTTGTAGATGGTGAACCGCGAATTTTGATGCAGATTTGTCCAGTTGGTTCAGCTGAATGGCTTGTGACAAATTTTTAACAGGATAATAAGTCGTTCTTTTAGAATAAGTATCCAGCTTCCGATATCATTCATTGCAGATATCATCAACCTCTTTTACGTCGCCCATAAAACAATCAAATCATAAAAAAGGTCAGCTGAATCCGTTCTCGCTACCCGTATTACCCTCAATTTGCAATCGCATCCTATTGAAGAGCTTCCAACACGCTTTTCCATTTCATCGTGCTCTCTCCTCGCCCCATCCTCGAAGTAGTAGTCATCAAAATGAGCTACCGCAAATGGCGCCACATCGGCAACTTTAGCATCTAACTTTGTGGTAGCTGAAGTCACGTCATTGTCAGCATAAACCATTTCCGTAGGACGATCTTGAAAGCTCAAAATATTATTAAACAAAGTGTTCTCGGAGGAATCGTGAGAATTCAAGCGGAAATCTCTAGAAATTAATAAAGAATATTCAAAACTAATTCCACTTTACATGGTAGCAATAATAAGCTTGTGTTTACCTCTTTATCTTAGTTTTTTCGGTCAGTATATCATCCATGTCATCATCACAGCAGGCAGTCATAGCGCCATATGGCATGGCATTTCGGTTCCTGGCGTGCTCCAAATGCTCCTGGAAGACGTTGCCTGTGTTGGCCGGAGTGTTGAGGGCTACCGTTGACACACCTGTTGGAGATCTGTTCGTCCCGCTGAAGCTACGCTTATCTAGTAACTGATTACCATAGGCAAGGCCAACGAGTACCAAAAAAATTGGATACTACAATAAATTAAACGAACAGATTCCGAAAAATGAAAAGAATTATAAATACTAATAATTTTATGTGTTCTTCGCTAATAAATTTTACCCACGGCATGATGCTCGTTACATGCAGCAACTCCACACTAGAAACACAACTGACTTTTGTTGGTCAGTAGGTCCTGCAACTGTTTATATAGCAACTCAATAAGGGCCAAATTCATTAACCGAACCATTAACGTCATCATCTTCGATGAAGGCAAAAATGCGTCCAGTCCAAGACGAAATAATGGATGGCATCGCATTTCACTTTCATATTTACTGTGTGACATCTTGTCACCTCTACAGTAGCGTCAGAGCTTCAAGGAGAACCGGGTCCTCGCTTAGTTTGGGTTCCGTTGGTGTGCGTGTGCGGGCGCTTGTATTGTTTTGATAAAAGCATTCAAAACAATACAATAAGCACATTAGCAAGAAAACCGAGAAAAGGTCATTGATTATCAGTTTTGGCCAAGGTGGTAGAGTATCCTTAAAGTAATCCTTATTCAAATAGTTTTTTTATATCTTTTTTCCATCAAAAATTATGGATAAAAAATTAGAATTTTCAGCATCTGAACAACATAAAATGAAAAAGAAGTAAGTAGGTAAATTAAGAAGAATGACGGAATATTAAGACTTCTATCGCAGAGTATACAAAGATTGGGTGTTTTCACATAAGAACTTTTGAATGTTGATTATTCAATGCTTAATTTTTCAAGCATCGACTGATTCACGTCTGACTTTTCCGTGGGTTCGAATAGAAGCCATGTTACCATATTGAAAGTAAGGAGAATGTTATGACTTGGATCGAAAGTGACGGATTATTGGGTTTCAAGTGTTTTCAAGAGGCTCAAATATATCCAAATTGAATACAGTTGGAGATATCAAAAATATCCATAATATATCCAAATATATTTATGTATATTAATGTCCGAAATAACCATAGCTTAAACCTAAAAGCCATGACTAAAATCACTTAATCAAAACACCCTACGAATGGTAAAATGATATAGTAATAAAATCGCCACAAGTTTAATCATTACGAGTATATTTTCTTCTTTTTTGTGGTGTTAAATCATCTACTCGTTGGTATATATCTCTTCTGTATATATGTATGTATGTAGGTATAAATATTAAATA
The DNA here is from genome assembly GCA_949629155.1 of Myopa testacea. NCBI lineage: Eukaryota > Metazoa > Arthropoda > Insecta > Diptera > Conopidae > Myopa > Myopa testacea. Next base: position 4,055,194 of record OX451345.1, on the reverse strand, counting down.
CTTGCATATGCTATGTACATAAGTAAGTCAGGATAATAGTAGAAATAGCAAAAAACATTAAAAATATATTCCGCGCACTGGAAACTAGACAAAAAATTAAAGAAAAAAACCGATATAAATAAATACAAAATGATTTCTAAGGCTTCCCCAGCGACTTCCAAAGTTCACGCCGTGCCACAACAACCCCCTAATTCAGTCGCTGTGGTGCCTTCGACGGGGCAATAATATAGTTCTGTAGGTTACACGAGAAAAACGGTTGGCCGTTGAATTGAATTTGAAATAAACACACTCCAGAAATGGAACAGGCAGAAGTTGCCACCAACTCAACGAATTCGAATTCAAATTAAGAAACAATAAAAACGAAAACTATACTAATATACTATACTATAGTTTCTGAAACTTTAATCTTTTATTCGGAAAGAAAAATTCGATAAGTTTTGTGCTACGACGAGGTTGGATAATTTTTTTCCTGAAATTCACAACGATACCAGAAAAAAAATCGCTATATATTAATATGCATAAAAAAACCAATAAAAACCACATCATGGAGGAGAAGAAACCTTATCAATGTTGCTGCTAAAAAATGGTCTTCCTGAAATGAATTACACAATTTTTGGACTCAAGAATAATAAAATAAAAAATAAGAATAAAATCTAAAAACTAAAAACAAAGATTTCGCGTTTCGAGAATAAAATCAAAATCGATTCCGTGCCAAAGTGTATGGAAAAATCGACTACGAGTATGAAGCGGAAACAGCGGAGGTACAGGTAGGGTGAAAAACGAAAAAAATAACATGACAAAAAATACATCGTAACACTTTTTTGTTGGCTCAAATTTAAAATGTATTCTTTAAACTGAACAAAACGAAAAACAATAAAAAATGCAATGCAGAAAAATGGGTTTGGTTTTTGACCAGTCGAAGTGGGGTTTTATTTCGAAAGAGACATTTTTTAAATCTCAATGGATTAAAATATATAGACTGAATTTTTACATACATTTAGTCGTATGTCAATAAAACGACCTTTAAACTTATCGAACTACAAAATAAGAAAATACTAAAAGAAACTATGATATGACTCTTGAAGACTGATTAAAGTGTACAACTTAAAACATACTTTAAAATCTACTTTTGATCTGAAAAACTAAGAAAAACAGAACTTTAGGATCATTTGTTAATATTTCTTCATTCAAAAGCATTTATAGTCATTCATTTAACTAAGTATAGAAAATTATTAAGCATTTATTACGATTCTATAGAAAAATATATGTATTTATGTGTGGAAGATAGATTACATAGAAATTTGAAGAAAGAAACTGAGAGAAGTTCTGAAAAATAACCAGAGCCCAGACTCTGAATGAGGCAACTTCTTGGAGTTGTGAAAAAACACTCTTCTGAGTCCCATTTTTATATATGTATTATGTTCAACCAATTTGAGTACCTCGAGAGTATTCTGGTGGTTCCTCCTTGTTTTCATATCGTAAATGGAGAAATTCGAACCACTTTCACGCCTACTTTTTAAGTAAATATTAATCTTTCCTTTTAAATATTATATAAAAAAAAAAAAAATCTTGATCAGAACTCTATTAGGACAATATATGATATACAGTCATTATTTTTATGTAGAAAATAATATTTTTTACGTATTTCTACAAAAATGTCACCTTATTGAATTCCTGTTCAATTTTGAAGAATTCGTGAAATGGAATTTTTTTAATATAAATTTTGTAACATACAAAGTGAAGATTGTATCATCGTCATCATAACCATCATCATCATTATCATCTTTGTCATTACTATCATCATACTTACATACATATGTATAATGACATCACCATTATTATAACTACACTATCCACTACCACCTTCATCATTATACTCAATATTATCATTATACTCACTATTATCACCAACACCATTATCACCATCATCAATTATTGTTGTCATTATCATCATCTTTACCATCTTTATCCCACTTGGCACACAACAACATATCAAATTTTTTATTTTTATATTTTTCTCATCTTCTTCTTTTCTCCTTTGTTTTGTTTATTCTTATTTTATTCGCATTACACTTGGTTTTTTCCTCGTTTTATATTTTACACTACAATTCAGTGGTTCGTTGGATTATTTCGAGATTACATGAGACTCTTGCATGACGAGTGAAACGACAAGAAGTGCTGCAAGTGCGTTGAACTATTTAAAAGCATAGAAACAGTATATTTTTTGCTAACTAAGGGTTGGTACTTAACTAAAGGTTCGGATCGGGCACAAAACATGAAATGGGGTACACCGCCAGATGGGGTACTTCACTACATTGAAAAATCACAATGCGTTTACAAATAAATTAGAAAACATTTCATTTTCGAAATTGATTTTTATTCTTTCTCTTGTTAAAATGTAAACTTTTGATCGTCGACGATTTTGTTATTTATCTCTTTCTCTCTCTCTCTCTCTGTCTCTCTCTTTCCTTCTCCCTCTCTCTCCCTCTTCTTCTTGATCTTTCAGAACCACTTTCAACTCCCTTCAACTGCAGGAGCTGGAGCGAGCCTTTCAACGTACTCATTACCCGGATGTTTTCTTCAGGGAAGAGTTGGCTGTCCGCATCGAGCTGACCGAAGCCCGTGTTCAGGTGTGGTTCCAGAACCGACGCGCCAAATGGCGCAAACAGGAAAAAACTGTACTCAAGGACATCGACGACATCCACTCGCAATCATTCGAAGACAATCTAATGACTCAGCTGGAGAATCCGCTAGGTACGTGAAAACAGCTCAGCCACAAGAACAGCAACCAAGCAGCACCTTACATTCCTCCTCCTCCTCTTTTTCCTTCCAGGTAACACTTTGCTCCCCGATACGCCGCCGCAATCATCGAACTCATTGGACAACGAGCCCAAAGTGACATTCGGCGGTGACATGTCACCCACGCGCATGTCGCCCAACATTTTCCTCAACCTTAACATCGATCAGATGGGACTCGACCGCGGCAACGGCCTCTCCATGGAATGGACCACCTATCCACCCACCCCAACAACGCTCACCACGATGACCGTGATGTCCTCCTCTTCCACGCCCCCTCCGCCGGCACCAACAACGATGATGCATCATAGTGCGCCTGCGAGTGGCAACGACGGTCATCATCTCAACCAACTCAACCATCATAACTCACTCTCCCAGACTCTGGACCTCGAAGCCTCCGACTCGACTTACGACGAAATGAAATACTTGAATGTCGATCAGTTCACGATTGACAACTTTAAAGCCGAATGCATTCTCAACCTGGACCACTCGTTGTTGGACGATAAACTCACCCAACTGCAGCATCATGTAGTTTCTGCTCACTCGTATGAAAGTGTGGCCCAACTGGAACAGTTTCAGCAGCAACAACAACACCAGCAACCGCAACAGCACCAACAGCACCAACATCAACAACAACTTCAGCAGCATCATCAACAACAACTCCAACATCATCATCAAACACACAACAGCCAAGCAGAGCATCAGCAACAACACAATCACCACCAACAACAGCATCATCAGCTTCATCATCATCATCAGCTTCATCATCAGCACCAACATCAACACGAGCATCAACATGAACATCAACACGATCAGTCCTCCTCCCCTCAACTTCTGCCTGTCGATCTGCAACACCTGCAGCAATCTCTGAACCTCGACATGCCTACGTTTGGCCTGAGCAGTTCCAAGTCACCGACTGTACTCGTGTTGGACAAACCGCTGCTGAATGTGGCCGTCGATGGTATTGCGGATCTTGTGGACGATAAGTACTGAGCAGATGATGATGACAGCTGCTTGTAGTTCCATTGCTTTTGGTTCTAACATTCAACACCAGAACAACAACATCGAAAGTACCATATATCGTACATCATCACCAACATCTTCATTATGATCCATTATAAAGCGATATTTTTTCGAGAATGCTCGCCAAAGTTATCACTTCCAACGCACTAGAGAAGAAATTGTTTGCCTTAATTATTACAATTGTTATCATTTCTATTATCGTTATTATTAACTCTATTATTATTAATGAAATCTAGTCTAGCGAATACTGTACAGTTTAGAATAATTCCACCGATTGTGAGCGGTTTCAATATCACAATTAAAGGTTGTGGATGGACCTGTTAACGAGAAACTTTTCTGAAGGAATAAAAACCAAACTGTAAACGATTTAAATTATCTTGCCTCTAACATGTATGTAGTTGTTAATTTAAATGTAATCTATTAAATATTTAATACTTAGCAATAAAAATCACACTGCAAATTAAGCTCTTTTATTTTAACTCTGGATTTCCTAGTGAATAAATTTCTTAAACTCCCTCAAATATAAAATAAAACAATTCGCAAGAGGTAAACAAATGCCATTGAAACAGCAACAAAAAATTAGAAGTCTGATTTCAATGAATGAAATCACAATTAGACCAAATAAGAACGATGTTTTACTGTAGTTGAATATATGTATGTAAATATTTTAATATGTCGGCAAAAAGCCAGTCAGTCGTCTTCAGTTGTCCTTCAATGAATATTTAAATAGAAGTCTGTCACTAAAAGTGACAAGCGATTCATTTGCCCTACTTTGGTCACTCACCGAGTCAACCAAGAAAAATTAAATACAATTCCAAGTCCAACAACGACCTAAGCATAAAGAATAGAAATGGTAGCAATACGCCATCAGAAGAATGAAGTGTGCCACATCGCAATTGAGGATTTTCGCTTCACTTTTGTTACTAAGCCAAGAGTTTGGTAAAGCGCTTTGTTTCGACTGCCACGAAACGCTGCAGGAGACCGACATAAAGTACATGGATTGGACAAATTTGGAACAGTGTCTGCTGGAGCTGGGCGGCCGCGTTGTGGCCCAGAACACAAGTGAAAATATTTGGAGATTAGTGAAAATTGTTAGTATCAGAGAATATTTAGGAATATTCTGATATTTTTACCTTGAAAATTTTAAGGCTTTCGATGGTTTGGAAAACATTCCACCAGATGCTTATAGGAAACTCGGTGCCACCCTCACAGCGATTCCCGATAATGAACTGCGAAACATCAGCATGGAACGAGTTGAAATTGTGGAAGCCTTTGGCGCGGTTAGAAAGAGTGCAATTAAAGCTGACTACGTAACCGCCACTTTTAATGAGCAGCAGATGCGAATCATAGCGCAGAAGGTGCGCCATGAATGGTTGGGTAAAACGCCGAAAACCTACTCGGAATATGATTTGATGTCCATGGGTCAGATTATCTGCTACTTGAATATCACTGATATTGCGGAAATACATGCAGATGCATTTAAGTAAGTAATATAATAACATTCATTCATAATTTCAACGCGTCTATATTATAATCCTCTACAGATATGCCGCCGAGTGGATAGGAAATCTACAGGGTTGCCCTCAACAGAGTCTCCGAGCATTTGCGGAACTGGCCACACGGGAAGATGCTTTTGGTCAGCCAAGCAGCTGGTCTAAAATTGATGTAAAATGAGTTGACGATTGACGAATAGCATGAAGTAAATTATTTTAATCTCCCTTTTTTTCTTTCTGCTTCAGCTGAGCATAATTGGTAACATTATTAACGGTCTCTCTCAATCGGACATCGAGTCCATCGATGAGAGTAAATTGTATCTCAATCGCCTTTACATAAAATCGAACCGCACCAAAGCGGGAAACCCCAAACGCAGACCGGCGTCCTCTCCAACTACCAACACCGATGCATAGAAATTATAAATGCAGCAATGTTATTGGAATTATAAAGCATATATTATTAACTGTTATAAAATCTATTAGAAATTTCAACTATTGCAATAACATTGTAAGCATTTATAAATTTTGTTTATAGTTTATCTTTAAAATAAAATATTGTAACATAAATAAAATATTGTAACATAGAATTCCAGTAAAAAAAGAAAACCATATCAGCAACTTAACATATCAGCAGCTCGCTGAACAGCTTTAAGACGATTTTCGGAGCTTACTATAGAGGCAAAAATACTCAGCAGTACGTCGAGTATCAAAATCTGGCTTTCTTCGATGAGTCTTCGCTTGCGATACCATTTTTGATGCCAATCAATAACCTCCTCATCACGTTGTTGGGGTTAATAAAGAAGACGAGCCGCCTGCGCCGCTGCTAATACTTCTGGAACGTTCAACTGTCATCGACTGCTGAGGCACCCGACTGTCTGCGTTGATTCCCAACCCCGAATAGATTTCCCTCATGACAAATAATATTGTGTCTTCTGACTCCCTGCAGTGAACGGAATAATAAAAAAAAGAAGGATTATTTGTAGTCTGTGTTGTTTCGTTTCTGTTTTTTTATGTTTTTTCTTTACCAATAACAAACATGACTGCTGAGTGCGAACAAATATTCGTTGAAGAATTCCAAAGGAGCTTCCTGCAGGACATAATCAATGCGTTTGGAGTCATTGAGTTTTCCGAGAGGGAAGTCTATCTCGACAATTTCATTATCAGAGGTTGAGGTTGAGATGGAATCGCTACGCATACGTTTTGTTGTGTCCTGTTGCTGCTGCTTTTCCTGATCCAATTGCATTTGCATCTGAAGGACCTGAAACAATGTTTGTAAATACAGTAAAGCTGTCCTCTCGGTAAATTTAGCAAAGCTACAATCGTGATCCACGATCGTAAATTCCGAAACACATAAGAAAATGCCATAAAAATCCTTTACGGCTTTCCATCCTTCTCCTACCTGATCAACTTCAGTCTGCATTATATCCTTAGCCTCGTCTTTATTGCCTTTCGATGTTGACGGTGATGAGGTGCCTAAGAAGTTTACTGTCTCCAACGTATTCTTGAATGTATCGAAAAAGCGTTGCTTCAAATCGGCCCCAACACGGGTCATCGTATCCTTCAACTCCAAATGCATGCGTTTACGTCCCTTGTGATGTGGTATCAGCACCGGCGGTATACCGTTCATATCTGGATTCACCAAAGCCTCGATGCGATAAGCGACCGGATCGAATGGATGAAAGATGTTATAGAAACCCGAACAGGTGGGCAAACGGAAGTCCAAGCCGAGCTTATCAAGGCCGCGTATTGTAACAAAGACACCTGATGTTGAGAAAGGAAATGTTACGAGCTGTAAAGGTTACTAATTCGTTTGGTTCTCTGGCGCGTACCTATCGGGGAACCCATCGCAAAGAACTTCTTCGGTTGGAATGCCAGTTGAACATAGTTAATGAACGGCTGTCCGGTGCCCGTTGAACCCATAGTGTAGCTGGAATTCTCCGAAACAACATCGTTATTGCTAACCGAGGCAAATTGATGATTTGAGCCCAAATTCGCTGGTATGGAGAGCAGAAACTGCTGACTCGGATTCTCCTAGAGTAGAAGATCGATGCGTACGCTGATGAGTACCAATCATATCGAGGTTCGATGGTATATAAAACCTACCTTATTGTGTTCTTCACTCTCCTTGATCGGCTGTTGATGACAAAGCAAATCGAAGAGAATCAGAGAACCCAAACTGTGGCCCACCACTGAGACGCCGCCACTGAAATCCGGATGCCTCTGGCGATACTTTGCATACACCGAATTCATTGAGGCAGCTACGGTGTTCATGATCTTCTGGCAAAAAGTGGGACTGGTGTAGAAGAGAACATCGAGCAACGTGTCATTGGTGAAGTTTCGCAATTTGGGAATGGATTCCAAAGTGATCGACTTCAGTTTCTCATCGATGCCCATTTCAGCTGAGTGCAGATGCCCGTGCCACGAAATTGGTAGAATTTCAACGCGCCCCACCAAACCCATATCCGAGGAGTTCTTGTAGTGAGCCGCCACCAGCTGCTGAGCAATGGACCGGAAGTCATCAACTTCGATATGAAGATGAGACATAAAACGGATGAACAAGGAAATCTCGTTTCATTCTACTTACCGACTTCCTCCACGGAACGGAACTTGAGGTCACATGCTGATCCAATTCCATGCACGACAAACAGCAAATGATCGACACGTTGTACTTCGCCTGCTTCTATTGAGAAGTCCTCAAGATCACGTTTAACTATGCGGGGACGTGTTGTCGTTTGCTAAATACACAAGTAGTTTTATTACTGCGAAAGCAGACCCGTTGCAACGCTTTCAACTTACCGAAGAACCTCCCCAACTGTCGACGTTTTGTTGCTGTTGAAAGTGAACAATCATCGTGGGTCCATGGAAAACCACCTGTGCACCCGTAGAGATTACAATCTTTTTATGCCACTCACCACTCTCGGCCGCTAATTTATATTCAGATTCGAGTAAGTCGGCGGTGTGCTCCTCATACGGAATGTAACGAGAATCATTTCCTTTGTAAAACCACGAACAACGTCTCACCTCGATCGGTTTTCCCTCCCAGTAGACGGCATTTTTTGTGCGTTCGCGAATATTGACTTCGTAGCGGCCACCTTCGACAGCGACCAGATTAGATGCTTCATCTGCAAAATGAGAGAGAAAGAAGTATTGCGAAAGTTTAGACAAGCTCTTAAAATTGAGACATATTTCAAATCGATTTGAATTAACTAACCTTCCATGGTGAGGCTAGTTTCAAGCAATGCAGAATCATAATGACTGAACGGAGTCCAAAGAACTTTAGGTCCTAAAATGCGCTTATAAAACCAATGTTTCACAGCCGGTATATAAGACTGAAATGAAAGAAACTCTGTGATTACCAACACAATTAGAATTAACAACTCACAAACTCACCGCAGATGCAGCTAATGAGGCCCTTCCATCCTTCTCATCAGTCCTAACATTAGCCATTTTTAACGCTTGTATTATTTCTTCAGGCAAATCTTCGTAGTCTTTGAATAAATCTGCAGATTGTTCTGATTTCTCTTGGGGCCTCACTTCTTGGTTTATCTGCTCTGACGAACCGTCAACCAATGAAGGCGGTGTTCTGTTTTCTTCCTCTGGACTTATTTTGTTAGAACTCTCAGCTGAAAAATTCTGTCGTTGCCCCAGTGAAGCGGAATTATTAAGTTCAGAGAACTCGGAGCACGCCGAGGAAGGCGGCTCCACCAAATTTGAAGCTGGAGTCAGTGAACGCGTTTGTTGACACTTTACAGGTAGACCGGAGTGAACCAGATCGTAGTTCAAATCACCGACGCTGCCACGGAGTTCCTGCGGCGGAGGATTGTTGAAAAAGTTTTGAATACGTTGATCTTCGTTTGTTTGTTTTGTTGCCGCTGTTGTTGTTATTGTTGTTGATGGAACACGAGTTGACACTGACGGCTCACTTACAGCACGTACAGGGTCAAAATTTACTGTCAGTGACGTATTAGCTGACGACGACTGCGGCGCAGCGAATGTGTCAAAATATGTAGTCGAACCTGGCAAGTTTTGCAACGACTTTTGTATATTTGAGGTTTTTAAATTTGAATAATTGGAGGCAGTATTAAAAAAGTTTGAAAGCGAGTTCAGCTCGGTCTGGGGTTGTTGTTTTTCTGAAGCTTCGGTTTTGGATTCAACTGAAACTGGCTCACGATTTATTTCCGAGACGATGCTGTCGAAACCGAGAGGTGGTGCGATTGTAGGCTGCTCGGTACACGAAGCTTCAATAGAGCCCTCCTTCGAAGGTTCTTCAAAAAGAACTGGAGGTGCGATAGACGTTTGTTGTGGAAGTTGTGGAAAACTAACGGAATCTGAAGTCACACTCTCAGTAGGCGCAGTTGGAGTTTGTCTTTCAAATACAAGTGTGTTGGAGCTCTCCGAGCTCGGAATTGTTGTCGTGTTAAAGAAATTGACAGCTAGAGCGGAAGCGAAAGCGTTTGCAGGATCGTTTGTTGTTGTTGAGGGCGTAGCAAAGAAATTAAAGTCTCCACTGATCTTAAAATCACTACTCGTCGGTGTAAAGAAGCTGGCCAAACTTCGTTCCGATTCACTAGCGATATTTGTAGAGGATGCTGTTGTGGGGCCTGCAGCAAGTTCCTTACGATAAGGATTCGCTGTACCTTGTGAGGCAGCTAGTTGTGGTGGAGGTGGTAAGAAATCTGCAGTGGATTCAGAAACTACCTCGTTTGATTGAACTGGCTCTTCTTGTAATAATTTGTGTAACGTTTGATCCAAAGGATCACTGCTTTCTTCAGAAGTTGCTCCCGATGGATTAAAATTATCTTGAATTGTTGTATTATCCTGGCGTTGTGGAAAAACAGCTTCAATGGTTTGATCAATAATCGCAGGTTTAGGGGAGGCCTCTTCGTCTTTGCTAACTGCAGAATATTTCAAGACTTCCTCCACGTGTTGTGATGTTGGCGACTGAAAGATCGTTGGTGATGTGATCGTGTTAGAATTGGTAATCGGTTTGGTTTCTTCTCCTGATGGTTTCGTTGCCTCAAAATTAGACTCAATAAGATTTCCAGGTTCTGACTGTGCCACACCTTCAGGTGTCTTTTGCTTTTCGTCTGGTGTTGTTGTTGGATCAAAGAATGCTATAGGTTGAGCAGTAGGAGATGGCTTTTCAATTGCAAAGGATGAAACACTATGTGCTTCCGGAGCAGGAGAAGGATCGCTTTGTGGAACTAATAAAGCAGGACTTTGCTGCACAGATATTGGAGCTGATGAAGCGAAGGGATTGAAGATCGACGGTGACACGGAATGAGTGACTCCAGGATACTGTCCCACGGGTGGTTGTCCTAACGTTGGCTGTTCGAAGAGTGGTTGATTTATATACCTCGGAGTTGTTTGGGCTGGTTCCAGTGGACTTTTATATAACCGGGTACCCTTTTGCAACCGGAAACTTGATGATCCACCTACCACCGGAGGTTGTGGAACGTTTGGTGGCGCTAGAGGTGCAGCACTCTGAAGTTTTGGCGGTGGAGTGGGTTGATATAATGTTCTGGTATTATCGATTATTGATGTTTGTGATGGTGGTCGAAGCGGATCAAAAATGTTAACAGGAGTCGAAGGTTGGGTGTGAAATCTACCGGGATCGAAGTACTGACCAGTAGTTGGTCCGCTCGATGGTTGTAATGATGTGGGCGGTATGTGTGTTACAGGCGTATCAAGTGTTGTGGCTGTTGTTGTTGCTGGTGTCGCGAAACCTTCAACCTGAGAAGTTTGAGGTGATTGTAGATTTAAAGTCGGGGTTTCAATAGTATTCGAAGCAAGTGGTCTTGGTTGCCCTGATCTTTCAAATACTGACTGCTGAATAGTAGATGGAGTTGATGGCTGTACCGTTTGTGACACTTGCGGAACAAAGAAGTTTTGTGGTGAGGAAACGCTTACATTTTGCTGTTGAAGTTGTTGTGGTGTTTGGCGATCCCCTGGATAAACACTTGGATTTGGAGGTGTGAAATAATTCGTTGCAGACGATATCGGCTGATTGACTGGGGCTACGTTAAAACTAGGCGGTGGTGGCAGACAGCCTGTTGCGACTCCCGAATTCGGAGCACCAAAGTAGTTAATGACAAGTGAAGTCTGCCCCTGGTGTTGTGGTGGCGTTGTATACTGATGTTGCTGAACCGATTCTTGCTTTACAGTCTGTCCTATTGTCCCAGTAGCTGATTGCACCAGACCCGAAATGTTCTGGAAAACTCCTGATGGTACTAAGTTCGAAATCGAGAAGAGACCGCTTTTGCTCTCCCCAGGATTTGACTGATGTTGCAGTTGCGTTGGATTATACGGATCGGCTGGTGGGTAGCCGTATTGAGTTGCCTGCTGTAGGGCGTTATTGTGTATTATCGGTGCAGTTATCGCAGACGGATCAATTGTGGGCACCCCGGATGGTGTAGCAGTTTGTGAAAATCCCGGAAAGGGAGCGTAACTTTTCTTCTTCGCTGAGAGACGGTAAGTATTTTGAACACCCGTAGGAGTGGAAGGTACACCAGCAGCAACAGGGTTGGCCGCAGGTACCTCACCGGGTGTGTACAACTTCGGAGGTGGAGGTGCGCTGTTTAATTGTTGAAACTGGGGAGGCGCTGGTTGCGAACCAGGGGAAGATGTTGGGGGCACACTTTTGTGGGAAATAAAAGCAAAGCTTACTACTCAAAGATCTACAAAAGGATTAAAGATAAACATACCCGGCCAAATAGCTGCCTGGAGTAGAAGCAGATGTTGGCGGTGGAACGGTTGAGGGTAACAGTTGAGCTGTCGGAAAAAATCGCTGATGTTGTTGTTGATTTTGATACTGCTGCTGTGGTGGCAGATGCTGTGGTTGCTGTTGTATATAATGCGGTTGTATATCAAGTTGTGATACTGGATTGTCATTTGTGCCTGTCCCCTGTGGCGCCGGGGTGCGCTCACGACTGGAGCTGGTCGGATAGATGCGCTTCGAAAAGGTCGAGAAGACGGTCGAGGCTACCGAAGGAAGTGCCGAAAACGATGAAGCTGCTTGACTTAATATAGAATCGGAGTTCGCATTCTGTTCGAGCAGAGGATTGCTGTTGGTATCGATTTGTGCGGGTTGCGTTTCATCCACGCTTGAATTTAGATTGATTTCTCTCAAGCTTTCGTTATCGATATTGGATGTTTGACCAACTGTAACAAGAGACTTTGTTTCTAAAAATTATAAAGAAAGAATAGAATAAACATTAGAATAAAGGTTTATTATTATTAAGGAATCGGTGATGCTTAATTAAAAGTGATTAATTTTTATATTAACTACGATACAATATTAGTTACTTAAAAAATAATGAAATGAACATCATTGGTCAGTCTTTAAAATTCCACATGTTCTCCATAACCCACAAATGCCACTAACCGGTTCTTGAAGCTGCCTTAAAATAGCTTCAGCCGCTCGGTCAACACTCCCGAGACCTCGTGTGAGTTCATAACTTCAATTATTTTTGCTTTAATTACTGCGTTTTAGATTCATGATAGCAAAACTTAATCCATTTACGCAGATATGTAAACAATGTTGTATGCATGGATAAATTTATATTCCAATCTTGTCCCACTAATGAGACGTTTAACATACTTCCTTATCAATTGCTAAGTCTACAGCAACACTCACTCACTATCATAGACCTCCATGGGCTTTAGCATTTCTGGTTCATTTGTTTGCGGCGACCTAAAAACTCTTTTAGCAACAGATGCAGAACTATTTGCGGATTACTATGCAGCTCGCTGCAAACGAATGCGCTAAAATCTGTTTACCACTCTGCGTGCGAATCCTTGCATGGAAATTAAACTTTTTTCTTAAAGTCTGCAAACTACATTTTATCACGTATCAAGATCGAGGTAACCACGAACACCGCTGGCGATGACAGAGGCACGTTTCTGTGGTTGCAGCATGGAAGAAATGCAGAAAGAGTCATGAGAGCAACAAACACCGAGGCAACACCATCACAACATTTAAGCACAATCACCACAATAAAATAACAGCATCATATTTCTTTTATCACTGCTGAATGTGCATAAAAGTGCACCGCTAAATGTCAACATGACATTTGGCCAAACCGTGTGAATACAAACAAACTGCCTATATTTTGGCCCGATATTAGAATAAAGCACAGATTCTGATAGTAATGACGCACTTCAAAGAGCTCTGATAAATGAGTACTCTCGTAGCTGTACTTGTAGCTGTTGCTTCTTTTTTTATACGAGTTGAACGGATTAGATTAGGCAACACCGTCAAATCGTAATAAAAACAGCAATAAAATAATGATGTAAAAATGCTATGTAGTTAATTGTTGAGGTTATAAAGTATTGCTTGTGTCTTCGCTCGTTCTGTTGCTCACAGATCGTATGTACTTCGTAGACACCTTCATTAATCAAAGGTCCAGAGACCACCTGACTTGTCTTGAGTAGGAGCTCGTCTGATTTACACGAACGTGTAATTAAATTTTAATGTGGTTGTTACTGTTGTTAAACAGACTCCGCAGTACTCCGAAGGTGCTACCTGAGTACAACACGAGTTGAATAAACATTTACAGGAAATCAAATCCCAATGCGAGTCTCTAATGTAACACTGTACAGTCTGCAATCTACGAGACTGATTACAAAACCTATTCAACTCTACTAAATTTAGCGAATCGAATGTGGAAAAAGATATGAGAATACAAGAGACACTTGATCATCCAACAAACTACTTGATTACCTAATATGTTGGATCTTACAGATGATATTGTTTGATAGGATCTGCTTGATTTTCTCGAGTTATGTTATTCTCTTATGTTATATCTTATGTAATTTGCTGTATTACTCGAATCCCTGATTTCTTTCGTGATTATTCGACTGACCTGCTTTTTCTACAATGGATTATACGAGGACCGGATAACATTTTATTGTTGCCGTTTGAGATGATCTTAGATTATATCATGAACTGACTAATTCCTTAATTACTTGCATTATAATCCTTAGGTTTAACTGACGATCTACCTACTGAAATAACAGAATTGATTCTCCAAAGATCCATTTGATAAGATCGAGAACCTTGCATTTTTTTATGGAGGATTTTAAGCTGACAGTCTCTACCTCAGTGATCAATTTTATTATGTTTACTATTTAGGAATTAATTTTATTACTTATTCAGGATATTACTATTTAATGCCCCGATTATAAAAAAACCATTTAAAAATTATAAAGAAAATATCTTTTCCTTACTTCCTTCGTCCTCTGTCACACTTTGCCACTTTATAGTCATCCTGACTTATAGTCATCGAAAATTTCTAGGAATTTTTGCAATCATTCTTCAATTTTTCTGGGATGAGAGAAACTTTTCTCTCAGATCCGGTATATTTCTCATATTTTCATTCTTTATTTAAATCCAATATACGTTAAATTCTTACCTACTTTTACAATCTGCGAGTATATGTATGTGTGTATAGTATAGGGTATACTGTAGTAATAGGGTTTACAAAACACTTCCACATACAGATAAAAGAGACAGATTTATGAAAACATCATCTGTCATTTTTATAGTTCCATTTTTATAGAATTTTTATAGCTATAGTACTTCTATATTTTATTAGTCGTTAACAGCGTCATAAATTGTATTATTATGAATATTAAATAGATTTTAAAAATTTTCTAAAGTTTACAATATATTCAAAGTTAGGAAAGGTTGAGGCAAAGCCAATGATTGTCATAAATCAAGAATTCATTATTTTAATAGTTTTCACAGAACATTTTATTTATCAGATTTTCTTTATGATGCGAAGTGAAGAATTAATTTTGTTCTTAGAATACTTATTGAATCTTAAATTCTTATCTAACCTTAGATACTTATTTAATCTTAGATTAAACTAGAACTTTTGCTGGAAGTGGAACATTTGCTTTGATGGTCTTGAAAGCAAGTTCTATCAAATTTCAATCAATTTAAAATTAATTAAATCGAATCAAATCACATTAAATCAAGTCAAGACAAGCAAATGAAGTCTATAATAAAGTCATATTCAATGAAGTCAACCCAATCGCAAGTCAAGTGAGTGAACTAAATCATAAAGGGTTAAAAATGAAGGTTGGCGTCTAGTCGTCTGGTTTTCTTGACGACATGCAGAGTCGCTTCATCACAGCAGCGCTCTTCGAAGGCTCACAGTGAATTATTAAGATTTTCACTTTTGATAAGATTTCAATTAACAATCAAGAATGTTTTTTTCTCGATTATAATCTCTTTATATAAAGTTCATAAAATTAATTAATATTTAAATAGCAAACTGGTTTTTATTTCTTCTTCTTTTTGTGGGTGGGAGGAGGGGAGGGATTGTTGTTGTTGTTGGTTTTTGATGTAGCTGTATTCGCCTGACGTTACTTGAATTTTAATTTTAAAACTTTTACGTTGCAAAATTCATTTAATGAGAATGAAAAAACCCACAAGATATTGTATATAAAAACAAAAACAATACAATCTTATGTATTTCTATATTGTTATTTCTCTCGGGTTTTTTCTCACTTCTGGGCGCATCATTTTTGAACTTTTTTGACCCTTTTTCGGTTTAACAAAAAATCACTTAAATTCCGGCAAAAATGATGCGCAAATTTGGGAGTTTTTTTTCCGTCTTTTCTTCGGTATCGAAAATTCAAAAACGTAATCATTCCATTTTATTATTAGGAGCAGTGAATAAAGGCAAGAAAAAAGAATAATAAAATTATTGTGAATTTTTGCATATTGAATATGCTATGAGAATAAAAAATCTGCAGATGGCAGAGTTTCCTTTGACGAGTGCTCATTTCACATGCTCCACACGCTCCACAAATTGCCAAAAAATGATCGCATACTAATAAGTCAGTCAATCAAATACAATGTTGCGAATTGTGGTCAGCATTTGTGGTTAGTATTTTACTTATATTATTTACTCTTATTCATTGTATATTTTGTATGCGAAGACGTGTTGTTTTCGTTTTTTCCGCAGCAAGAGTTCGGAATAAAAATGGTTTGGAAACAAAAATAACATCATCATATGTTATCACCATAGAATTCTGTGGATGTTGTTAGTTGGCTTTGTCTTTGAAGGGGAAAGAGAACAGAAGAGGGGGGCTTCTTTGGCTACGTGACTACAGAAATTGGACATCGGAGACGTCATGTTCTTGAGTGCTCAAAGAGGTCGAGAGTGCTCAGAGACCTCGTTCTGGTAAAACTCATTGTTCAAGATTCAAAGCAAACAAATCAATGTCATCAACTACTAATAAAGCTATAATAAAGCTGCCAATAAAGCTACCAATAAAGCTGCAGAATGTGTACGCGAATGTGTGTCTCACATCCGAAGAGTTTCTTAGCGTCTTCTATGGTTATGGAACTCATAATGCATCAAATTATAATGAATCAAGCCAATCGAGTAAAGTTAAGTAAAAAATCATGCCATTTAAGTCATTAAAACCATTTGAAATTAACTCAACTTGAGTTGTCAAGTCAATTCAATTAACATAAAAGGTTTAAATAACATTCTGTAGATCAATTTCATGTCAAGTCAATCCACTCCAACTACAAGTCAAGTCAAAGTCAAACCATATCAAAATAGCATAAATCCAAATCAAATTAAGTCAAATCAACGTGAGTCCACTGAATCAACCAATCAAATCTAGTCAAATTCTTTCCTCGCTAAAATACAAAGCATTACGAAACCAATAAAAAACATTTGACTACAACATTTTAAATATGTTGCTATATAAAAATACATTCTTAAAGAAGATAACGCAATCGAAATGACATTTAAAGGGCATTTAAATTGTAGTAATACAAAAGTCAATATTAACTCAATTTATAATAAGCGGCATTTTATGAAAAACATCACACAGTTTGGAAAAACCGTATGAAAACACGTCGTTGTTGACACATTTAAACAGCAAAAAGGAGCGGCTTTCGATTTTACAACACAATACAAGCGAAATCAACTTGACACTATGGCTAATAATGAGATAGGATAAACGTGAGCCGATAAGATGTGTAATGAAATCAATATAATGAAGTAAATATAACGCAATGCGTCATTTCGTCGAACGACATTCGGCGGAACTGATGTAAAAACTGATTGAAGTCGCATTAACTATAAATTAATACTTAAACATATAATAAATATTTATTAAAACTAAATATTAATATAAATTAACACTTAAAAGCAATAAATATAAATTAAAACTGAAAATTAATAAAAAGATTACAAAAGAATTACGAAAGGATGTTTAGCGATAAGGAATAAAATCTTATTAATTGCTATGAAACAAAACTTTGAGCTTGCAAGCGGGGGAAAAAATCAGCAGCATCAAAATCATGGCACGTTCGCGTCTTGAGTCTTTTGTTTCTCTGCTGCTGCGGTTGCTTCGTCTAAAACCAAGATTTAAAGCTCTCGTTTTTATTATAATTTTTTTCTCCATTTTCTTTTTGCATTCTTTATAAATTCTTTTCATTTCGGTGTTTTTTCTCAGTTGGTATTTTGTTCGTGAGATTTTTTTACTCTTATTTTTTGCTTCGAAACCCTAATAAATTTCATTCGTAATATACGCTGAATGCTGGAACCTTTAATTTTGCTTCGTAGCGTTCCAAATGAGTTTGTTTTGTTTTTGGTTGTTTTTTTTTTTGCCAAACAAATTAAATAAAAACACAAAACAATCGCGTGAATGGCATCATGCTCGTCAGTAGCACGAGCTTAAATTCCATCAGCAGCTGCAATCATTTTGAAATCCTTGCTGGGCTTTTTTTTCAATTTACCTGGTTGCTTGTTCTTCTTCGTATTCTTCTCCTTCTTTTCTTATTTTTTTTGTTGTTCTCATTGTTTCTTGTTTCGTATCATAACACATGATAGTGTTTTTTTTTGGTGTTGATCTTTTTTGGGGTTATTTTTGGGTATTATAATGAAAGGGCACTCAAGGCTTTTAAACAGACAGACAGACAGAAAGACAAACGCTGATGCTCATTTGTGCTTCAGTTCAGTTGAGAGGTTAAGAGAGTGAAAACAAAAATTGATGAAAAACCAAAATGAATATAAAGCATATTTCAGTTATTTGTTTTTCGTTTTCGTTTTCATTTTCTTGCCGTTGTTTTTTTTTTGGAATTTGGAATTCCAAAACTTTTCAAAAGCATGACATCACACATGCCACAAAAAATAGCAACAACTACGAATATTTACCCCAAAAAAACCCAAACCAACCAAACAAAGTTTTCATTGTTGGCTTTTTATACGAGCTGCTGTCTGAAAATATAATGCAGCAGAAACAACAACAACAACTACAATAGCAACAAA
Organism: Myopa testacea; assembly: GCA_949629155.1. Taxonomy (NCBI): domain Eukaryota; kingdom Metazoa; phylum Arthropoda; class Insecta; order Diptera; family Conopidae; genus Myopa; species Myopa testacea. The sequence goes on along the minus strand of OX451345.1, from coordinate 4,036,581 downwards.
AACAAATACAACAACAGCATAAACTTTAACAACACCATCAACACCAACTGCAGAGCAAATAAGGGTTTGACGAACGTAGGGTACATTGTATGTGTATATTTTGTATTTGTATTTGTATATTTTTCTTTTATTTACATACTTTTGACGTTATAATTTAACGTCAAGTGTCTTTATTTTGAAAAGGTTTTTATTTAGAACAAATAATAAATAATAATCATAAGTTTACTCATCGGAAAACCTGAGTTCGGAGTTTCTTGTGAAGCGGGGTGGCTCATTTCAGGTGGCTTTTGTTGTCACACACAAATTATGGGAGTGTTAATGAGCTCAAGAATATTAACGAGAAATCAAGTGCATAACAGACACTATAGATAAATACTACAATCATGTGTACCATGTGTAGAATACTTTTGCAAGGTCATTTGAATTAGTCACAAGGTTTAGGAGAAACCACTATTTAGTGATTTCATTACAGTTAACTTAATCTACCAGGACTTCTTTTTTCCAATGAGTTTGGCAGCCAGATGTGGAGCCACACTGAGTAACATGATGAGTCTAATGACTACACAGGGTGGGTGAACCATGGGTTTTATTCCAAATTCTATCCATGGTTGAAAAGAGTAATTTTTACTCAAAAGTATGGACTTTCTGCAGATACTTCTTCAAATAATGACATCCCTTTAAATAAATTCTGCAAAAAATAACATTTCTTTAAATAAATTCCTCAAATAATAACATTTTTTTAAAATCTATATATATAAAAATAAGTTGTCCTATGTTCGTGATTTTATAACTCGAGAACCACTCAACCGATTTTCAAACGAGTACATGCGTTGGAAAGGTCTACTTTCACTGATGGTTTATAAAAAAAAAGCATCGAAAAATTTCTACAAATATGCGTTATACGCGCTTTTATGATGGTGTGTTTTCCCTATATAAAATGTATTTTTTTTCTTATGCGAATTACATTTTGTCGGTATAAGGCCCTGCTTGCTCGCGTCATTTGACTTATTTAATTTCTGTGTGTTTATTGATTGTCATTTAAGTTTACAGTGCGAGCATTGATATTTTTTAATTATTGATTTGTAATCTTTCACTTAAAATTACAATTGAAAATCGGATTTACAATCATGATTCGTAATAAAAATCCACCAAAATTATACAACGGAACAAGACTTGCGGTCAAAAAATTAATGAATTATGTAATTGAAGCAACAATTTTAAATGGAAAATTCAAAGGCGAAGATGTTTTAATACCACGCATCCCAATGATATGCCATTTCAATTTCAATGATTACAGTTTCCCGTTCGTTTGGATTTTGCAATGACTATTAATAAAGCTCAAGGCCAGTCGTTGCAAGTTTGCGGAATAAATTTAGAATTTCCTGTATTTTCACACGGTCAACTGTATGTTGCATATTCACGTGTTGGGAAGCCGTCGTCTTTGTGAAAATGGCAATACTAAAAATGTCGTTTACCACCAAGCTCTGCAATAAATTTTTTCCTTTTTGATGTTCTCACTTTAAAAAATTTATATTATTTTGCACTTCTTTTTCAGGAAAATGTCTATTCTTTCTAGAAAATTTAATCTTTAATACAATGACGTAAACGTATGTTATTGTGTTGTCCAGCAACGCGGGCAGGGTTACTCTAGTACTCGTATAATTTCTTTAATTTTAGATAGAAAATTTACCAAATATCCATTTCATAATTTGCGATTTCAAGTGATGCATAAATTTCTGAGAAAAAAATTATATCTTATCGCCTTTAAGTCTAGAATAGAAAAGAGGCCTTGCGAAGGGGGAAGACGGGGGAAGTGTTTCCCCATTATTGACACTGCGATGCGTCGATGTTGTTATTGTTTATTTGAACACATATTTTTACGATAAATATTACATAAATAAGTAAACATTTTACCGTCGACTTCGACTACTTTTCTATATCTAAAATATTCTTCTGTTGTTTTTGCTTTTTCTTTTCTTGGGTTTTCATAACAAAAAGGAAGACGTTCGCTATATTAAACACTCAGTCGCTTTTCGAACTTTTTAAAGTACGGTAACAAGAAGTTTCTAGTCTTCCGAATAAAAAATTGGTACATTTTTATAAAACTGTTCGAGTTTTTAGAGTTCAACTACAAATGAATTAAAAGGATATCGCAAGGAAAAACGTTTTGCGGGAAAATATAACAGGAACTAAAAGAAAGAGACACAAAAAAGATACTCAATTTAAAAATAAAAAAAGGATACAAAAAAAAGGATACAAAAATATAAAGTGAAATAAAGAAAAATTATAAGTGAAAATAAAGTAAAAAAGAGCAAAAAAGAAACTAAATAATTTCTGTGTTATTAAATTGTTTTTAATACTGTACATTATTTTAAATGTGTTTTTAATTTATTAAATATGTTTTTAATACTGTACATTATTTATTTTGAAATCTTAGAAATAAAGTATTGAAAAGTGTAAAAAAAATTTAAAATTTGAAAAAAACACCATTAATTTAACCGAAATTTAATAACATTTAACAAAAGTGTTAAAAGGCTTCAAGTTGTTCAACGGCTCTAAATTAATTTTTAATTCAAAAAAAGGTGGGTTTAAAATAATGAATTATTTATAATAAATTCTACTTTAATTTATAGTATTTATAGAAAAATTTTATATGTTCTAATTTTATATTATTTCCTTCTTTTCTCTTCATACCTTTCATATACTTCTTTTTGCAATCTAAACACATTTCAATTAGCAACATTATGATGACATTAAATGAAGCTTTTATTACAGCAACCAAAAAAAAGAGAACAACAAAAAACTGAGACAAACCGAAAATTAGGACAAAAATTTGTTTGTTAACACAATTATTTGTTGTTTTTCTTTTTGCCACCTTTGAATACATTTTTAAATTTAACACCTTTTTACTAATTTTTGTGCAAAACATTACAAATCACAACAACAAAAACAAAAAGAATATTTAGGGTATGGAAATAATAGTGTCGTTGTTGTTGTTGTTGTTGTTGCTGCTGTTGTTGTTCATGGATTCCTAATTAAAGAGTAACGTTAAAAAAAGACCATTTATTAATATGAAGAATAAAAGAAATCAATGGGTTAGATTAGGTTGTATTAGGTTATGTTATTAGATCCCTCTGAGGTTAAATAAATATGAGTCAAGCAAGTTTCTGATGTTTAGATTCACTTCCATTACTTTCAACTTCTATAAAGTGTTAAGAAATAAAGAAACTAGGAGTTAATACCGCAAACAGTAACAAAGATAGTACAGAGATGGTGAAAGAGATAGTATCGTGGATGATATCATAGATAGTAACATTGACAATAATGTAGACAGTAATGTAGATACTAACAAAGACAATTACATGGCTTGTAACGTGGATAGTAACATATGGCAACATATACAGCAATGTGAATAGCAACATGGATAGCAACATGGATAGTAACATGGATAGCAACAGAGATAGCAACATGGATAGTAGCATCACTGTAACGTAAATGTGAATGACTTTAGTTTGCAAAAAAAGAATAACTTCACTCTTCGATGACTTTTCCGACACAACTCAATAAAAATAAAGATATACACTACACTACACTACTTCACATTAAATTGTGGAGAAAAACGTTTCATTGTTGTTGTTTCTGTTGGTCTTTCTTGTTTATTGTTGTTGATATTTGTGTTGTGTGGTTTTTGCTGTGTGGCTTTTATTGCTATGACTGCAACAACTTTCATTGCAGAATACATCGCTGTCCACATCTTCAATCAAATGTAATTGAAACAAAGTAGCAACGACACGATCAATTATTAAAAAGCCACCTCAACTCAATGCAATTGAGCTGAACTCAAGTCTGTGAAATTTCACTCTACTGAACACTATACAATTGCACTCAACTCAAGTCCAATCAATTGAACTAAACTCAACTTCAATAAAAAGGTGAATATGATTCGAGTGCTTACAATAGCGAAGAAATTAAAATCAATCAACCGCTTGTCCGAAGCGGTCTAAAACGCTCTTAAAACGGTCTAAAAACGATTTAAAAACGGTCTTAAAGCGGTCTAAAATCGATCGAAATGGTCGAATACTCTGTCTCCGGTCTTTATTGATGAAGTACAGCAACAAAACTGAGCAAAATATACAATAAAAAAACACGGTAATGGCAAAAACAAAAGCAATGCAGACATGTTATAACATGTAATTTTATTTTTCCAACAACTTCAAAAACGACTTCAATTCGGTCTTGTTTTGGGGATGAAAAATCAACTGAATTCAACTTTGATCGATTTTGTTTTTTATTAATGATCACTTATTAAAACAAACTTTATTCGTTTGCGAATCAAAAGCATGCAGCAAACCAGCTTTAAATTTAGTAACATTAATTAAACGCCAAGAAGAAGAAGAAAAGGAAGCCGAAGAAGCCGAAAAAAGCATGTCAACACATCAGATGATTGCAAGGAGTTGAGACCGACGACCGATAAACGGTGCGTTCGAAGATTTCTTTTACTACGTACTCGCAAATAATTGAGAAAAATACTCGGGAGACAAAAAAAAATTAAACTCGATTACGGCGGTTGTCAGCACAGACTAAAAAATCCAATAAAATTAAGAGTAAAATCAAAAATAAATAACAAAATTATAAAAATTCCAACAACAACAAAATTCCTGTTTGTGGTAAACAAAAAAAGTGCCAAGACAAATCAAGCAAACAATCAACCAGTCTATAAGACAGGCAAACAGACAGACAGAAAATGAGTCCGACAAACAGACGGACAGACAGACAATCAGTCCGACAAACTGAATTCTTTAATAAATCCTATCAAAAGTTGGCCACTGAGTTGGCCTCATAGCATGAGTAGAGCCGGAGGAGGTGTTGAGCGAGGGGGGAAAGTGGCCAGAATTCAAAAATCAGTGATTACAAAATTCAAATGAAGTGCAAATGAATAAATGAACTCTTCCCTTCTCTTCTCGGCTCCCTGCGGCCGAACCCCCCTCAGAATTTGTGGCGAACGCAGTGCAACGTAAAAAGCTTTGCAGAAAAGCTCTGTTTTTCATTATATTATAGTGTCAATAGAAGCACAAGAAAACCAGCAGCAGCAACATCAACAAGTGTCTCGCTTGAAACATGTTTTCGCTGTCGCTGTTGTTGTTATTGATTTTTTTTCTGCTTTTTCTACGATGTTCTCTTTGTTTTTATTGCATTTTTTAACTCACATGAAGCGATAATAAAATGCCAGCATTTTTTCTAGCAACAAACAACATTTGACACCAACAGCAGCAGCAGCAACAACAACAACAGCAACGAAAATAACTAGAATAATAAAAAACTAAAAAAAGGGAAAAAAATTTAATATTTTTATACAAAAAAAAAACAATACAAATACAACAACAAGAATAAAAAATCGATTATAGACACGACTAACGTTGGAAATAAAAATGCACAATTTTTTAGCGGTGGCAAAAACTTATTGAGATATAAAAAAGTATTCTAAAAATTTATTAAAAATCAATAAGAAAAATTTTCTGTTTTTTTTGTTGTTGTTGTCACTTAAACACCTGTTAAAAGTGTTGTGAGAGCAGCAGCGATTCGAGCTGGCTGAAGGAGAGCTTTGCAACATTAAATAAAATAAAAAAATTAATAAATTAAATAAAAATAAAATAAATTAAATCAAAAATAAAATAAATAAAATCAAAACTATAACAAAACAACACAAAACTTATACAAAACAATAGAATTTCAATAAAGTTTCATCTAAAAAGTATTAAAATAATAAACAAATAAAAGCTGTTATTTATAATCGTTAACCCATTAGGCTATATTATGTAACTATTACGTTAAACATGATTTATTTAACAAAAGCAAACAAAAAAGTTTTAGTTCATCAAAAGCATCGAAGAAAACCATCGTTAATCTGTAAATTACAGTAATAAATCAAGAAAAATTATACGAAAATACAATGAAGTGTGGTTATAATATATTGAATATTAATAAACAATGAATATATTGAATACATTTTATATATATTGAAATATAATATTGAAGAAACAATGAATCTTCAAGTTTGATTTATAAAAACTTGTGTTTAGTAAAAAAGCTGTGTGAAAAATCATTCAAATCAATCGGAATTGATTAAGAAATAATATTTTTTATCAAAACCTATGCTGAAGGGGAGGAAGAAGTGGAAAAAACAGAGTGAGAAAAGAAAAGCGAATACTTTTTCTAAAATAAACATGTATTTATTAAAATATGCATGCGACATGAGAGGCAAATTTTCAGGCAGGCAGACTGATTGACAGGATGAATGAAGGAAAGAAAAAAACAACTAAAAATGACGAGTTTCATAGATGACAGCGACAAGTAAGCGTCATTAAATGACAACGACAGCAACAACAACAGCAATGAAAAAAACCAACATTGACAGCAATAACAGCCAGAGCAACAACCATAACAATAATAATAACAATAACAACAGCACACAAAACACACACACACGCACACACACACACACCCATACAAATACATCAAATGACAGGCAACAAAATTAAAGCAACGCAAACATAAAATCAAACAACAACAACAACGACCACAACTCGTTACGACTCGCAACGAGTTGAACAAACACAACACAACGCAACACAACACAACAAAAACCATCGACGAAGACGTCTAACGTCAGCAGAATATCGTTAGCGTCAGCAGACGACGACTGACGCGTCGCGACGTGGTACCTGTTGTGTTAACTCTACGGTTGTTGTTGTTGCTCTTGCTGCCAAATTATATTTACTCACACGATCATTCACTCTCTTCTTTATACTCACTCAGTCACTCACCCAGTAACTCACTCATTCACACACTCACTCATTCACACACTCACTCATTCACACACTCACTCATTTACTCTGACACATCTTCACTGACTGACATACGCTAACAACAACAACAACAACAACAACAACAACAACAACAACAACAACAACAACAACAATCCTCGTAACAAACAAACACCACGCGCAATTTTTCGCTGCTCCCGAACGCTTGCAGCAGCAGCGTGCGTCGTCAAGAAATCGTCGTCGTCGCCGTCGTCGTCGCGGTTCGCGATGATACGAAAAAAATGAACACAAACAACGCTGTTTGCTTTCAGTTTCATTTCAACCGTCGACTACGCGTGTTTCAGTATATTTATTGATCCGCAGTGAAGCGTGTGTAATAAATACCCATTTTTATTATTATTATTATTACTATTTTAATCAATTTGTAAAAAAGAAACAAATTACAAATAAAGCAAGAAAGAAAAACAGAAACTGTTGTATGCAAGAATAAATTCAAATTCAGGTAAAACAGCAGGGGAAAAATTCAAATATTTAAAAAAAAATAAATAAAATAAAATAAAATACAAAAATTGAGAGCAAAGTGACGCCGCTGACGTTGTTATTGCCGTTGTTTGTGGTGTTTATTATTGCTGTTGTGGTTGTTGTCTTTTTTGTTGTTGTAACCATTCCTTGTGCACAGACACGGGTTTTTTTCAGAAAAGACAAAATATTGATACACAGACAGCGAATTATTAAAATAATAATTGATGTGAATGTGAATACATGTTTTTTTTGTAAAGTTTTGTAAAGTTTTGTAAAAAAGGAAGAGAAAAACCAAAGAAAAGTAAAAGAAAAATAAAAAAAACTAAAAGAAAAACATAGAAAACCAAAAGGAAAACTAAAGGAATAATAAAAGAAAAAGAAAAGAAAATAAAGAAAATAAAAGAAAGAAAATAAAAATAAAGAAAATAAAAGAAAAAAACGCAAAAAACTCGTATAGAAAACAAGAGGGGAAAAAAGCATTGAATGAAGAAAGAAAAACAATTACAGCAAGTTTGTCGCTCAAGTCTTTTGTGTTGCAGCAGCCACATTTGACTTGATTTGGAATTCGGTATCAAAATCTGCATAAGAACAAAAAAAGCATCAATACGAAAAAAACGAAAAAACTATTCAAATGAAAGCAAAAGAATGTAGAAAACTGTACTGCAGAAACACAGTAAATAAGTACTCAAGTACTTGTTAAGTACTAAGATATATTTAATTGTGTGTGTGTGTGTGTTTGTGCAGAAGTGATTAAAAAGGGTGTATTTTTATAGAGAAATATTATGTTTAAAAACATTTTCTATGCTTTGATGAAGTGAGACTTCGATTATCGTTTTAATTTTTAGTCGTTTCTTTTCGAAAATCGTAAATAATTTTAATTTGTTGCCAACACTACTACGCACTCAAATCCTGACACGCCTCTTTGTTTAAGGAGACAATAAACAGCACACACAAACCAACAGCAACAGCAACAATATTAACAACAACAACAACTGGTTGTCTATCAAGTTGAACGTGAAAAATTAAAAGCGAAAAAATAATAAAAAATAAAAACAAAACACAACCAAAACACAACTACAACAAGTCTTGTTTTGGTTTGTTTTTTTTTTTTTTGGTTTTTTGGTTTTTTTATTTGGTTGCTTTTGCGAAGCTCTTAAATAACTAAAAGGCAAGTATTTTTATTTATTTATTTATGGTTTCTTTTTGTTGAGCTTGTCATTTAATTTCATTCATTTAAATTGTTTTATTGCACTTTTAAAGGTCAAAAGAGATCAACGATTGAGAACATGATATAAACACGAAATAATGATACAAAAAAATAATCATACAAAAAATAATGACACAAAAAAATAATGATATAAAAAAATAATGACATAAAAAATTATTGCCATAAAAAATAATGATATAAAAAATGAATGATATAAAAAAAGAAGAATGAAACTCATGTTGTTGTTTTATTTAAAGTTATGCGATCAGAATAAATATTCGTATGGAAAAAACCAGTTGATCACCTGTCAAAAGTTCAAAAAAATGTTTGACATAAAAAAAAGGTGATGAATACTTAAAACAAAAGGAAAAGAAATGCTAACTCAGGAGAAACAAAACAAAAATGAAGTAATGAAAATATATTCAAAAAGAGTAAAAATACTGAAATAAAATAAGCAAAGAATTAAATTAAAAATCAATAACAAATTTAAAAACTAAATAAAATCAAAATAATTGTTTAAATTAATTGAATTGAATTGGGAATTGGGAAACAAAAAAGAATAAATTCAAAATAAAAGATTTGAAATGGCACTAAATTGATTATTAAAATTATTTTAATATAAGATATTTATTAAGATAAAATAAAATAAATATAAATAAATAAATCAATGAATTCGTATACTTTTCTAATCTACTTTTATGCAAAATTTTACTATGTTTCTTGCTTTAAAAGAATTTGAATTAAATGCGAACAAATTTTAAAGCTTCCTCTACAGAAGAATACACACACACACATACACTCACTACCAATCAATCATACTTTCACACACATGCAAACAAAGTTTATATGATAAATTATCATATCTACAAATTAAGTAAAAATCAAAATAAAATTGAGAACTTAATTCAGCGGAAATAAATTATAAAGTCGTAAAAAACCGAGCAGTTTTTTTCCAATGCGAATAAATATTGTTTTGAAAAAAAATTAACAACGAGAACAACAACAACAAAAAACAATGAGATAAATTATTTTCTCACTTTTCAATTAAATTCAGATTTTATTTTCAAACGAACAAATAAATTTGCGGTTTTTTTAGAGTCAATAAAGGAAGAAAAAAAGTTAATGTTATTCAGAAACTGCCATCTTCCCTTCCCCCTCCACCCTCTCTCTCGCCTTTCCGGACTCTTCCATTCCATTTCTTCTACGCTTTCCAAGGATGTTCTTTTAATCTTTCTTTTATAGTTCTTAAATGATATCCTATATAATCACTTCGCCACTTCAATATCATCATCATCGTTATCGTCATCATCATCATCATCATCGTTGTCCTCATCATCGACCCTTCGACAGTTGATTTGACTATTAAACCTCAAATACTACTAAATTTGAACACTGAATTAAAAAAAAAAACATTTTTTTTTTCCAATTAATCAATAGACAACAATACAGAATTTTTAATTTTTTTTAAAAGTTAAAAAACGAACACAAAACAACAAAAGAAACTCGTAACGAAAACGCAACCAATGAAAATTATTCACAAATAAAAACTCTTTAAAGTGAGCCATAAAAAATTTCGCTGATGGTTTTTTCAATTCCTTTTTTAAACATTTTACAATAGAAACAAATTGCTTAAACTTGAACTTGAAAAAACAAAATTAATGTTTGATTTATTTAATGCTTAATTCATGACATGAATTTAGTGAAGAAATCACGTGAATCTTTTAAATGACAAAAAGAAAAAAAAAAAGAAAGAAATAAATAAATAAACAGAGTAACGAAAAAAATTCTTCTGCTTTAAAAACAAAAACAAATATTAAATGAAATGAAATGAAAAATTGAACGAAGATTAAAAAATAGAAGAGATAGAAAATAGAAATACAAAAACAAACAAACTATTAAAAAAAGTTCCCCAAAATACAAAAGAGTGGCAAAAATTAATAAAACCTTTTTAAGTAACAAAAAGAAATACAAAAAAACATTACAAAAAATCAAAGAAAAAGTAAAACCGAACAAAAAACCAAACAAACAAAAAATATAAAATTTTAAAAAATATTATAAAGACTACAAGACTAAAAAAATACATACTAAAAATAAAAATCTTAACATTGAAATAACTAAATAAAAAACCGAAACCTTGTAAATCATTTAACACAAAATATTCGGTCAAAATTTTGCTCATTTAAAAACTATTTTTTGTTTCCATACTAAAAAAGAATTAAGTTAAATCAAAGCTTTTGTATGTGTATTTGTAGGCTTCTTTTTGCTTTGTTTTCGGTTTTTTTTTTCTTTTTTTTTTTTTTTCTTTTGTTTGTTAATGAGGCAGGTTAAAAAAAACTCGGTTTTTTAGTTTTCTGATGATTGATGATGATTTTACTGACGATGATGATTAATGACTAAACTTAACTGTTGAACTAAACATTTAAAGCTTTAAATTCATTAACATTATTCTTAAATAGTTGCGCATTATTGAATTTAAAGCATTTAATAATGTGAAGTAAAGAGATACAATTTTTAGTGAAAGGAAAAAATTAAAAATATTCTACAGAAATAATTACAATGAAACTTTGAAATTATATTGATTATTTGTAATTATTATCAACTTAAAAGATAAGACTTGAAGATATAAACTGTTTTAATGCTTCAAATTAATGAAATTAGAATTCAGATGATCAAAAACAGCATTTTCAAAAATTTCAAGTGGATTATTTTCAAAACAGTACACGCTATAAGAATTCTAACACTAAATCTCAATTCTGGGGATGAAAGTACATAAGAATTCATCGCTACAATCTACGATGTGTCATTGATATATTAAATTCATCACTTTTCACGATTAACTAGAATTCATAATGATTTCCAATAACTTGAACTAATTCACTGTTCTAACGATGAAAATAGTTTCCATGCACAATAATAGTTCACTGCAATTATTTCCGCTTGCATAACAAATCGATTTATTAATAATTATTGTAGCAACTTTTTATTATATTTGAATGTGAGAAAAGCGTGAACTAAATATTTTGTATTTTTCTCTCTATATTTTTAAAGATTTAGTGTTCATTTACTGTCAATCGGTTTTCATTCACATTGTATATTCAATCATAAGCAATCATAAAAACAATCATGAAAACTTAAATTAAATTACAATAAAAAATCAATTTTATTAAAAACAATTAAAGTCTGCTCATAAAAACTCAAATCGAAAACAATCTTTTGTTACGCTTCTGTTGTTGTAAACGTCCAACAAAAACTATTTTCTGTTCATAGATTTTCTACAGTTTTTCTTTCTATTCCTTTGCTATTTTTAATTTTTCATTTTTATTTTTCTTTTCTCTATTCATATATTATATTTATTGCTTGTTTAAAGTTTGAAACTCTACGAAACCGTAACAAATCACATTTTATGGTAAAGTTGTTAAGTTGTTGAGTTGAGTTGAGTTTCTTGCCAAGTTCAATGCAAACACTACTGGAATGTTAAAAGAAAAAGTGTGCAAAGTTTAAAAGCGTAGGTTGAGTGGAGAAATTGCAATGCCAGACGACTACACTGAGAGAAAATCTAAAATAGGGCGGGTGAAAACACCGACGCTATACTCTCTGGTACTCTAAGCAACTTGAAAAGCATCGTGCTGTCGTTGTTGTTGTGTTGTGGTTGCTAGTGATGAACACTTGAAATGCAAAATATATGAATCGCTTTTGAATTATTATTATTATTCACTTCACATTCAATTTGCTTACATAATCAGTAAAAAACTATAAATATTAGTATAAAAAGCATTCAATATTTATTCAAACAACATTCATTTAATGAATAATCTAATAATAATAAATAATAATAATAATAATAAAAATGCTTAACCTAGAATTATATTGAATGCGTGCAGCAGAAGTTCTTGAAACATTCTTAACATTCTTGAAGTACATTTGGAACAAAACTTTAAATAAACATAACATTTAAAAGCATATTTTTTTTAAGGATGCGTTGTTGTATGTATTTGTGGTGTGAGTTTGTTTTGTTGGTGTATTAAAACTCAGAGAACATGTTAGAAAATCTTTATTCACTTTAGTGTTTAGTTTTTATTTAATTTATGTTAATTTTATACAAACAAATCCAGTTTCAAAGGCAACAAGTTTCAATAAAAAAAATGTTTCATTAATTATTTTATTACGATTAATAATAACACGAGTACACTTTCGTCAATGTTGATTAAATTTACAACAAAACCCACACACAAATAAAAACTACACACAAAATTAATAATATTAAACAATATCATAATAACAAATTAATAATAATAAACAAATTCACAAATTCGTCATAATTTTTATAAATAGTTCATAATATTCATAGTTCATAGTTCATAGTTTTCATAAATAGTTCATAGATTCATAAAGGAAACCTTTTCAATTTATTTATGAAGCTTTTTTTAAAAAACTCTACTCTAGAAACTTCTGCCCCCGCCCTTCGATTTGAAATGAATACTTTTAATTACTCTTCTATTGAATTATTAGGTTTTTATTAATTATGTGTGTTCAATGTTCAAATATATGTCATATTTACATACAATAGAATTCATCAACTTTAGAGTTCGTAAGAATTCTCGCTCTGTAATTATTTAGCTTATTATACTGTATAATCTATGAAAATTTTAAATATTAAAACAAAAACATTGAAATAAATTATATGAATTATTTTGCGAAAAAAGGAAATCACTTAAATCAAATGCAGTGTCTATTTTAAGACTAAATTATAGATAAAATCTTTTTCATGAACATATTCGAACCGGAAGAATTTTCAATTAACTTTTTTTCAGTTTCAATCAGTTTTAATATATGTACATACTTTGTGTTTCTTTTTTTTTTAATAAAATCAATTTTTTTCTTTGTTTATAATAATCAAACTTATTTTGTTTTTCAGTAGAAAGTGTTTTAGAAAGATAAATAAAATAATGAATAATAAAATAATGCAGAATAAAATAATAAAGAATGAAATAATGCTTCATAAAATAATGGATAACAAAATGATGAATAATGAAGAATAAAATAATGTTTAATAAAATAATGAAGAATAAAATAATGCTTAATAAAATAATGAATAATAATGAAGAATAAACTAATGTTTAATAAAATAATGATTAACAAAATGATGATTAATAATAATGAAGATGAATATTTATAATAAAAAATAATAATAATAGTAATGATAAATTTACTTCTTTCGCATACTTTTTATGAGGCTGTTTGTTGTTACTACTGTTGTTCTCATTGTTATTGTTTTTTGTTGTTGTAAAGGGTTCAATGTCTAAAACTAGTTTATCAAGTATAATTTAAATAAAATACGAATCATAATTTTTGAAACATTTCATTATGTAAACATTTTATAAAAAGCCATAAAATAGATAAAACAGCCTAAGTTTTTTCTTAATTAAAAACCTATTAATTAAGATTAATTTGTGACAATGTAAGAACATACGACTAATTTAAAAAAGCCTACTTGATTGGATTTGATTGATTATGTTTACAAAATTTATCACATTTCTTAATCAAATGCAAAATAAATGTAAAATGTATTAATAATGATAAATTAAAATAATCAACGCTCTCATCTTTGAGTTTTTTGAGCAAAATTCATAAACATAATCATATTCATCGGTGGGTTGTGGTTTATTTTCGCTTGAAGTTCGTCTCACTTCAATAACAAAGTTTGTTTCTTAAGTCTTCTGTTTTGATCTTCAACTTCAAAGTAAAAATCGAAACGCAGTTTTTTTATGAACTCGTCAAAGCTTCGAAAGATTGACCAAACACACACAAACAAACAACCGTACAGCCAACCGCTCAACAAACAATCAACTGATCGCTGTAGCGACCAATCGCACGATCAACTAAGATTTAGTTTAAGTCGACCGGCGGCTTTATTTATGCATTAAATGACCTTGCATTTTATGAGATTAAACAACAAAAAGAATAAAAGCTGAATAAAAACTAAAAATTTAAATTAAATAAACTTGCTACAACAACAGCAGCAGCAACCGAAGAAGCAGCGATAAAAAATTAAATGAAAGATCAAAATACAGCTGCAGGTGGAAAAAAGGTTTAAAATAAAAAGCGAACATAACAGAAAAATGTTATGTGAACTTAAGGAGAATTGTTTCGTTTTATTGTCTCAATATACAGACTTCAAACTTCCGCAAACAAAACAAACGCCGCCGGCGACGACGATTAGAGTTTGTTTTGGTTTTTTTTACATTTTAAACTCATCAACCAATTTAATTAAATGAATGAAAGACACACAGAAAAGAATATACAATTAAAACAGAAACATTGACCATAAAACCACGTCTGCTTCTTGTCAACATGCTGCTGTAAACGTTTGTCTATAAACATTATTTATAAGCATTAAATTGTTTGTATACAGAACTAAAATAAAGGAATGTGTTATATTCTTTTTGTTTGTTTAATCAATGCCACGACAAAACACATTTTTCTGTCATTTCATATGATACTTGTTTTTATTTATTTATTTAACAAAATAAAAACCAAACCTTGACCATCCACAAGCTGCATTTCGAATGTTCAACAGCAGAAAATCGCAAATGAATGAGGATACAAAGCAATGTTTGTTGTTCATGATATACTGTACGATTATAAATATTAACTTATCTATTTTCAAGCTTTCAAGCTGCTTCATGCCGAGAAAAAACAGCTGCGCATCTGCAACTGAATTCTTTTGGCACTAAAAACTATTCTCCAAACGTCAAACGTCACTTGACAAGTGGCAACGTCGTGGGAATGTTTTTTTTACTATTTTTTTTTTCATAAATTGATGATTCTTTGAGGCAACAGTTTCGATGGTTGAAAGTAATAAAAATATTCTTTAAATTGCCACAACAATTGACCAACACTGGCGCCAAAAAAACAAATAAAACTAAATAAAGAAACAAGCAAATAATTATGGAAAATTATGTAAAAATAGCATACAGTATGAAAAAAGTACGATTTTCATGCCGTAAAAATCGGATAATAAAAAATTGTGGAGTTGGTGCTCTTTGTTAATAAAATTGTTACTTAATAAGATGAATCAATTAACAGAAATCTATTAAGTAACTAAAAACAACATAACAGACATCAACAGACAATCAAAGTTAATAGAAAAAATTAACACAGTAAAGTTTGTTCATCTAAAAAAACAAAAAACACCCCACTTTTAAAAACCTGATTTTATTGAGCAACTGTTTTTATTTCGAATTTATTGAGATACCTTCTCTAGCAGCCAGAAAACCAATCAATCAATCAGTCTGTTAGTCAAACAGTCAGTGAGTCCACTCAAAACGCGGACCATCGTCAGCACATCGCTTGCACTCATCACACTTTTGTTAATCAATTCAAATGCGAACAAACTCAGAGATGTCAAAGAGTTTGACCCAAAATCGTTGTTGACTACGAAGAACTTATTACGAATTATAAGTGAAGCATGTAAAACGTAGTGAAAACATACAAAATTAACGAAAAACTAAGTTTTTAATGTTAAAATCGATAAATTTACTATTTCTATTCTTTTATTCATTGTGTTTGCAAGCATTAATCTCTTTCTGTTTTTTTCTCCCTCTCCGTCTCTCTCTCTCCCTCTCTTTCTTTTGCAATTGACTACAGATTTCCTCTGTTTAACTTAAGGTTAAAGTTATGCTGTTTTAACCAGTGCTCATTATGTTCGAGAACAGCAACAACAACGAAAATTCAAATTACGCAACACATAACATAAGATCAGCAAAGAAAATGTCACCAACAACAACTAAAAGATCAACAAATAGTAGCAGCAGCAGCATCATCATCATCGACAACACAAGAAGTAGATTTAGCTTACTTAACAGGACGCTGCTCTCCACTCTTCTGGTCACTCTGCTGCTGGCGACGCAAACACATGCCTCTGCCTCTGCTTCTGCGTTTGCTTTTGTACCAGACTACGACGATCCAGAAGATCAGCTGCAACTGAACGGCGGCGACACTTTCAGCAACGATGAAATCCACGACCCCGCGCAACTACAACAAGCAGTCGTAGCCATCGACAACATCAACAGCAACATGGAACGCATGGACGTGGAAACCGAGTCGTCGCCGCTGCTGCTGCACGATGATGAACGAATAAATGTGTCACAAAATAGAATCGCAAAAGAAGAAAATCAACGGCAAGAGATGGAGAGTGCAACGCCACCGCAGCAGCAGCAACCAGAAGAACAGCAGCAACAGAAGCAGCAGCAGCAAAACAGTGACACGAAAGAATCCAGCAACGAAGAGTTCAACGAAACGGATTCGACCGATACGATTTATGATGGTCTCACGGAACAAGTGCCAACTGTAGCAACAACAACAACAACAAACATGATACACCTTTATTTGCGACGCAAGCCGAAAGCGGATGGATACCGATCGACTACAGCAGCACCGGATGAGGAGGATGATGACGACGTCGACGAAGCCGTTGCCCGAGTTGCTCCTCATGCAGATTATCCCAAAACGGATGATGAAATGTTGAATGCATCCACTTATCAAGGCGACTCCAAACAGGAAGCCATGCCGTTGGCTATGAAATTCTATCAAACAGCCGACGACAGTCTGAACAACGCTCAGGAAGAGTTGCTCAGAAAGCAGCATTTAGAACAACCACAGCAATTTTACAATCACTCAGACGAGGGAGGAGAGGACGGCGATGACGAGGAGGAAGAAAGAGAAGAATACTATAACCATTCATCGGACGAGAGCAACTTCGAGCAACTGGCCAAACATCACAGAATGAAGATGATAACGCGGACGACAGCGCCGACGACGACAGCACCAGCAACACTAGAAGCGGCGCCCACTTTTACGCCCATCTTCGATATGATTGAAGGTCTCAAGTCGGGTTTCATGAGAAGTACAACAACAAGATCGCATGGAACAATCGCTGTGACATTAGATGTGTCCGAATATCCAACAACAACTACAAAAACAACGCTGAAAAGCAAACCACCACCGGCATCGATGGCAACAATCACAACAACAGCACCGACAACAACATCACCTCCTCTGTCACCACCAACAATAAGAACAACAACACAAATAACACGCCCTGCAGCCGGCAACAAGCAGGGTAAACAAATAATTATTTCGCCACGCAAACTGATGCCGCACGAACAGTTACGTAACTACATCGAAGACGCTTACATTCGGATGCCGTTGGCGGTGATCGTGGACCCGTCAGCCGAATCGCTGGAGAAAACGAAAGCTTTGTGGCGCGATGCCATGCGTACGAACCTGAATATCAAAATCGTGTTGGTTGCGCTGAATTCTTCAGGTGAGAGACGCAATAAGGCGATGCGATGCGACGCTACACGAGACGACGCGACGCGACGAACAGGTGGACTGACACAAGCAACTGCGAAAAAGTGGAAGAAGAAACAGCTGAATGATAGACCATTGACCGTTTTATATTAAGACTTAAAACGCCAATAAGACTCCAAAAAGGCCACATTTCAAAGAGACGACGCAAAACATTTTATAGAACCTCCCAAAACATGTGGACAGTTGTTTTAATTCTCTATAAATTCTAAAAACAAAACAAATCCATTTAAAAACCCGCAAATTCTGGTATTTCAGGTGTTCCTGTTGCTTACAGCTTTAATAACACGCGACAGTTTTTGGATGGTCTCAATAGCATCCAAGAGAACGAGGGCGGCGATTCTTTCATCGGCATTCTGCATGCCTCCGAATTGGTACCGTTCGACAGCGCCGTCTTCATTTCCACAGCAGGGTTACCACCGCACACCGAATTGGTTCAGGATGCGGCAATAACTTTGCTCAAGAAACGGATAAGGGTCAGTTTATTGTAGTTGTGTATTGTTATTATTATCACTATTATTGTTCGCAGAAGGATTTAAATTCAGATTAAAAATGCTATCCTTTTTTACAGTTATATCTGATGTGGTACGGAGAGCGTTCGATAAGTGAGAATGAAACACAAGAAGCGGTGGGTGGAATACTGGGCGAGGTGGCCATACGATCCGGTGGGGATGTGTTGCATATTGTGGGCAACGAGACTGCGCAGGAGTTGGAGAGTAACACGGTGAGTAGAAAAAAAGGAGAACATATACTATATGAATATAATTATATTTAATTATATTATAATATTAGTATTGAATGAATATTAATGAATTGCTGTATTAATACTGAATTATAATTAATAAATCAGTAAAAACTTAAATAAACATTACTTTAAAGTAACTGAATTTAATAATAACACAATATAAAAGGGGTTTATCTAATAAAAACTTATTTTTGCAAAAGTAATAAATAAATAAACAAAATCATAACAAAAACAAACAACAGATGGTTTTCATAATGATGATAGTGATGATGGTGATGATGATGTATGTACAAATATAACAAACAATGCGTTAAAAGTGAAACCTTTTGCAAAGCCAGACAAAGAAAAACAAACAATGAGTTTATTTACTGGTACTATAAGTCATCAACACATTTAAATGTAACCTTAGACAAAAGCGAGTCTTTCCTTAAGACAAAGATGCAAAAATGCCTGAAGAAACTATGGAGATATGTACCACTTCTTAGCTTTGTTTGGTTTGACTTGAATCTTTTGTTGAAAATTAGGTTATTGCACAATCATTTGTTTTTATATAAAAATATTAAATTACATTTGAAGTCATTACATTAATCGTTATCATTAATTACATTTGAAATTAGCTTTAATTACAGCTTCAAAATATACTAAACTGTAATTTATTAGATGCTGTAAACTTTGAGAGTGTTTAACTCCTTTTATTGTAGAGATGAAAAATCGATAAAAATACATTTATAAATTTATGTATATTTGGTTATTATTTTATTCGTTTATTAAATTCTTTTATAGTCTTCATTTTTATACTATACATTTACTTTTTATTTGTTTTTGTTTAATTTTTGTATTTACAGTTAGCTCTAGTGGCCAATTCTTTTCGTGGTCCTCAAGATTTTGATCTACCAGTCGATACAACATTCTCGAACATACACATTAAAATAGACTCTCCAATGCGAGTGGCTACGTTGGAGACACCGAATGGTGGTTAGTTAAAGAAATAAATAACTAAAATATAATTTGATTGGTCATTCATTACAAATTACGATTCAAGGATTCATTGTAAGGAGATGTTTTAATGAATCAATGATTCGTTGTTAAAAATTATTCATTAAATGCTTCAGGATGATGATAATGAATGATTCATTATAGAATATGATTCAATGATTCATTATAAAAAAAAATTTCCTTGATTCCGAACAGAAAACGAAAAATTAAAAACCACAAAACACAACAGCATTTACAAGTGAAAGTAATAAAATGAAAAAAAGATGAAATTTCAATTCTTCAAGTGTAGAAAAAAATAACAAGAAAAACAGCAACATTTAAGCATTTTTAACCCTCCTAGATTTAAACTTTAACCATGTACGCTATTTTAATGTTTATTTTATTGTGTTAATCAATTAGTTTTTATAAACATTTTATTTTTATTATTTATTATTTTTTATTTAAGTTTTTATCATTATTCTGTATATTATTATTATTATAATTGTTCTTATTTTTAGTTTTTATTATTCGTTAACATTTCCTTATTTTTCAAAACGTCTGTTTTTATTAACAATTCTTTTTAATATTTTGTTTTTAATTCCTGTATTTTATTCAATATAATTTTCTTTTCTCTACTTTTATTTTAATTTATTTCTTTTTATTTTCTAAAATTAAATTTTGTATAAAATTCGTATTTCTTGAATTAAATCTTAGTTTTCTGTGTATATGCGTGTGTATTTCAGTGTTTATGTGAGTCTTGATTTAAAATTAGTGACGTCAGCTTATGTATATGTTATATGTTGCATACTATGTTATATAAAAACATATGTAAAGAAAAAAATTAGAAGTTGTAGTTGTGTAATTGTACTTCTATTAATTATACGTAACATATATTAACATAAATTAAGTTTAAAACTAGTACAAAAAGAAAACATGCAGTTTCAACAGCAACGAACAACAATGTAACATAATACGATCTTTTTATTTATTTTGTAAACAGCACCTTATAAAAATATAATAAACAAGTCTTAAATCTACTTTAAAGAAACTAATTTTTTGTGCACCATTTTTTCTGTTATTCTTTTATGTTTTTTGCAGTCATTTTTTATTTGCTTTATAGAAATATAGAACAACATCGTCGCTTTTGCTTTCGTATTATTAGTTTGGGTTTTCTTTAGCTTTTGTGCTGTCCAAATTGTGCTGGTTTTGTCCTAGTCCTTTTACTATCTTTCTGCATTGAGCTCTCCCTATACTCCCTCCCCCGCACCGAGCAACTAAATACTTAAAGCACCACATTTTAGTGCCTTGTTCAAATTTTTAAAAGTAAGTAAGTTAAACTCCTGGATTCCTTTTTGTTTATATTTTTATTTAATTTTTCTTTTATGTCCTTTAGCAATCCGGTACACGATAATAATTGCACTGAGCACTTTGACAAAAAGTTATCCACAAAGTATGCAAACATTGTTTAAAAGATGTTAAGGGTCACTGTTTTGAGAAGTTCCGTGAAAGGCCCAATTCGAGGATGCGTAAAAAACGCCTAAAACTATACCAATGTATTTTTATTAGAACAGCGTTGCTGCTGCTACTACGAAAACGGCGCCTTTCTCTGAATTCTCAAAAAACTAATGCGATAAACCTAATTTTTTTCGCGGTTAGATTTGCTTTTTTAATTTAACAATGTAATCCAGTCGTTTAATGTATTTTAATATTACATTCTTTGCTAGTTAAATAAAACCATATGAATCACAAAATTTTCATGTTTCCAACAAGCAGATAAAAAAGAAAATAAGCCGATCAAAGTACAAATTTAATCTGAGCATGAAGACTTGTCAATAGTAATATTAATAATAAAAATAATAATAATCACAAATAAACACCATGCATTATACTCTGCAAAGAAACAATGAACTCAATTGAAAAACCTAAAAAAAAAAGAAAAGAAAGATAAAATACCACATCAGCTCGGGTAACGTCATCGTCATTGCTCAATGTTGGAACAACTTAACAGCTCATCCACAACAAAGTCCAAAACAAACAAAATAAAGTGACGTGTTACATATTTCGTAATTAATGCCGTATTTATTTATTTTTATTTCTACTTAACATGAAAAACTAAGCAAAATATGAAGCTTGAAGGCTAAGTTAAGTATGAAATTCTTTCCATGGCCCATCGTGTCTAATTTTCTATTAAAAACTAAGTCAAGTTTAAACAAAATATAAAATACAGAATATATTGAAATTTAAGAGATTATAGTCTATGAAAATACTATATAATTCTTTAAAACTGTTATTGGTTGATCGGTTTTCCCCAAAAAAAGTCAATAAAAGCTTTCAAGTTTCTGCTAAGGAACATTTTATTTCAAAACTGTTTGACGGAGCATTTTTTATAAAACGTTTTAATTAGTAAAACAATTTTACACAGAAACAACCACAAAACATTTTAGAAACAATCACAAGGACAAATATTGTAGAATAAAAAATGCAACTATAAATAAATCGTTATTTTTAGGGATACGAACAAACACTAACTATAAAAGAACTTATAAAAAGAATAATAAAAAAACAAAGAGACAATTGCAATGAGATCAGCAGGATGATGGAAGCTTATCGAATGAAGCGATCTGAAATAAAAAGGGCCAATGAAGAAGAAAGAAATATTTTATTTGAAATAAAATATCATTGTATGTTTTTGCTAGACAAAATTCAATATTTGCCTACCTTTATCCGAATGCAGACGAATAAAATTCAAAACTCCAGCACAAAAATCAACAACTTTAAATAATCAATTTTATGAAGTATTCACTATTTTTATTTACGTCGTATTGAATGACAACTATTAATTTCATCACGTGTTTCTTTTTAAAATTTCCTTCGTTATTTAAATTCACATCATATTTTTATATATAACTTTACTATATAGTTATTGCATAAATATTTTTACTGTGTGATCAACTTTCTTAAAATTCTTCGACTTGCAAAGAACAAACTGAGCTCATTTTTTACATTTGTATTTTGACATTTTCTTTTGCTAATCATTTGTTTGGCAAAAAAAAACTACATGTTTTGTGTTGATTTCTGAGCATGCGCATTAAATCAGCTGGTTTAGTGAACTTCACAGGAATGCACAGAGCAAAGCAAATGTCAAAATCATCTGCTAGGTGGGAACTGAGCTCAACTCATCTTATTTCCAACCCAGCAGCAACATAAACATACCGCACAAACCCGGTAGGAAATTTATAATGCTTGAAAGTTTGAAAATTTTAATAAATATTTTACGGTTTAAGCACGATAGAAATTTGAGAAAAGTTAATCACTTCTAAATACTTGAGAACGCGAAAGATGGAGAATTACATATAAAATACTTGCAATTTTAACAATTAAGAATAAAATAAAAATCCTTACACTTATGCATTATCTCACAAACTTTAATTTTAATAATTTAATTCTTCTAATATTTGAATTTATTTTAAATTATTCAAATTTTCTAGATATCAATTTGAAAAAAGTGGTTAAATTCAAGTCCCGTGTATTCAGTTTCGGTTCCGATGATAAACGTTTAGATGCCTATGTACCTCTGACAAAACTGCGTAAAACTGTTTTTTATAAATTAATATTAATACCTGAATCAATGTACGCCGATTATAAAGTATTTGTGCGAGCAAATCGAAGAGCAGAATCCTTTTTAGGTAAGTGAAATTACGTAATTATTTTAGTATTATTTATTTAAAAGTTTATTTAATTCGAATTTTAATTCTATTTTTGTGGCTTTCTTTCCAACCGTTTAAATATGACTAAATATAAGCGAATTCTCTATAAACTTGCTTATATGAAAATAAGTACATAATATCATTCTCAACGCTGATAACATTTTCACCTTTGTTTTATTTTTTAAATTGTGCATTTATTGTATATTTCTACTCTTTCGCAATAATACGTCACGAAAGATTAGATTGCGTATGTTCCAATGACCTTTAATAAGTAATGTAATCAACTACCATGTCTATTTTTTATTGACTTTAAAACCATACATTAAAATGTGCTTAAAGCAAGGGTACAAAAGAGGAAATATTTGATAATTCTAAACTTCCGATAGTTTTTTAAAATGTTTTTACTCCTGTTATTAAAGAAAAAGAAAATAATTCGATTATGTATTACTTCACAGATGACATGATACAAGATCTCGATTCCTATAGTTTAAACAGCCTGTCAACGAATCTTACAAAATCTCGCGAAGGTCGATTGAGTAGTGAAACTTCAGCAGCTATTAAAAAAACACATGAAAATTTAAAATTCCCGGAAGATACGGCGAAAGAACAAGGACCAAAAAGTGAAGTGGAAACATTTTCCGAAACAGAACTAACTAAGATTGTTAACAACAACAATCATAACAACACCGTTCTAGATATTAATAATAGCGATGGATCTATTAGCGAAAATCAACGCGCTACAAATCATCTGCAACTCAGCTTAACCAAAATTGAGATGGGTATCCAATCACAAGTATTAGTTTCACCTGGAATGATGGCACAATTATATTTCGAAATAACTAATCCACGGACAGAGACAGTCTATCATACTATTGAAGTCGTAGACGAGAAAAGCTATTTGCAACGTTTATCGGAGCAAAGGTAAAAAAGTTACAACAGTTCTCCGAAAATACTACTCTGAAAATGAAGTGATATTAAATTAAGATAATGAGACAAATTACCTCCACGAATGCCTTAGGTTTTTCCTACAGGGTTGTTTGTTTTTAATTTTTTCCCAGCATACATTTTTTATTTTACAGCCGAAATAAATTTGAAAATCATGTCGAAATTCTGTTTAATTGTGTTCTTAAATAAATCTTATCAAATCAAAGTTAATTTTAAATAAATTTGCAGTGTACGTTTGGCGGCTGGAGCGACCTCAACTGTAACCGTCACTGTTGGAG
This sequence comes from Myopa testacea, assembly GCA_949629155.1. Classification (NCBI taxonomy): domain Eukaryota; kingdom Metazoa; phylum Arthropoda; class Insecta; order Diptera; family Conopidae; genus Myopa; species Myopa testacea. Next base: position 4,012,009 of record OX451345.1, on the reverse strand, counting down.
TACCTACAGGAACGCCTCATGGTACATCGGACCGAATAACCTTTACTTGTCATGGCTCACAAAGTGTTTCATTGAGTGTCAACTTAAAGGTGACAACGAGTGTAGATGCTCAGGTATACTACTAAATCTGTCAAAACTACAACCGTAATTATGTTACTCTTTAATTTATAAAATTTTACAGGATACAATCGAACCCGAAATGTCATGGACATTTGGCAGCCGTTGCGAAAATATTGACTCCAATGCTGCTTCTTGTGCTGATCGTTTCTGGGTTCTGAATATAATCGCACAAGACTGGCAGACTGGAATCTTGCGACTGCAAACAACCCCGCCGAAGGGACTGATCTATCGAAATGCATATACGGTAGGATCAACTGAGCCACTGCGAGCTTCATACATTGCAACATGTTGCAACCCAAAAGTATCACTTCTGGCGCATGACGTTGCTGGAAATCAGAAAGCTGTCACAGTCGATGTACGTGATTTAATTCTAACCGAAGCTTCAATAGCAGCAATAATCTTGGGTGTGTTGCTGATCATTGTATTAATTGTGCTGCTAATTATTTCAATAGTTTGGTGTTGTCGAAGACGTAAGATGACCTTGGATCTACCAACATATCGATCACACTCCACGCGTAACATAGACTAACTCTAAACGGTTTAATTTATATAATATTTTTGGTTTATTGGTGTGGGTAATTTATAGTTATTGATTTAGAGTTTAAAATAGTTGTAAAAATCATTACTATTAATTGCCATTATTATTTATAAGATTTATTTAAAATAAAAGTGTAATTTAAGTAAGTTTTAAAATATCGTGTTTACTTTTTAAACTACAGATGACAAAATCTATCGAAAGATGTCGCATATTCGTGTCTTTGCTGTTTTAAATCTACTATAAATTCAAAGTACAACTTTTAAAATTTATGATTTAGAATCCTTCTCCTAGAAATCATTTCTCTTTAAAACGTGGTATTGTCTAAGACTCACCGCGATTTAAAATTCCCTGAGACAGAACGGGTGGTGATGAACGGGTGGTTGGAGCAGGCACTGGAGCCGGTGGTGCAGCCGGCGGTAACAAATATGGTTTGTTTGGGAAATCATCAAATGCTATACCAGTCACGGATGCACTTAAAAGTGGATTTTTTAAAACGCGAGTTGATGGTGGAATTACTGGCGACAACGACGACGTGTCAACTTTTGACTTTTCTGACATAGTTTAGCTGAAGTGTAGATTTTCAACTGCTTTTGTCAATTCCTGATTCTAGACAATAATGTCTTTTTAGTTTTTAAATGTTTATTTTGAAAGTTATATTTGTATATTAACAAAATACACAAAAACTTAATTAAAACTATGAAAATATATCCGATTTGCCCAACAAAAAAGGTCTAATTAACGAATTGTCAGGCAAAAAGAAGATAAAATGATGACACTGACAAATATGCTTTAAAAGTACTTAGAGATGTGTTTATACACATTTATTGATATCAAGCCTTTTTTCTAAGAGCTGTATTATCAAACACAAAAATTCGATATTTTCTTTTTCTTCACAAGGACAACTTCGACAAAATGTGTTTTTCACATACATTAAAAATAATTTTAATTCCTTTTCAACGATATCAATAAGGTGTTGGTATAGATGATGGAGATATAGGTCCGAAATTTTCAAACCTCGAATGACTATATCTCGGAAACTAGATTAGAGCAAAGGTAAACGTATATAAATGTGACTGTATTTGTTTATAGTGTGGCTCATTGTGATGCATACTATGTATTATTAGTAGTAATACGACTAATACTATTCCTTTATTACTACTTTCTTAATTACTTAAGAAAGTTAATTATTACTTAATGTTCTTACTCTTAATGTTCTTAAGAGTCTTACCTACTCTTATTATTACTTAATGTTATTCTGCGATCCTAACCCGATCATTACTCAACATTAATATTTGTGAATATTTATTCTGTGAATATCTAAGCGTTTAAAAAATCGTCTAAATTCTTTACTAATCCTTATTATTCGTTTGATTAATTACCTACATTTATACAATTCAAATCCCGTTTTAAAAATTGGTTTTTCTTCATTAACCGTTTTCGTTATCTTTAGTAAATTACGATTATTGCTTTTCAGATATTCCTTAGAATTATAATAATTATACGATGATACGATTAAAAAGAGTTCATGAAACGAATGGTATTCAAGAATTATCAAAATAACGAAATCATATGAAAAACTTGTTCACTGGGTAATGTTTCCAAGTGACTTTTCATTTTGACATTTCATTTAATGTTGCATTTGCACAACGTGCGTGAATTCGTAAACTTGCTGGAACATTTGTTTTTGAAAAGTCTGCAATTTTGTTAAATACTTTTTCTATATTGAAAATCTCATAAACAAACTAAATCCCCGGCGAGATGGCAGAAGTTGTGACGGAGATGCAGGAGCGGATGCTGCCGGAGTATGAGCTGCTAAAAAAATTTGATATATGCACAGATGAACAGATAAGGTAAGGATAGAAGAACGGACTCCTGATTCCTATAATGATCCTTGATGCAACCGTATTTGATTAATTGTATAATGAGCCTTTGCAAACATTTAGAGATTGCATACGCAAACGCGAGAGTTACCAGCTACGTATCACACAAAGCGTCAAGTCCATGTGTGATTACGGCGACTTCATAATTTTCGAGAAGAAAATCCACAAATGGGTGACAGAGAAGGAGAAGCTTCACGGCACGAAAATGGCCGGCCTGAAGGCTTCAATAGCATCGCGAATAATACGTTTGTATCGCGATGGTCTCAGACAGTTTCCGCAGGAAGAAAGATTTTGGATAAAATATATACAATTCTGTAAAAAATCGGTACCGCACGAGGTTTTAGGCATATATGAGAAAATGTTGACTGTAAGCATTGATTGTGGCAATTTCAAACAACTAGGTTAAATCATTAATGAATTCAAAACAATTATCATTCATTCATTCAGTATCACGGCAATAAACCCGGCATCTGGAGCGATGCTGCTCTCTGGGCCTATGAGTACAGTACGAACATCGACAAAGTGAAGGAAATATTCTTCCGTGGCTTGCAGCGCCATCCGGAGTCGGAAGGTATAAATAAGGCATTCTTCGACATATTACTCATGGAGGCAGCAAAAATGAGCCCCGATAAAAATTTGGCCAGCAATTCAACCTCTGATCAGGATATTGGAATGGAACGTGTTGAGGTCATATATCGCAACTCCAAGAAAAAAATCACCAACGTCGCTTATTTTCTAAGTCTGCTTGAGCGGTGCGAGGAAGAGAAATACTCGAATATGACGGCACGATTGCAAAAAACCATTTTGGATGATTTAATGGAAATGTTTCCACGCGAAGGGTGCCTCTGGGATGCGTTGGCCCAACGAGAATTACGCGGTTTGAACATGTGCGACTTGGAGGCTTTGGTCAAAACGGGAAAATCGACGGAACATTCTACTGCCAAGAACTCAACGACGGAACTCGACCAAACGCAGCAGGATCGTGATAAAAAGGATCCGAACCTGACTTCTACAGTCTGGCAGAAACGTACGCTGAAACGCCGTATTGAGTTGTGCTGCACTGTCTATCAAACTGCCGTGCGTACGGTCAGTGAAACAAATACAAAGTCGTTATAAAGTTTATAAACGTTTCATATTTAATTTATATCCCCCCATTTTTTTTAGCTGCAAACTCAAGAAATGTGGACCTTTTACATCAATGCTATGCTGAAGCTTAACCAGGATATGTCGACACAACCAGTGCTAAAGCGAAAAAGTCTTGCAATTGCTTTTAAAGAAGGTCACGAATCCGGACTTCTGAGTGTTGATCATTGCTGCACATTTGTACGCATGCTGCTCGAGTCTCCCGAGGGTGTTGCAATCGCTGAGACGGTGCTCAGCGAAGCGGTGAAAAAGCACAAGTCATTGAAACTATACGAAGTCTGGCTATCCACCTACATCGTGAAGAACAACGAGCCCAAGGTTTATGAAATTTTCCGCAAAGCAGACAGCGAACTGGGAGCAAAGTCGTTGCCTATCTGGCGGCTCACCCTGCAGTTCTACAGGACACGCTATGAAGACTGCTTCAAGCGGTTGCAGCAAATTTTTAAAGAGGCATGCCAGAAACTGCATCCCGAATTCGGTGTATTTCGCGGCGAATATCTGGAATTTTGCGTGATTAACTTTTCGATTCAGAAAACGCGCAATGAATACGCCAAAATGTGTCAGATCCCGCCACCGTGTTTAGAGTTGCATCAGAAGATGGCGACACTCGAATCACAATTAGCATTTAGGGTGAGATAAATAAAACCAGCTAAATGCAATTAAGTAACCATAGAACCTCACTTTCAGTCGGAGTCTGATCTGGAGCACTGGCGATTATGCCACGAAAATGCTGCACACTACTTTGGCAAAACAAGTTCCGAGGTCTGGATTGATTACATCAAATTTGAACGCGATCACGGCGATCCTAAGCGTATGTCTACGATGTACCAACGCGCCAAAGACACACTCGACGCGAAACTAGTTGATAACTTCATCTCGGAACATGCGCTATTAACGACCATGATTTAGACTAACTTATTGAAATAAATTAAGGTTATAAAGTGTCTTTTATATTTAAATATAAAAAGTGTAGTATGTAAATATTATATTGAGGTCGTTTATTGTTAGTCCACTTTTTCCACCTTAAGCGCACTCTCTGGCAGGATTTTGGCAACTTTTCGCGGTTCCTTTACCAACGATTCGGGGCATTGCATTTCCGTCCAACCAACGGGAATCATAGGCACGCCATCTGGTCCGCTCTCACTGGATGTAGCGACTACGACACCCAGCTCATTCTCCGCTGTACTCAATTGATAGCAGGACAATTCAGTTTGTGGCAACTATGATTGGAATTCCGAAGAAAAGTTTAAAATCCGCTTCAACTATTCCAATTGCAAAAACTTACCACCCGCGCTAGAATTATATCACTCGGCCTAAAACACTTGTAAACTTCAACACGATCCTTCTCCGTTGCGCGTATATCTTCTTTCCGCAGCATTCCTCTAGAAAATGTCATTTCTTCATTAAAACTTAAAGCGAATTCATCGATTGACACGAACTCACATATAATTGCGTTCCAAGATGTGTTCTCCAATACATAATATAGAACATTTGGCAAAACGTTGATTGACTTGTTGCACTCGCGCTGTGACCACATCGCCAGCTACAGGCACAATTGCTTGTTTGCCAGCACACTTTACCTCAATGAGCTTGCACTGAAAAAAAATCAAGAAGATAAATCCGATTATAAAAATATATATATGAAGTATTCGTACCTTGTCCTGTTGTCGTATATTCACAGTGCCTACCAAAGTAGCATAAATATAACCTTGTCGTTCGTATGTTCCTTGTCCAGCAATTGTGTTTTCATCAGCCAGACACAAACGTTGCCCAGGCAAACATATCAGATTGGAATGACTCTTTATGGAAATTTCTTGTGTTGCTGCTACCATTTTTTTATCAATTTTAAAAAACAATTATAATCTGGCCTTTTTAGTAATGATTGCTAAAATTAATTTATAAATCTTGTAAGCCTTTTTCTGAATTTTTCTTAGTTTTTTCTTTAGCTTATGATATGTAAAGGTATTGCCAGATGCAATTTATTTGAATTTGTTTGTTAAATTAATTATGGAAAGATCGTTTAATTATCTCGATAAATTTGCACTGGAACAGAAGCGAAGAGATAAATGAATTTATATATATATATATATATATGAATTGCTCGTACCTTGTTCTTCCCGTTTCATGTTGTTTTCATCAGAGGAGCACAAACCAAGCGATGCCCAGCAGTGCCGGAGCTAGGATGTGCGGTGGGGGCGGCGGCCCGCCCCGGGAGGCACAATTTCGAGGGCCGCATTTTTGGAAATCTAGTACTGACTTATTGAAAACTATATTTGGGGCGGCAAGCAGACTAACCGCCCCGGGCGCCTAAAGTCCTAGCTACGCCACTGATGCCCAGGCTATCTCATTAGATTGGAAGGTCGCTGTCTGGGAGTTTCTTGTGTTCCTGTTCCCATTTTTTTATACAATTTATTAAACAATTAAGGTTTGCATTTTTAAGAAATGATTGCTAAAATTAAGTTAATGTTCTTGTAAACTTTGTATTGGATTCAGTTAATTTTTTTTAGGATATGTTAAGTAGCAGTATTGCCAGATGCAGTTTATTTTAGTATTTTTTCTAAATTAAACAATTTCAACATTTGAAGTTATTTTTTTTTTTTTATACTGAGTCAATACAAGTTTTGTTCATCCCACGTTACAAACTCTTTAAATTTATATCTACAGCAAACACATAATTTTAATTGTAACAAAACTTAAAAAAATATAAAAAACAATTAATATTACGTAATATTTATTTTTGTCATTAATTTTCAAATTTATTATATTTCTATATCCACTTAAAAATACGTTAAAAAAACGAAATGAAAATCATGATATAAGTAAAAAAAGCATCCAAAAAATCTTTCCTATTATCCTTTGTAGTATACACACACAAGCCAAGCACAGTTCCTGCTAAATGGCAATGCTGTTGTCAATTATGACAGCTGCTGTCACTTTCAGTAAAAATCCCTGTAAATGGACGCCAAATCAGCCAATCATGATCAATGGCGGATAGCAGAGGTTTTCTATTGGAGTTGTATTCTACTTGTAGTTGTTTCAGCCAATGCGGTTATTGGTCTCTCTGGTCGATTTTTGTTGATCACCCTCGTCTCTCCCATTGGGCAACAAACAAAAGTTTATCTTTCGAAATATTGTTTAACGCACGTGCAACGCTCTGTCTGAATTGAATTTCTTTGATTTGTGGTCAATCGAACGTTTTTCACATCGGGTGAGTCGCCTGCTCTGTCGCCGCCACCACCCAGGCGGCCCCTACGCTCCCTGCAGACAAATCATTCTCGGCTAAATAGGGGAGCGAGGAAATCAAAACAGTGTTTGGTCAAGTGAAATAGGCTCGAGTGGGACGCCCCACTGTTGGTGCGTTGGACCAACGCGTCCACAACGAAGTGCAAACGAAAGTGTAAGTAACGAGTTGGAGCTGGTGGCGGGCGAAGCGCGCACCCTTTTTGTACTGAAAACAAACCAATAAAAGTAAAGAGGAAAAAATGTTCTCAGGCAACAACAATAAATTTTCAAGGTAAGGCTAATACATGTGCAGAAGCAGCTAAGTTGCTTTGAGTAGCGAATGGCTCAGGGGTGGAGGTATTAATTGTTTACACTATTCTAGCTTACTGGATAACACAATAACCGTGACTCCCGTAAAAATGGAGGTGGATGAGTCTAATTCTTATCCCACGACAAGTGGGTCGATAGCCTCTGCCGCCACCTCTAAGCGCCCAGCTCATACTACCAATTCGACATCAATGCCCGCAATCACTGCTTTTACGTCCGTCGTGGCGGCCCCCAAGGACGTCAAGTCAGCGAAACAATCCCGCCTCATGGTGCACAAGACACCACCCACCATCGACACCTTCTGGCCCACCATCATCAATGAAGTGAAAACCATTCAGCAGGTGGATGCCAAGCACCAGGCGCTACCTCTGGCGCGTATTAAGAAAATCATGAAACTAGATGAAAACGCCAAAATGATAGCCGCCGAGGCACCTTTGTTATTTGCCAAGGCGTGCGAGTACTTCATACAAGAGCTGACGATGCGCGCCTGGATACACACTGAGGACAACAAACGGCGCACTTTACAGCGTTCAGACATTGCGCAGGCCATCGCCAACTATGATCAATTCGATTTCCTTATCGACATTGTACCACGTGAAGATATCAAGCCGTCGTCGTCGTCCAGCTCTAACGCCACGTCGTCTCAAAGTACAAAAAAGGAGACTCAAGGACCCGTGACGACAGCAACCGCTACGACGGTTTCGATACCTGCGACTACGATTAAAGTCGAAGCGCCACAAATGATCACATATGGCACGCTCTCACAAGCGGAGGCTTTAGCAGCTGCTCAGCAGCACTTGCAGCAACCACAACAGCTGCAGATACTTCAGCAAACATCAGCGCAGACACAACCACAACAATTGCAGTACTTTATAACAATTCCTGGCCAACATGGCCAGCATCAGTTAGTCCAACAGCTGCAACTGCAACAGCCCCAACTGCCCAACGGTTTGACTCTGACCACTACCGCTGGCAACCAGCAGTTGGCAGGACTAAACATTGTTACACCACAGCCACAGCAACTGATATTAACTTCTGGTCCAAATGGACAACTGACAGCAACGCCGGCGCCTTCTGCCGCTGCAGCGCAACAACAGCAGCAAACGACAATTTTGCAGAATTTGGCACAGCAGCAGCAGCAACAACACCAGCTGGGAAACCAACAACAAATTCAGCTACTCCATCAAGTTGTTTCACCAACAGGCGAGCTCACAAATGTACCGGTGAGTTTTGGCTATTTTTAAAGGTTCATTCAATATCTTTAAATTAATATGCTTCTTTTTCTTTTCCTCCTTCTCTCTGTCTCACACACTCGTGCTCTCCTACTCAGATTTCAATTACTGCCAATCAGTTGCAACTACTGCGTTTGCAAATGCAACAACAGCAGCAACAACAACAACAACAAACTCAACAAGTCATCATACCAACGCATTGCGTTACCGCTGGATCAGCACAACAATTGCTGCAGCTGGGTGCTGCTGGTACGGTGACATCAACAACAACACCAAATACCAATACCAATAATAATGCAACAATACAGCTTGGCCAAGTGCAAATAACTCATTTCCCACAACAGCAACAGCAACAGTCACAACATAATCAACAACAACAACAACAACATCAAAACAGCTCAAGTGGTGGCACAAATATTTTCCTCAACACGAACCAACAACAAAGCACCAACTCTGTAGTCTCCACCGATCGAAATCTAGGTAGTACCTATCGCACAAACTGCTAGCAAGTGAATAATAATAATAATAATAATCAACAATCGCTAATTTAAATATGAAGTAAGATTTTAACTTATATTCTACTTTATATACATAGACTGGATATATGATTTCCTCAATGTGTGTGTGTAAATTTAAATTTAACAGGAAACACAATTTTCAGTGTTTTGTTAATATTATTATACTAAACAAAAAAAAATCAGCCAAATTATCGTATAAATACGACAAAATATGAAACATTTTTATTTATTTTTTAGAAATTATGTTTACGTTAATTTTAAACTTAACTTGAAGTCATTTTTCAGAATGAATTTTAAGAGAAATATTGCATTGCATACAGAAAGTTATAAAATACAATATTACTATACATACAACAGAATGAAACTATTGAAAAATATTGAATACATATACCATATGTATTATGAAATGCCGATTTTATGTATCATATAATATTTTATAAATTCAAATTTAACATTGGTAGTGAAGTTAGAACAAGAAATTAAAACAACAAAAAAATAAACTGTTTCGCTTTTATTTCGAAAAAGTTCTCATTTACAGAATAAGAGACAATAAAAGTCTCTATCGAGAGTGTCACTTTATGCACCTGTTCTTCATTCTTTCATATATTTAATTTTTATTGTAGATTCTCGTTTACTTTTGTTTGCGTGCCAATATTTTATTAATATTTTGTAATTCTCTTGTGCTCCACGGTTCCAAGGGATCCGGAGGAGATCTCATCTTCTCTTCTCTAGCTCTCGAAGACTTCTTACTTGGAGCTGAGCGTCCACGAGAATCTTTCCCAACAAATCTTTCATCATCCAGCTCCGGTGAAATTCTTTTCAGAATTTATTACATTAGATTTTTTTTTACTTATTTAATATTTGCTGATATTTTCCTACCTATTTTTGCGTCGAATACGAGCACTTTTGGCGCTCCTTGCAGCGTCGTCCTGCTGATATTGACGCTTCCGTAAATGGAATTGCTGCATGGTAGCGTGCACTTCTTCGGTTGTGGGTAGGAGGTCATCACTTTCAATGCCACCATCATAAGCATCCTCGGTTTCCACTTCAGGTTCTTGCTCGAACACCACAACATGATCCGAAAGAGCTTCCTCAAAATTAAACTCCTAAAAGTATGCATTAAATTCAGACATTTCATGCGAATAATAACTAATAGTTTGAATAGGAATCAATCGTATTTCAATTACTCACGGGTTCCGAAGTCACATCAGGCAATTGTTTTTGCCACACTGCAATTGCTTCTATTGGATTCTGAATGTCATCGAATCCATTCTCGTTTAAAGGAATTTTTGACAGAGCCATTCGAGTCCGCCTGACCAACGATAATTTTCCCAGAATAGGTCCATCACCTTCGCTCTCTTCAGTTTCTATTTCTGCAAGCATTTTGAGAAATTCTTCAAGTTTTTTCGGATCTACGATGTCTTTCGGGTCTTGAAATAAGTTGCCGAGATTAGTTGACACAGGTGTCGCATCGATGTGTGGTGGAGCGGAAGTGATGTTTATAGTTGTAGCTGTTGTTGATTTTATTGCTGTCGCTGTTATGTTAGGAGCTGTCAATATGGCTGTTTTATTCTGAGTCTGCATTGTGTGTTCAACCAGATCGAGTGCTTTGTTTGCCAATTCTTTTAATCCAGCCAAAACCGGTGGATCATCTCCGATCGTCTCCTTGTGGCGATCTGAAAGCAGTATCAGTTCTCGGAGTGGATCTGCAGTGGGACTCAACTTTTCTTGTCCTGGTAAAGACGTAGAACGCAACGCAACTCCGGCGCTCGTCACCGGATCGTTGGCAAATTGAAGCATATTCATGACGTTTCCAAAATCATCTTCTGGATGTAGATTATATGGATCTTTGAGTTTTTTCTTAGTAATCTTAATGGGACTTGATATGGAAGCACGGCCCCACATCAGACGCCGCATCTGCTCGCCAGTCATGCCTCGTTTTTTCAGAGCATTCAGAGTAACACGTCCGACACGCTGTAACAATGTAGTAACCCAACAATCATTAGTAACCATGAAACATTATCAAAAGGAATAAAAACAAACCTTCCAATTTGAAACAGCGCCCTTTCGTTGCTTAGCTCGGGTTTTGCTCTTGCTTTTAATAACCATCACGCCGCGTACTTCAAATCCCGAATCGTCAGATGGTCCCAGAGGTATTGAGTAGGCTTCTAAATAGTTCTTTGCATCAGCTTGAGGCACGGCGCGTTCTAAAGTGACCACAATTTTAGCCCACTATCGAGGATACAGTAAATCCATGAAATACAAGTACGAGTGAGAAAAGTTATAGACCCTGAAATACGTACCTGCTTCATCCACTCCTTCTCAGACTGCTCAATAACGTGCGCATAAGTGTTGCCCATCATAGCTATCAACATGTTCAGCAGCAGAATCGGCACGAAAATCATGAATGTAACAAAAACGGTTTTTGAAAGTTTCGGATAAGTCGTCATGTTTAAATCGGGATACTAAAAATGTAAGTACAGAAGTCTTTCATTTCGAACGCGTAACTGATTTTATACTCACATTATAATCGCCCAAAGTAGTCTGGAACAGAGCCATCCACGTACTGGGAAACGTGTTAAACATCGTCGACTGCAGCTGCGGGTGTCCCTTGTAGAGAAAGAAGAAAGCTTGAGAGAATCCACACAGAACAATGCAGTAAATAATCCCAAATGTGAACATGTCGCCAGTTATCATAGAGTAAATCATGGTGACAAAAGGTCCGGTTAGACGAATAGCTCTGCATAAATAAAGTAATATTATAAGTAGGAAAATTAAGGAGGCGCACAACAAAATGGGTCACCCAGCAAAAAACATTAACAAGAACCAACTTCCTGGAACAGCAAAGATGAGAATAGCTTCTTCTGTGTCGGAGTCGTTCATAAAACGAAAGGGTATACAAGCTAAAATCAGCAAATTAGACACCAAGAAGATGGCTTTAGCTGGAGCATGGGACTTGCAGCACAACAAGAAAAAGGAAAATGTATCAGAAGTAAGTATTTTCATAAATACAAAGAGCTTTCATTACCAATTGTTTCAAAAATGCTGAAAGACCTTGATTTTTAATCTCATCACCCTGCTGAAAGATGACGTAACTCAAAACGCCAGCAATCGTTCCCAATTCAGCGCAGTAACGGATAACTGTTGTGGCCGTATAATCTTCGTTACCCGCAGGATGATGATTTTTGATTGAAGTTTCATCGAGATAAGATTCTTCCACGCCTGTATCACCAACATCATTCTCATCGCCAGCATGAGCCGGTCGAAGATATACAGAAATCGAGAGACAAAACAAATGTATGAATAGAATTAGCAAGCGTTTTAGGAATTGATTCTGCGCAAAAGTTTTCCATTTTTCCTCAAGAAGACGTTGGATAATTCCGCCATCCAACATGTCCAGATGCTCTTCCTTGGTGCCATTGAGAATGATGAACAAAGCGGAATTCCAATCTATTGGAATGGATTTTTATCTATGAGCTTTTAAGTTTTTAATATTGTGAAATTGTAATCTAAGGTGGCCCCCAGCCCAATCCCACCAAGAAAAGTGATTCTACAAACTCTCTTTTCGCCTAACTACTCACTTGTTCTCCCATCCGGCAACAGAGTATCCAAAGCATTCAATGGATATCCAGAGCATGTTATGTTACTGTAGCGCCAGAATTCTTTAGCCGACAACTCTAACATTTCACGAAACACTTCGGCGCGTCCCAGTTTGCATGCTAAAGTCAGCGGAGTCAAACCGGAGTCATTGCAAATACCATTCTTAGCCGGCGTCCGCGGATGACGCAACGCATAACCAAACATATCCTTCGAAACATAAGCAATTTTTATTGAATTGATCGATCACATCACAGATCTACAGGTTTCTCCACCACGCCTGGACTTACCAACTTATCGCACACAACAACCATGTGCAGGATCATATTTCCAAACGTGTCCTGCGCATCCGGATCCGCTCCACAATCTACCAACAAATTATAGACGCTCTCATTTGCACAGCATGCCGCCCATGCCAATGGAAATTCACCCATGTATGCCAAACCTTCGTAGTCTGTCGATTTGGCCGGGTTCGAGCGCTGTTGGTCACGCGGCAAAAAGAAACTTCCAACTGCTCGCTGATTTATATCCGCTCCGGCTTCTATCAGATCGGCCACCAGCTCGTTATTACTGTAGGCTATGGCCAAATGTAGAGCACTAGCGCCTAGATACTCCTCGCCCTCCATCACATCCAATGCCAAGTTGGGGAAGACACGCAACAGGACGCGTCCCAACTTAGTGTGAGTCTTGGAATCACAAATGATCAACACATGCAGTAGACTTTCGCCAAGTGCTCCACGATACTGCATTTGCCAGCATGCTTTGTGATCCTGCCACTTGGCCAGAGGATCGTATATGGACAGAGAGGCCTCGATAGGTATTGTGACCTCGGTGTGATCGCGATATTTCCACCGTAGAAACTCGGCACGATTGATCACTTGACCCTTGCCAGCGTTGTACATGAAGATGCCGAACTGTTCGCGTATAAGTTGTTCTACCGTGATCAGGCCACCAGTGTTGAGGGCATCTATGAGATCACCTCCTGCGGGTTTGTACCGAATATATACATACATATGTATGTAGATGTATCCATGAAGTACTTTATTTTTTATTGTTTCTAGTGAATCTTAAATATAAATTACAATACATACCTCTTTTATAATCGGCCAGTTTGTAGAGCAAACATTTACTTGCGGTTGCCGAGGACTGCGATATTACAGCATCCAAAATAGCTCCAGGTTTCATTTCGGGCGCTTTTTTGGGCAAACATTTTTTCAAAAAGAACTTCATATTTATTTATATAAGTCCTTCTTTCAACTTCGATAACTCTTACTAATGAAATGAGATTACATAAACTCATGTTTAATCAATAAATTTTGGTTTCCTAGGCTTTCTTTTCTATACTATACTCGCATTTTAAGAGAAATCGAGTGTTGCTAAGAGTAAGAAATGTTATTATTTTTCAAACAAAAGGAATGCAGGATTTTGTATATTATTTAAATGGATTCGTTTTTTTTTCGTTTCGTTTCGTAAGTGGCTGACTTTTAAGATTACTAACATTCGTATATACTAAACTTTCTCTCTACCCGTTCCATGTAATCATCTCTCAAAGAGTTCATGTTTAATATTACTTCAATACTATTTACTTTGAATAACGAAAGAGAAGAGAACGATAAATATTAAAAAAGCTAAATGAAGCTTTTCTCGTACTCGAAGTTAACAAAATTTCAAGAAAATCAAATTATTAGTGGAGAAAAATACAATTTTAAGTGGTATATAAATATATTTATTTAATATTTACTTCTAAATATTTTTATCCGCATTGTTGATAATTATATAAACAGATATTTATGTATGTATTGGAAATTATACATTAAGATACACATGTCTAAACAATCAAAAATACATATAAATTGCAAAAATAAGCATTACATAATAGCGATGAGTGGATAAATATTAAAGAATTGTAAATTTAACTTTAGTTATACTGATTTGTTAATACTTAAAACTCACATCTAATATCAATTAATGTATATTATGATCGCATAAATTCAAATGTTTTTGCATTATATTTATTTAATAAGTAAGTTTCACTTATGTATGAATTGAATAAATTCTTTTCTCTATTCTTTAAGTGGGATACATGCAAAAACACAAATTATTATTAATATTATTATTATTAGATATTATTATTTTTTTTATATTATTTAATATTATTACAAAAAAAAACATATTTTCTTTTTGCAAGTACGATTAAAATCTACATATAATGAAAATTACAGTTAAATTGCAAATAAAAACTATAAATAAATAAGAAAAAACGATAATTAATTACACTTGATTTTGTTTTGCTAAATGTTGTAAAAGTACAATAAAAGAAAAAGAAGATCGACATCGAATAAAATACATTATTTTGAATAATTACCATTTCCTTCTTAATTCTTAAGAGCAGGGTAAAGAAGAACTAGAAATGCAACTACGAGAGTAAACAGCTCGCAGTAATACATAAACTAATTGTAATTTCCAGAATAATAGGGAATGATTACTAATAATGAATGATGCTATAAATACTAGCGCGGGTTGACCCACTCTGCCAATTGTTTGATTCAGTACGAAAGCTATAAAAACATTTGCAAACCTTTTATTTAAAATGTTACTATTTGAAAAACGATTCATGATGGATCTGATTTAAAATGATACCGATCTCAAGGGAAGTATCAGAATCAATTATCGTATAAGCCAATTTAACTCTCGAATCGCAAATAAGAGGATTACAAATGTTGGCATCCTTCGAATTCAATCATGGAAAATCGACAGAGAGAGAGAGAGAGGAGCTGCTGGTGTATTCAAGAAAACTGGATGATCGCAATGATTCTGAGTGGTTTTCCTCGTATTATTTCTATAAAATGCTTATTAAAATCTGTGTATAAAGTATGGCATTATTTTAATAGTCTTTTCGTTAAATTTGTTTGATTGAATTACAATACATTCGTGTATAAAAGATCAATGGATCGGTCGATACTAGAAATAAAAACACACACACACATGTAATATATATAAATGCAAAAATACCGTAAAAGGGTATTAATTTTGTATATTAAATGTTTTCTGAAGATTAGAGACAAATGGGAAAAAATTTACTTTATTCCCAAGAACAAATGTTCTATCATTTTTAAATCCTCCCCGAAAAAAAAATTTTTTAATATGATTCTTTACGTTACCTTTTAAATTTAGAAAAACTAAAATAAATGTATTAAGGTAGGTAAATATTAAAATTATGGCCACGTCAGTCATAGTATTTTATCATAATAATAATTTATATATAAATAAACACTAAAAATTACTCGATTTTTTCCTGAAATTCTGTTTTCCTGAAATTGCTTGCTTAGGTTCTTCCTGTAGCCTGCACCAAGTAACATGCTGAAGAAAATAAATTTGGCAAAATTTGGAGGCTGAAGAAGTTCTAAGTTATTATAGTGTAAAATTGTATAAAAATGGAATTTAATGTCGACTCCACAGCAAATTTAACATCATCTCGATTAGAGTATAGTCTGTGTAGTTCTGAAAAAAAACAATGAAAGACTTCATTATTATCATCTTCTACATTAAATTGCTTTCATCTTACTTTGAAACTCTCTCCATAAACACTCGTTACTCCTCCTCTTTTATTTTTTCTTTTCTGTCATATGGTTGGTTGTGCTTAGTTCTTAATATCGAAATCTTTAGATAAACTGATATCTTTTAAATATATTTGTTGTCTTTTTTACTTGTTGTTGTTGTGTTAGAAATAAATGTCATGCTGTCTTGTTTGTATTTATATCAATAAGATTATTATGTTAATTAATGTAAATGCAAAAAGCTTGCTTCCAATTCCAGAATATATTTTCTTTATTCCTGCCACTCGTTTTCGTCTACACCCTCCATGTCATCCTGCTCCAGCTTTGTATTGTATTCCATGCGAGCACTAACTGATTTTTGAATCTTTAGATGAGAGTATATAACAGAAACAAAAAATAGTTTACAAAAGTAAGAAGTAAAAATTTACAAATATCGAGATAGAGATAATAAAGCATCTTATGAACTGTGAAAGATTTTAGAAAAATAACTACCATCTCAAACCGAATGCACACCGAAGCGATAAGGTATCGATAGGTTGATTCACTGGGTCGCACCTCAGCTGTCTCCCTTGATTTATCTACATGATAACCTCATGGTGTGCCGTATCTAACACAAATTAATTGTTACTACCAATTGGGATCAATTTGCTCCCATTGATTTGATTTCATTTAGAAATCGTTTGATTTGAGTACATTCAAAATATTAGATTGTTTGACTGATTTTACCTCTTGTTGTTTGGATTTTTCAAACTCAGTTCTAGTCATGAATTGCGTTTGGTTCGATGGTTCAACCTTCTTTGATGGTGCTAATTGCTGTACAGAAGACCCTAAAAATATTGAGAAACAATATTTAACACAATTTTAAAGTTCAAAATAGCAGTTGTTTCATCAACTTACGTGTTTCCATTCCTGCTGGTTGAAGACTAACTTTTTTCACTTTCCTGTCATTTGAGGCGAACCAATCATCGGCTGACAAAGTAGGCATCCATGTAACACGCGTTGGTGGAAACAGATCATCTTGGAATAACTCGCTCTAAAAATTAGTAAATATGTAGTATATATAAATGCCTTCACAGGATTTTGTACTTCTTTTTCTTCATTACCTTGATACGCGGCACAGTGAAGCTTAAAGGTTCAATTGTGGTGTTGGTCAAACGATATGCTTTTGAAAACTCAACAATCGCAACATCACAGTGATTCTTGGTCAGGAAACTCAGACCCTGATGCAGCGATGTGCAACGGTGATGTGATAGGGCACAAATGTATGGTTCTTCATCTGTTATTTCGTAGCAGTAAATGGTCGAGTCACCTTTTCCCGTTACGAAAAGCGTTGAACTGTCTTCATCGTAGAATGGTATAAGAATGGAAGGTGAGACATCCAAACTGGCTGTGGTCAACGGTGCATTCAACGTGAGAGCATTATAAACACTAATCTGTCGCTCGGAAACTCTGAAAACGTAAAAATCTAAATGTAAACTAGTTCAACACACAACTGAAACAGCAACAACAGCACAGAACAGAAAAACTAACTTATCGAATCCTGTGCAAACTATATACTGGCCCTCGATGGCCCACGTTATGCGTGCACCGCGTGTTCCCACTGGGCCGTTTCCTTCACGAATAGGCGTCTCCGACTTACGTGGATTATAAACCCTTATCTTGCCATCCTTACAAACGCTCGCACCCAGTTTGCCACAAGGACTCCAGGCAAAATCAAATATCTGATCATTGTGTCCAGTCAAAGTACATTTCTCTTGCATGGTATTCAAATCCCAAATCTTCACTGTCATATCGTAGCTGGCAGTGAGTAGAACATCCTTAGCCAGTGGATGAAAACGTATGAAATAAATTTTATCCAAATGAGCCGTAAGTTCGCTCTCGGGAATGTTTGTGGGTTCACTCAAACCCTGCTCAGCGATACGCCAGAGCTTCACAATACCATCATCACAAGCGACCGCTAGACACTTTGGATCGAAAGGGTCCCATTGAAAATCCATGATGTTGCTTCCATTGACAAGCGATGGAATAACTCCATCCGGCAATCGACCGGGACGACTTAATTCAAAGACAGCAATTTTGCCACCCGGACCAGAGAGTGGAACCGCAACGCGTTCATGATTGGCGTGAAATCCATTGCATTCGCCCGGAATTTGACGACTTAGATTACGTAGATTTTCAATGTGTGTCGACTTGTGACCCGGTGTGCCCTTCAAGTGACGAAATTTGGAAACTTTTCCGAATACAGTTGAGGTGCGCTTAGTTGATGAAGTGATGGCGGTCTCTGTGGCCGACTTCTTGATGCCAGAATCAACTGAAGCAGATGCAGACGAGGATAGATTACGACGTTTCTCCTCTAAAAGTTTTCCCTCGGGCACTGAAACACGTTTGTTATCGAGAGCCAGTGAGCTGAGCGTAGATTGTGTTGCCTTTAGTGGCTCGACTTTGGAAATCTCACGACGCCTAAAGGAAAGAAAGATTCGTGAATGGTCTTAAATTAATTCAATGACAACTTTGTATATTTCTATAAAAATTAACATGATTATTGATTAAAAAATTAAATTAAATGATCATGAAATTTATCATGATCATGAAAATTAATATGATCATGATTTCATTGAATTAGTTTACTATATTTGGACTCACAGGGGAACTGGTGATTGAGATTTTTCTTCGACTGTGCTCTTTGAACGGTTTTCGTACAAACGACGCCTTTCCGCGATGCTGCTGCGTGCTGCTGATAAACGACTCAATTCAGCATCTGGTTTATCATCACCCTCGGTGGAGTTTTCCGAAGATTCTGAATGATTTTGTTCGAAAATCTATTGAAATAGAAAAGGAGACATTTTTTCAATGTTATTTAATTTTAAAATAGTTTGAAAAATAGTAAAAGCAAAAAACAACCTTATCTGGCGAAGGTGATTCATCATCATCAGCCGAAGACTGTTGTAGTTGTGGTTGCATTTGAGGTTAGTCAACAATTGATTAGATTGATGAGTTGGTTATAATTATTGTTTAGTATTAAATTTGGTTTATTATTAGTAGTAGATTTGATAACGGTTGAGACAAAGAATAAAAGAAGAAATTAATGAATTTGTTAGTCTGTTAATAGAATATATAAGAAAATAATACAGAAAACTTCTATCAGCTATAAAAAGGTATCTTATCTGTAAATACCTTTCGCCTTTCAGATGTTGTCAATGACTTGGTGACTCCATTACCATCTACGCTCTCGCTCGCGTTACGTGAAGGTTCTAGAAGAATATGAACACAAAGTTAGGCGATGTAAGTAATAAAGATAGTATTCCATTTACTTTCAATTTCTATCTCTACTATGAGATCTGGAGGTGATGTGATTTGCGGTATCGTTGTGGAGCTGGGTACCGCCACATTTGCACAGACTTCTGCAGCATTCTCGGCCACTGCACTTGAGGCGATGTGAATATTTTCTTGAGAGCCGGGCGCTACAGGTACAGCAAATACTTTATCAAATGAAACATCACCCGAATTGCTTGAAAATGGTTTTGGTCCGAGTCGAGGCTATTTTTGAATAATTGAAATTTTTATCTTAATTGGAATATATTATAGGTAAATATTTTGTATATAATTAGGGTGCAGAAAATAAATATACAAATACAAATATATCTCTATAAAAGGACAATTTTTTGGAAAGCAAAATTCCGTGGAAACAATGCATGTAAACTCTATGTATATAAACAAAAAACTATAAGAAAAAGAAAATCTAAAAACGATAAACAACCAATAATGTGCGACGATAAATGATCTAAAAACAAGGATTTCAACGATATTTTTTAATGTACGATTATAAAGAAAAATAAAAAAAAAACAAAATAATTAAAAAAAAAATTCTACGCCCGACAACTTCGTGCATGCGCACACCTTGTAAGCAGCTGCTGCTGTGCGAGGTCGCGGTTTTGGTGTCCCCTCATCCACTGAAGAAGATTGTGATGAGTCCGGAAGCGAGTTGTTACGCGATGTACGCGGCATTGGTTTGGGCGGGGTGGAGGATGTTATGTTGGCTGAACTGCCAGTTGTTGAAGTTTCTTCACTGCTGCCTGTCGATTCATCAGCAGGTGATTCTTGGTTGCTATTAAATTCCTCAGTGGGTGCTTTGAATTCCTTCTCCCGCTCTCGCTCTCTCTCCCGCTCCTTCTCACTTTCACTCCTATATTTGCTGTCAAATTTTCTGATAAGATCACTCCTGGAAAGCGACGTACGTTTTTCAGCACCAACATCTTCGGTATCAATGCAGTTGTTGTTATTGCCATTGTTGCCACTGATCGCTACGGCGGCAACAAATGTTTTCTTCAAAACGAAATCATTATCATGTTTGCCATTTAGTTGTTTTTGTTGTTGATGTTGTGACGATTTATTTGCTTTGTTTATAAGTTTTTTATTTTCAATATTTTTGATGAGTTCATTGAGATTTCCGCGATGGATCTGAGTAGTGTTTTAGTTTTTATAACAATTTAGGCCAGCAAACAAATTTAGAAAAGCAACATTTTACGAGTGTTGGAAAAGAAAGGGAGAAAGAAAAAGAAGGCACTCATAATACAAGAGGAGACTAGACAAGATTCGTATTTATAATGTTGGTGTGGTCACAATCGCCAAGCGTTCTCGCATTTACAATCAACTTTTAATGTCACTTTAATCCTTAAATTAAAACCTACCGTAATCGGAGCATCGCCGAGTTCGCGTTTTGTCGGATCAAGACTGATTTTTGAAACAGCTAAATTGGTACCATTAATCCACTCCGATGCGGTTAATTCAGTCTTATAACCAGTTGTTTCCGGATAAAGATCACTGTGAAAATCACGATAGGTCTGGTAATTCAAGGAAAGGATGTTATTTTTAGGAGTATGCTTATGAATCACCGATTCAAGCTTACCTTACGTGGTACTTGATACATTATTGGTATCACCATATTCGAGGTCAATTGCAGAACACGATTAACTTCCCCTTCCATCACTTTGAGAGCGCGTTTCGGCACCAGACAGGCGCCTTTGGTTTGCTCGCCAGTGTGACGCAATCCCTCGATCAGGAATGGATCCTTATCACTAACCTCCAAGTAGTTGATGGTCGTATCACCCTTTCCAGCTAAGAATAGCATATTAGTATCGGGATCGAAGAGAGGCATTAAGATGCCAGTGGAACAATCCAACTCTAAGGTTTTTTCGGGCACCGAGAAATTTCGTACATCTCGTACGATGACCTGACGCAAGCGCGACGCATCGAAACCAGTGCTAAGGATGCGCATCTGGTTACCCAGCCAGACAACGCGAGAATCCTTAATACTTTGATGTGATTCGGCGACCATTTGTATGGGCGAATCAACGATGCGAGGATCAAAGATACGAACACATTTATCCTTGCAGCTGGTAACCAACAAAGTACCGTCCTGCCTCCAACTAGTGGATTGAATAACTTCAGGGTGTTCATTGTTGGCTGTGTGTGCAATATTAAAAATACAATAAAAAATTACTTTAAATTATTTATTTACTTACAGAACACTTCCTTCTGTACAGTTATATCGAAAAGTGTAACACATCCAGCAGCGGTTGAGCACAGCAGCCCATCAGCGGTTGGATGAAAGCCTATGGTCTCCACACGTCGCTGCTTGTGTGAGAAAACACATTCAGGATCCGAGAGCGAAGACTCCAGACCCTTTTCCGGTATGTGCCAGATTTTAACCTAAGAGAAATAAAATCCAAATTCATTGTGTATACTCTGTTAAACATGAGTTATTGACCAACCAAGAGTAAAAAGTCTAACTTACCAAGCAATCTTGCGAAGCTGTCGCCAACAGACCATCGTGAAACGGTGAGAATTCCAAATCAGTCACTGTATCCGAGTGTCCATGCAGTAATGGCATCGTTTTACTTTTTCTTCCGCAATCATCAATTGGCAACACTGCGACACTGGAACCAGTGTGTTCCCAATTGAAAGCCATGAATGCGGCAGAGGCAGCGATGTTATTACCGAACGTTTGGTACGATCCAACACAAATGTCCCGAATGCATGCCTCCGGTTTCGGTACGATCGGAGCAGCATTTTTATATTTCGATGCTTTGAATCGCCACGCCATATCGAAGAAAAAGTCTTAAAGAGATTGCTTTAACTGTCAGTAAAAAGCCAAACTAAAGACATGAAGAAAAAACCTTTTTTAGTAGTTATGTATGGATCGAAAAAAGAAAAGTGAAGGGAAGGGAAAGTTCAAGAGTAAGAGTCGTATTGTAATTAATTAAAACTGCAACAAATATCTCATTATTCATTTCACTTCATTCATAAATATTGTACATAAAAGTTCCTGAACAACTTCTTGATTAGTAATAAGCAAAGCTTATTTTTTTAGTCTCCTTATTTTTGAAAGTCCCGAATATATCATCAAAAGAAACGAAGTTCACTTTATTAATAGACTCAATAGAAAAATTTAATTATCAATAATTTAATTCGTATCGGATGGAAAGTAACCAATTAATCAAAATTAGCAATGGAAAAAAAACGATTCTCATCCGGATATGATTCATAATTTTGAACAAATTCAATTTAATACTGACAACTTATCACAACACTTATGAAACTGCGATTTACGCATAAGCTTTCCTAGAATAAACAAGTGCATGAGTAAGTAACTAAAACTTTAGACTATAATAAATACTTCTTTCTTATAAACAAATATCTATATCTTATCAAATAAAGAGCTATCGAAAATCTTTGGATTTTATAATTCAATACTCATTTTTTAAAATACCATAAAAACAAATTATATTTTTAATATTTCCTTAATATTAAAATAAAACAAAAAAGGTACAAAAACAACAACAGCGTTTTCCCTTCTTTGTAAACACTATTAACTAAATCTATTTTTAAAGGCAATCAATGTAAATCATAGTTTTGTTGACTATTGAAGAGGGTTGCGATGATAGGTAGGTAGCATGATGAATAATGACACCACTACTGGCGAAAGCAACAACAAAACCAACAGCTAAACTATACGTAATGTAGACGGATATTATTGAGTTGCGAAGCAGAAAATACACACCACCAACAAAGGAATAAAAAACCAAATACAGAAGCGCCAAAATAGAAATAAATACACAAGGTAACCGCACCATTGGGGGTCTACAATAGCGTGAATACATAAAAAAAAAGTTATTTATAAGGAGAGAATTAAAAATAATTTTTTTAATTAATTATAAATAATTTTTAAATTATTTTACAGTTGCTTGTCTTTAAAAAGTGAACTTATAAAAGTAATACCAATTTATAACAAAATATTAAATAGCAATTGTTAATGATTTGCATAAAAACCCAAATTAATGAAAAAGCAAAATCCGGATTTTTTAAGTGGTTGATCTTTACGGTTCTTTTGTTAGATTCAATATTGATTAATGGTGCATATTTCTGAAGAATTTAAACAGCTTTCTTTCGTCTTTCGATTAACTTTATTTATTTTTTTTTTTTTTTTTGTTATTAACTGATTTCATACTTTTACTTGTTTATTTACTGTGTAATCATAAAGATAAATCGTAGAAAATCATTGTCGTAATATAGTGATACATTAATTACTACAAAAAAGTTTTTTATTAATTTTAATTATGGCATTAACTTTTAATTCTTCAAAATGTAAGTTAAGATAATCTTTACAAATTGCAAAATGGTATAAATACATATATCTGTACATTTTATATATGTATGTATATTTCTTTCATAAATAAAAATAATATGCGATTTTTATTTCTCTAATAATAGCTTATACCACACCTCTTTTCATGTGTTTATACGCATAAGGACAAAACAAAAATGAATACAAAGCAAGCAATTCCTCCCGTTAAGGAAACGCATCCGTTTTGGATATATACGCCCTTATAAACGATAAACGCTTTTTCCTTTTAACACCCGTTTTGTTTTGTACTTTTCGTAGTTTTTTATATTTTTGACGTTACTAAACAAAATACCAACAAAATACGAAAAAGCATAAAATAAAACGCTTGATAAACGTAAATTACGTCTACCATTATAAGGCTGATAATTTTGCACCGCTTGGCAACTCTGCTTATTCTTTACAATAACTTGTCAGTCACTAGAAGCAATGCATTGTTTTTTTTTCTCTCCACGAAAACATTTGTTCATCGGCTTCGTTTACTTACATTTCCTTCTATATTTTTTTTTAATTTTTAAGTTTTTGAAGAGATCAACAACGACGAAGTGGTTTGATGTATAAGCATAAGATAAAAAAAATGCGAATAAAAAGTTTCCTCAAGGAACTATCTTATATCTTTGTCAGTGTTGCATTTTTATATTTGGGTGTAGTTGGGGGTTGACTAAAAATTATTATCAGACCAATAAAGAATGACCCGCTGGCTGTCCATAAATACAGAAACTATTCAGTTAAATTGAATAAAAATATACAAAGGAAAAAATATACACAAGCAGTTTAGACTTTAGATTCACGACTATTAAACTTCACATTCACTCAACTATATTTATTTATTTTAAACAAATTCGCATATTGCATCTTTTATGCACAAACAACCGCACAAGCACACACCCTTTCCGCCGGGCGAGAGTCAAACAACAAAGATGGTGGATGGAAGGAAATATTGCAAATTTCAAATCACCTTTTCTAGAATACACAATTTTACACAACTTTCATGCAAATAGTACTACAATTAGTTCAATAAATTTCACGCAAGTTTCTTTTTCACTTGTCGCTTTCTATGAGGCAGCTGAAAAGTCGGTTTATTCGAGTTTTCTTCCTACTTTTACTTATGAATCGGTTTCAACGCGTCAAACTTTTCACACTCCGGCACCGACGCCGATGAAGCAAGTAATGGAAGACCAAAGACTACAATACTGGAAACTCTTGTTTCGCTTTAAATGTGTTAGTAAATCAGGCTTGGGTGTAGTAGATTACAAAAACAAAACGCATGCAATTTTGACAACTCCCAAGGAGAGTAATTTTGACAACTCTTGGAGTTTGTTTACAAAATTCAGAAAAATATTTTGAGAGAAAACTCTTGTTTTTCTTCATAGCAATAAGCCAGAAATATGATTTTTTAAATATGAAAGAAAGACTAAGGAGCCAGTTTAAAAACCAACGCCTTTTTTAAGTCATATATATGCACAATATTGAATATTGTGCAAGTAAAACGAAGTGATTTTCCATAAAATTTCCTCGATTCACAAATATATAGTCAGCTGTTTTAAACCTACCACACGTAATTTTAGCCGAAAGAGATGCCAACGTATTTAACATATTTTGTTGAATATTAAACTGTGATTTAGTTTAATATTTACGTAATTGTGATTTTAGTTCTTTTGGTCTTTAATTTTAATGAATTTTAATTTAAATAAAAAGAAATGAAAAATTACAAAAACAAATATGTTTACATTACGTTTTAATAAATTCCAAACCGCAAAGAAATCGTCAAAACCGCGACAACAAGATTTTGGTATTCAAGATTTTTTGTCAATTCTAGATTTTGAAATTCCAGATTTTACTACGCTCCCATTATTTTCATTTTTAATTTCATTTTTATTTTATTGCATTACATGTTTATACATTTTTATAAAATTTTTATCTATAAACATATTATTAATTAAATTAATAATGTTAAACTAAAAATAATTTAATATTTTTAAATATTAACGATAAGATCTGTATTAAATTTACCCGATAAATAAATAATATATTATAATATATATTATGTATTTATAAATACCCGATAACAAACGAAAACAAATCCTAATTTGATTTATTAGACTAATTTACTTTTTTTTAAAATACAATTTTGAAGATAATTTTTTTTTTCAGATAATTAATTAAAAACTAACTAATTAAAAAAATGGAAAAATGCATAAAATATATAAATTTGAAGAACAACAATTAATTCTCTCTTGCGATTTGAACCGGCACCATTCTTAGTTATAAAAGAACAACAGCAGTTTAACGTATTCGGCCACCAAACCCACATAAAAAAAAAATGTTATTTTCCGTTGTATTCAACATGTTTTGTTGAATATTAAACTGAAAATAAAATGCAGTGACAAACCGGAACCGAAACTTTCATTTCCGGTCTCCAAATTTTCATTTCCGGCTAGTCATACTCCTTTGAGTAGCCAAGATTTTCGCCTTCGCCACATAGCGGATGCTAGCAAAAGTCAACATCAACATCAGGGACTTACCATTTTAGTTATTTGAGAACTGAGAGAACGCAATTGAATTTATTTCAAGTAACTTAAGTGTTTAAGTTTATTTAAAGTTTTTTAAATGGTTCCTTTTTTAGTCGCGTTTACGTTGTCGCTATCCGAAGTAAGCCGAGAACCGAACCACTTTCGTTGATTTCTTGTAGCGAGTAAAAATTATTCTAACCGCCACGAGATGGCGGCGCAGAATCGTTGACATAGTGGGCGAGCCACTTATATACCGGTTGCATACATTTAGGCTACAGTAAGAATTTGCAAGAATTTTACAGACTCTAAATCAGCCTGTTGAAACTTTGACAACAACTGGAGGTATGGCATTGTTGTCGTGACGGCAACCATGTAGAAATTGGTTCAAACACAATATATGTTAACCCACTACGCAAAACTTTCAACCTTTTGACACCATTAAATTTACACATCGCCATCTACTGTGCGCTATCTCCATCTTTCCCTGCTGAGAGAAATCCATATTCGAACCATTTTTAGTTTGGTTTGAAAGTAAACGGTCCATAATATTGTGACATCTATCTTTTGCGAATGTGTACAAATTTACAAAAAATACGAAAACTTTGGTTTTAAAAAAACTGTGCATAATATATTTAATATTTTTATTGTTCATGACATTTTGAAATTTTCTAAACCGTTTTATAAAAATAATGTTGTTGTATTGTGGCCTTAGGGTAATAATTTAGTTTACACAATCGAAAAATTTCAAGATGTCGCTAATTCATTTTAGAAATCAAGATTGAAATTAAATAAAACACATTTCTTTGTTTGTTATATTTTCTGAATAGTTTATTTAATAATACGATAGTTTAATAAATAATGTTAATATATTTCAATTAGTTCTTTAATTACTATTAGTTATTTTTTAAGTTAATAATGACAAATACATGCATACATCAATAAAAATTGCACTACTTTTGGCTACAATAATTGCATGAGTATAAAATATATTTTCATTTATACAGAGTTGAAAGTTTTATTAAAACTAATAAATTAACTTAAACTAAACTTTAAACCTATGATTTTAAGAAAGACTGAAGTACATACATACATACATATGTATGTATTTATATTGTATTATAGTAATAAATAGTTGTTCAACATATTTATATTATAGGCACGTTAGAAGTTACACAAGTGAAAATAATTATTTAGTTATTCTTAAATTACAGATAATAAATAAAATAGACTGATTGTACACTAGTCGACAGAAAAGCAATTGTGTTTGTGTGATTATTTGGAGCTACACTGAAGCTAAAGTTTATATAAAAAATTCTGGTAATCAAAATTGACCATAAATAATTGATTGAAATAAATTAATAATAAGTAAGCAATCAATTTAAATGCATCGTTAAAATAAAAATTGTAATCTTCAAGAAGTTTGTCGACCTTTTTATAAGTTTTTGTATAATCTTAAACGTTTAAATTAGAATAAAGGATATATAAAGTTCCAAATGTAAAAACTGCTCCATGGCTTTGTTTAAAACGCAAAAGTAAAGTAAATAAATACACACACTCTAAACTATCTGAGTATGTATGTATGCATGCATGTATGTATATAGGTATCTACGTACATATGTATGCAAGGAGTAGACCCATATGTATGTATGTCTGTATATGTTTACCGTCTATGTAAAGTAGGTGTGTAAGTAGTTATTTTTTTGCATATATACGGATGTGTTTGGAGTAAATATTTGTGGTACTTTTAGCTTCCAACAATAAATATTATCAATATATATATAGGTATATATATATATCTATATATATATATATGTATATATATAATTTATATCCTAAGACAGTCTTGTTTCTATGTATAAATAAATACATGTTCTTTTAACTTGCATTGCGTGGCTGAAACATACACATTTATAAACACTAAATAATTATAATAAATACAATATAACAACAATGCAATACAGTATATATTAAAAAAGATTTGTATTAGATTATGTATGTATATCAGAGTGTTGCTTTCTGGTTGTTTTTTCTTTTTTCAACACTAGAGAAAATTTTATAAATAATTATGTACGATTTTTTGTTGTGTTTCTTTTAATTTTAAATACCATACATAATCTGCCTAAATTAATTATCTAGGTTATATCAATGATTAAAAGTGTAAATTTGAAAAGGAATATAAAATGTGAAGTTTTTGTGTAAAAAAGAAGAAGAGTGAAGGAAGGAGGGGCGGGGGGCATATTATAGAGTGTTTCCTAAGTAATCCAAAGCAAAGGCATGCGATCTAAAAAGTTGATGCTGCAGTTATGAAATACATTTATAATGACTTAACTAATAGCAATAATTCACAATTCGTTTACGGTTACGTTACGTCTTCGATTTATGTAGTTTTGGTCAACGCAACACTTTCTTTACGTCAAAAACTTGTAAAGAGTAACGCAACAAAGTTTTTTCTCTTAAATAGCACAATTCTGAATTTCGATGTGTTTTTCTTGTAATTTTTTTTTTTTTATTTTCTTTTATTTTAATATTTTCTTAATTTTCTGTTTTTGCTTTTATTTTGCCTGGTTCTGAGTTAATTGGGCAATTGAGATTTTAAAGGAAAATTTGTTTGAAGAAGGAAGGAAGATTTAATTCTTCAGAAAGGAGGGCGAAGAGAGTAGGGTGATGGTAGAGATTCGGAGAGTAATGATTAGATTAGGTAGCTAAAATTAAGCAATAAAGAAATTCGGTTTTCTTATTATAAAACTTTTGTTTAGATGAGATTTGGGATGGATTTGATGTGTTCGAGGGATTTTTAAAAGGTTGTGTTTGGCTGTGATGAAATTATAACTATAACTGAATATTTGTTGACGTGCCGGAGTATATACGAATATATACGCCAAAGTATTTGAATTACCTTTGGCTTTAAAACTTATCTTACATTTATTTATACACAGTTTTTCCTTGCTTTCTTCTTTTATATCCAGTCACATCACACATTACAAATGTTCATTGGCTCATCATCATCGTAAAAAGTCCAGCGTCCGTGGAAAAGTCGATGACTTTAGTTATGTGCTGTTCTTCGACCACGTGGTTTAATAGTTTCCGAAATCTGCCACATTTCCTCTTCCCCCAGGAAGTTTTCGAAATTCTCAAAGAAACGTATTATTCGATCAATGCGACGGAATGGATATGAACTGAAAATGAATGTTTTTTTAATCTTTATGAAAAAATAAGCGTGACGCAACACCACTGCGATATGGTAGCGGTTTCAGTGATTGTCGGTATACCGCAACACGTAAAATTTATACCGCACAGAGAGCTCGTCACTTCTGACATCAGAAATTTACACATTTTCTTACCATTTCTTGAATCGTTTCATATTAACTATGATGTTATGCTGCTGCCAACGTTTTGAGAAGTTGATAACGCCTTCTTTTAGATAATCAGGATTTCCAACGTGAACAAATGTTAGATCTTGTAGAACAAGTCCACTAAATTTAAAAAATCATGTTAACCATTAATTTTGTAATACATATTAAATAAATTTTAAACGACAAATATAAAATATTAATATTCAGTTTAAATGTTGGAAGATTTTCGCTTAGTATTGAAATAATCACAAGCCAAACAAGGAAATAAATACATACATATAAGGAATGCATGGAGGACTCGTTTCTGCTAAAGCTTGTCTATAAACACGAAAACTTGAGCTGGAATCAATGAGAGTGCAATATTCCTTGAGACCTTCGGTAATTGTTTTATGCCATTCCAATCTAAAAGAATGATTAGATTAATAATAAAGTCATTATTAAAATACTACTTTATATTTCTTAAAATATGTATGTATCTTTTCTACCTTCTGATGGGTGCCGAATCCAATGCAGATAATAATGCCAAATATGAGTTGTAGTTATTCATTTTACGCAAATGTTTCATAATTTTAATGAATTTTATCACATGTTTTTCACGTTCCTTGGCATCGGGCAACATTAGAATTTTTGAGCGTGCCCAATATGACATTTTATTGAAATGTTCGGTGAACTTATTCAGATTGGGTGACCTTTCTTCGCATTGTTCTTTGGCAAAAAGTAATACTTCAGGAATTTCTATTTTCTGAAACAGTTCAGCATCAAGTAGTGTCATTTGCTCAGCAATTTCGACCGACTTGAGATCGAGTAGACTGGGTTGATTGGTGGTCGTGACGTGCATATTGGTTAGGAAGCTCGGACATTTTTGTTCCTTATAAAGAGTTACCTAAAAGTGGAAAAGAAATGATTATACATTTAATAAAAAGCATAATTATGAAGCTGATTTACAACAAAAACATGTAATCTAACTAAATAAATATCAAATATATATGAATATATGAAAATATGTAATATTAAAATAATTGAAATAATCCCACCTTTTCGACTATTTTGTTTCGCAATAATTTTGCCAAATAAAGTTGACCAGAACAAACTAATTGATACACAAATTCCACCAGTAGAGTCAACAGTTGATTGGTGAGATCAGTCGACCTAAGATTAGAAGAAAATAATATTAATCACAGTCATTTAAAACATCTTTTCGGCTTAAGTTTTCTCTTCCTTTCCTCAAAGTTAACTTACGTTAAATCATTTACAACTCTCACTAAAAGTGAGAATGTTTCTTTGGCGGCCTTTTGTTTTTGATCGTTGATTTGACAAAAAAATACAGTATAACGATGAGTGAGCTTCTCGATAACATCGATTGGCTGTATGAAGGTGCGAAATGTTGTGATGAATGCTTCACTGAAAGCTGTAAAACAAACGATATCAATTAAATAGCTGATAGTGCTCAGATAACGAGAGAAAATTTAAACTCCCTACCGTTATCGGAAACTTTTTGTACACGACTTGCATGTACAATTAAAGCATCGATATAGCCGCCTTTTACATCAGGACCGTCTTCAGTATCTTTTTTCAATATTAAATACGGCGTTATATCGAGCTCTTCCAAGAGATTTGCTGCAGTGTCATTAGAAAGCTCTTTTGTATTGCTCACCGAGCAGTCCTAGACGCAAGAAAGAGATTAAGTAAGAGTATAAAATAAGAGAAACTCAAGAGTGTATGTATATACTATGTAATTTCTTCGTGTATTGTTTTCATGTTACCTTTTCTCTGCTCTTATTATTGTAATTATTTTTTTCTAAAACTATATCAATTCCTTCGTCTTCCTCGTTGATTAAATCCGCTGACGTTGTTGCATTATTATTTGATACTGATGACATTTGCGGCATTGGCATGACGGCAGATTCATTTGGCAAATTATGCGAGTGCTGCAAATGCATTTGTTCCTCTTCAGAGAGATCGGCGAGCTCTTCACAAACGGTGGTCATAGGCTCGCATCCCTGGGTGCCAGACAGCACACGTCCATGGCGCCCAACGCCGCCGCTCTCAAGATAACTGTCGGCCACCAGTTGAGAGGGCTTCGGACTGGGTGGAGGCGTGGTGATAATCGTAGGAGGTGGTGGCGTTGGATTCATAGACGAACGACGTGGCTTACTATTCTTGGGCGGCAGTGCAGGTGGCACTTCATTTTCGGGTGTGTTGAAATCTTTGGCTCCAGGAACAATGCTACAAAGCAACGAAATAATTTAAACTAAAGTGAAAGAAAGAGTGTTGTATAGTGGAAACTTCACTTACTTCATCGTTTGGCTGTGTGTTATATTTCGATTCAGGTTGTAGGTGTGCATCGTATGGCGATGTTGTTCAATGGAACGCGTTGAAGCCGAACAGATTTCCATATATGCCAAAACTGTGAATAAATATATGAGTATATAAACATGTGTTAAGTTCGAGGTTTCTGCGGTCAACATGTTTTCTGAATGTAGTAAGTGAGAAACGCCAGAAAAACATTATTATTTCTAACAAACAAAAAATCGCTTTTCGTTATAACTGCTTTTATAAAGACTTAAAAACATAAAAGTGCGTGTTTAAATTTTTTATCTTTCAAATGTAGAGCTTTTTAAAATCAATTTAAATCAAATACAATTTATCTCGGTTTCTCAGTTCCAGATTCGATTCAAAAAATAAGCATTCAATTGTTAAAATTGTGAAAGCATTAACAAACAACATCTCTTTTACATTCATTCCTTTTTTGTGCTGATTTGAAGCACGTTTTTATTCGAATTTTTTTATTAAATTTTGTTTATAAGAAGAAATTCATCATTATTGTGGAAACTTAAGCAAACAAAATCTTTTATTTTTTAATGGTGCTGCAACAAACAAAAGATTAGACAACATATTTTGTATGTTTAAAAATTCAAACAAACAAATTAAATTCATAGGTATTAAAAATTTCAAATTTATCGCATTTGTTTTATTGATTAAGTGAGATATTGATTGAGAACTTACCCGAAAATGCCACACTTTGAAACACTAGATTTTTAGAACAACAACAATTCATTTGAGTTAGAGTGTTACGTAAAATAATATTATATTTTTTCGGTTTTAATGTAGTTGAACTTAGTAAATAATAGTTTCTGAAACTACGGATGGTATTAACATGTTTGGTTTTTTTTCTTGTTGCTGATAAACTACTACTACTACTAAGACTAAAAGTACTACTCAATTTTTTGCAAGTTTGAAACCAAAAATTTTTAAATTTTTAATGCGTAAAATTATTAAAATAATAAATAATCAATAGAGATGCATATTTTTGTTTGAGTTTTAGAACAGTTTATTATTAATTTTTTTAAAGTGTTATTGTTGTTGTTGTAGGAATGAATATGTTGCATAATTTTATAATATTTGAGAAAATGAAAACGAAATAAATTGTGATCATTGTTGTTGTTTGTTTTCATTTTGAGTTGCGACAAAGAGCGAGAGAGATAGAGAGGGAGTGAGAGCACGAGTATCATGAAATACGAGTATCCATAAATAAAATGTACACGCACAGAAATGAAAATATGAATCCGAATCAAATTGTCGACGAAACAAAGAAAAAGGAGGGAAAAAATAAAGAAAAACATATCCATAAAAGGAAACATTGTCTTTGAAAACTTACTGTGCTTTTTCTTTATTGGCAACGGCGGCGGCTCGTACAGATTCCCATCGATGCCAATTGCATTACAACTTCCGGCCAAACCGTCCATGTGACGCTCTATAAGACTCTGATGTTTCGACTGCCACTGAAAGGAGGACATCGGGTTATGATGCGGATGTTGTCTCAACTCTGGCAAATCGTGCGAATTAAAACTGTTGAAACCAATACTGATATTTAGAGAAATTCATCCATTATTTTGTGCTTGAATTATCACTGATCTCACCTGTTTATGTTATCAAATTCATCGAAGTTGTCGTATTGCGACAGATGTCTCTCTTTGCATTTAGTTTTCGGTGGCAATGCGGGCGGCATTAAATCCATTGACTCTGGAAGGATATCGTCCATTGATGCGATGTCTAAGCTGCTTGTTTTCGTCAGCGACGATGATTGCAACTGTTGTGTCAACAATTTTTCAGTTGATATTCTAAAGGACGATGAAGCTTCGCGGTCAAAATTATCCGGACTGGTGCTGCTGGCATTACTGATCGAGTGATTGTCGTCGATGTGGTTGCTGTTTAATACGCTGTTACCACTGATTGTTGTTGCTGCTATTGTTGATGAACTGATTTTGGTAAAGTTACTGCTACAATTTGTTAAGCTTGTTGCGGTTGCTGTTGCGGTTGTTGTCTTTGTGGTTGATACTGCAAATGAACTGTTTGCCGCGTGTTGCTCCGATATGATAGAGTTTGAAATAACTGTGGATTGCAAGTCTTGATTGGCTACTTCATAGGCAGCAGCATCCGAAGAATTACGTATGTAATTCAAGTCGGCGTTACTTGATTTGGTAGACGACTGAAAACTGTATTCGGAGGAACGCTTTGAAACACTTTGCGTAGAGGTGCGGAATGATTTCATGGAGACAAAACCTGCAAAACAAAAGATAAACGCGTTTTTTGATTATTACTAAATGGAATTAAAGTAAGAAACAAGAAAACCACATGCAAAAGCCGAAGGAAGAATAAACTGATTGAAATAAAAATGGATTAAAAACAAATAATTTGTGTAAGAAAACTTGTAGAAAATTTCAAATAAAAATAAATTCCCAAAACCGAGGAAGGACCAAATTAAATGATGAATATTTTCAAAACGAAAACAAGATACAATATTTTAAAAAAGAAAACAAAACACAAGAAGGAAGAAACCATAAGCAAGAACAAGAACATAATATTTCTTTCAAATTAGTACCCGATTCATTCGAAAGACGATTATTAGTAGTTTTTCGCAGCTCTGGTTTGTCCACAGTAACGCTGCTGTTGCCTCCACAACCAGGCGCAGGCTTCACCGTTGCCGCTGCAACATTCGCAATGCCACCAACAGCAATTGTAGTTGTATTGGAAAGACCAATACCAACGCCAACACAACCACCACCACAACCACCAGCGCTACCAACACCAATGGAGGCATTATTTTTATTAGCAGTAGCCGCTTCCATTCGGCCGCTTAATTGATTTTCTAAATGCGAGAAAATCAATAATTGGCAATGAATTCACAGGAGGATTATAACAAAGTACATATATAAGCTTATATAAAATATAAACAGAGTATAAATATAAATACTTACTGAATGCGAGCATTTTCTCAACACTGTCCTCTAATAATATATTATCATCCAAACGATTTTCCATCACCAACGCTTTTAATTCATCATCTTCACGTGAATGATTTAACGCTGAATCGAGCGAACATTGACTAGAATTTTCATCAGGTGAACGAGAACGCACAGAAAGGCTTTGGAAGGAAAAAAAATTCATTTAGATATTAAAACAATCTTACATACAATACAAATCTTGAAACAAATGCAAAATCTTGAATTGGGGTTCAGAAAAACTTACTGATCAACACCGTAATTCAATAACGAAAAATCTGAGCTGCAATCCAGATCGGAATTAATGCTTATATTGTTTGAATTTTGCGGTTGACTTCGTCGCTTTGGTGGCAATGGAGGAGGATGAGTTGATCTAACGAAAGACAATAATGCAACTTAAATAGTATAAAGTTACTTTACATATATATCAATGAAATAAACAAACCTATTTGGAAGTGGTGGCTTTGGTGGAGGACTTGTGTCCCTTAAAATGCTTTCGGTGCTATGCGAAGCACGTATTGGATTGGATTTGGTTTTCTCTAAAATATCACGTTCCCTGAAAAGATTTTCGTCCCAAACAAGTTAATTGATATTTGTCACTAACAACAATGTTCACTCTTCTTACTTAGGAGTTAATGTTATATCAGGCAGAGATGTCCGTTGTCCAGCAACTTCTACAGGTGGTCGCATTAAGTGATTGTTTGTTGCAGCACAGATTTCAGTGCCACATAAAGGTGGTCCACCATATTTAAAAGCATTTTCTTCTTTTTCTTTTAATTTTTGTTGAGCCAAATTAACAAGATTCTGAAAGGCGAGACCGAAAAACAAATGTGTGTAAATATTATTGAATCAAAATGTTTTTCTAAATTATTATTAAATATACTATAGAATCTTTAAATTAAAATCCAAAATTAGATTAACCTTGACAGCATCCTCCAATAAATCAACCACCTCTTTGACGTTATCATTGCTTAGTGAAGCGCATTCGTTTGTCTCATCGCTGAGCATCACCTCATCACAGAGTTTTATTAGTTTACCAAGCGACTGATAAACTTGCTGTGTGGCCGATAGCATTACGGTGCTATTCTCATTAAGCGTATATGATTGAATAACTAAAAATAAAGAGGCACAAAATAAAGAAGTTAGCCTAATCGCAATACGTATAATAAATATCAATGTTTTATGTATTTCTATCGTGATACATACCTGCATACATGCTTGCTATGGTCTCTAAGATCACAGTTCCATTACCCGGTAGCACTTCCAGTTTCTTTTTCAAAATCACATCTCGAAAATGTTTCAATGCATTCGATATGTCTTTGACATGTGTCTCCAGAGATTGAGAGGATTTGGCGACTTCTTCAGCAGTTGGTGGAGGTTTCGATGATATACTTTTGTTGCGTGGACTGTGCGGAGAGTGCGACCTACGAGATATAAAAAATGATAAACTCAATTGATTTGTAATAACAAATTCGCAAATTCATCTAATTTCCAATGATAAATATGGTAGCCTACCTCCCCAGCGTAGTTGTTGGTGTACGCATGAGTGAAATCTTCTCGAAGAGGTCGTCTTTGAATGACCTGGCTCGTCGTGCCAACTTGGTGCCTTTCAAACTGTTCTTATGACCTGATGAACCGATGGTACTGACATTAACTGTCGTATTGAGGGATGCGATCGGGGTCTGCGGCGTAGATGTGGTCGAGAGGTGTCCAATTGTATGGCACCCGTGATGATACGCTGTCGAAGAGCCGCTGGAATTGGGAGTAGATGGGGAGCTGACCGTACTATCTGAAAGTTAAAGATTGGGAGTCAGTAAGAATTGTGAGTCTCTCTTGTTAAATGTTAACTTATTCTCTAAACTTAGCGCGTAGCTTTTCTTTTAATCATCTCACTTAATTTTCTCATCAACTTACAACGTAAAACATTTTTGACAACAATTCTTGACTGCTTTGGCACGCAATATTTGGGTGACTTTAGTTTTGTTCTTCGCTTATTGGAGAGACCGCCACGATCTAAAGTATAGGATATACAACTTGGACTCTCTGCTAGAGCGCAATCGCTTAAGAAGGACTCATCAAATTGTGGCATTGCATAACCACAAAAAGTACTGAAACCTTCAACGTCGTCACGTCGCAGCTGAATATCTCACAAGTCTCAAAGAGAAAAATACGCGTCGAATAGATTCTGCACCGACGTCCGCGCTCGACTGATTAGACTTCACTTTATTGCTTTGCTATTATTTATTATTTAAATTAACGTCTGTTTTAATCGATTTTATTGAAAATCAATTCAGTTTTTATTATAGTTTATACAGATTTTTTAACAAATTTTCTAATTTAGTGTACGTAAATCAGTGAGGTATGAAGAAACCAAAAACAACAGCCACCTAACCAGACTAGACTAGACCTCACTGAATTGTCGATTCAACCGAGACTATAAATGAAGGTATGTTCGACCCGACCAGCCAGACAGCTAGATAGATATAAAGAAGACAAGTACGGTTGAGTGGATCGTACAAACTTGAATGAAATTTTAATATGAACGAGCAACAATAATAACTGAACTGCACGAAACGCTAAAAAAGTGAAATTAGCTAACTTTAGCGATTTGTTTACAACAAATACAGAGCGCAAGCAAATAAACGACCGATCGAACGAGCAGTTGAACGACGGGAACGACAACGACGACATCTACGACAACGTGTCGACGAGGAAGATAATAAAAATGACAACGACGATAATAAAGATGACAACACCAACCTGAGTCTATTTTCTCCGAGGCACTCTTATATCAAAGACCATTCGGTAGCCCTGAGGAGCATTTTATTCCATAGCAAAATAAACAGTACTACAAAATATTCATTTTAATTCCTCTTTAGTCTTAGAACTAAAAAGATTCTTATATTCATTATATTCAAACAAAAACAATCCTTTGAATGATAATCTTCATTCATTTCATGGACCTGTTTTTTGTTTTTATAATTGAGAAACAAAAATGAAGAATTCTTTTATAAAAAGCAAACTTGTTTATAGGAATAAAAACAAGTTAAATAAACTGCACAATTAACAAAAAATTACATTACAGAATAAGAAAGAAAGCAATTATAAACGAAATAATGTGAGTAAAGAAAATGGGGTGGGCCATCGGCTGGTATCGTTTTGAATTAAATAATTAAACAAAAATAGATTAAGCTATTACTAATGCAAATGACGTAAAGACGCAAATGGCGCCTCGTCAGTAGTCAGATAATAAGTTTTGTCGCAAAATTGTCGCACAGACGATATGCAATGCAAAAAAAGGCAACAGCAAATCAACAACATTGGTGCTGCTCTGGAGACGACGTAACACGGTTATTTAAATACGTATACATATATACAATCACCACAAAAGCAACAACAACAACAACAACAACCACAATACAAAAGAGTGTTGTACATCTAGTGACTGGAACTGTTGGTGTCTGGTGTTTGTTATCACAAAAGCGTTAAGTAACAAGGTAACTGAAGATCGGGCGTTGCGGCAACAAACAACATGAAAAAAAGTTTCACATTTTAACTGAAGCCTCAAAAAACCAGTTAAAAATATAAAGCGCAATATAATAAAATTAAAAATAACGGAGCGGAAAGCATACAATATGTATTAAAAAAATTTAAACAAAAATAAGATGATGATGATGATAAAATCAAGCCCCAAAATTATGAAAATAATATAACAAAGCAGTACCAAAGAAAACCCAAACAGAGCAGAACAACGAATTTTAGACAATGAAGACAAAGTGTAAATATAGAAGAAGAAGAAGCATCTACTCGCCGCAGCAGCTGCTACTTTTAAAAGTTGTTTGCTTGACAAAACTATCTCTATAAATCGAAAACAAAAGATTTCATTATTACGGATGGATCGATTGATTTCATGGACTAGAAGAATGAACTATATTAAAAGCAACCATTAAGAATATGTTAAAAAAGTAATTAAATAGGAATTTAATTGCTAAATTGATAATCAAACACCGATATATCTATTTTTGTATCTATCAATCGTGTAGTTCGTTGCTCTTTCGTTTTCGTGCCATTGATTTTGAATTAAAACACAACAAACAATAACAAAAACAATTTCGCAAAAATATTCTAATGTTGTGGGACTACTATCAATAGCAGCAACACCAACAAAAATAACCCGCACCAATTAAATTCGTTTTAATAAAACTACAAATAAATTTATTTTTATTACCACGCAAACAAAAACAAAACAAAGCTCAGTCACTAAGCTTTTTACGGAATACCGACCAACGTCATCAGTAGCAACATCGTTTGATGTGCGAGTGCGGACATATACAAAAATGCGGACACGCACACCCACACAACCACATTCAGCATTTTATTTATAAACAAACGAATGACGTCAACATTCTGCTAAAAATGGGAAATTATTTGTTAATAACTCAACATCATAATTCTTCTTTATGCTCTGATAAAGCAATCATCAATTCAATCCGCTATCAAACGAGCTTATCACTCACTCATCATCATCTGCAGTGTATAAAGATTTAAGTTTTTATTTTTTAAATACACTGTTGGCAACTGTGTATCAATATAGCCAAATAATTGGAGCCATTTAAATTCTTAATAAAAAGTGATAGTCGATTGTTAATTTATACATGCATTTAATTGATATAAAAGGAAAGGCTTTTCTTCTTTTTCTTCATGTCTTTAGTTCTTCAAAACGAATGAAATAAATTGCATTGGCATGACTTTTACAGCCTTTTATATAGCCTTTTTATTTACCTGTTTACAATTATCTCTTGTTTTCTATCTTATCTTTAGGACAAAACATCTTGCGCATTTCTATAGAAAAGCCCTTCATTGCTGAAAAAATTCTACAATTTTAACCTCTCTCAGATTTGGTTAAATAAACCAATAACAATATCATTTTAAATAATATTATAACACTTGATACATAATCTTAAGGATGTTAATTAAATCATCATTTTGGTTATATTTACTCCTGTTTTATTTATGTTTATTCCAAAATATATAAACTCACGGATGGGATTCGTTTTTCCATAAATTCGTTCAAAAAAGTAATTGTAATTGTAATTTTGTGTTTCGGAATCTAGCTACAATATATAAAATATACTTACATAAAATCTGGCGTCCCTTTTATGTGTTACTATTTTTTTAATTATAGATCAATTATTTCTTTTAAATTTAAATTTGATTATTTAAATCAAGTGTTTTGAGTATTTAAGGGAGTAAATAAACAAAAGTATTCCAAGTCTCAACTTAAACTAAATGATATAATTGTTTAGACACTTAATGAGACTCTCGTACAGACAGACAAATTAGCAATCTGCGAGTTTTTTTAAAACAAGTTTAGTTTTACAAATGAGTTGGGAATTTAAATAAACGACTCAATTTGAATTCACTGACGATGACGACGACGGCGACGCTTCGCGTTAAAGCTTCTGCTCAGAAAAGTGAAACTTTTCTTACAGATTTTACAGTGGGATAAAACTTTATTTAAAATTGCTATAAAATCGATATATATGTAATGAAAAAGCGAATAATGAAATTAAAAGTCACTTAAGTGATTGTGTTTCAAAATGCATTATCTCCTAAAATCTTTCATGGATTCAGATGATATATATATATAATATATTTATAGAAAGCTAAGGGACTCTACTTTCAAAGGGCTACATCTCGGAAATTTGAAAGGGCTACAACTCGGAACCTTGATAATAGGACACATCAATCGAATGCTCTAAAAATTCTGGTAAAAAAATCAAAAAAAGTAAAAGAAGTTGTCCGAAGTGAACTAAAGTGTGTCCAAAATTGCAAACATACTTTCAATTTGAATTTTTTTGGTATTTAGTAATTTTGAGTTCTTTTTCTTAATTTATCCAAAATGCTTCATCAAGCAGTCAGTCAATCGGTCGCTTCCACTGTGCATCAGTAGCAAACATTATGTCATGCTCATTTTTCGACCGCCCGCCCGCTGAAAACTTCACCCATATCGGGGTAGTAAAAATATGAATTTATGCGTGCATGTGTGTATCTCTATGTATGCATGTGTGTGAGGCTACACCTATGACTAATGCCGCAAGTATGTTTTGTTGTTGTCTTGTATGATTATTATCACACTAAAAACCGAAGCTTGCTAAAGTCGCTGAATAACTAAATTTGTTTTGACTCTTCTCACAAAAACCTATGCTGAATCTGTTTTAATTTAATATTTTCATCTTTAAGAGAGGTGGTCATGAGAAAATAAACATACCTATGAATTCAAAACTGCTGCCGCTGTCATCATCGCTAATGCCACGCTTTAATTGAAGCGACTTCGATTTTTTTAAGCGCAAACACAGCTCAGTCTTTAGAACACGCATCGCAGAATCACTTCACCCGCAGAAATATTCGATAATCGATTTGAAAATCAAAAGGATCGTCGGTTGCTCGGTTTCGGATTAATTTAATTCAATTAAAAATAGAAATTCAATTAAGCACTGCAGCGAGCGAGATCTTATAGCGGAGCGAGTAAGAAAGACTTCTCGGAAACGTTCCCAGACCAGCGATGGGAAGAACCTCTTGCTAGATGACCGAACCGCTCCAACCGCGCTAACTTCTATCAACTAACTGATGAGAAGCAATGTTATACTTTCCAGTGATACAGTGTCACTCACTCACTATTTGTGCACATGTACTAAAAGCGTTTACGAAGCGCGTGTTACTCAGGGAACGGTGTATGGAAAACCTATTATTTTTTGTTTGTATTCTATGAACTAATAGTAGCATTCGATTTGCTATTTCAACGACTTTTCCAACCGAAGATAGTGCGATTAACTGAACTACGTTAAT
Source organism: Myopa testacea (assembly GCA_949629155.1). Classification (NCBI taxonomy): domain Eukaryota; kingdom Metazoa; phylum Arthropoda; class Insecta; order Diptera; family Conopidae; genus Myopa; species Myopa testacea. Next base: position 3,970,197 of record OX451345.1, on the reverse strand, counting down.
AATTGCTGCCTTTCGATTTGCTTTCCGCTGAAAACGCTTCAAACTTGATTGTCTACGTTGACTTATCAAAATGCGAAATAATAAATTTCAATAAATATTGTTATTGTGCTCTTATCAAAAGACCAGCGAAGGGTGTACGGATAACAATTGTTGACGTACGTTAATGATGCTCAACCTAAAAGCTTAAAAGCTTCATTACAAATGGCCAGAATTAGTTAGTTAACTATTTTTATCTATAGAAACTACTTTTTTATAAAGAATTGCAGATGGAAATAGAAAGCTTCAGTACAAATATTGAATTGAGTTGATATTTAAAGCATGTTTTTAAATTTCTTTTTTGTTTCTTCAAGTCTGAAGAGTTAAAATTCTTCATTTGTGGCAAATTCTAATATATTTCTTTGTAAAACACAGAAACCTTAAGTAATTTTGTTAACTTTTGACCTTAGCGACCACCACAAATCGTCTAATTTATAGTTTTCAGTCATGTGCCTGCCCAAAGTAGTATATTTTTCCTTCTCTTCTTTGTTGTCGTTGGCTTTCATTCGTTTCTATATTTACTTAACTCTCTCTGGGTTCATTAGTTTTTGTTGTTACTGTTTTGTTAATTGTTTAGAACTACGCTACGTTATTTATTTATTTAGTACACATAAAAAAATTGCACAGTATTTACTATGATCGTAATAGAAAGGAAAAAAATCAACTTTTTTATCAATGAAAATGACGCATAATGGGATGAATGCATATTTATAGAACCCAAAATAAATCTTAGTTTTTAAACGTGGGTCGTGTGAAGTATGAAACAGAGCATCAAAAGCAGAACTGGCGGATCCAGAAGAAATTCTTAATATATGTACAATCTTGCATCTATATATATACACGAAGAGTAAGCAAATTAGGGAATAGATAAGGAGTTCATATTTACAACGTTGGACCGAGTATTAAGCATGGAATGTTGGAACACCAAAAAAGCATCGTCGGCAGCAGGCGCACGAACCAAAGCCTAAAGCAAGCGCCGAGCGCCCGGGAAATGGGAAGAATGGCAAAAAGCAGGAAAAAATAATGTACATAATTTTACATGTTAAAAATAAACTTGTTGATAAAATTGTATACACATATATACTGTATATGGATGCACCTAGGTGCAACTTTGCAACCGATTTCGGTGATCAGAATGTGTTTGCAATTGTAACCCATTTAACCCATGGTTTCGCACTTACCACCTTTTGGTAGGGCACTCATTTTTATATACTGCGGCCTCTGTTCATCAAACAGAAGTGGCTCTCCGCTTTTAAAACTACTGCATATAAACTATTTAATACTGTATTATTTATCACTAACGCACTTGAATTTTCTCATTTTAAACACACATACTAATGATTTATTTGTTTAACAATCTTTAGAACAAAAACCTAAATTTTCTCACTTCACTCGATTGAATGCACTTTTCGCACTTTTTGTTCTCTATATAGCGTAAGAGAGAAGAAAGCAAATCTGAAAATGTCATCGGTTTGACAACTGATATGACGACATCTTGGATATTCGTTTTCGGCTTTTAGCTTTTGCGTTTTGCAGTACATCACAAACTGTTCAAACCCGTAATGTCAAATTGTATTCGAACGAGTTTTAAATGTAAAACTCATATTTTAAAATTTCCGAATGATTAATACAACGAAGAATAAAAAACTAATATTATTATATAATTTTTTCATTCAACAATATGAGATAAAATTACTGTTTTTGCGCATTAAATAACATCATTATTTATTCGGCATAAATTTGCCTTATTGACGCAACTTCGATAGTTTGTTCTTCTTGTTTGTCGTGGGGACTTCAACAATAACATCAGTACCCGTTGGTCACGTCTGGTTTCCGATTTATGGCCCTTTAAAGATACCAACAACATGTTGTTATCTTGTACAGTTTAGAAGATATAGCCCTGGAATTTTCAAACATCAACCACAACAAACAACAACAAAAAATATGAGCTGCGTCAATAATGTAGATTCATTGCAATTATTTGATAAATAATTAAATAATAAGATAATATGGAAAATGAGAATTTTGATATTAATACGAATTTTTTAATAATACCAAGAAATCCTAGAATAATGTGCTGATAGATGATTTAATTTGCTTATTAAACTAATAAATTAAATTATTTGAATTATTGAATTAGATAAATTTTTTGTTCGTAACGTAAGGAAATACATTTACAATGGTACTATTTTCTACTCCTTTCTTGGAAATAGAGACTTTCACTAAAAAGTCAAATATAAACACTATTTCTAAACTCAAACTCATTGACAGCATTTTGACATTCGTTGTTTTAGATTTGTTTTTCTTCATAATTTAAGTTAAAAATTTTAAAATTTTTGCACAAAATGGACACTTCTTTAAACAATGATAGAGTAAATAAATACAGGAACGACATTATTCTATACATTGTAAACAATTCCACAAGCAAATATCCTATAAAGGTGTCTGACATAGTAGAAAAAGTGTTCGACAAGCGCCGAAAAGATTTTAATTATTGCTTTTCTTTGGCGCGAACTGCTTTGATGGAGGTAAATGTTGAATGCCAGTAACTTGGGTAATGTTTGTGTTTTGTTAATAACCTTTTCAAAATTTGATTTACTCAGGATTATGGTATTTTGCTGAAGGATGTTCCAGACTCCAAAACTGGCAAGAAATTCATTTGTTATTCCAGCATATGCGCCAAGTCAACAAGCGAATACGACAAGGAACAAAAGCGTCAAATAACATTACTATTTATAGTGCTATCCTACATTTTTATGGTCGACAATGCAGTATACGAATGTAAATTGTTTTCAGATTTTTTGAACCGTAATTGTTTAGGAATTCATCGATCATATCATCATATATCAAATTTGAAGTAACTTGAGATTTCTCTTTAATAGCTCAGCTGGAAAATTTTCTCGCAGGATTAAAAATTTACTTCGATACAGAACACGAGTTTTTTGGATCAAATGTTAAAAAGCTAATAACGGATACATTTGTAAGGCAGCTTTACCTAAACAAAGTGAAATCGGATTCCGAACTTGATATGGAAATCAAGTAAATTATAATTATTATTTGTGAAACAATTTTTAATAATTTGTAAAGAATTTGGAAATTTATTCTTAGATATACATACGATGTGGGCTTTCGTGGAAATGTTGAATTTAAGAAGGAAGATCTTTTGAGAGAAACTGCCAAGGTATTACATTTAGTAATATATTTTTATTACATTTGAATTTTAAGCAATGTCCTACTGGTAATTATTAGATTTTAGGCAAACCCCCCAAATATTTTATCGTTCAATACAATAAGTCGAAGGAGGATGAAGAAGATTCTGATGATTGCAGCGATAACGATAGTGATAGCGAAAGTGATGTCTAAAACCCGAATTTCATTTGTAAAAATGAAATTGTTACGTTTAGTTATTGTTATTTCATGACCAAACAGCATTTATAGATAAGAAACAAACAAAAAGATTTTATAGAAACCGAAAAGTATTTAATTAAAGAATTTTTACCAATTTTACGATTCGCGAAAATTGATTGAGCTCCCGGAAAGAATAGCATCGTACTCGTATATTGTCATCAATCATAAAATTAAATTGAGGCATTATTTCACAAATGCTTTAGTATTTAAAATTTAGTAAAACTAAGTAAGTAAGTATAGTTTAGTACAAAGGTAATCAATATAGATACTTTTTTGTTCAGCAAAAAACAAAAGATTTCGATAATTGAATACAATTCAATCTTGTTTTCTACAATTAACGACATCCTGAAATTTTTCGATTGTGTAAACTAAATTATTAACATAAGGCCACAATAAATCATCGTGATTTGTTTAAAAAACGCTTTAAAAAATATGAAAATGTCGTAAACAATTAAAAAATTAAATATATTATGTACTAGCAATAGTTCTCAGAAAATATGTTCGATTTTCATAATTAATGAATGAAATTGACTTTTCCACCACGAGAACTTCGCTGCCAACGTCGACTCCCGCTGTTTGGTTCGACAGAGGTTCTGCTGCTTGGTTCTAATCTGGGTAACTTGTTTTTTGTTGTTGCATCCAACATCACAACTTCGTAAAGTCTCTTTCAGAAGCGCAGTACAATCCACTTTTGCGATCAGTTCGAATTCGAATGTGGTGGCGAGCAGATCACTTAAAAATTCGTTCGTCGGATTGAAAACTTGGCTTATACTTTTTGATCGTGTTAATCAGCAGTGCAAAATCTGTACATATGTTTAAAAGAAGAATCGCCAGAGTGTTCAATTAAAGTGCAGCAGAGTATTTTAAATCTAGTTGGTTGGTGGGTTAATTAATATCCGTGCATGTGTGGAAGAATGCGCTTTTCGTAATTAAAATATAATATCACATTTTTAATATAAGAAATCAGCGGATGATGGAAAGGATTGAGATTGATTTTCGTTCTTAACTGAGTGGGAAACTGTAATCTTTGTACTTATGTATGCACATAATCGTAGTTTGCAGTAGCTTCCGTTCTGTTTACATAATTTGTTCAATTTTCGTTTCAATTTAATGTGTTTTTCCTCTTAAAGGCAAAATTTATAATTTCGGTGCAATAATACATCATCTATTTGTTTGCCTCTGGGAATGTACACCCAGCGAGACAATAAGACGCGTTTTGCTTCTTAAACTCAATCTGGACATTTTCATATGTACAATAAATTGTTTGGTTTTATTTTAACTCTTCTCGGAGTGTATCGGAGCGAGATCTCGCGCCTCTCCATGGCTTAATATCAATCGTCTGCTGATTTGTTTAGTCGTTTAAATGTCGCGAATGCTTGATACTTGTGCTGTGTAGATGCTATACGTCTCTGTTGGTATGGGGCAAGTGTGAACTGTGCGTGTTGTTTTGTTTTGTTCTATTTTTGTGTCTTCTTTTGTTATGGATTTTTTCCCACTTGTTTGATCGGATGGATACTTGATCTTTATCTTTGTTGATTTTGCCCCAATCTCTGTCGTCGCACTGTTCACCACTCTACGTTAGTCCCGGTCATTTGTAGGATTTGTAGCAACACCACTCGAAGTGATCGAAAAGAAGCTCTTTAAGCAGCCAACAACCATCGCTTGATCGGACAACAACACTAAAAGCCAGCTAGTCTGCCGGCCGGTAATTTATTGAGATTTCTTATTGGTGTATATTATGAAGTATAGACACACTATTTCTATATGTGGAAGTCAATGTCGTTGTTGTTTTTTTTTTTGCTCTTCACAAGTAGTTGTTTTTGTTGCTGTTCGCAAGTTGTTGCTGTGTTACTGTTGGTAGCAACTGGTGGCGTGTTAATTTTATAAGTAGTTTGAGGCATGTTTGCCTGTCCTGGCATTGAAGAGGTTCTTTTTTCCTTCTTTTGCACCTGGCACCTTTTTACCTCATTATTTGTGGATATTAAGATATGCCTTTTGATGTTACTATGCAACGTTTACACTGTGCCAAAACTTTTGCTGAATCCCAGAAGACGTTAATTAGGTCTGCAATCTGAGGAGATTTTTTAAAATTATAGTAAAATACAAACAAATATTTTAAATGGATTTTTTATTTATATTTTTATCTGTTTTATTTAATTTATTTGTATTTTTTTCATGTGATTAATTGCGATTATATGCTTATTATATGCGATTATTATTTTTATTTTGCGATTGTATGCTTATAAACACCCTGTATACCGATTTTTGTTAAACTACATCAAGTGTGGGAAACTTTTTTGGCTTATTCGCAAAGGGTTCACATTTTTCGGGTAGCAAAGTTTTCGTTCCCACCGTTTTGTTTATCACCTTTTTACGCTTTTTTAAACTAACATATCAAAGAGAATCTTAGAGAAATCTCACCATGTTTTACGAATTCTTCTCCTTAAACATCTCCACCAGTAAAATATAAATTATTTTTATATAGTGTTTTGTTGTGTTGCTGAGCCCTGTAAAAATTCTGCTGCTTCTTCACTGGGACCATCGATCCCAACCACTCAAGCCTACAAGTGCAGAATGTAACTGAACAACAACAACAAGACAAGCCAAGTCGCATGCCACTACTATTATGCTCTCGCTTGCTTATTATTAAAGCAGTAGTTGGTAAGGTGAAAAATTGTCCTGTCGCTTTTGTGTTGGCCTACCTCTTGCTTGTTCTTGCTTGGGATCATTGCATACAATAGCATGTACTCTCAATAATAATGTACTCTCACTACCTGTTGTGCTCGTTCGATTATTCACGGATCTTTCGTAACAGAAGTCAATTGATAGATCATATCTCTTTATTGCTTTGTTTTCTTCTTTTCAGTATCTTTTTGACTTTAGCATTTTGTTGGCGTTTAGTTTTCACACGTTCAACGTCTTTATATTTATGGCTTGAAGCGTATTAATCGTAATCTCTCAGGAAAGATTTTTTACAGTGGACAATTTTATATCTTCTTTTACTTAAACTCCGGAAGTAGTAAAAAAGTGCACAAAGCTGACAAAGTATCATATTAAAAGTCCGCTTCACATAATCTAAACTTGTATTAAGTTTATTAATATTAAGTTAAAAGTTGTTAAGTTATTAAGTTTGAATTTTGTAATACTTATTCCAGTTATTGCTGTTGTAATTGAAAAGGATTCAAATTAAACCGAGAAAATAATTTTTACTTCTTAATGGTTGCCACCTATGAAACAATTCTACTCACATTTGTATATAAAAACTAAATTCAAATAATATAAAAATTCATACATTTAACAAATCGCCAATTTTAATAAAAAAACTAAAACTAAACTATGTCGACTACAGGGCGATCACTATGAGATCACCGATCGATAACTACATACATTGGAACTGTATTGAAGATGTACATACAATATATTAAAAACTTCCCGGAATCATTTTTAAACTTATTGAAATTTATTGAAAAGTAGTCTGAACAATAGGAATATTTGTTCTGTTTAAAAACGCCAAACAAAAAAAGTTTCAATAGATCTGTAGATGTTTTAATCTGAGTTACTGATAATTCCGTTGCAATATAAACGGAGTTCTTCCATATTAAAATAATGCCATGAAAAGCGATATTGTTATCAAATAGTTCTCTGAATATATGTACATATTTATATGACTTCCGTATAAAAAATTCCTTTCCCTTTAAAGAAATACAAGATGTTGATCTTTTTTAGCCAAACATGTCCCTGGTGAAATGGTTGTGCGTGTACCTTGTAATTTTGACTGCCTCAGAATTCATCGAATGCCGACAGCAGCAGCAATATAATGGTAATGAAAATACTGGCGAGGTTATAGTTAAAAAATCTGTCTTGGCTGACGTTGACGATGCGAATCATGGTGGTGCAGAGGAGATTGTTGATAGAGTTGGTAAAAGGCGTGGCGGTGGCCATCGTAAGAAGCACCATGGACAAAATTCGGAAGACAACGACATCTCTCTGTGGATCAACGAACAGCAGCTGAAAATGCTAAGTGGTAATGTATTTCTATCAAATGTGCGCCACTCTTCTAGATCTTGTCTGATTTTAAGTGTAAAGCACTTTTCTTCCCACAAGGGTATTCAGGCCGCATCTATGCCATTCACAACGGACATGTGTTCAACGATATACGTGATCCCAATATATACCGCTATCTGACCATACCGTCCGAGGTGAATTTCGTCAACTTCACTTGGAAGTCGGGAACGAAGAAGTATTTCTATCATTTCGATAGGTTGCAGTCACTGGATGACAGCATATTGAAATCACCAACGGTCTCAATTAAGACAAAGGGTAGAATACCTCAGGAGGAGAAAGGTGAGTGCGTTCTTAGATAGTAACTATATAAAAAAAACAAGGGCTAATTTAGTGATATTTTTCGCATAGATTTTAGCGTTTTTCTTCTCTGCACTGGAAACAACTCTGGCACGGCTTTTTTCAATGTCGGTCTGTCGATTCAACATCGTCGCGGCAAGCCGTTGCTTGGTACTCCGCTCCGCTTCAGCTTGAAAAAGGAATGCGCACGTAGAGGTGTGTATGATAGCCTAGACGCTTCCAATCCTACACTATTTAATTCGCAAGGTAGTGTATAAAAAACAGCTTTTACTATATTTTCTATTATTAAATTAGTCAGTTTTCATAAAAAAAGTTGCACCAAAATTTAAGGTGCAAGTTTAATTTAAATTTTTTGCAAATTTTTTAATAACAATTACAATTCTAAATACTTATTTAATACCTTTATATAATATATTGCACTAAACTCTTTGAGTTCTTCTTTTATTAAGCTTGAAATTCGTATTTGTCTTCCATTGCAATTTATACAAATTGTATACTTTGGTACGGCAGCATAAAAACATTAACTAAAAATTTAAATCAAGGTCCTGATCCGGATTGCAATTTAAAATGTGGGAATAACGGCTTCTGTAATCACAATAAAGTTTGTCAATGTAAGGCTGGTTACACTGGACAATATTGCCAATCAGCGTTTTGTTTTCCTCAGTGCATGAATGGAGGAAACTGCACGGCTCCAACGGTTTGCTCGTGTCCGAAAGGTTATCAAGGCACTCACTGTGAAGGAGGTGAGAAATTAATACTATCGTTAATTGAAATTGAAACTATCGTTAATACAAATCGAATGAATTCTATTTTTATACATTTCATTTTATATACAGTACAATTATTCTGTTCGTCATAAATAATTTTGAATTATTAACTTAATTTTTACTATTAAAATCCTCATGATTAATCATATTTTTTTCGATATTGCAATTGCAGCTTTGCAACCGATTTTAATAGCCTCTGTCATCGCCTTATAGAATGGTGCTTGTTCTGCCCCACATTCGATACCAGTATCGTGGTGTTCTTGTTCTTCATCACGAAATTTAGTGATTGTTTCCAAGAGCTCCTGTGAAGATGGAGATGACATAAAAACCCAAAGAACATAGAAATAAAGAACCGTAGAACAGCAATAACCTTATCAGGTGTTTTCGAATCCATTATTTGTCTCAGCTGATCGTTGTAGTGCTCAACAATGACTGTCTCCACAGCAACAGTACAAGCCATAGCGGCTTTCTCACCCATTAAAGCAGTTCCTGCAGCCAGTGTAATATGTCATTAAATAGTTCTGTGATTTCCTATCTATCTGCTTTCCTTAAATTACCTGCGCCTAGCATAAATCCAGCAACATTCCAAATTGGCGTCATGATAGTTGGGCGCACACGGTGCTGCACTATCAACTGTTCGAATTGCTTTCGATGGCATTTTTCCTGTTCCCACATGTGCGCAATTGTTTTTCCCATCGGCCCGTTGCCCAGCACGGCCATTTGTCCTGCGTAGATGCGATCGGCACCCAGTTCACCAGCATGATCCACTCGTATTATTTCGTCCGTTAGCTTTGAGGGGCGTGACTTTAACGAGCTGGCGGCTTGGCAGGTTGTCTCCCGCTGCTGTTGTTGTTGGTGCTGTCTCGGTTGTACGTGAATTAGTCTTAGACAATCTGTGGACTTCACAATTCGGGAAATTCGCTGCATTTTTACAATTGTTAACCACTCTTACTTCTGTTAGTTATTAAAGGTAGTCTGCAATAAAAAGAAATTTGGCAATATTAGGAAAATGTTAGGCAATTAAAGGTTGTTTTGTTTTGTTAATAAATGGCCAACTTTCTAATTCTTTTTCACAGGTATTTGTACTGAAAAGTGTCGAAATGGCGGCAAATGTGTGCAAAAGGATAAATGTCATTGTTCAAAAGGATATTATGGATTACACTGTGAATACTGTATGACTTTTTGTTGTTACTGTTTGTTTGCTTGTTTTCTTCAAATCTATTAATCATTTGCAATTTATTTACTTTGTAGCTAAGTGCAACATCCCCTGTAAAAACGGAGGACGCTGCATTGGAAACAACTTGTGTCGCTGTCCGAATGGCTTGCGTGGTGATCACTGTGAAATCGGACGAAAACAACGATCCACCTGCAAGCGTCCATGTCGACATGGCGTTTGTATGCCGAACAAAACCTGCAAATGTGATGCTGGATTCTATGGCCGATTTTGCAATGGCCGTAAGTTATATTGTAATTCTGCAATACGAAATCGAACAAAAAATAACTAAACTCCATTAATTCGTTGCAGGTGTCAAAAAGCATCGACAGATTTATAGATAAATTTAAAAGAATTGGTTCACATAACATAACCGACCTAAAACTAAAAAATAACGTTGAACGCTCTTCAAAGCTCCTACAATTTTTTGTATTTTAAGTAACCTCTGTGAATTTATTTACTCTTTCAAATCTATTTTCACAGTTACTCAGTATTGTTTAATTTAAAAATTAAGTTCAAGGAATCTTGAATTGTAGAGGGAGGAAGGAAATGATATGAATTAAATTCAATTAAAATTACTAATGGACATTTTAGTGTTTGGTATATGTATTTGTCTGAAAAAGATGTAAGACTGTAGAGTTAGTTTCACTTTATCACTGTACGAATTGTTAACAATCGGGCAATCGATTGTAAAGCTTCAAGCAAAACCGAATTTAACTTCTTTAAAGGCTTGTTTGTTATTTTCTTCTAAAACTAAAGTTATAACATGTATTTTGAATTTTTTCTTGTTTATCTTAGTCCCTAAAGGGCAACTAATCAATTATTTATACTTTAGGTTTCATAAAATATCGTAAAAAAACAAATCCCAAAAATGTTGACTCTACTAAAAAATTTCTATTTAAAAAACCTTTGTAATTAGTTTAAATTTGTTAGTTCACTTTAGTGCTAAATTTCTCAATGTATTGTTTTTTCTTATAGGCGCACATATCCTTATAGCTACGTATTTTTAAGTGAAGACTGTGAACATTAATCCTGCATACTTATAAAACATTTTGAATTTATCTTTGTATTGATATTATTACATATTATATTTTACCGTCTACTTTTACTTTAAATTACTTGATACTTAATTGTGATAAATTTTATTTAAATAAACAAAATTAACTTCTTAAGCTTTAATATCCAAATGGATTCATTTCAGTGTTTCTAATATTTAAGGGTTATTTATAAGGTTAATTTATTTCTCGATTGAATCATTTTACTGCTAGTACTTATATAATTTTAATGCTAGTACTTTTACTATTTTACTGCTATTACTTGGGCTTACAACAAAAAAACTACACATATTTTATTTACTCGAGAAATACTTTACATATCAGATGAAATCAAACGGTGAACGGAGAGAGAAATTTTTTAAGGCGTACAGCGAAAAATAATCCGGATTTTGCTTGCCGTGTAAATTTTATTCCATATTTAATTGCATTTCCAAGCATCAGGGAGTTAATATAATAGAATAATTCATAATTAAAATGTTCGTAATCTTATGGTTTATTTTGCTAAGATATTTTTGGACGTCACGCAAATTTCACAACAAAATAACACAACATAAACAAATAAAATTTCGTCTATGCAAAATATTCACACTTCATACGTGATTATTTGGATCATTCAAGCTCAATCACATCATCATATATTTATGTTTTCATTACAAATTTTATAGGACACTTTATTTCGTTTATTTAAAAGAATTTCTTATATTTTATTATTACCCTAAAATCGTGTTATCAAATAAAAGAAAACAGTAGAAAAACGACACAGAATTTGACAAGTTGTGTATTGTGGCCACCTTCTATTTTTTTAGTTACAATATAATTAAAGCAAAAATTTCACAAGATATAATGCGGATATTACACTATAAACATTGTTTGTTGTCGATGAACCATTTTTGCTCTCTCTCAAAATTTTGTTCAGAATTGTGATTACACATAGAGCAAACAAATATCAATATTTACAAATACAAAGCAAAGTTACGGAGTTGCTTTGTGATTATTTTTCTTATATGCGTTTGTTTGGGGGATGTGTGGACTGTGATTCGTGCAACACACCGATATATATTTCAGTGTTTATATATATATATTATGAAGAGCGGCGGGGTGCGATGACTTACCGGTGAGTTGGTGTCTTGAGTGGTGTCGATGTCGATGATGGTGATGTGGAATTGTTTGTGGCGTTGATGAACGTTGCCGATGATCGTGGTATGATGCTCGTTATAAGTGTGGTATGATGCTCGTTATGAGTATGCTGAATGTGGTATGGATGTATTTTTACGCTGTTAAGCTGCTGGTCGTCCGCACGTTGTAAAAAACACGAAGGAAGTGAGTTTTGTTGTTGCTGTCAGGTATGACAGCAGCGGTCGAGGCCAGGGAGGTTGGGTATATGGTTTTCAAGCGTGGTTGCAGGGATGCAACCGTATTCTACTTGGTAGTAGATGATGCTGATATTAAGGGGGCCGACAGAGTAGCGCTGGGGGGCACAGATGCATCATACAGGGAGCGTTTGGCGTAAACAATATGAAATACCTTTTATCAATAAAAGTGCACTTATTTCAATCCTAAACGCGAGTACTATTTTGTTTCAGCACACTAGAACACTGTTTTAATCGAAGTTTGTTGTCGACGACCACAAACATTTTGTTTTGCTTCGCAAAAGTTCATTCTCTCTATATGAACTCAACTCTGAAATCTGAGAGCGTAAGGTTGACAGTTTTGTACAAAAAGCAAAAACAACTTTACAGTTATTTCGAACAATGTTCGTAGTGTAATATCCGCATAAGAAAAATGCACTTACATTTTCAAATTTCACACTATCTGTGTCAACAGTTGTCATTTAAAGTTATTTAGCTTAGAAAAAATTGTACAAAGTGCAAAATTTTGTTTTTATTACTGTTTTGGCGCTGGCTCGAACAGCACCAAAAAGAAGATATATCTTCCCGTTCCGGTTTTATAGACCTTTGAAATTTGAACATTAACCGACTTTATCTCCTAAACTTTAGCACATATCAGGCTATTGTCGAAAATCTTTTAGTTTTAGAGAAAACGCGATTTTTAGTACATTCTTTTTGTAATCCCTTTATTTTTTTAAGTAAAATATGTAGTATAATCGACACATATTTATACATAAATACCAAGGAAGTAGATCCTTAACTTTCAACAAAAATTTATGTAATTATGATTGGTGTAGGAACTTAAGAGAAAAACTTCACACTATACAACTTTTGGTCTATAGTAGAAATTAGAAATTATGGGTCACTTAGTGCCGCAGGAGAAAAATTTGAATCGGTGAGACATTAGAAGACTGTAAGTCTACGCAGACAGAAAACATTCATTTTAAGTGTCTACAATCCTAAATGTCCTAAAATGTGGGTTAAATGCTAAAATGTCTACAATGTAAATTGCATCTAAAATAGTTTTTGAATTTTACAACTTTCAGCTCTCGAAAAAATTTTACAAATCTCATCGAATCCGGAGCGAGTGTGGTTGCAACAACACCAAATTTGGCGCCATAGTTACCATAATAAACGTAATGTCAGTTAAGTATAAGCAGTGATTCATAATTGGTCATTTGTGGAATTGTGTGTTTACGAACCCATTTAAAGCAACGTGAAACGTTTAATTTAAATTTAAGCAGCTATTTCAATATTTTTCTTGTTGCATGGTTAAATTAAAATAGTATGGGAATAAAAAATGTAAATAAATCAATATGTAAACTGAGTTATAGGTATTATCAACGTACATATGTATGAATTTTAATTGAGCAAACAATCTTTTTATTGATTGTTCTGATTAGAAACCTATTTCTTTAATTATAATAGATTGTAGAATAAGATAATGCTAATTTGCAATTAGCCATGTACTGAAATTTTTCAAAATGTTATTCCATATGATTTCTAGTAGGAAGTTGGTTCCAATTGTTTATTTATTTTTATATTTATTGTTCATTCAATATCGACAACACTGTTATAGGGCCACAAAATACTTGCCATCGTGTTTTTCCCCTATTAAATTATTGACGGCGTCTGGATAAACTAGTTTTAAATGTAGTATTTATTTTTTTAAGTAACAAGTTGTACTATGATTCTGAGCCATTTTTCAAGATCATTGCCAAGGAGTCGACAAACAACCCACATTAGTGGTTGGCTTCGTTCCATTTGTCAAAAAAATAAACAGTCATGCATCGATATTCATCCCGCAGTAAGGCATGCTTTACATTTTGGGAAGCCAATTGTCGGTCTGGAATCGACGATAATAACTCATGGCATGCCGTGGCCACAGAACCTGGAGACTGCGTGGGAAGTAGAAGAAATCGTCAGAGAGAATGGCGCCACTCCCGCAACTATAGCGATTATCAATGGACGCATAAAAGTTGGACTTTCGCCACCTGAACTGCAAGCGTTAGCATCTATGAAATCGGACGAGGTGATCAAATGTTCTCGCAGAGACTTGCCATTCCTTGTGTCGCATGCTCGAACGGGGGGTACAACTGTTGCCGCTACCATGCTTATTTGTAATATGGTTGGCTTGAAAATATTTGCTACTGGCGGAATTGGGGGTGTTCATCAGCAAGGCCACGTAACCATGGACATTTCGGCTGATCTTATTGAGCTGGGACGCACACCGATCGCAGTGGTTTGCAGCGGCGTTAAGTCAATTTTAGACATTCAACGAACTCTCGAATTCCTGGAGACACAAGGTGTTTGTATAGCCACGTATGGTAGTCCAGAATGTTGCTTTCCAGATTTTTACACAACGGATAGTGGCTACCGAGTGAACTACAATCTGCAGACAGCTGCAGAAGCTGCTAATTTAATACGTTCTCTACACGAACTCGATATGAAATCTGGAATTCTTATTGGTGTTCCTATTCCGGAGCAGTATGCCGCCGATAAAGAAACAATCCGAACAGCCATAGCGCAGGCGCAAGATGCCGCTAACGCACAAAATTTGAGCGGAAAGGACGTCACGCCATTTCTATTGGCCGCCATTGCTAAAAAAACCGGTGGCAGCAGTTTAAAAGCAAATATTGCATTGATTAAGAACAATGCTGCAACTGCGGCTCGTATTGCACAAGAGCTATACCGGAAAACAATTTCTATCCACCATCAACCAAGCAAATCCGTACCACTGGTTATTGGAGCTTCTATATTGGATTTGTCGCTTACTATGCTCGAAGACATGCCTAAAAAACTAGACGGCGCCACTTATCGTACGCAAGCAAAGCAGGGTGCTGGCGGTGTGGGGCGAAATATAGCCGATGGCCTGTTTAAATTATATGGAGCCAGTCACTTCATCTCTTCGGTAGGCAAGGATCATTTGGGGGAGACACTTTTAAAACTGATGCCCCCACCACTTCACGCAAATATTCAAATAGATGATACAAATTCTACATCGCTTTGTTCAGTTATTTGTGACAAAGAGGGTGATTGCAAAATTGTCCTGGGAAACATGGAAATTCACGAAAACATAAAACCAGAGCATATTGAGGCACACGAAGAATTGTTGAGTAAGACGCCGCTGATTGTTATGGATAGTAATCTATCGTTGTCGGCCATAAAGTGCGTTTTACAGTTGGCGCAGAAGCATGGGAAACCCGTTTTCTTTGAACCAACTGATATGCGCATCGGGAACAAACCATTTAAACTGGACCGCAAACTGACAAGCCAAATAAGATTTATATCACCAAATATACACGAACTAAAGGCCATTGTTGAGGCTATCACAGAGAAACCATTCGAGTGGAATAGTAAAACCTGCGAAACTACTAAAGAGCTGATAGAAGCAACACAAAATATGCTGGAACTTATAGCGGACAACTTCGACTGTGTTCTGGTTACACTGGGTCAACACGGTGTAGTCTTAAGTATGCGTGGCACTGAAGACATGCCATTTTTCAAATCAGACACTGGAGAATACTTGCTGTCTCAGCCGAACTCTGCTAGTATTAAACAACATTGTTTAAGTTTCTTTCCGGCAGAACCAGTGGATGGCATCATAAACGTTTCTGGAGCGGGGGACAGTTTTTCCAGCGGCTTAATTGCCGGAATGCTTAGAGGCTATACAATGGAACGATGCATTGCTTTCGGTTTCCTAGCCGCCAGACGCTCATTACAAACTGTAACCGCAGTTCCAGCGCAGTACTTCAGCAATGATTTGGAAGAAGAAAGATTACTTGAAGAAACTTATAGAAATCTTAAGAAACAAAATATAGTGCAAATTACAAGATGAAGATTTTCAAAACTGTTTTTACTTTTGGTGTGCCAAAAATATGTTTTTGAAAACTTTAATAATAAAATGCATTCTTTTCTAGAGTTTTTAGATTCAATTATAGTCTAATATAATATATTTATATAAACATTATAATATTTTCAAGTGTTGTAGTAACATAAATATTTATCATGATTTTAAAATAGTATTAATAAGCCCATCTGAAAAAATTAATATTATGAATTACTTAAACGATATCTTTCGCAAAAAATTCACTAACTTACAGCTTTATAACTTTATCTTTTCCGCCGGAAGCAACTCGTGAACCATCTGGCGCCCAATCAACTCCAAAAACTTCATCCGCATGTCCTGGCAATTCCTCAGCCAATTTCTTTGTTTGTGTACTCCAAACTGAAGAACATTTTTATGTTAAACAAATGCTTATAAAAGTAGCAAAATAATATATATCTGACGCTTTCTATTAATTATTTTTACCTTTTAGAGTAGAGTCCTTGCTGCCGCTGACAATAAGTCTGGAATCTGCCGACCATGCCAAAGTGTACACGGCTTGCACATGACCCCGAAATGTTGTTATAAATTGACCATCTTGTGCACGCCAAAGTCGCACAGATTTATCAAAGGAAGCCGACGCAATTAGTTTAACGTCAGGCGAATACTTCACATCGTTAACAACATTCTGATGGCCAGTCATACGCTGAATGCATTTATTTTGATTTGAAACCCACAAATACAAAGTGAAATCATCTGAACATGAAACAAGTGTTTCCACACCATCGGGACATACTTGTTTATACCTTTGCATCGCCAACTCCTGTTTCTCCTGTACTGTATGAAGAAATCTTAAATGAGAAATTAATGAATTATGATGTACAAACGGTTTCCTTACTACTCATTTCCAGGTAGGTTTTCTTGCGGTCTGTTACTGGATGGAATGGACCTGTCCTCAACACGTAATCTGTGTTCAACACAATGTTGTTTACCCAGTGTGCATGGCCAGAGAAAGTGCGACACAGGACACCATCAGTTGCTCGCCAAATTTTAACTGTGCGATCTTTTGACGATGTGTACAGTAGACCGGCTCCTCCCCATCTTACAGCTGTCACAGCAGCAGTGTGACCTGATAATACACAGAGTTAATTATTATGTAACATTCTGACAAACGGCAGCAATAAGTTTCTGTACCAGCTATAACTAGTATGCATGATCCTAGTAACGCATCCCATATTCTGCAATCACCATCACTTCCAGCACTGGCCAATTTTCTGCATTCCGGATTTTGATGATAAGGTTCCCAACTCAAAACATTCACCCATTTCTTGTGTCCACTGAGCGTACGTCCTTTTTGTTTCCCAGTTAGAGGATCCCATATAATAATGTTACCGGCTTTACAAGCACTCGCCAATTGGTTGCCATCGGCAGACCAAGCAACGCACATTACCCATTGCTTATGTCCTGAACATGTAAAATGTGGCGTCTCTGTGTTGAGATCCCATAGACGCACAGTGGTATCACCAGATCCACTCGCCAGATGCTTTCCATCCGGACTGAAACTCAATGATATAACGGCTTCTGCGTGTCCTGGCATTGAGCTAGTACATCGTGTGACCGGGCGCACCTTGAACACTGCCTGTGGTTGATACACAATACTAACGACATTTTCACTATCAATTTCAGCTAGATTTATTGTAGCATCCAGTGATTTTTTAATTTCATCCTCTCCCACAAAAAAAATGTACGGTGTGGTTTCCTCGTTTTTTAGCAACGCATTACAGATTAATCCCAATTGTTCTGTTGTCACATTGCTGGGTAGATCTATAGGCGGTCCAGCCTCCTCACCAGTGTCAGAAACTAAACGCGCTTGTATAGTTTGTGGGCCGGAATCTTCGCTTGGAATTATTGCTCCTGGAGTCTTTTCTCCCCACACGGAGGCGTTTAGTTTCTGTCTTTTAAACATTTTAAACAAACAAAATCCTGAGCAATTAAACAATCTGACAGTTTATGACCACTGAATTCCAAGGAACATACACGTGCCGTATGGAGATGCCACCTTTTGGTGAACCAATGAACTAATACCGTGGTGTTTTGATTTGTTGTTACGGTTACGGTTGGGCTTTCTCATCTAGTTTACAAGTTATACTCCTTTGAAGTTTGAAAACCCCCGCCATATATTTCTTAAACTATACGAGTACATATGTACGTATCGATGAAAAGGTATTAAAATTGTCTTTCATTAACCTAAAGCAATATTTGGAACAACTTTACCGTTGTGGAACAGCTGCAATTTTGTTGTTATTGTGGTTTTCGTTTTTTATGCTGATTATGCGATACGACACCAAACTGTCTGATATCGCAGTTTGTTATTCTTGTTGTAATCAGACTAAAAACCTAAAACAACGAAATTGGAGTAGTTTCATAAAGAACAAATTAAGCCCAGTATTTTGTCGAAAAACGTGTATTTCTTAGTTTCTAACATTCTTTAGTTTTTAATACAGCACCCTTTGGGTTTTAGGTAATCAAGTTTACGAAACTCCAGTGCATTAAATTTAAAACTACCGTTTTTATTACGTTCTTGTAGATTTCCTACTACGGTTTCAAATTCTAACGAACTTTTAGAAATGTATTTATTTATGATAGTTTAATTGTTATGTTTATTTATTATTGATAAGAATATTTAAGAGATAAATTAATATTTTACTATAACAACTGCTCATCAAAAATTACATTAGTAAGGTATAAAGTTATTGTTACCTTTCTTGGTTCGTGTCACGGAATGTATGGTGGTTATATTAATTTATAACATATGGTATGGTGTGTTAATTTCATACAAGAAATACTTTGTTTATATACCTTGTGTAAATGATATTTTGTGAACTAGTGTGAATAAATTCCACAAAAAAATCGAGTGAATATGCGAAATGAGTTTCAAACTGACGGAGTCCATTATTGAAGGTTTGCAGAAACTGGGTAATGATATCCCCATAGAGCTGAGTAGGAAACTTATAGCAAACACGGTGAAATCGACCTTGTATCCTGACGCAAGTAGGTGTTAAAATCATATATTGGGGATTTCAAATCAATAATTGTAAATGTTGGCTTCGACTCTACCAAGGTGTACCACCAGATCCTGAAATAAATTCCATTCATAACATAAAAATAAATGGCAGTGAGAGTGCGATTGTTTCGCTGTTTGCATTGGCCACTAAACACTGTTATGATGGTCGGAAATTACGTGAATTGCTCGAGCAGTGCGGTATTAATAAACATGCCACAGAAGAACTTGTAAAAGTCTTCGAGGACAATCAAAAGGCATTTTTCTTAAAACATCTTCAAATGGCCCATACGTTTCCGCATATCACAGATGTGGAGTGGAAAATATTAACGGACGTGAAGTCGTCAACTTCTGGTCGAAGTTCCGGCGAACTGACATTCCAAATTAATCTGGGAAACTATCAGCCTAATGGGCAGCGTGATACCATTATAGAGTTCCTTTGCAATACCGAAGAACTACAATCCTTATTGACAAAGTTGAAAGAAATCGAAAGGCACTGTGAAAATATTGCAAATAAATAATACGGAAATTCTAAAATTCAAATTTTTAAATCTAGATGGTGAAAATCTCTTATATTTAATACGTTCTTCTATTGATCGATGTTTCTGAAATATATTTTCAGTTGCACTGCAAAATATGGTTGACAAAATATATTCTACTTAAGTTATGTTCTATGGTTTGTAATTTTTAAAGAAAGTGTATATAATTATTATTGTTATACAAGTAGGGAAAACCTGCACTGCGACCTTCACCACTATCACAGGGTTCTTAGGTTGTTTTTAGGGAAGTGAAGACAGAGTTTCTTCTGACTGATTCCTCTCTTTGCTCTCTGCCATATACGTGTACAGGCCGGAAAATGGTTTCCGTTCAAGAAATGAGTTACTAGCACCCTTTCTCGCCAGCTCGTTATTTAATATCCCTACATATCCGGGGACCTAATGCAGTTTCAGTTTGTTTTCTCTGCCTAGACTATTAAGTTTTAATAGACATTCCCAAACCAGTTTCGATGTTATCTTAAAGGATGATGCCTTAATAGCTGCTTGACTATCTGACAATGTTACAAATTGTAACTTACAATGCTTTGGCCTCATACTGCACCTTAGGCTCAGTTCAGTACACATATTTATGGCGAGGACGTCCACTTTGAAAATGCTGCATGTATTCCCCTCAGGTTCCCAGTGCATTGTTCGGGGTCATGCAATTCGTGTCCCTAAGCGTACAGGTTTTAGAACCATCCGTATACCACTTTTGGGTGCGAGTGCCTATGTGATATTTGCAGCAGTCTTTGCTCCACTGTGTTTTACCATTAAGTATTACCTCAAAGACAGTTTTTATTTAAAATTTTTCAACCGACAAAAATTCTCTAAATTTCATTTAAATTAACATTCAATTTAACTATTTTTATTATACAGTGTAGTTTTTTTTTTCTACAGGAAGTCATGCCTCAGGCCTTTTCGTCAAGGATTGACATTAATTGCAAAAAATTCGCGGGCGCGTTGGTGTAAATTGCTCCAGAAAAGGCACTGTTTGCATCCTCAGTGCTAATGATTAGGCAATTATTTTTTGAGATTAGTTTCATATTTAGTCCGCGAAAACGCTCGTCTACTTTATACAAATTTTTACCACTAGCCCACGAGTAAAAGGGCTTGCCGCTAAAAGGATTCATAAAGTCCGCCCAATAACCGTGTAGGCGCAGTCGTGACGTTATTTCTCGAGCTGCTAGTACAAACTACATGAACATAACACAAATATCAAGTATTAATAATATATGTGGATTTTAATTTGTTATTTGTATTACCTTTCTGGCGCCTTGTTCACTATCTCCGTTAAACTTCAAAGTCAAGAGAGCCAACTTTTCAGTTGAAACGACTTCAGGAGCTGGAAAAAGCTCATGTAGAGATTTTTTAATCAGAAATGGACATTCGCCAACACTAAATTTTAACATAGGTTTATCGTTAACAGCAGCCTGTTAAATATATACATTTTCATAGTTAAACATTTATAGTAAAGCAAAAAGAAATTAAATTTACCTTGCCATCGAAATCTACGAGTTCTTCCAAAGGTTCTTCCAGGGTTATTGTTGTTGATGCTCCTTGCCACGCTGGGCCTACAGCATAAGGAAAATAGAAGCGATTACCGCGAGGTGCTAAAAGCTCCCAATTAGGACCACATTCTCCGCCTAAGAAATCGGATTCCTCTAATTGATAAAGCGCATATAAAAACAAGTGAATAAAAAATATACAAAAATAGACAAAAACTCACCTTCTACGCGAACTTTAGACTTCACAGTTTTAAAAACAGTATCCAAATTTTTTGAATCACTGCGACGAGAATAGTTGGCAGTGGGAGTATAAATTGGCACCGAGTGTGGTGTTGTAACAGACCATTGCTTTGTTGCACCATTGGTAGCAATCAACACTACACCACTACTCTTATTTAAGGTTCGCAAAAACGATATTGACATTATATCATTATTTTCAAAATATTGATATAGACAAATCCTTGTTAGAAAAGAAAAATTTCAATATTCTCAAACTCAATAGAAATATAGATTGACAAATAAATAAGCAATTGATTATCAGCAGCACAAAATAATTTTTTAATCGTTGTTTGTTTTTGTCGTCAGTATTTATTTCCTGCAATTTTCGTTGATATAGTTTAATTAGTGACCATTTTTTTATTTTATCGAATGTCAAAAACAGCTGCTTATACACATATATACATAGTGATCACCAGGCATGAAAACTTATTGCGTACGGTTATATGTATTCTAATGTGTGCTAAATTTTTACTATGGTTCTGATCACAGTTGGGTAAATTCACCCAAATGAACCGAAAAGTACACATTTTCTTCCATCGACAATTTGAAAATTATGATCGGGTGAAAAATTGCCAAACGCTCTATTAGAGTAATTTGTCAGTGGTAAATTTTCCCAAATGTGATCAGATGTTTTGTGTGTATAGATACCTTTTTTGTGCACACAACTTTTGGATTTATTATATGGTGTTTACACAAGGACGATAGAAAACAAGATCGGGTCCATCGACGCAAAAGGTGTTTTCTTTCTTCGTATGTCATCAATTCGGTAATCAAAAAGCATTAACGTAGTCACACATAATGTAAATGCCGAACTCTACATTGGGAGTATAGTTTAAAACATTGAAAAGGATTTTATGTAATATTATTATTGTATTTTGAAAGTAATATTATAATAACTGAAAGTAATTGTAAAATAATATTAGGCAACTGTTTTACTTATCTATCGTTTTTAAAAAATATCTTTTCGGTAATTTTAGTGCGCACTTCAAGACTCTTCATCACAAAAATTCCATTGAAAGTGATATTTATATGCGATGACCTTCAAGAAACTGTCAATATTTTGCCGAGAAGACGTCAGCACCAAACGAAAAAATTTTCCAAGACGAATTTCCCCGCAAAATTAAAAAATTTGCACCAAAATTAAAAATTCAATTAGAAATAGTTAATATATTACTAATTTTCACTGAGTTAAAAAAAAACACCGTATTCTCGTGGTGGGAATTTTATGTTGACCTTTAATATTTTTTTAAATAAATAAGTATGTATTCGGTATTCACATTTTAAGTGTCACTAGTCACTTCTTCACGTGCTCGTGCAGAAAGTAAACAATTTATATTATTTTTTATGTAAACTTTAAAAAACATAAATTTTGAAACTTTATTATCCTAAAAATGTCGCGTATTATAGTTAAACAATTGCCAAAAAATGCAAGTATTTAATTTGAATCTTACAGAGTTCGTGACTATTAATTTAATACCTAAATAGATTACAGAGGAAAAGATAAGGAAATTGTTTGGAACCAAAGGAACACTTACAGATGTTCAATTGAAGTATACACCCGATGGAAAGTTTCGTCAATTCTGCTTTATTGGTTACCAAAATGAGGAAGAGGCACATAAGGCCATAGATTTCTTCAACAATTCGTGTGTTCAAACTAGCAGGATAAAAGTTGAATTGTGCTCTACTTTGGGAGCCGAGGACAAACCTCGACCATGGAGCAAGTATGCTGCTAAGGAAAAGGACAGCAAAGGAAAACCTATAAAGGAAAATCTTGAGCTTGAAGAGAATGATAGTAAAAAAAAGAAGACAAAAAAGGTTTCTAAGCTTGATGAAATTCTAGGAGAGCATAAGAATGATCCAGAATTTCAAGAATTTATGAAAGCACATGATAGAAATAGAGTTTTATGGGGCAATGATGCTGAAATCGATCAAAGGAATCAAAATCAAGCAGAAGACGACGAAAATAGTGAAGAAGACGGAGAAGAGTTTGAAAATAATGCAATTGAAAATGAAGAAAGTAAAAACAATGAATCGAACGATTCGAGCACCGTTGATGAACCGAAATTGGCGGAGGAGCCAATTAGTGACATGGATTATATGAAATCTTTAATAAGTAAATCGAATAGCAGCGACAAACAACAGTCGACAAAAGCTACTAAAACAAAAATAGATCTGTTTACTATAAAGATACATAATATTCCCTACAAGATTAAGAGGCAAGACATTTTAAAATTCTTCAAGCCGCTAAAACCGCACTCGGTACGGCTACCAACAAATGTGCATGGATTCTGTTACGTTGGCTTCAAATCTGAGAAGCACATGACGAAAGCAATGCTAAAGAACAAAAGTTTTATTAAAGGCAAGCAAGTATTTTTCTCCGATTTTACTGAGAAAAATAAAATAACTAAAGCGAAACTAGAAACTAACGTCAACGAAGAAACGCCGAACCCAAAATGGGCCATGCAGGAGGAGAGCATTTGCCATCAGGAAGATATTTCGGAGTCGGGAATGATTTTCTTCCGTAATTTGACGTACACGGTGACGGAAGACGACTTGCGCAAGGTGTTCGAACCATTTGGGCCCATAGCAGAGATACATCTCCCAGTGGATTCTACCACTAGGCAAATAAAGGGTTTCGGCACGATCACTTATGTCATGCCAGAACATGCAGTAGTAGCATTTAATAAATTGGACGGTACAATATTTCACGGTCGACTGCTACACTTGATACCTGGTAAAAGTAAAAATAACGACAACGAACCAAATGAAAACGACCCTCACCTATCTTATAAGCAAAAGAAGGAGCTTCAACTCAAGAAGACAGCTGGTAATGTGGCCACCTGGAATTCCTTATTTTTGGGACCCAACGCGGTTGCTGAAATATTGGCCAAACAATTTGAGACGTCCAAAGAGAGGGTATTCTAAGATTTAAAATTATTATATATTAAATTAATTCCTTTTCAACCAAATTCGCAACTACTTTTAGTATATTCTCTTCATTCCAAATTTGTAGATTTTGGACACAAATCAAGGTGGCTCCAGCGCTGCGGTGCGTATAGCTTTGGGTGAAACACAAATCGTCACCGAAATGAGAAAGTTTATGGAGGAACAAGGGGTGTGCTTAAATGCTTTCGAAGGTCCAACTGCAACCAAGCGTTCTAAAACCATAATTTTGGCAAAGAATTTACCAGCCGATACCACAATTGAAGAGTTGGGGCCACTCTTTGCGAAATTTGGTCCTATCGGTCGAATTGTTCTGCCACCGAGTGGTGTAACAGCGCTGATAGAATTTTGTGATCCAGGCGAAGCGAGACATGCTTTTAAGAAGTTGGCTTATAGTAAATTTAAACATTTACCACTGTTTTTAGAGTGGGCACCCGAAAATACCTTTAAAACCACATTTGATGGAAAACCTTTAATAGAGAAGAAAGAAGATGAAACAACAACAACAACAACAGAGGAACAGATAACAGAGGAAACAAAGGAGGCAAATGTTATTGAGACAGAATCCCTTAAACAAGATGAACCGCCGGATGCACATGATGAACCAGAAGCGAACACTACTTTATTTTTGCGTAATCTTAATTTTAAAACCACCAAGGACACTGTTTACGATCACTTCAAGCGTTTGGGTACAATTCACACTGTGGAAATCGCAAAGAAAAAGGATCCTAAGAATCCTGGATGCACCATCTCGTTGGGATATGGATTCATTCAGTTTAAAAAACAGTCGACAACAGAAAAAGCGCTCAAACAGATGTTAATGACAAATATTGATGGGAAACAAGTGGAACTGAAGCGAAGTGATCGCATATTAAAGTGAGTGGGGCTTGGAGTATCTTAAGATGTTTGCTTTTTTTAATACATTTTCTTTAATTAATAAATTCTCATTCAGGTCAAGTATCAACAAAACCACAAAACGGAAGAGCGCAAATATTACAGAACAAACCGACAGCAAAATACTTGTTCGCAATATTCCATTCCAAGCGAAGGCAAAGGAAGTCAGAGAACTTTTCAAGTGAGTGGATATTTCCGTAATACACGGGACTGGCAGGATTCACTTTTCTTACATGGTATTTTGTTTTTCAGAGCTTTTGGTGAGTTGCGTTCTGTCCGTTTACCGCTTAAGATGACACCCGGCGAAGAAACACATCGTGGCTTTGGTTTCGTTGATTTCATATTGAAAAGTGATGCTAAAAAAGCTTTCGAAGTCCTCAGTCAAAGTACTCATTTATACGGCCGGCGACTTGTGCTTGAATGGGCCTCTACGTCCGACGAAGATGTGGTCGAACTTCGCAAACGTACTGCGCAACAATTTCAAGCGCATGGAAAGTCAGCTAAACAAAGTAAAAAGTCTTTATATAATGTGGAAACTGATGGCACCGTCTCTGTTTCAGCCGCAGACGGAGACGCAGCCGAAGACAATGAAAGTGATGCATAAATGTTGGGGTTGTTTCTATT
Source organism: Myopa testacea (assembly GCA_949629155.1). Taxonomy (NCBI): domain Eukaryota; kingdom Metazoa; phylum Arthropoda; class Insecta; order Diptera; family Conopidae; genus Myopa; species Myopa testacea. The sequence continues at coordinate 3,944,300 of OX451345.1, read as the reverse complement.
TTTCTTTTTTGTTTATTAAATATATTTTATTTTGTTAAATATACCATGTTAGGGAGCTACAAAATATTCTTGTAATTGTAAACAATTAAAAAAGTACATACATAAAATCATTATAAATTACAGAATAAGAATTACACGTTGAATAAAAATGTTTCTGTGGAATCCAAGAAAAACATATGCGTATAATAAATACTTTGATTTGTAAAATTAAATGCTAGATTTGTTTGTTTGTTTGAAGTCCTTTATATACTAATTTTGTTTGTTTGATTATCTAACGATATAGTGAGTGCACCTAAAATATGATTATATAACGCTTAACTCTTAGCTTACATAACTTTCAGCTACCATTGAATCGTCATGAATTTAGGTGCAGTATATATTTAAATTATGTTCAATCAAATGTTCTTTTCTTTTGAAAACTTGGATACGCATGATAAATACGCATTTTACATATTTTAAATATTAGCTGTTTATCTTCTGCTATGGTATTTACAGTTTTAGAGGAATCGGATCGCTACGAATCGCAACGCAAGAAAATTTTTTCACATAATTTTGAATGGAAAAACTAATTTCAAGTCTTTAATACAAAGTATATACAACGGAAGCGCATAGGATTAAAATGTAAGCTTGGAAAGATTCTAAAAACAGGGCCAGCAGTATACGATTAAGTGTTCAATAAATATGTATATATATATAGATAGATTTAATCTTTTTTAATACGAGCTTGTAGGAAGCAATAGAGAATTCCTGCCTGAGCCATTACATCCACGGTGCTGGAAGCCAACAAATCTTTCTGCTTGATTTGCGTTTGTCCTGGACGCAATAGAGTAGGTCCAAAAACCATTGCCAAGTTGTGCAACGACATTTTGTTATCGGCTTCTTGATGATGAACTCTTTTCGGTTAAAAATAATACAAGAATTACGTGAAAACAGATAGAATTCGAATTGCAGGCAAAATAAGATGTACCTTATAAGATGATCGAGAATGTGATTAATAGACGCTTTATTGGCCAGCGGCAACTCTTCGAATACCTTCAAAAGTTCATTGATTCTGGCAGTTTCATTATTATTACTAAACTGACTGAAGGTCTCGAAAAATTTCGGATAAAGTGCATCAGAAAACAAAGCTTCTGGCAAATCACGTAAATAGGACTTTAATATGCCTGTCACGGAATGAATATCCACATCTTTAAGTAGCTGTTCTGCTTCATAAGCATCTGGAGATTAAAAATATTGTTTATTATATATACAAATGTATACATTTATCAACTTAACATCATGTAAGATAATTCTGTATCTGTATCTGCATCTGCATCAGAAAACTTACTTGTTTCGAAAGATTTTTTTAATTTTGCCAAATCCGATGCTGATCCACTGACTCGATAAATACCAACCTCCGACATACCACGACGTTCGACCTCACGAATACAGGCACTTACAATGAAAGGAATATCTCGTTTCTCACGCCTAAAAAAATCAGAATTGAATTTATAATTTAGTGAATTATATTATTTATAGAACAAGTCGACTTACTTTAACACCTGACTCATTTTAGCGCCGAAAAGGGCGCCAGGCTTTGATGTAGGTACTCTTCTTAAGGTGACCTCGCCGGGTACAAATCGTAAAGTAGTATTTAACACAACTGTTTCGCCCAACTTGATGGCTTTTGCTTGGAAAGTTTCCTGTAACCAAGTTCTACTCAACTAAAAAAGATACAAGAGTTAAAATATGTTATTCAGTTAGAAGTCGAAATAAAGTAATATCTAATTTACATTTACATATATTCAAATGAATGTGAACACTTATATTAATTCACTTACTTTTAAGACATGTTTCGCTCGAAGTACAGGCGTTTCACGTGCTTCGTATAGCAAAATCCTTACATTTTGACTACCTTCCAGTTCCAAAACAAAGCTCTCGTTCCACAGAGGAGACATACTGCGACAAACCATTTTGGTGGTTGCTTTTCTGAAATAATGGCCATACGAATCCACTTCAACGCAGATATACAAATCGGCGGGTTGTTCTAGTCTCGTCAATCCTTGTACAGTCAAATGAAGATCGCCCACTAGCAGGCTTTCATCGCTTGTGTTACGCATCAAATAAGAACCCATCTCAGTTTTCATACCCTTCTGCATGGCCACAATAAAAGCGTGTACTTCCAACGCATTGATTGTATTGGCACCAGGTAGGTTACAATTTTCCTGGAAATAATAAATGGAAAGTGACAACAATAACACAAAATATGTTACAAAATATATCATCCATACCTTTAGTGATTTTATAGAATCAATCCACTGCGTACGCTCGAAGTCCGAGCTTAAGAAGAATGTGTTTGTTTTGTTCGCAGTTCTGTTGAAAATTCTGAATACAAGATTCGGCGATGCGAGAACCAATTGTGACTCAAGATCTGCCAATTTTCTGCGATATTTCTCTCCCACTCGCAAACCATTCGCCTTCTTTGCCTTCTCGTCCTTCTCCTCGAGCAACAACTGATCACGCACTGTGCAAGCTTGTGTCTTTAGTTGAAGTATATTAGCCGGACTAGATTCTTTAAGATCGGTCGCATTTTCATTGTCTTCAGACACCCACACATCCTTCAGCGGTATGAACCACTTGAGTTCATATTCTATGCGATCTTTTCCCGAAGCTTTATACTTAGCGCAAGCAATCACATCATTAAACAGAAATAAATGCCTCAATTTTCGATGGCCATCAACAAGTTCTACGATAAACGAATTCTTCACCATGCGTCTAAGATTCTTATTGGATTCCGTCGATATGCGCTGGTTGACCACATTGAATTGCTTCAGAAACATGTGAATCTTCTTGTGAGCCTGCCGCAGCGGCTGGTGATCAGGATGGTTTAACGGAGTCTCGTTCAGCAGGTCATTGAAAACTAAAGCATTTATTTGCACCCTGGCCACTGGTTTGTGGAGCAGGTCTTCAAGTGTCAACGATTGTTCGGTCTGCAGATTCAGTACTATTGTGGAGACAATTTTCTTGAACTGCGGATTGCTGGCACTACATTTCTTGACGGTATCAATGGCTTGGCCGTAGTTGTGAAGAAAAGCACTGTACAAGTTAAATAGATCAGCCAGTTGCTTAAAGGCATCACCGATGAGAACATCTCCGCCCTCGTGGGCGACAATCGCTTTCAAATCGGCCAGAAAAGCTGTGTGTCCATTGTACAGCTCTTCGATTTTGAAAAATATTGTATTTTCATCTTCTTCTTTTATCACAGGCTGAGATGTACCCAATGTTGAGTGAATTGCTCTTTTATACTGCAGAAAAATGATACGAAAGCAGGTGTAAATAAAAATCATTAATTAACTTAAATTACTAAATGTGAAAACATGAGGATTGGGAAGAAGAACGAGAACTCACTTGTATCATTTTATTAAGACACTCAACATAAATTGTTTCGCTATTGATTATGCTGCTGAGTATTGAACGAATTTTAGCCCCTCTTGCGTTGCCAGATGTCTAGAATTTAAAAAGAATTAATCTACATCATCGCTATTAAATGTTATGTTGCATGATTTAGTAACAAAAGGATTTAACAAATTAAATAGATTAGCAAAATCAAATTACTTTTAACTAATTCAGTAATTAAAGTGATGTTATTTTATGTTTGCAACAACTTATTAAAATCATATACTTACGAGTATCGCTGAAACTAAGTTCTGTTAAAATACCAAAAATATGTTAAAGAAAGAAATATACAAATTCGTTAGTAAAATAAAATTTGATGTTGGAAGTAGTTAATCACCCAATGGTGATTTCTTAAAAAAAGAAGTCACTATCGCAATAAATCCATTGATATTAAATACCCTACACCCAATTTGAATATGTATTTCCTACATATTATGATCTGATAAAAATATTTATATACCCTTAAGATATTTACTATTTATAATGAGAACATAAAGGTTTTAAGAAAAGTTTTTAGTCTTTTTGATGATGATGTTGGATGATGCTTATGATGAAGATACGAATATTTATGCCAAACTTTACACATTTTGATTAAATATAAGATTTTCGCCAAGATTTGTGTGATTCCAATATTAAAAGAATGTTAATATTCTAATGAAATGTGATGAATTACGATGATTATTATTAATGAACTAAACTACAGATTTGATGAAGTTCAAATGTACAAAATTTTGCCCCTTCCAAAAATGTTGCTTCATAAAGTCTAAAAGTGTAGTAGATTCATTAGCCATAAAAAAAACGACCAACGGCTGAAATATACGTCTTTTTATTCCGAGTGTAGGGTATAAGAAATATCAAAGGTCATGTACTAAAATAATTCCGATTCAATTGAGATTTTTAAAAATTGCTTACCTTTCGCAGGACACCCGGAGTTTGTGATGCTTGTTCATCATGTGATATTGTTCGCATAATTGGCGGACCGTCATATTCTCCATCGCTGTCCAAAGAACTGGATCTTGTTTCATTGCTTTGACTAGGTAAATACATACATAAATCTCGTATATATTCTAATTTCTACTTACATGTAAACAATGAAAATATTAAAAACTTACTGTAAGAAGTAATCAATGTTTACGTAGTTCGTGGAGCGACCCGGAGATTCAGGATCCGTTGCGCTTGTTTGACTATTCAAATGTGTAACACCACCTCCATGAGCGGAAGACATGGGCAGAGTACTGCCGGGAGTAGACAGATCGTCACGACTTGATGTAGAACCAGTACCTCCAACTCCTGGCTTAATGTATACGTACTCGCCATCGCCATTATCCAGAGGCACCGTGTCATAATACGGTTCATTGTCAACATTTTGATGACTCGTTTTAATGCCGTCTGAACTCAGTGAAGAAATCGATTCGTAACTCTTGATCTGTGTAAATGGAAACTTAAAGTATATAGAAATTAATAAATCTTGAACTAAAAGAATAGTTTACAATTTCTGAAATATTTCCTTGCGATGCCAGGGACTCTTTCGAGCCGATTTCTTGTTGTTGGATTGTTTCAGATTCTGTACTCTGTGTCGAGGTGTGTGCATTCCCCAAGCTTCCTATTGAAGTACTATCAGCGAATGCACTTTTAGCTGTTTTATTTAAACTGCCCGTGGGCGAGATACCCATAGAGCGCACAGGAGTGATTGATCGATTCGGGGTGGAAGCAGTGCGTCCTAAACTGCCAGTGGGGCTCTGAGTTGTATTTAAGTCGGAACGTTTGGTTTTCTCAAGACTTTCAGATTTTCCTCCCGATTTTCGTGCATATTCCTCTAACAACTCTGGTGTGTGTAGATATTTGCTCACATCTGACGTTGTCTTTCGGTTGGACATGAATGTTTTAGCTTCTAGAGGATCCATGGACTTTTGACGTAAAATATCCGATGGTTTAATGCTGCGTTCCAGAGAATTGGAAGGGCTTTCGCCCTGTCCGGACGATGAGATGCTGCCTGAACTAGCATTTGGTAGAGGCATAGCATAGCCAGCATATAAAACATCACGTTTTGGCGACGAAGAGAAAATTCCTGGAATTGTTGGAGGCTCGACACGGCGTATATTTTTTGGTGGCGGCCTTAAATACACAAATTTATATATGCTATGTACGTTTCTACGTAATGAGAATATTATAATATTAGAAAGTTCCTTACCTTGGTGGCATCTTTTTCTTAATGTCCAATGCTGATGTAATATATGGTAGTGGAGGAGCCGATGGTTCAAATTTGTTGGATAAACGTTCAAAACTGGTAAATGTTGTGGTACTCGTAGTTGTGGCACTCGTAGCTGTAGCACTCGTAGCACTTTCACTGCTCTCGTTCAAATTTGCGGATGATACTGATTGTTCAAGTAGAACATCGACTTCCTGTGATTGTGGAGATTCCGTGATAGCGTTGCTCTCCTTAACTTCTATGACGGTAACAAAGTGTGATGCAGGTTTCGACTCCGTTATGTTTTTAGTTCTGTTGGCACTGTCTCTATCTTTGAAATCCTTGCTACAAGCAACTGATTTCCTTTGATCGCTTGGATTGTGACCGGATGCTACAAGTTCGGTGATGCATTGATTTAGGGCACCATGCTTTTGATTTTGAACATTGCGAACATTCTTTTCAGTGCCCACATCTTTATCCTCCTTGTTCTCCAGACCAATTCGTCTTGCATTATTCTTTGCAGAAATGTTGCAGTTTTCATATTTATTATCGTTTCCAAGTGAAAATCTATCGTTTTTATCTTTACCCTCGGTGTTGGATACCTCACGAAGATTTAGACTTGATTTCTGAAAAGTTAATAATTAATTTTACTGAATTAATTCAAAAATCTCATTAAAATTTATAGATAATTTAAACCCAGACAAAACAATTATTCTCTTAATTATTTATAATGTTTTTAATTTACTAATGTCAAATTTAGTGTGCGCTCCAATGAGCTCTACAGTTATTGGATTTATTTAACACATTCCATAATTTAAAAGCCACCACGTAAAAAAAATGAAAAACCTTGTTCATTTGAAGGATTTTACTGTCAAAGACCTTGACTGTGACCCTCTTAAAAGACTCCTCGTTGTTTTAACATAACAGTTCAGTAAACGTAGTTTGTAAATGAACAACGAAGCAAGTATTTGTGTTTCCTCAAGATTTGCCCTCGAATGGACGATTTACTGGCTTAACAGCCAAATTTGCAGGGCGTTTTGTTAAAACTGGGTGTTTATGGGATGGAATGAGATGACTCACAACACAACAGCGCACATAAGATTTGCCCGAGCGATTCAAGAGGCAAAAACACTTTAAAAATATTCAACTCTGTTGTTATTGTTTAATTATTGATTTACCCCTCTGGTCCATAGTTTAAATTTTTCCTTGAATGAGGACATTTTTCCTTTGTCACAATGCAAAACACAACAACATAAAAAAACAAAACTACACTCAGTGTAGTTGATATTTATAATTTACGTAATAAGACTCTTTTAAAACAAGTGTTGTACATAGCTCATGTGTAGGAATTAAATATTGTTTCCACTGTTTCACTGTTTAGAATCTGTTTGGAATCAGACTTGCTTCAATGAGAGCCACCCGCTTTAGAATCTTCCTTCGAAAATCCTGCGATTTGGAATATTAATTTGCGGAAAGAAGTCTACGAGTAGAAAGTACGAAATACTGATAAATAAAATATTGATATCGCTTTTAGACGAATCCGGAGAAGGGGGGTCTGACGCGGAGTGGTCGACGTTGCGTTCGTTTCATAGGGGCCATGATAAGATAACCACTTTTTTTAAATGTTATGTATCTTAATTAAGCAAATAATATAATTGCTTTTCTTCTCCTCTTCACTCTTTTAGTACTATTATTTTTTTGAGGTTGTTTTCTCAATGATAACAATATCTTCATTCAGTTTCTTTGAATCTTCAGTTCTTAAAGGTTTGCAACTAATTTAGAGAGCATAACTAAATATTTTGTAACAAGTCATTTGCTCTATTTTGATCTTTAAAAGAGAATAACTACTATAAAACGAGAATAAAAGTAAACTGAACGTATGTATACAGGATGAATGAGATAATTAAATAAGATCCGTCAAATGTACTTTTATAATATTGCCGGATATTATATGTAGTTGCTAAATTTAAATCAAAAAACGTCTTTCAACCTTCAACTTAACTTACAGTTTCGCTTACAATCTCTTCTCCATGTGCGTTGCTTTCCTTATCTAAAGGCTGGTGTTCCGTTGCAGATGCTGCATCAAATAACGTAGATGGATCTCCACCTGCTTCGCGGTAGTTATCGACATCCGAAAGCAACCTTTCTAAATACTCCACATACAGTGTTTCTTGTTCCAGCTCCTTCGTCAGCTCGGATATTTTCAGCTTATGTCGCTCTAAGCTAGCACGAACATCCTGTTCCCAGGCGTCCGATAATGAGCTTTGTGGAAAGCGTTGCATCCACAGGCGTTGGAAATCGTTAAATACACTCATGACGTTCAATATGATGATGTTTTATTTTTTCTAGATTGACGCCTCTTTTTTAGGTTTCTACTTGATATTTTGTTTTTCGGAAGACGAGTTTAAATATTGTGATTCCAACTGGTGTGCATTTTTTAGACACAAATGTGAATCCTGCACTGACTTGGAACCACCTTGTTTAATCAGGGTGCGCCAGAACCAAATCAATTGATGAGAAACAAGTGTAAACTTCTTAAAGTTGTGTAATGTGCAACCACTGATTCTTAAACACAACGTTCTATCCTTGCAATTAGTCTAGTTTTGATATTATTTATTCTGATTATCAAACCTAGTAAAAAACAAAGCAGCTGAATACATTTTCAAGCTTTTTAATTTTCTTTTGCATCATCACATTTCACAATTTCCAGTGAAAGTAACAACAATAAATTATCTATCACGAATGCAATACACGAAGACAGTCCAAAATTCATTCGCAGCATAAATTAAAATTCTTTAATAAATTACTTTTTATTATTAATTGTTGAGGAAAAAATAGTAAGCGTAGAACATAGTAGGAAATCGAACTCCTTCAGCTTCTACGTAAACGTTAATGCCAAGCATCGCAAGGTTGCCACTCGGTACGTATTGCCGTTGTTGTTTTACTACACATGTAAAAGTATAAACTCTTGTACGATTTTAGATATAGGCCAAGTTGACAACAGTTGTAACGCTGCAATTTTATTGTGGTTTTTCACGGTAACTCTAACAACAACAATTTTTGTCGCTCTGGTCTAGTTTCTGAATTGCAGCCTTTGAGATTTTAAAATTTCAGACATATATACTGTGTAAATGTAGTAAAAATAATATCAAATTTTACACACACAAACTAAATTTTATTTATTTATTTATGGTCGTACATCCGCTTGTTCTTATATTTTTTTTAAGCCCGATATTACATTGCGAACCTCGATGAAATATTTCTGCTATCTCGCAAAGTTTCATACTGTAGAATTGAAATTTGGCCTCAACAAACATTTTGGTTTGCCTCGCAAATGTTTATTGTCTCGTGATGAACTCAAATCTAGCTGCAAGTTGACAACTTTATACAGAAAGCAATAACAATTGGACAGTTTGACCAAACAAATGTTCGTTAACTCATATCCGCCTAACGAATCAACAACAATTTATGAATTCTTTAAAATAATATTCAATTTTAAATAAAGTACATATTATGTAAACCCTAAACATGTGGCATTATGAGCAAGGAAAGGCGATTACAACCCTGAGATTCGTGTTTAACTTTAAAATAAGTTTAGAACCCATTGTGAATACGAAACTGGTTTGAAAAAGGAACATAAAATAAAAATGAACCTGTTTATATTCAAAACAACAAAAGAACGAAATGTCAAAATAAAGGATTGAATAAAATAACCAGGAATTACCTGAATCTTGAATTAATTTGCGTTGTAAACGTAATGCAAGACTTTGAAATTAAATCATAAATTTATTTTTTCATATAATTTTTTTAATTTAGTCTTAGAAATATATCTAGTACTTCAATCATGTATAAGTTAATTAAAACTTTCGGTAAAGACCTATGTCTAAAAAATTTTCATTTAGAATTGAATCGAATAAAAAATATTAATGGAACAAATTTTAAAATACATACGAGGTGGATGCTTTGGTATAGAATGAACCATAAGCAAGCTTTTAAAAAAGTAGTTAAATAAAGAACTGCATCATTTTATATTAAAAACTATTTTTATTATAATTCCGCTTTAGATTGAATACAATAATAAAAAAAACTGATCTCAAAAACAAATTATCCTTGTTTTTGTGCCATCTCACGTGCCTTCGCTCTTTCTAATTTAGCGATAAATGCCAAACTCTTCGATCCCAAAATACCACCACCCCAGTGTTTGCGGATTTCATCATGACGTTCGTTGTAGTTGGTCTTGACGGCTTCCAGAAGTTTGGCGAAGTTGGCCTTGTCGTTGGGTTCGACACTAGTTAAAGCTACCGTTGAGCAGGTCTTACGACGCACCAACAAACCCAGACGGGCTTTGCCCTTAATGATGCAGTATGGAACTCCCATTTTACGGCACAAGGCAGGCAGGAAGAGCACCAACTGTAAAAAAATAAGTATGTTTAATTTGCAAAGATTTTCAAATTAAAATTCCTAACTCTTGTTATTTATCAATAACGGATCAGAATGTCAAATTGCCACATATTGTTGATAACTTCGTGAAGTTTCAATTTCAGGTGAAGAAATTCGATTATCATCATGTTATATCCATTATTAATAGAGTCGCGCAGTTGAAGCTAAGTTACTCACCTCAATAGGATCAACGTCATGAGCAATGACCACCAATTGAGCTTTCTTCTGTTCGACTAACTTGGTGACAGTGTTGGTTCCGGCACGCATGAAGGTTGGCTTCTTCTTGGGCTGCACTTCTTTGCCCTTAGCCTTGGCCTCGGCAATCTTCTTCAAACGCTGTTTCTTGGCCAGAGGTGATTCTGGGCGGTATTTTTCCAACAGCTTGAACATTTTAATAGCAGTGGACTTGTCCAAAGTCTGGCTAAACTGATGAATTGGTGGTGGCACCTTCAAACGCTTCATGAGGACAGCCTTTTGACGCTGCACCCGAATATACTTTGGCCATCTGACAAAACGAGATAAATCACGTTTTGGTTGAATGTTTTGACCTGCAAGAAAGTAAACAGAATTAATGCGAAAATTCCTTTCCATCAGACATTATTCTTACCGATTCCAAAGTTTTTGGGCCTCTTTTCGAACAGCTGGTTAACAACTTTCTTGACGACGGGCTTCTTCACAGCTAGTGGAGCTGGGGCAACCTTCTTGGTGACTGGCTTCTTCTTCGGTCTGGGCTAAAATTGAAAAAATAAACAACTCTATAGATTGCACAAAAATACTTTGGGAGAAGTGATAAATTTCACTCGATATGGAATTTACAACAAAGCATTTATTAATTTTTATAATCAGCACATTATTTTACCTTCTTAACAACCATCTTGTAATTGTTTTAGTACGCGATGTAAACGAAAAAAGCAGATATTCCTGCAACCCGAAAATGAGCTGCTTCTACTTCTGCTTGTCAAAAAGGGAAAGGAGCTGAAAAGGCGGAAATGGACGCCATTACAAAAGAAATGTCAAACAGAAATCAATAAGCGCCATCTACCGTTGGTTTATATATTTTAAGGGTCTGTATGCACTCGTGCGGTGTCTACACTTGGATTTGAATTTTTCTATTGTAAAAATACCTACACAAAAAAATATAAAAATTAAAAATAATATATAGAAATATAAAAATTCAAATGGCAATTGTGACATTCGGCATAAATAATTAAAATCATGTATAATTTTTATTTTGAATTATATTATTATTTATATTATATTATTTGTGTTATAACCTCTCATAAAAGTGCCTTCTCTGAATTATTAAAGTTATTACATAACATAACTCCACAGGCACAGTTAGGCCGTGGTTATGCTATCGAGTTTTGTAAAAGAGAGAATTGTTTACACACAAAACAACAAAAAAAAAGTCCTACTTGCCAAGCAAAACTCGATAGCATAACCAAGGCTTTACATATCTCCAATTCTGTTGTTGCAGAGATCTTTCTTCCATCTCCTAATTTCTACTGGTTTCAAAATTCCGAGCGTTCCCTTAAAGTGTCAATCGAAAAATTCCATTTTCAATTGTCAAGCAAGAAGGAAGGAATACAAAAAAAAGGAAAATAGTATACTTTAAAGTTGGATTGATCTAGCGTATTTCAATGCTTTGTAATTTTGTAATTAAATAGCTAACAATGTAATAAAAATGTTTTCCTCACTTAATTGAGAAACTAAAATAACCGGCAAGAATATGGAGAATTTAGATATTTAAGGCGACTGTGCTGAGAAAAAATAGAATTTGTTGCATCCACCATTTTTGTTTCTTGTTTATTTTGGGTTCAATTCTTTTGAAATCTTCAATTGGAAAATTGTATTTCATATTCATTCGTTCATTGAACGAATGAGAAAATGCATTTAATTTGGAGTTCGGCATTTGTGTAGAAATATAGAATTCTGGATGAAGTTAATTTCGTAGCTATGCAGTCATTGGTAAATGTTGCTGGATCGGTTGCAGGGAATGCGGTGGGAACAGGCGTTGCCCATGCCATTACGCATGCTGTTGTCGTCTGGGAGTTTGAATCGCCCCAAGCCAGGTGGCTGCCCTACAGTCCTGCCGTATCCCAGCACTTGGAACGTGCGCACGCTAAGAAACTGACAAGAGTGTTACTCAGCGATGCTGACCCTAATCTAGATCAGTTCTACGTGAATGTGCGATCAATGACTCAAGAATCTGAAGATTCCAATTTGGCTACAATAGGAGTTCGCCGAATGCTGTATACACCGAGTTCGCCGGCTGGAAAGGGTACCAAGTGGGAGTGGGCTGGTGCTTCAAAAGGCGACTGGCATCCTTACAATATGCATGTGCAGTGTATAATTGAGGATGCTTGGGCGAAGGTGAAGATTTTTATCAGAAGAATAAGAAAGAAACATCAAAAATGAATTATATTCTCTATGTATTTCTATATGAAGGGTGAACAAATTATGGATCTGAGCAAGGCTGGTGTCGGTCTTACCTACACGATTGACTTTTGCAATTTGACACAGATGCGACACCCAAACGGCCCACTACGCAGCATTCGCCGTACTCAACAGGCTCCTTACCCGTTGGTTAAGTTAACCCATCAACAAGCGCAGCAATTAAACGGTAAGTTTGCACTAACTAAGTAATGAGACTTGTTAAATAAAATTATTTATTTTCTTAAAAGTGAAACTTTTTAAATACAATAACGTATCTCAATCTTCGGCCAATCAAATGCACAACACTTTTGCAAAGATGTCGCTTAAAAATGAAGCAAAGCCACTGCGTTTACCTTTGGTCAATGGCTTGCCAGTGAACGGATCCTCCCAGACTCTAAGACAAATGAACACCGCACCAGTTCCTCAACAGCGTAAATCGATGAAAAAGAATCCAGAATCATCTTCAACAAATCTTCGTCAACTTTTAAATAATCTCAACATATTCGGAAGCAGTACAAAACACACCGGAACATCGTGTACATCGTCAGCTTTGAATAACGTGCAAGATTTCTCATATACAAAGAATATGCTTACGGCTTCCATGAACAGCCACCACAGTCGCTGCTCTGAGGGTTCGTTGCAATCGTCTCAGCGAAGCAGTCGAAATGGATCTCATCGCTCTCGCTCCCGCACACGTGCCTCCGATACGGACACCAGCAGCATGAAGTCCAATCGTCGTCCCAGCGTAGACACAGTGTCCACCTATCTTAGCCACGAAAGCAAGGAAAGTCTGCGTAGTCGCAGCTTTGCTATTTCTGTGAACGATTTGCTGGATTGCTCACTGGGCAGTGATGAAGTTTTTGTGCCATCGTTGCAAACTTCTTTGGATAAACGACCGCCTGCACCTTCGCCAACACCACCGCCCTTGCCGCGTCATGCTCCATCTTCGCATGCTATGCAGGCAGTTCAGCAAAAGCAACCTATCGTCGGTTCCATTGTTGGCGTTGATCCTGCCAGTGATATGATTTCACGATTCGTTAAAGTGGTCGAGCCACCGCAATGGCCAAATGCACAGCCATGTCCTGTGTGTATGGAAGAGTTGGTGCACAATGCACAGAATCCAGCTATAGCACTAAGTCGTTGCCAACACTTAATGCATTTGCAGTGTCTGAACGGAATGATTAATGAACAGAAGAAGGACATTTCAAAGGTAATGATTTACTAATGCCAATGCAACTTATTTCTGTGTTAATCTATTTATAATAATATCTTTTTCAAGAATCTGTTCATTGAGTGTCCAGTGTGTGGTATCGTCTATGGCGAAAAGATGGGCAATCAGCCGATCGGTACCATCTCTTGGAGCATCATCAGCAAAAGTCTACCTGGTCATGAAGGCCAAAACACTATTCAAATAATTTACGAGTACGTATTCCAAGAAATGTGTACATTGAATAGTATGTGAGAAATGTGTCAATCGTCAATGAACTCTTCCATTTTTCCATTCGGTTTTAGCATCGCTTCTGGCATACAAGATGAAGATCATCCGCATCCAGGGCGTCCGTTTTTTGCTGTTGGCTTTCCACGAGTTTGCTATCTGCCGGACTGTCCGCTGGGGCGTAAAGTGTTGCGCTTTTTGAAGATAGCCTTTGACAGGCGTTTGTTGTTCTCCATCGGACGTTCCGAAACCACCGGGCGAGAGGATGTTGTCATCTGGAATAGTGTTGACCACAAAACTCAGTTTAATATGTTTCCTGATCCAATGTATTTGCAACGTTGCTTACAGCAGTTGGTGCACTTGGGCGTAACCGATTAAATCAAATTGGAATTCGAATCGATTTTTTTCAATTACATTATAGTGCAATTAGATGAATATCGTCGTTGCGTTTGAGATGCTCAAACTTTAAACCATGCTAAAGTCGCAAATACTTATGGACAAGTGAAGCAGAGTTATGTATTTTAGTTACTAGCTTTAAAAGTAATACTAATGTTCACTAAGACTTCCATTACGTTCTTCCAATTGTATTGTGTAACAAATATAAATATTTATATATCTTTATGAAAATATTAGTTTAGTAGAGTGGCAAATGCAAATAATGATAGAGTTTGAGCTTCCTTTAATGAAAATAAGTGCCAACGTTATATTTGAATTCTCAATGTGCTCAAATCGAATTTAAAATGCATAATTACTAAATTGTTTGAGAGTAAACATGCTCGACTGTGGTGTTAATCATTAACGTATTAATTACACACTCCAATTAAGAGATATACAATAATTATATATATGTTTTAATTATATGCATTTAGAAATTCATATTTACAGATATTAAGAACTGACTAGATTAGTTGCAACAAGTAAGTTTGTTAAAGTATGTACGTAAAAACGATGTACTCGTATTTCAATGTTTTCTAAAATACCTACTTTAAATGAAAAAAAGTGCCTTACAATTTTACAACAGAAATAAAGCATGTATGTACAATAAAAAAAATCTGGTTTTCGTCTAGTAATTGAATGGAATTTTTATCTGATTTCTAGATAGTAGACAACAGCGATTGCAACAACATTGATTGCAATTCGATTTTATTGGGAAGTGGATCGAATTGGCTTTCTTTCTTCGCTCTTCCATAATGAGGCGGCATGTTTTGCTGAAGATTGTAAGAACCACGTCATCTTCGTTGCACGTATTTGTCAGGTAAACCTTACAATATGTTGATGGGTAAAAGATAAGGATATCTAGTTCAATTGTTGGCAAAGACATTTTCCATTTATTAAGCAATTCGTGTTCGCTCATCGAAGCTTAAAGTTGATCTTTCCAAATACGTTTCAACTGATCATTACTAAAGCAATAAAAATTTATATTTCATTTCATATCGAATGCAGCCACGCACTTGACTATAAATTAAGGAAACTAAAAAAAAGAAACAAATAAAGTAAGAATAAAAAAAAAAAAATAAAAAATAAGTGACGTTGCCTCTGAATCGCAGCGAGGTTGCAAGATCTACTTACTTCATTGTTTTTGATAAAACGTGATGTCACCAAAAGCCGAGAAGGCAAACACACAGTGCATGATAGAAGAAAGAAAATTATGATCAATCATGCGCGAATCTGAGACATCTAAAGTGTGTTAGCTTTAAGTTATGTTTCCCTGTTCAATGGCCATCAATAAAAAAGCAGAGGCCATCAATCTGGGAACGAGTTTCTTTGGATTTCTTTAAAATTCACAAACATTGCTTTCAAATTCAATTTGAATTTATTTAATTTATATGTTTTTAAAAACTTCATTGTTACGAATGATAGATGATTTAATTTAGTCACAATTTTTTACTATATTATATCACAATTTCGATTATATGAACCTAATGATTGCAGGGTTTAAGCAGAGTTAAAGAAAAATACAGAAAAGAAAAGCCATTTCTTTTCCATCTCTTATCTGTAATAATAATGTGACTATTCATTTATTATCTTGTCATATCAGCAAAGAAAACTTCAAATTATGAATTACAATTGCTTATTTTGAACGGTTTTGTGAAAAATAGTCGTTTAATTTTTTGTTGGCTGTGTAATTTTCGGTATACTTTCTCTCGTCTGGGTGATTCATATATGCATTTGAATAAATCATAAAAGCGAGGGTGTTAATATTGTACAATCGAGTTTATGTCTAAAGTGATTCTATTCCTAGGAAGAAGAACCCCCGCATTATATTTACAAGCCAACCACCTCATGGATAATTTTTTTATTAATGTTAATTTTGTTTATTAAGTGAGCTTCCAATAGATTTCAAGATTACAAGTTACGAGAGAATAACCTTGGAATTCTTCTCTCCGGACTCTTCACATTGTGCACTTTTCTAAGTGATCAAGTGACTTAAGAATTGTATTTTGTTCACCGCTGAATTGTTTATGGTTCATCTTATTATTTACATTATTATTATATTGCATTATTTTTCAAGTTTTTCTGATAAGAATGAAAAGTTTTGATACGAAAGTTTTAAAGTAGAGCGTAGCGTTGTTGTAAAATTTATTAATTTCGGTGTTTAAAGCAAAGAGATTTATTAAAAGCTATTTAATAAGCAACTACTAGAGTCAAAATAGCTTGATTTTACTCTTTTTCAAAAAGTATTGAGTTTGCAATTGAGTTTTCTTTAGGAAGGAAGGACAAAGTTTTTTACAGTGCGTTGGTATGCTGATTTTATTGATTTTAATTAATTTAGACAACTACTCAAACTCAACTCGAAATTAATTACATCATTTTTATTGTTATTGAAATCAATTATTGTTCGGGGAAGAATAAATGACTAAAATGTTAAATATGTCTATTAAAGCCTAATGCAATGTATATGGTTGTACGATTGTTGTACTAATCTAACAATTTTAAGCCACAATCAGCATCTTCCTTTCGGTTTTCGAAGCGCAAAGCCTGTTCGGACACAGTTTGGCGTCTTTCAACAGACTCCAAGCATTTTAAGAAGCTTTCAAGAGCCATTCCATACACTGCTGATTCCTACACCTGATGGCGATGAATCCGAGCCCCAGTGTCCCCAATACAATGTCCCCTATACTTTGTAGCAAGTCCAAAGTCTCTAATAGTGACGTTTGGAAGATTGCTCAGAGGCTTTCTTCAAAGCGAGGTCCGCTATGCAATAATCTGGTAATAATATTAACAATTTGAAGCAATAATCTTGATAAGAAATGGATGGCTCCAGAATATGGATCCTTCCCGGAATTCATTAATACATAACGTATGTTTTATTAAAGAAGCTTCTCTGTTGCCTTCATTTTATGCGTATCTGAATGGAGTAGGGTATAAATTTTCAAAATGCTGATAAACGAAAAGCGATAAACTCCACACACGAAAACACAGAATTGTTTTTCCTTTTTAGAAGTTCCCCTTTAGGAATTCCTGTTCTCCTTGTGCTGCATTCATTCGTGTACTTTAAATATGAGCACCAAAGAGACACCGAACTCCTGGTGAGATATTTCATTGTGGTCTGTAAATCGGTTTAAGAAAGGACGACCACGACCATGGAATTGTTCCATATGTAGTACATGTTGTACGTATTTCTTTGTGTTGATGTCGAAGTTTGATTTGAGTTTTCAAAACCAAAAGAAAATCAAGTAAAACCTTTCAAGCTGTTGCTTGTTTACTTAAGTTATTCTTTTACGGCAGGTTAACATTTCCAGAATTCCCAAAATTGGCCATAAGACCCTGTAACACTAAAAACTGTGAATTGAACAAATTAACAAAATATAGAAAACAAGACGTGCTTCAGTTGTTGTTGTTGTAGTTTGATTCGAAACAAGTTTTTAATAATACGAAACATTATTTTTTTTATTATTTTTTTTATAATGTTTGAAAGTCTGTCTCAGATCGCATCGCATCGCGTTGCATCGCTGTATGCATTCTGTCGAAAACCATTTGCTTCACTTTGCTTTTTCTGAAGCTAAATGAGGCTAAAATCAACTGCAATTGCAGCCTCATCGATCAGTTAATCGCTCGCGTTTAATAACGTCGGTTGTGCAAGTGCATCATCCTTATTTTCCCTCCTTCGCCAATAAAAACCAAACGACATTTTTTACATTTGAACATTTTTACTAAAGTGAAAACTCAACAAACTGTACAAAAGTGCAATAAACAAAAAAAAAACATTACAAATTTAAATACATTTGAATTTTTAGTTCTTAACGGTCAGTTGGACCACTTAAAGTATGGGTCAGAGATCATCTTTGAGTGCTTATATTTGTTGAGCTCAATACAACTGATTTCTTTTACCAAAAAAGTAGAAAGTGTACAAAATTCATTTAAATAACAAAAATAAAAAATTATCGCGTAAATTTACGTGATCTTATAGTAAAACAAATTATTGTTCTACTTATTAAGTGATTAGTTACAGGGAAACAATAAATTAAACACTTGATGGAAGATATCAGTTTAATGATTGGTTTAAAGCTCGTTTCATTTAGTTTCTTAACCCTTTTTTCGAACTTTTAAACTTCTAAAACCCTGGAATTACAAAATTCCACAAGGTATTTGAGAGTATTGGATCCTTACGAGGTTCCTTTGTTTCTTGTGTTGCGAAAGATAGGAAAGAAATTAGTTTAAATTATTCACTTAAATAAAAATCTACTTTGAATTTTTTCTTATTTTCAAAAATGAGGAAATTCTTTTGCTAAATTCGCGTTGTCCTAAATTTTCAGTGGTACTATTTTTAGGTGTCCTCTCTGACCGGGATTGAGATGGTTTCGTTTTCTCGGAATCTAGAATTTTAGATATTTTTGGGGCCAATCGTGAATTACAACAAGAGTATTAAAATTAATAATCTTTTTATTTATATTTCAGATGAATTCTGAATGCGACATTAAGACGATTACAAACGAGGATTTGCTGAAAAAGATGGTGAGTGTAGTAATAATAATAATACTTAATGAAATGAAATCATTTGCTTTTCCTTGGAAATCATGCAAAAACAAAACACAATTTTAAATCATAACCATTGAAAACCCATCATTGGTTTCTATAATAAGCCAATTAAGTGTAAAGATATTTTATAATTTTAAGATTTACAAACTTCCTACGCTTTTTACTTTTAACTTCGCGTTGGGTTCCCGTTTTTGTTCTTTAAACATACTAAAAGTTCAGTGACACATTTTTAATTTGTCAACTGAATGAATACTGAATCCTACGATCCACACGAGTCACTTGGCCGGCGAAATTTTGCGAATCAACACCCACATATTATACATTTTTTTTGGCAAAAACAGGTTGCCCCCATGGTACCCCGTAGAGCTAAAAAAACTGGTACAATTTTTCAAATATCAAAACAAAAAACATGTAGAAATTTCAGTTGATTATTAGTATTTACATATACATAGTATATAGTATTTTTTTGCATATTTAAAGTTACAATTTTGTTAATCTACGAAAGTCATCAGTTTCCTAGACGTTTAAAATTTATTTTAGGACGTGGCAATAAAAATAAAAATAAAACCAATTCCACGTACAAGGTTTTTCTCAAGTCTCATGTTTACGCTTTTACAGACAGTAAATTAACAATATAATTTAGCAGACAATATTTATACAGACAATAGTTATAAGTTAATTTAATTACATTGTATTGTATATATAATTAAATACCGGTCCATTTAGAAAACCGGTTTCATACAATATTTCAAAATATGACGTTACCAAGAAAGAAAATCTCTAAATATGAACAAAAAAACAAAAATCGAGACAACATTTAACATTATCGAAGTTAAGAGTTTCCTTTGTGCGAATGAGTGTAGGTGTGTATTCTCAATGCGGTGATATTGATTTATTTGTCTTGAACATGCAAATCCGATGATGAGTCATACTTCCGAAAAAACAGCCGCGGGATGACAGAGAAGATACTTGAGTCGTAGGCAACGAGACGGACTAAAAGAGTGAGCCGATACAGCAGATTGTTTGCTGAGTTGTTACTCAAAACTGGTAGACGCTCGATCGTTATATTGCCCACTTGTCCACACAGTGACGTCACGTTCGATGCTGATTAACCAGCTGCTGGTTTCAGTAACCAGCAAGAGTTTTGGTCATATTCAAACTCAATCGGCGCGAGCGAAACTCAGAGGAGATGAGAAGAGGTCGTCTGCCTGGAACAGCCAAGAGAAGGTCACTCTGAGGTGTGGTGAGATGCCAAATGAGGAAAAGGTACAGAGAGCTGTGATTGTGAATGTGGAAACGATGACGTGAGGGTCAAATTAAATGAAGCTGCGTGTGACTAGCGTTTTATTTTTAGAAGGAAATTCAATTTAAGTTGATTGAGTTCAAGAGACACCCTACTAATTAGCACCCACTTCACTAGACACCCTACAATAACTAACACTGGCTTTATTGTGACGCCGCTAAAGATTGATGCCATTTTTGATGGCGTGACATCATGTTGACATCATATACTCCTATATAGAGTGATGAAAATCACAAGCAGTCACTAGAAACCTAATTTTTTCCATTCATTGATTCATTTCTCACCGTGAATGTTAGTTGTTGACTTTAAACTGCTACCAACTCTGGTAATTTTTTTTCTTAATTTGATACGTTGTTGTTTGCTTGCTGTGGTCGTTTCTTGTGGTGTGTATTGAACGACATTACGTGACTATTTTGCTTAATTGAATAAAACGCACACCGACGCATGCGTAACCAATTTTTATACTATTATTTATTTTGAATATTTAATTTCATTTAAGGTTAACGAACAACAAACACACTTTGTGGATGTTTTGAAGACTGTATGTAGAATAATATTGTGCATTGATATGCTGAGAGCGTGATAAATACACACGGAATTCTTACCGTTTGTTGTCTGTCGAGATTCTGCCCTTAAAAGCTACTTAATTTCAATGAAATGAATGCAGGCGATCAAAATCAAAATACACACGACTGAATCGCTGATAATCGACAACAAATAGTGAGAAATTGAAAATTATGGCATACGAACTCTAACTGTAAATTGAAATTAATAAAACAACGATTAATAAAGGACGGACAAGCATTTTGATTACAATTCTCAATTCCCAGTCAATTCTGTATGAATTATAAATTGAACATGGTTTCCTTTTAGAAAAATCATATTCAAATGAAGAGAGGATAAATTAAAATTTTAATTTCAATTATAAAGAAGAAACAGTTTAATTTTTACATTGGATTCCACAATATCGGTTATATTAACCATCGCTTTAAGGAAGTATATAAATATATGAACCGTGCAGATGTATTTAAGCAATTAATTGAGTAACTTCATAGTTTAATTAATAAAGTAACGATATAATCACACGTACACAATCTCAGTTTCCTTTTTATATGTATAATAGACTTTTTTACCTTATATATGACTCTTATAAGGACTCGCAATAGACTTTTCCCTCTAATATACCAATCTTATATGGACTTGCAATCTTCATTTCATACAATCGAACGTCTGTTTATTTTATAAACCGATTAAATATACCAAGTTACCATTTAAGGGCTAAAAGTAAATCAGATCAATAAAACTTTATTGATTTGGCATTTAGAAGGTATAAAAACTTGACTTTAAAAGGAATATCGTAGAATACTACTTTAAAAGGCATGTATTGCTCAACAAAAACAAAACTAATTGAGAATTTCCAGTTACTGTATAAATTTAACTAATGTCATACTTTAATGTTTAACTTAATCATTACAATTATAATAATCATCAAATCGTTATTCTACAAATCAAATGTAATTACAATGGTTCCACCTAACATATGGTCATTCGATAGAGACCAGTTTAGTTAATTTTATTTTACGATTCTTATTGTTGTTGTCTACTGCCGTAGAGAATTGCAATTAAAACCTGAATGCCTCGTTTTTATGGATTTTTACTGGGATTTTTAACTGAGTACGAGTACCTTTTGAAATACCCTTTGAAACAGCTACAAGTAGGTTAAAAACTACGTTACGTGGGCGCATTTAATGGATATCTGGTACTGAGTAATATTTACATTGTTAAAAAAATTACTAAACTTGGTTGATAGCTCAGTGTTCTCTAACGTTTAATTGAAGTTTCAATCATGCTGAAGATGTTCTCCCTCTCCATCTGCAGTTCTTCTTTCCTTTCTCCCCACCTAACATTGGTTAGGATCGAAACAGTCTTGCATTATGTATGTACGTAGCTCATCTCTCACTCGCTGGTTGTGAGATACATACGTTGCTTGTGGGCTAAATCTTGAGCTAAACTACCTTTTTATAACTTGTTTTCTTCTTATACGTTTTCATCTGGCAACGTATGGCTCGGACTGACTCAAATGTTACTGCTTCTGTTGCTGCCGCCGCTGATCGCAGTCGCTAGCTTTAGCTTTGGCTTTGGAACTTCAAAGTCAGTCTGATTTTGGTGCTTGCTCGAAACGTACGACATTGTGGAAAAAACGAAAACAAAACGAAAAATACTAAATACGAAAAAAATAACTAAATAAACCGATAAGTGCAGATTTGTTATCGTTGGACGTAAACGTTATTGCCTTGTGATATACAATATATTCTTAAAAAACAAAATCAACTAAGAGATTAATATCTCAAGTGCTAGGAAAGGAACAAAACAAATTAGCCATAAAAGACAATCATAAAACCTTTACTAAAGGTCGTGAAAAGGAGATAATCACTTGGTTAGTATATTCGTTGGATTTCCCATTTAATTGCTAGGAATCATGTACGTAAAGCAAGCCACTAAAGCAGGATCTTAAGGCGAAGAAACATATGCTCAGCAAAGCTACTTTAAGATAGAAGATTAGCATCAAAAGTTGTGCTGATCAGCAAAAGTAATTTGAAACTAAGCAACACTTGCTGCAAGATCGAAATAATAACAGGTTGTTGAAAGTGCGAGTTGTTTGGGAATCGTTAGACAATTTGTGGTTAAGATAACATCCATGGAGTTGAGGGTTAGGAACTAAATTTAAATTCGTTACAAGTTATAATCGATCGATCTGTCGTACTGTAACTCGTTATGCAATTGAGAACGGAACTCGGAACTGTTCACCACAATTTGTTAACAGGAAATTATTATTATCTGTGAACATGTAATAGTTATTAATATCTTTGGAAGTACTCAATATTGCAATTATTATTATTAATATCTTTAGAACTTGTCCAGTTTCAATTGCATAGTTTTTCCCCTCTCTCTCTCTCTCTCTTATTGATTTATACTTCCTTTAGCTGTTTAATTGATTATCTACATTATGCAAAACGATTTTATTGTGTGCATAAATTAGAATGGAGGAAATATACTATACATAGTATAGTATCGAGAAGATCGATCTCTCTTATCGATGCTGTTGACACCGTGTGTAGAGTGATTTGCAGTTGTTTTTGACAATTCGAAGGCGCCATAAGAAACTACCATTCAACTCTTTAGAAACTCTTTTAGAAATGACGTCATTGTCAATCGTGGTCGGTCATCATGTATTACGTAGACTCATGTCCACAAATTTCGTTTGCGTAATTCGTCAAGTTCACAAACGACCACAAGATCTTTGTTATTGTCTCAGTACTCAATTCAGTCAAATCAAAAGAAATAAATAAGGTCATTAGATAGAGGCATCAGTTCAAATAGATTCTAAGGCACTACATTTAACTATTTAAATATTGCAGTAAATAATCAAGAGGTCAGACAATTGTTATTATTGTCGTTGTTAGTGTTGCTATAATTGAATTTGTTTAAATTAAACTGTAGATTAGAGCAGTTGTCTACAATTTTAAAGGTTAACATTTACAATATTGTCTATATTTTATTATAATATTAGAAGTTGTTCCGGAAACATGTTTGTAGAATTTTTGTATGCAAATTAAGAGCTCATGCACTTTGACGAATATAATTTCGATAATTCTCAAAAGTCTACAGTGTGATATATTGCAAATGTGTATATGTATGTATTGTATCTTTAGTTTTTATTATTATAACTTTAAACTGACCCATTGAACATTTTCGATGGGGATCCTTTGAGCCTCTTTTCTCTGAATCATTCTTGGATGCTATGCTCAGCTTTCTATGTTGGGTCCATATTAAGGAATGCTAAAATCGCTTTAAGATAACAACATGCAAATAATAGGTTAACTAAACAGAATAGTTGAATTAAACACGTCTCATTGAAGTGATCTCAAGCAGAAAGATTCAGAAGATTCGGCAACCAACAACAACTGCTCCATTAAAACAGAGACATGACAAATCGCAAAAAACTTAAAATATCGCATATAATTTGTCCCCCAAAACTGTTTGTCAGTTAAAAATCAAACACTGACATACACGCCTCATACGGGAACACGTCGACTATGTGCAGAGTTCTCACTCGTAGTGACACACGTAGAGATACGTCCATATATTGTATTGTATATCTATTCGTATATATGGTAAATACGCACAGACACGCTTACGTACAGACCGCTGCTCCACTGTTTGTATGTTTCGGAGCAGGTAAACAACAATACGAAAGCAGTTTTATTTTCAAATAGAATCAATTTAGCGAGGTGATGATATCACCTCCAACTTTGTATTTCGTATTAACAATAACTTTATTTTTATTTTACTGTTTTAAAATAAGGTTTTTTTTTGCCGTAGATTAAGACAGTTAAAATACTCCTACATCTATTTATTGCATGTCTGTCAACTTCGTTTTGTCTAAAAATAAATTGATTAATGATAAGGAAATGTCAAAGGTTTTTACTAAACCAATCTAAAGCTTTCGCCGATATTCATTTTAATAATTAATCAAAGTTGTTTGAAAAATAAAATTGTCCCGAAAAATTACATCTTTGAAAAAAGGTTCCAAATCAATTGTTTTTCGAAATTTCTGATTTGAGAAAATGCCAAATAAAGTAAAAACCTACTTGAGATAAAGGAATCTTAGGATTCAAATTCTGAAGGTTGGAATTCTTTAAAATACTCAAGTTGAACGATGATACTTTGACGAAGAAGCATCGAAGTCATAGTCGTTGTGTACGACTAATGCGACGCGACTGATGCAACACGACTAACGCCGTTTTCATCGCGCAATTCACGAGTGCGCTGCGATTAATTCAACAGTCGCAAAATAAACTGTGTGCAACTTGGATGAGACTAATGTGAACAAATGGCATCAGGAGATGCTGTCCTGGCAATTAAAATGTTCCTAATAGACACTAAAAACTTGCGTTAAATAGGATTACGTACAAATATAGAGTTTTATCACTAAAATTTGTATATATCAATTGGAAATACTTATATATATATTATAATATAACATATATTATAAGACATACTGTACGTATCTCAACTCTGTTTGCTTATAACCAATTTGATGGCAACTTTTTTGCGATTCGTATGAAATGACGACATATTGAAGAAATTAGCGCGGATATTTAATACATCCAACCAAAGTCTAAACAAGGCCTTAATCTGTAAAATCGCGATCGCGTAGGTTGGCGTCACATCATTCGTTGCATTTCGCCAACATTTTATAATGTAGTCAATAATTTGCAATAATGTGACCACTACAATGAATCTTACACAATCAAGGACATGCAACTGTTGTCCGTCTCTCACCAACATATGAACAAATTTATACTTAATATATAAGAATATATCATTTTATATGTACGAGTATGTATATACAGTATATTGTATATTAGTGGTGATACTCTAAACGTTAGTTCAATGATGATGTGGGGAGATTCGGTCATGCATTTGAAGCCATTCGTAATAATTAATTTCAATTGATTTCAACTTGATTTTCAGTGGCACCAAACCGAGGATATAGATCGCCGCAAAGAAATCCATTCACATCTGTATCAGTTACGCGAATCACGTTTACGAGATCTATACAACGAAGACAGCGCTATAATGGCCGATCATCGGAGTTTCGGTAAAGATCTATTGGCACCATGTCATGGCGATTCGCTGGTGGATCAGAGTTTCCAGAGTCTAAAATCGAAGGAAGTGCGTGATTCCATGAGTCCCACGCATGATATGCAATTTCATTCACTCAGCTTGAATCATCCGAATTCCACTGGTTGGGATGTGCAAAGCTCTTCGGAAGTCAGCCCCGATGGACGGGCACGTCGTTCAGAAACGATCGCCAAGACGGATGGTAAGTCCAGAGTTGGGTTCTTTTCAATTTCATCAATTCATTTAAATTAAAATCAGATTTAACACACATACGAACATTACATACATAAGTACATTGAATACATTTTGTTTTAGCTTTACTCCCCTTAATTTTTCGATTTGATTTTATTTGTATACATAATTTTTTTGATTTTATACATAATACTTGATTTGCAGGAGTTGAAAAAATTAACGGTGGAATTGCAGCTTATGAAGGACATAATGAGCAGCGTTCCAGTGCCTCACACGAGGGTGACGATAAGAATTTCGTCAAAAAAGCTTCGGAAAGCTCTAATACTCATTTGCGGGAAAATGTTGTAATCGGCGATCTGAACTCGGGACGTACTGAAATAAAAAGTAGCTCGAAAACTTCATCTTCATCTCAAATGGTCTCATCATCATCGACGGTCTCTCATGATGCTCAGCCACATGAGAACAACTACTTAACTGAACATCAGCGCCTTGAGCAACTACATTTACATGAACAGCAACGACAACGCCACCAGCAGCATCAAGAACATCTAGAAACCAGAAGAATCGACCAGACCGACTCAACTCAGCATCACCAGCAACAAACAAGCGAGCAATACAACCGCAATACGAATCGGGCTTACGAAGACAATAAACACTACATCGACATGGATAAAGCTTCTCCGGAGTATCAACAACGGGTCCAGTACTTAATGGCCCAGGAGGGCGAAATCGTTTCAAACACCGTTGAGTATGTAAAGCCCAATGTAAAGTTGATCACTACCGTTAAACGCTTACCTGACGGTATTGTTGTGAGAAATAAACGTTACGAGACGGAAGAGTTGGAACCATCTTCAGATTCAACACATCAGCGTCTGGTATCGAAGGAATTGAATCAAACTAATAAGCAAACCACAACGGAGCGTCGTGTCCAAGAGCAGGAAAATATTCATACGCGATTGCAAAATACTCGTGACACTGAGACTAGTCGACGAGTTACGCCCACAAGTCGCCCACGGGAAGATAGTACTGATTTTGTGGGAAAAATTCAACCTAGCCCAGTGGTACAGCCTCACAGATTTCCCGGTACTCAATCATTGGATACTGTAAAAGAGGACGTATCCAACATCTCAACATATTCATCTGTTCAGAAGTCAAGTAAACGCTTCTCAACTGAAACCACATCTGAGACCATCGAAGAAATTGAAGATCGTCCATCCAGTCAGTCTTCTAATAGGCCAGTTAGTCGTGAACCCAAAGATTTCACTACGCATGGCTTTCCGTCGGTACGTCCAAACAAACCTACTCAAGAGTTCCCTAACGAGAGACCGCAAGTGGGTAGAGAAGATCATCGGAAACCCCAGGACTTTACTACGCATGGCTTTCCGTCGGTACGACCAAATCAGCCTACTCAAGAGTATCCAACCGGAAGGCCTCAGGTTGCTACAGAAGATTACCGTAATCCTCCTAATGCTCAATCATTAAAAAAAATTAGCCCTGAGTTTGTTCCAGTCGATGGAGAGGTCGTTGTTGTATCTGAGACGAAGAGTAGTTTAAAGCATAAAACGAATATGGAACGTGTTGTAGAAACAGAAGTTGTTAGGGATCGAGACTATCCTACGATGGAGACAAAGCGTCCCGTAGATAATAATACCAGGCCCGATTTTTCAACACATGGTTTTCCATCTGTAAGGGAATCAACGAACAGCTCAAAACAAAAAACGAATATGGAACGTGTTGTAGAAACAGAAGTTGTTAGGGATCGAGACTATCCTACGATGGATACAAAGCGTCCCGTAGATAATAAATCTAGGCCTGATTTTTCAACTCAAGGCTTTCCCTCTGTAAGAGAACCAACAAAGGAAACATCACATTCAGTAAACGTAACGCGTCCGTCTGAAAATAATGATAATAAACCTGACTTTTCAACTCATGGTTTCCCATCTGTTAAAATGGATTCTCCACTAAGAGAACCATCACCTTCGGTCGACAAAATGCGTCCATCGGAAAAGAATGCTAAACCCGACTTCCAAACTCATGGCTTTCCATCGGTTAAGGAATCTTCGCCATCTCATCCCACCAGTCCACGTCAATCCCAACCTCGTGCGGATTATTCAACAAATGGGTTTCCCTCGGTGAGGGTGCCCAACAAGGAATCACCAGTAAAGGGCTATCAAAATGTGAAAGAAGTTCCAATTGTTGTAGAAAGACAAGCGCCATCGTCCACTCAGCGTAAACCGCAAATTCCAACATCGAATGTTACCTCAGTTAGGAAACAGAGTACTTCTACTGAAACTAAGGTCACGACTGTGCGCAAGGAGAAAGAGGTTGACGCAGCCCATCGCGCTTTTGCCGCGTCTCTGCGCAGTTCCTCACCGGCCGAGAGTATCAGACGTGATAGCAATACGGACCAGCGTTATTCGCCACGCTCAAGCGCACCGTCAAGCAGGGCATCGAACAGACGTGACATGCGAGAGGGTTCACATGACAGCTTAGCTGCATCGGAAACAAGTCGCATCAGCTCGAACACTGTCACACGTCCGTCTCCCAGCAAGAGTGTTGGTAAGACCACGGTAACTAAGCATACGGTCACTAAAACTATGGACACGCCACAGCGATTCACAAAGTCGGCGTCGTCATCGCCGTCACCATCGCCATCGCCGTCTCCGGCCAAGACAACCTCATCGCCTACAAAGGTTAAAAAAGCAGCAGTCGATGTGCCACTATCAGGTACGAAATAACCTTCCATTAATTAGTAAAATAAACGGATATTTATCCTTCAGAAAATCAGATAAATATACCAGCCGCAAGCAAAATTCCCATTAACGAACCACTAACCACCACAAAAACCCAATATTTAGCGAATGACGCCAGTTTCCTCGGAAACGAGGTTGTCGAGGAACCCTGTATTAAGAAACATTTCTACCTACTAGGTCCGTCCGACAAATCCACATCGCCTCCATCTGTCGGTAAGAACACAAAAACAACTTAACAATCTCCAAGCACCACTAACATCAATAAGCCACAACTTCAACAATTAACATCATGGCGTTTGCACAAATACTTTCGGTTTTAAATTCTCTATATAATATCTGCTGCCTGAAACTTTCCGCTATGAACCTCTGTATTTTAACTGCATGGTTAAATAACAGTAAAAAGTAGAAACAAATATCGTAAGAATGAAAATCATACAAATACTAAAAACACAGAGCCGCCCACACAAACTATTGAAGCCGTTCATTCAATGAGACAATCAACCAAATTCAGGAACTGTAAAACCTGAAGTACAGTGTCATAATTAAACGGTACTCCAAGCGACAATAATTGGCCATGACGTGATGTAGCAAGTAACTGAGAAACATGAGCTGAATGGTTTGTAATAAACTAACCATTAAATTATAATACATATATGTATATCGTCTAACTAAATTTAACACAGTAGTTTGAGCGTAACTAATCAATTAATTCGTAGCTGTTCAAATTTTATTCAAACATTGTCTTGTAATGCATCGTTTGCTGTAATTCAATTAAACAGAAAAGTCACCAATTTCACCAACATCTAGTAGTAAAACTCGCACATTACCTAAAAAGCAATACCCAGTTAGAGATGACTTATCGGAAGGTAATTCAGAGATTATTGACGATATAACCTACCCATCAGATAGCGAGGTATCTGTAGAGTATGTGAACCATCCAGATAGTCACAATGTTACGCAAGATTTCATAGATACGAAAACCATTACAAGGGAAACAACTTTTGAAAAATCTGATGATCATGATAATAAGAAACCAATGAAAAAAGGTCCTCAATCAGTTATCAATAAAAATCCCAGCATTTTGAGTTCACCAATTCACGGAGGAGTGACAGGGGAAGATAATCTACTCAGACACACAAAGACGCGGTCTCATCAAACAAAAGACGTCAAAAGTTTAGCTGACGACTTCATTACCAAGGAAAGTATTAGGGAACCTTACCCAGATGGTGAATTGCCGGATGGTGCGTTTATATCAAAGGAAGACGAAGCGGAAACGGACAAACCTAGGTCACCAACATACAAGAAAAAAGGCTTAAGTCGCCATGAAACTTTTGAAGAACGTTGTCGTCAAATTCTAGGAATGGAAGATTCTGGAGACACTCAAGGAACTTATAGTCCACGCAAAGATATGGAACCCGTCGTTACTAAACAACCAAAAGAAGTTAAACCGGATCTGAATAGACAAACTACAGCAGATCAGTTTGAAGTTCGTATCGAAGATTGCGAAGATGATGAGACAAATTATCTTAATGAGCCTTCGTATAGAAAACCAAATAATGAAGTGCCATTAAAACCAGTATCAAAAGACAATGAAGCAGTAAAACAAACCCAACAGTATACACAAAAGGATACAAAGGAGACTACATTGAAGTCAAACAAGAAAACCGATTTTACAGAAACAGTTCCTCTGGCTACTATTCCCAGCTCAAAGTCCCCCGAATCCTCGACTACATTCATTGAACACGAGAAAAAGAGAATGGTTACACGCTCAAGTACATCACCGGAACGCCCGATTATATCCCCGGAACGTGTAACAAAACCTACCGGAAGAACTTCTCAGGAAGTTCCTGCATCCAGTAAATCTCAGAAACCATCTAGAGGTCCACATGATAAAGCAATTCCTAGACCGATCTCTCATACTGCTGATGTCCGTGATATTAAACATGATGTAACTGAATATGACTCTGAAATTTGTTTAGAGGAGGAGCAGGACCTCAAGGAACAAAGAAGTCATCATACAAGAGAAACCACTCAAACGTCATTGAAATCTTTTGATTCCTCAGTATCAGAACAAACCAGAAAAATTTCGCCTGAACGTAAATATCCGTCATCTCCTAAAGCTCCACACAATAAAGTAAAGACCACAGAAGAGGTCGTTACCATTACTACTGAAAAAAAAGTCCCAAAAGATACTAAAGATTTCCCCAAAAACACTTTAGAAGACTATAAACCTGATATATCTCCTGGGTATGATTCGGATGACAGTATTAGAGAGAATCAGGAAACGATTCAAATCAATCGGGAACGGGATTACAATAAAACAACAAAAATGGCTCATTCGACCACGAAGTCTCTTCACACATCCGTTTCTGATCAAAGCAGAACGTCTTCCCCAGAACATAAATATTCTCCAGAACGCAAACATACTTCAGACATTCGTCATTCACCGGAACGTAAGCAAACTCCCCAAAGAAAGCATTCTCCGCAAAGTAAACATTCGCCAGAACAGTCTCCAGAACGTAAACACTCTCCAGAACGTAAAAACTCTCCAGAACGTAAACACTCTCCAGAACGTAAACACTCTCCAGAACGTAAACACTCTCCAGAACGTAAACACTCTCCAGTTCTTAAACACTCTACAAACCGTGTATCTACGGAACATTTGAGCAATGAAGTTTCGAAAAAGGTTGAGACAACTTCAAAGACTCTTAATATGTACATAAATGAAGAACGCAGAACTAGTTCACCAGAACGTAAAGAACCTTACGAGACTCTTCCGTCATCAGAACGTAAGCATACTCCACACAGCAGGCAATCTCCACAACGACAACATTTACCAGAACGCAAACCATCTCATGACCGTTACCATTCACCTGAAAGCAAACAATCGCCAGAACGTAAGCATTCGCCACAACGTGAACATTTGCCTCGACGCGAATTAATCCCACAACAAAAACATTCTTCTACAAGCAATCAGACAACGCATAACAAAATAGAATACAAAACTTCAATTGAACGTAAACCTTTATCACAGCCTAAAAATTCCCCAGAACGTAAACAGTTTCCTGATAGCAAAACAATTCCGCAACGCAAATCTTCACCAGAACCTAAACGTTCTCCCGAAAGCAAATGCTCACCAAAACGTGAGCATAAATACTCTCCCGATCGTCGGCATTCTCCTGAAGTTCAACATCGTAACAACCAACAATATTCTCCTGAACGTAGGCATTCTCCAGAACGTCGACAATCTCCTGAACGTAACCATTCTCCTGAAAATCGACGTACTTCTAAACCTCAATATTCTCCTGAACGCCAATACTCTCCAGAACCCACGTATTCCCCGGAGCGTAAAAATTCTCCTGAACGTAGACATTCTCCGGAACCTCAATATTCTCCTGAACGTCAATACTCTCCTGAACGCACGTATTCCCCGGAGCGTAAACATTCTCCTGAACGTAGGCATTCTCCCGAACCACAATATTCTCCTGAACGTCAATACTCTCCTGAACGCACGTATTCCCCGGAGCGTAAACATTCCCCTGAACGTCAACATTCCCCTGAACGCAAACGTTTGCCAGATCGTAGACGTTCCCCGGAACGTCCACATTCTACTGCGACCAAACAGTCACCACAACGTTTGTTCACATCTGAAATTAAGCATTCGCCAGAACGCAAACAATTGCCGGCTTCTAAACCTCGTCCAGTGAACAAAGAGACTAAAAAGATCAGTTCTCCTGCTAGAGAAAATTATCCTGAATCAGAGAAAAGATCCTCTTCACCAACTATATCGAGCACAAGAAAAGGGCAAAAACCTTATACAACTAATGCAGATCAAAAACTTCAACCTAAGAATGTACTAACATCCTTCGAAAGAGAAACCAGTGATAAGGCTCGTACTGTAGTTACAAAAAATACGTTTAAGACAACTTCCAACTTGAGAAATGAATCTAATTCTATGAGAAAAACCACATCATTCGAAAAAATAAGTCCAAATACTGAAAGGCAAAAACCAATAACGCCTTTAAAGTCTCGTAAGCCCAGCAAAGAGAATGTACCAACATATAAAACAATTACAACAAAAACCATAACGAGACAACCAACTACAGAAGATTTAGATGCCAAAACGACCCGTACTGCCAGCCCCTCACCCTCAACGGAACGTCGTCGATCCAGTAACATATCCGTCCACACTGAAATTGTCATAGATCATTCGGGTCCCAAATCTCCCAAAATTAAAGACACATCACGCTCTAGCAAAACCGACGAGGATCTCATAAACAGTCTCCAGTTTCAGAAAACTAGTAAAAAGGTTTCCGTAACAGAAAGAAAAGAATCTGCTCCAGTTTATCGAGTTACACGCAGAGATAAGGATGCTAAAATGTCACGATCAACAAGTGAAAAGGTTATTAAGAATGCAACTACTAACGTTAAGAAGACGGGAACAAATACTTTACAACCAACCACTGTTTCAAAACAGGATCGTCGACCCAACAAGTGCTTAACTACAAAATCAATAAATCTGTCGACTATGGATAGTATGGTGAATAGAAAGGATGTCGAAAATGTTGTCATTGATATACAACATGCTAAGAGTTCGCGGGAGCCATCTCCTGACAAAATTGTCCCCACTCCCGTTTCCACTGAGGTAGATACCGGAAGACCTCGTTACCCTGATGTGGTACAAGAGCCCGAAGATGAGCCACGTAGAAAGCCGGTTGTAAAAAATATTCCTATTTTCGAAGAGGAGACCAATGATTTTATTGGTTGTCAAATAGTTGAAGTCAATATCAATAAAGTTACAGAGAAGGACCGAACTGATCGCAACGATGAGATCTTAGATAGTCCAACCGTAGAAGCACCCAAAAGCCTTGATTATCAACAACCTGAGGGAATTGAAGATGTATGCTTATTGAGTGTACACGACAAGGTATCAAAGTTTACTCTAACGGCTGAGGAAGAAAAGAAACCAAAACCTTCGGGGAAGTTCTATAGGGAGATTGATCGATCACAACATGTTCCTGAAGATGACGAATGCTTACTTACAGTTGATCAAAAAGTCAATAAATTCCTAAAAACAGCAGAGAAGATAACCCATGAAACATTTACATCATCGAAGGAAATTGAGCGTCCGAATTATGGTCCGAATTATGCTCCTATAAGCGACGACGAATCCTATTACAATGAATCCAAGCTCGCAGTTAATAAATCCAAAACACTGGCTGCCACTTCGCCGCAAAAGTCACCGGAATTAGTTGCTAGCATTGAAAAACAAATTTCTCGTCAAACGGAAGTTGAACACAAGCCAGATAAAAAACCACGTGAAGAAAGTTCTCCTACACAGTGGTCTAATACAGAAACAGTTCATAAGTCGGCAGAAATTGAAGATTTATATAAGAATGATAGACGCAGAATCCGAGATGAAGATGAACTTTCCGAAGAGCTGGTTCCAATGACTAAAACACATACAACATCCATCGAGATGAAGCGTCAAAAAGATATATTATCTAGGGCTTCAATATTCGATGATGAGAACCGCAAACCTAGAGATCAAAAGCAACATCCTAAGAATGTAACTCAGAAACCCATTAACCCAAGGGCGACCGAAACCACTTCACAATACAATAAGTCCCCACAAGTTTCTGAAGATCTGGTCCCGATGACCAAAACACATACAACATCCATCGAGTTGAAGCGTCAAAAAGACATATTATCTAGAGCTTCAATATTCGATGACGACAAGCGCAAACCTAGAGATCAAAAACAACATCCGAAGGAGGTTCCTACAAATGTAACTCAGAAACCATTGAACCCAAAGGCGACCGAAACAACTTCCCAAAACATTAAGTCCCCACATCGCAAATCAGTGGATCAAAAACAATCTGTCGACGAAGTACCAAAAAATACAACCAAATATAATGAAAGAGATCGCAAAAATGTTTTCGCTACAAAAGTTTCAAATGTTAAGCAGAAATTTGAACCGCTAAATCAAAATGTGACTGGTATTCAAAGTACACGGAAAGAAAAACAAGAGCATAAAGAAACTGATTACGAATATGCGGAAACAACCGAATTGAACAAAAAGACGAACATTCGTGAACAAGTGCGAAAAGATTATACAAACAAAACATCACAAGAAAACAATTTCCCCGATAATAGACCAGGATCACCAATGAAAAAACCAAGTTCGGGATACAGTAAACAACCCCAGGTGTTGCCGACTTCTTCTCCTCAGTACCCAAGTGTGACAAAAACATTTGTTTCCAAAACTAACGAGCGTATGGTAGAGTATGTTCCAAATGAACCCATTTCTGATAGCGAAGAAATTGAGCAATTCGAGGAAGATGCTGAATACAGCATTTCATTGTCGAGACAGAGTCCCTGTGGTGATAAACCAGGATCGCCTTCTAGGAAACCACATTCGAGTGTCGAACACCCGAAACAAGCACAATTAGTTTCACACTCACTTACGCAATCACATAACAAAAAAGTAGCCACTTCTAAAACCTCTGATCGCACAGTAGAACACACACAAAATAAACTAAGCTCACGTAGAGACGAAATTGAACAAATTTCAGATTCGCCAGTTGAAAAGAAACCCATACAGGGTAAAGTTAACCTCTCAACCGAATCGGTTGCAGCACGTAGGAATTTGTTTGAGAAGGGTACCGGGGCGAAGCCGAACAAATCGTCTGGCCCAACTAGGTCAGATAACACTATGCCGCAGCAGGGGCGAAGACCATCGTACATGGATCACACGAAAAGTTCTTTGGAGCACATTAGACGAGATTCACTGGAAATAAATAAGAGTCATTATTCGCGACGAACTTCGATGGAAGAGGAAAATTATTATGACCAAAAACCAAACTCGGCGGTAAAATTTGTGATTCCCCAGCAAAGTCACAAGGAAATCAAACCGGATGCAGAAGAAATCAGTATTGAGGAAATTTTCGACATACTTGTACTTGAGGAGATGCTAGAAACTGTGACATCTTACGATCTGAGAAGGAGAATACGTGCCCAGATTCGTTTAGTCAAGAAGAATATGCAAAATTTGATCACCAGTACCGATTCGGAAATACGCACATTTGAAGAACAGCGGGTTTCTACAAAGGAGAAAACAGCGGGACGTGTTGTAGACAGGACAACTACAAACTCAAAGAACCGTGATCGTAGTAGTAGTCCAAAATATACGCCACGGGGTACCAGTAGCAGTCCCACACCGAGACGTAGACCCTTGGAAACAGAGGAGCCAGAGATGGTACACTGGCAGAAAAGTGAAATAACCGACCATTACACCGATGAACAAATTGACAATGCGTACGAGGAGACATCAGATCGAATGGAGCGAAGAAGTCCAGAAATGGTGCCCAAAAATGCAAGTACGTCGGTGCGTTCAGGAACGCGTGTACACGTGCAAAAATCTACGAAGAGTGACTATAATATAGCACCACAGAAACCCAGTAACGCAGCTGTTAAAGAGCCAAAGTCTCCCATTTGGACAGACCGAAAGAATGTGTTGAAGAATTCAAGCAAATCCCCAATAAAAACAACTACTTCGACAAGCGGGCGCAGCAGTAATTTAACGAAAATAACTTCGGCCACAAGTCAACAGCGCAATCAAGTCGAAGACTCCATCATTTCTAGCTACGGTATCGGTCCAACTGACGAAAATGGTCTGCCACTATTTGGAATAAAGGCTCTGAAAAAGAAACCTCAACAAACCCAGCCCAGTGAAACAACTGAGGGTAAGTTTGAAAAATCTGTATTTTTAAATTTTAAAGTCTAAAACATAGTATATATTTTCTTTCTATTAAATGGTATAATATTTAGAAGTCACGGGTTATGTGGTTGAGGAAAACTATTATGCTGACAATAAAACTCAACCGATTGTGAAACGTAAGGAACTCATATATTCAACAAATGCTGACGAACTGGAAAAAATTCAGAGGAAGCTAGATTCTGAAGCGTCTTTGACAAAAGGCACTCGTCAACAAGTCGACAGGAAATACGTAAGATTTGAATATTAGTAAAAGCTGTAATCATTCTATTAAAAAGGATGGTTGTACTTTTTGTAGACGAATGCGGCAATCCGAGAAAGCGCCATGCCACGTCATGACACAACCGACGAAATGTTATCGTCCACAAAATATGTCAGACGCGGATCAGTCAAAGAAATGAGCGAGAAATTCATACGTAAAGAATCATCACAATCTATTACGGAGAAAAGTAGCAGCAGTTACCCAAAAGCAGGTCTCATTTTAAGAACAAATTCGCGTTCAGGCGTAATGGACGATGGTGGTAAATAATAATAATAATAATAATAAAGTTATTATATTTGTTTTAAAATTTCTATTACATTCAGATACTGCAGAAGTACGGCACAAAACCGAAAGAAAGACATACGATTTGCGTTGCAGTGATGAGGAAGATGCCAACGATTACGATGGCGTGGAATACATGCGTGAAGCGCGCTCTTCTCGCATCGCCAAGGAAAGTGAAAGCGAAACTGAATCGGTGAATATGCGAAGGGAAGTGAGGAGAAGTGAGAAATCGACCAGATCATTTTTGAACAGCAGCAAAGTAGTAACCGGAGTTGATGATGTACTGGAACGCATGCGAAATGCTGATAATGGTAAAGAACATCAGGTTAATACGTTTAGTTTGGTTCTTAAATCCTTTCTCTTTATTATTGCAGTGGAAGAAGATGGTGACACACCGGAAGATCAAGAAGCACGAGCTTTACTTAATAAATTTCTCGGTGCTAGCGTTATTATGAGTGGTGTCGAAACAATTCTACCAACGAAACAAACGAAAATGGATGCGAGTAATGAGCGTAGCAACTTCGATAAACAACAGGTAAAAAACACGAGACCAGCTACAGAAATATTTCACTTAAATAAATATTTAATAATAATGTATTATGAATGAAGTTTAAGTAAAATTTTACACACATTTTTCGAATAGAGTACTTAAATTTCAAGACATTGATAATGCATTATTATCATTTGAAATTTTTGTTCAAATTCCTTTCTATCTAAAAACTCCTGGTTGTAAGGAATGAACAAATACTTTAAAATTCGTTTTCACAAAAGTTGGCGCACTCATTTGTGAGAATGAGATGAATTTTACTCTTACCAAGCAGTTTCTTTTTTAGCTTGTTTCTTTGGCTCAAGATGGCCACCACTGTTGGCCATTCTTAAACAGGCGGCGGCAGTGCTTTCGCAGCGGTGGAATCGTTCAGTTCGTTTAGTTCTCTCCCAGAAAATGTAGGTTCATTCCGATGTTTCTGTAGAAAGCTATTTAATTAGAAAAGAAAAATAAAAGAAACAAAACGCAGTAGGATCTAAATATAAATTGGTACGATTCGGAATTTAATTAATGATCGCGTAGATGGTGATTTTTTATTAAATGTGAATTTATTTTTGTTTATTTAAAGTACGTAACAGCCAATTGGAATTCATGTCTGTTGAGTGTAATCAAAATTGATATAATGCAAATAATTTGATTGCTTTACACCTGCACATTTTCGGAATAGCTTCAGTGTGAAATCCTAAATCCCAAGAGGTTTTCGAAAATAGAACTGATCACACTGATATTTTTACATATAGCAAAAAAATCTACGTCTAGAGAGAGAGATATTTTTAAATCATATCTACATACATACATACTACATACATAAATTAGAACATCAAAAGAAAGGAGAGAACACAGAGATTTGAAAT
The DNA here is from genome assembly GCA_949629155.1 of Myopa testacea. Taxonomy (NCBI): domain Eukaryota; kingdom Metazoa; phylum Arthropoda; class Insecta; order Diptera; family Conopidae; genus Myopa; species Myopa testacea. The sequence continues at coordinate 3,905,728 of OX451345.1, read as the reverse complement.
TTTATTGCTTTTGATTGTACTCACTTAGTTCGGATTCGAAACACATTTAAAACGATTCGATTTTTATAGAAAACGGCTGCATCCACGTTCTGGAAATTAAATTTTAAGCGTGTGAACTAAATACTTTACTTTAAATAAAAGAAGAAAAAATATATATGTAAATACATTAAAATAACAAGGAAAAAAAAGAACGAATGAGCCTATATTTATATTCTATTATCAAGTAAAAAACGATTTCAACTGCAAAGACAAGTGTTAAAAATAAGTACTTCTAATTAAAGCACTACGCTGCGTTGTGAATTAAATTTTTTTAACATAGGTAAGAATTATTTAAATGAAATCGGTGCAACGAAAATTCTTGTATTGAAGTAACAATTATAACGATTATTTATGATTATTAATTTGCATTTAATTGGAATGATTAAATAGTAACCAAAGTGAAATGTACTTGGAATATTTTCTTCAATACAGAAAAAAAAGAAAACAAGTCGCCAACATTAAAATTAGACGTATCTACATTAAGGAATATTTTGCGTTATAGCCAAGTTTTCGCGTTTTCATTGCCACTCGTGACTACCAACAAAAGATTGCCATAAAACGAAGTTTGTTTTTCCTTTTCATAGTTCCAAGTAAAATTTATAAATATACGTATCTACGTACATTAATCGTATGTAATATTAAGTACAATACGTTTGCCTTTTAAGTAATTACTACGTATTTCGAAATTGATTATTTTTCTGCTGTAGTAAAATATTTAATTGATTTATTCTCGACTTCTCTGAAATATTGACTTGTGCGATTTTAATCTGTGCTGTTTTTGGATCAGAGATAGCAGACGAAATAAAATTTCTCAAAAATTCAAGTGTGTATTCTTCTACGTAGAGAGCCAAATTGATTTATGTCCAAAAATAGAATGCGATAAATGCGTGCCTTATGTTTGTTTGTTTGTTAATTTTAATTTTAAATGTGCCGAAAAACACTAAGCAAACGTTACCAAAAAAGGAAAAAGAAGATGAGCGAAAAATTGCTTTTGCATTGAATTATTGTAAAATGTAGCATTTTCTTTTCGAATTTCGAAACGAAGAGAAAACTACGCGAAATGACAAGTTAATTTATTTATCTCATTTCCGTAAATATTTCCGCAAATCAAGGATATACGTAGTTTTAGCGAAATATTTCTGTGGAAAAAATTTGTGTGGAAGTAACTAATATAATCGATCATAATTTGCAATAAATAATAATAAAACAATTAATAGAAATGAGATGAAACTATTTCTTCAACCTTCTCTCGAATAAATGAGCTTTAATAAGCTTTCTGGTCGTTTTTTCGAAATTCTATTTACTGTTAATTATTCGAAAACTAGTCGTCTGACTGGTAACAATCGTACTAATCTGTTCTAAGAAAATTGAAATTAATTGTTTCTTTAATCTATAACTTGATTAAATCTCGTTCTCGGTAAGAAAAATTAAGTGCTTGATAATAGAAATCATTCTAAGTCGCAGTAATACAAGAGAATTCAGTGTTTCAATATTTCCTCACCAACTAGTTTCAAGTTTAACGGGAAAATTCTTAGAAGTGATGACAGAAATTCAAGTTCAACGCTCTTAGATTCGAAATTTTCGAAAAATTTAGTTCAGTTGAATTTTTATACTTTTTTTGTGTTTTGCTTGGGTTCAATGGTATTCCTGCTCTTGTAATGCGTTGTTGTATCGTATGTTAGACTTTGTTCATTCTGTATTCATCCGAAAAAGCTAATAATAGAAATGAATTTATTTAACACATCACATTTACTTCTGTTTATTTATTTATTTTTCTCTGCTTTTCACTATATTCGGCAGGTTAAAACTACACGTGTAACCAAAACGATAAAATCTGGAAGCTCTTCTTCACCAGTTGCCCGTAAAACTTGTGACATTGAGGAGATCTGGGACGAAGAATTGCTGAAACAATTGGTAAGCAGAACCGTTTGCTTATTTCAAGATCCAAGACCCTTAATATTTTTCCTTAGCTTGAACAGGCTACAAGCTACGAGGAGCGCCGCATCATACGTGCTCGTTTAAGACAACTAATGGCGGAACGTGAAGGTATGTAATCCGAAGAAGTCCGACTTCTGGATCAGTACTTGGATTTCTGTATTGCAGCATATACTCGTAAATGATTATATACAATATATTGATGTGTGTGGTACAAGGAGGAATTTAACTTTGTTTCGTTTAACTTTCTAGATGCGATTTTCTAATATATCAGGCGCGTCTTAGTGGTCAACCCAGTAAAATTAGGTATAGCAACAAAAATATTTTTGTTATAGCTGTTTCTCCTATTTGTACCTTTTTCCCCTCGTTTATTTACGTAACGTTGTAACGTAAAGTCTCACATTCATTGCCATACAACAGTCGCTGTTCCATACAACAATCACAATCTGGCATAAAATCGGAATAAAACATTTTTGCTACTACTTTTTCTCTACTTCTACTACTACTCTAAATCTTCAGACGCAGTCCATTATTGTTCTCATGATTTGTGTTGTCTACTACAAATGTTAACAAAATTTTGACACATCATCAAGGAATTCTTTTTAACTAGATATCTATAAATTGTTTAGAGTCTAAGAACGTAGCCGCATCTGCTCAACTAGATGCCAATGAAGCTGATACTGAGAGTAGTGCCAGCGAGTACGAAGAAATAATCGAAGAGGTGACTGATTACTCGGATGCTGATGAAAACGTCGGCGAAGAGGTTGTCGTTTTAAGCGAAGAGAAAAAGATACTTCCTCCGAATCCTTCCCAGAAAGAAGATAAAACTACTGCCAGTACAGAACCCAACGCTTCTGTCGAGACACCAACTGAAGAGCCACACTTAAAAACAGTGGAAGCGAAAGAACCCCAGACACAGGAAGGTGGTAACTGCGAAGTGGCTGACAGTTCGGTACAGGGTGAGTCGCTCATGCCCTTGCTACAAGATTTACTGCATCAAAATATATCGCAAGCCGAAAAACCAGCCACTCAGAACAGCAGGGTTGAAAGTTCTTGCAAAAGTTTGAACACAAGAGCGAGTAAAAATATTGAAAGTAGTAACAGTAGTGAAAGAAGTAGTTTATCTGTGAGTGCAAATAACAAAACTAGCAATTGCAACACCACCACCAACAACAACAACAGCAACAGCGGGACAGACCTTACAGAACAGATCACAATGACGACGTTTACGGCCACCAAAGACAAACAGCACCCCGTACGGGATCAACTGACCATTCCACCCCGAGAGGACTCCGGCACCGAGAGCGGCGAAGATTTGCGACTCATTGCAGCCGGTATTCGTGATAAGTTATATCTGCAGAGTGACACAAATCTAATCCAGGAAGTGACCACAGCGCTTAACCGGCTGGAAAGCTCCTTGAAAGAGGGCAAGGATATTTCCTTGGACGAGAGGAAGCGCAACGCCTTGCTTGCGTTGGTGGCGCGTTTGCAGACTGGCTTAACGTCCCCGGAAAAACTCACCGATAGCCCCTTTACTAGCACAGGAGCTGACGCTGTTGACAATAACGATGAAACATCCTCACCGGAAGCTGATTCACAGCGTACGAATAGGCAACGTTTTGCCAAACGTCGCAATCGCAATAATCGACATACAGTCGGCGTCAGTCGTGAGGAACTGGAGGACGCCAGACGTTATATGGAAGATATGCTTTTAATGGAGAACATATCGACGTGTACAACGCCGGAGAGTGGCGTTGCGCAACCCACATGGTTTCCCATTGAAAAGAATGCCTCAAGCGGAGCGGTTCAAGCAGCCTCAAACTTAAGCCGACCAACTCAGTTTGTCTCAACTACACTGAAAAATGCCAATGAATATCAACGTACGGATCCGGTTAAGACTGCGAAATGTGAGGAAAATGTCCAGAGAAATACCAATAAACGCCCCCTCTCCGGAGACTATAGCGTCAGTTTCGCTGAACTGAAGCTACCGCAGAATGAGGTACAGTTTGAGAACAGCACGTATCGGCCTCAACCACGTGAAACCGTAACAGCGACTGCACGGGTCTTTTACAACAAGTCTCCTGACTTATTATCGAAAACAAACCGTTTCTCTAACAAAAAACTGCTCATGAAGAGAGCGAATACCATAGACATACCGAAGGTGAAGAACTACAATCCGGAATTCGAAACGGATTCCGATGCTGAAGATAAATCCTCAGGCCTAGGCTTGAAACGTGGCGTCCAGGTGAGTGTTAAGCAGAAAGTGCGGAATGCAGTGCCGCCTTTTGAGCCGAAAACGGAGAATGACCACAAGTTTTTGGCCTTCATCAATAAACAGAGTCCGAAGTCAGGACTAGGTTGGAACAACTCCAAGTCGGTTTCGAACTGGACAAACAAGTTCGGCAACATCAAGCACTCATTTGAGGTGGGTGCTGCGGCTGCAATGACGAGTGGGAAGCCACCACAAGTTCCCGGCCATTCTTACACTAACGCAGCGAAACAACATTGGCACAAACAGGTGCAGCAGCAGCAGCAGCATGCGTACGATGAAGCTAATGCTGCGAATGCAAGACTGCAGAAGAGTCAACAAGAGGCCACGGAACGAAAACGACGACTCGAGTGGGATCGCAAGGAGAGAGAACGCCAGGACAGGGATCGGAGAGAAAAAGAACATCTGGAGAGAGAGCGCTTAGAATTGAAGCATTTGGAGCAGTTAAGAAAAGAAAAACAACATCGCGAAAGAGTTGCACGCGAAACAGAGTACAACCAAAGAGAGTACCTGGAAAGGGACCGTGTGCGAAATGCTTCACCCCCGCAGCCACCAGTTAATAAATTCATTCATGCGCCACAATCGGTATTTAGACCAATAGAAAATGCTGAGCCACTGCATCAGAATTCATTTAAGCCAATAACATTTAATACTTCCAAATTCAACTCCGATTTCCCGCAATCCGATTTCCGGCAGTCTTCCCTGAACCCATTCAGAGGTGCGAGTTCCGCGACCACGTCACCAATTGGCATGCCCTGGCTTTCTAAACAGGAGAACAGCTCTATTTTTAAACAGAGGGCCAACAAGTTTGAAGAGAAGTCTGCTGGGAGCGTGCAAAATATACACCGGCACAATTCCTTGCGCTCTAACAACACCGCCCAACAACAGCCAGTGGAACAGTACCGCAAACGACCTTCCCTGCCCAACACATCAGAGCCCTATTTCAACTCTGGCAACTACCAACAGCTGCCAGGTTCCTTGTACTCAAATAGTACGCATGCACCCCCTCCAATAAACATTTCATTCACGTACGCCGATTATGCACCAAAATCGAGCATGAACTACCAAAGTTATCCCTGCCTGCCGACCGCTGTCACAAATGATCACCCACCGAGATCACGTAACGATTCTTTAACCGACCCGCTAGCAGAACCGTTAGTTTTGTCAACTGCCAAGCCGCTCTACAGCCCTCAAAGAGATGCTTCGCAAACGTATGCTCCGAACCCCTATCAACGGCAATTCGACTACGCCAGCCCCATGGATAGTTCACCCACGAGTCCGAGTTTCATATCCAGGCCACCGACAGATTGCACCGATGACGATCTAGACTCCGACAGTAACGTAATGGAATATCGTGTACAGTCAAAGGTCATGGGAAGACCGCAGGCTCAGAAAGCTGTAACCGTTGGTCGCAGAACGAACCACGTCAGCGATGATGAAGTGTATGGCAAGAATTCGCGCGCCGCAAGAAGCTTGCTGCATACTATGAAAAACATCGGCAACAATGGAACTGAACAGAAAGCGATCAGCAATCGGCCGGAATCTGCAACATCACCAAAAGTGTGTCTCTCTCCCGATGGCAGATCGTATCAAGCCCCCGTTGTGAACCCGCTATTTCCGCAACTCACCAACTTTGAACTAAACCGAAGCCCGAGTTATGTCAGCCAGAACTCTACGAAGTCCATATCAATGCAATCATTGCCAACTAATTATCAGCAAAATCCAACGTATGACCCGGCTTCGAGTGATTGTTTGTCACAGTCGCGGCAGCTTAAAAACTCTGACCACTCAATTGGTTTATCACAAATGTCTAGCAATGCTCCAAAACCCTGTAGAAATGGCGAGAATGATTCTGGAACCAATTACAGAGAAGCTGGTTCCCGAATCTCACAATCTGATCCTACGACATCACAGCACGTGGACAACTTAAGGACTCAGGAACAGTTTTTGCAAGGGCAGAAGTTGAATAAAGATGCTAAACCCAGACCCGAAGTGCGGCCGAAGCCACTATTACCGCCACCTGATATGAGGACACAAACTTTGGTTAATTCAACTCGAGAAAATCAACCCCAAATGCAATCAACACAACTTCGTCCAGAACAGAAGCAACAACCGGCCGAAGAAGAGAATCAAAGACAGCAACAACAACAGTATCAACAATTTATTCAACAACAACAGCAACAACAATTTCAACAGTATCAGCAACAACAGTATCAACAACAACAGTATCAGCAACATCTTCAACAGGTACAGCAACTGGAACAAGAAGATCAGAAGCAGCATCAACAACAGCAACAACATCAGCTTCAGCAACCGCAAGAGTTACAAAATACGCAATCAGGACAGCGAACATCTTCACAGGCGAACTCCAAATTCTCCGACTCCAAGCAACAGAGTTCAATGGAGCAAAAACTGAAGCAAACGAAGAACGTACCTGAAATACGTCGGAAGAGCTCGGAATATATTTTAGATATTCAGCAACAGCAAGAGAGAAGCAATAAATCTAAACATTTGGATTATATCCAGCCACCTCAACAGTACATATCATCAGCTCCCATGGACACACCAGACATCGTGAAGTCCTCCCTGCCTAAAGACGAATATGCACCTATTTTGAAAAAATTTGGACCACCTCAGAGTCATAACTACGTGCCGAATTCCTACCAGAGCATCACTTCGAGCAACTCACAGACTCAAGCAAAGCAGATCGAAGTGAATGCACGAATACAGCAAACATCTAACCGTAGCATAGTGCAGAGCTCTATACTAACAAACAAGCCCACCGTGGTGGAAACGCGGCCCTCACCATCTCGGTCTCAGTCTCGGACACAATCGCAACCACAACAACAACAACCCACAGAAGATCTCATACCTCGTAACATAGTATACAATAACGTCAGCGCCTTCACGTCCATGTCCAGACGGTGCGAACAAGTATATCCTGGAGAAAGCCAAAATCGGCCAAATAAGCTAAACAAGTGCGGCTCCTGGACAAATGTTGTACAGCAGCAGCAAAGTTATAGACCAGCTACAAGTGCGACATACAGCAACAGCACCGTTGTTAGTGGTAATAATAGCAATGAACTGCGACGAACAAAGTCGGGTCACACGCTTACTGTGCCCAAGATGTTCGAAGCCGGCATAGATAAGTCGGTGGTCAGCGAAAAACAGAAAACCGTGGCTGCCTACTTTTCGGGCAGTAAGTCTTTAAATGCGGCAAAGCAGCCCGAAATTGAAGTCGAGAAGGTGACTCCGAGGAAATCGACCATTAATCGAACGAAAACCGCTGCAAAAGTCTCGTCGAGTCGCATGTCGCTGAATGCCGTAACGAGCAATTTGTATGGAGGCGTCATCGGTGGCGCACTGACGCGAAGTGCTACCATGCCGCATATCGCCAACCTCAACCTGCTCGACGAAAGCAACGTCGAAGATGCTTTCGAACAACTAATGATGAGTTCCTAAAAGCAAACGAAATTAGAAACTGTATTTTAAACGAGTTAGAATGACGCCCTACCGACGTCCATTCATTCCAGTTGCAATTGTGTTTAATTTACTTTCGAACGAGATGCAAAGAAGCTCCACTCTATGACTTTCCTCTCAAGCAACATGTACAGCCCGACCCTTACTTCTTACAGTGACATGACATGACATTACAGCCGAGACCACAAGTTGACAGACCGCAACTGAACTGACGCATACGATCACGGAAGTTGAGGGACCACATGTGGTTTTACTACTAAAGTTCTCGGTCTCTTACAGTACGTGGAATCCGGTCCACAAGGTACTCTTATACTCTCAGACACACTAACACCAAAATACGCAGAGACATATTGTGAATACTACTTAGAATACTGCGCTGCACTACCAACTACTACTTCAATGAGATGCTGAATATAGTCCCAATCGATCAACACACATCTTCAGATAAAGTCAATCAATTATTCAACCGATCCACCACCCACCGATCAGGCGATTCTTATAATCAACCACATGACAGAGGCAACGTATCTGTGAGTTGTTGTTAATCATGTTTTGTTTTGAGAAATTCACTCGAATGTTGCCAACAACCCCACAAATTAACCTCAGATCGATCCATTCGCTCTCAGCTGCCAGCGATCTTGTTCGTGCTCGAATAACAGTTGTTTCGTTATATCCTGCTTGAAGCCGCCAAAGCCATTAAAACCTTGAGACCTCCGAGTGTCGGTCGATTACTACCTACTACTCCAGTAAACCATGTCGTCCCTCCTTCTGTAAATACAATCTCTTTTTTTTTGGTTTTGTTTCTTTGTAGAACGAAAAATGCAGCACTCTGCTCCGCTTATTACGCATGTTTATTTTAAAGATTGCTAATTTGTGTGTGATGTTTTTTCTTATTGTTATTTGAAAGTTTGTTCCTAAAATAAGATGTTCTTGTTCTGTTCTGTAGATAGACCAGCTGCATGCAATAGATTTATACCAAAGCTTGATAAACAGACGAAATTAAAATGGGGTATTCATCGGATATTCAATCGAATCAAATGATGTGATGATGAAGATTTGGTTACTCTCAGTGATTTGGTTACCTCGATTGGTTTTTGTACTTGTCTCTCAGCCAGTTGTTTTTTGAATTAGTTGTCACGTATAACAAACGAGAGCTGTATGTTTGATATTTTTTAATTTTTACATTTGGATAACGAAATCTATCCATAGAATGGTTTATTTTTATATCGAACTATTTATTTATGAATGTACTTACATACGTATTTACGTACATATGTAAAGCATGTTGCATATTTTGTTTATCTGCTTTAAAAGAAAACTTTGTAATAAACAAGATTTGTGTTATAATAATGTATATCTACATATGTACCTATGTATAAAAAATTAATTACAATACATACTTTGTTTTGAAGCAGACCTCATGTAATGTAGTACAAAAATGTAGTACAATTGAAATTAATTTCTAATTATAGTAAAGATCTTAAGCTAGTGTCTATCTACGATCTAAGTTAAACGGATTTTAGTATGTATTTTAATCACCAAAGCAAATAAGATACGCGAATGCAAGCTCTAATTATTATGCAAGTTCTAATTAGAATGCAAGCTCAGACTGCAAACTAAAACAAGTGATTTTTCTAATAAATGTACATAAATTATTTCCACATTGAATGTTCCATTTTGATCTTGTCTAGAATTCGTGTGTAAAAGTATACTAGTTATGTAAATATGTGATTTTTTGTATGCATGCACTTTTATTTTAGTACTATTTTTTACTTTAATATTTTTTTCAATACATTTCTTTTACAGAACACTTCACAACTACAGAAAAAAGTGAGACTAAGGAAAACGATGGAGCAGTTGTGACGACCACCACAAAAGGTACCACCATCGAAGGATATTGCTTTATCCTTTCCAATGAGTACTAATTTCGGAATGAATCTTTTCAGTTACAACACGTACTGTCAGCCAAGCCCCTAAACCGGTTTCTCCATTCGCCAAATTCAAACAACTGGACAAACAGAACTCTCAACAATCTCCAAAGTAAGATAATCTAGTATATATACATATAGAGTACTCTTCTCTTATAATAAATGATATAATAACACGATACAAATCACGAACAACTAGAATTATGTTCATTATCACTGGAGCGTTTCTAGTGTTGTATGCAAAAGAGCATTTGACATGCAATTCTAGAAATTAGATATTCACATGAGCAATCACTATAGTAACACAATCGAGAAAGTTCATAATTCTAGTTGCAACAAAAAACAGGAAAACACATTTCAATATTCTGGTGCTGGGTTAGAAAGCTGATTTCAAATTAAATCTTGTAACTATGCAAATCTGTTGAAGTCGAGAGAGTATCAAATACAGAATTTGGCAAAAGATACTTAAAGGAAAGGAAATATTATTACGAGCACACACACATGTGATATTATATACTGAAGTTTATATATTCAAAGAAACAACATTATTACAACATAACACTTAACACTGGGTAATCCTACACCATTTTGCGTTATAATAGAGGAGAAATTATAGGGTGTGCCTTTATAGAAAGGGTTGGCCATCTGGCTGGTTTGCTTTTAAAATTGCTTTTAAAATAACAACATTCAACAATGTACTGAAAAGAATAAATATTCCGATTAGTTGTGGAATATTGATTCAAATGGCTGTCTTCTGCTGGTTTTGCAGTAGCTCAACGTATCAACTGTCAATTTTAAAGAGAACTCAGCTGATGGCCCATCCTTTATAAAGCCAAATGCATAGTGGAGAAAAAGAAGTCGGTACTAGTGACTAACAGATTTATAAGATGCACCTAAAATACGTTCCCTTAATATTGATAATTTGATGTCACTCGAAATTATTTTTCTTCTTCCCACTCAGCAAGAGGTATTGCAAAATTAATTCCTAATCAATATATTCCACATTAAAACTGTATACTGGGTTATGACTCGAACAACATAATATTATAACGAATTTAATCGCTTTTATTACGAACGAATTCGAAGCACTGGTTTTTATAGACAACCTGTTTCATAGGCTGTAGATTTTTAATGAATTGCTTGTTGTTGTTGTATTCATATGTACAAAAATATATTCTAAAAACCATAAACGTAAAAACCAAAAACATTTGTCAGATCGCCATCAACACCAACTACTCCCGGTGGTTCTGCTTCTGGTTCCGCGGCTATATTCAAATTTACTGATCCGGCTTTAAATGCACGCGCAGCCACTGTTAAGGAGCAACTTCTGCAGTGGTGCCAGATTAAAACAAAGGAATATGAGGTATCATCTTACATAAATGCTTCTTTGTCGTACAGTTTTGAGTTGAACTGATGTAACGATAACGATAGCGATAACGATAATGATAACTATAACGATTTAGTGATAACCATAACGTTAACGATATTTTGCTTTAGCTAGAACGTTGCAAAACTTCATTAATGCCAAATTAACCATCAAGTTTAATAACCAAATTAATGCTGCTTAGCGAATCGTTACAACTGCTGCATAGTTTAAATAAAAATGCATACAAATCTTGCTTTTCTTAGCAATTAATAAAATGTTATCAGCTGTTTTCAAAAAGTTGGCGTACCTACCGATCCACCGGTCGGTGTGCATGTGTGGGTGTTTTCCCGGCCTCCTTTAATTCTAGATTGTAATTTCAATTAACTGCTGCCGTTTAGTTTAATTTATTACCGTTTTTATAATATTTATATTAACATGTTTTATTATTAGTAGTTAATTTTTCCGATTGAATCCTTTGTTTTGCGGATTTAAAATATTTCATTTCCTCCCACAGAACGTCCAAATAACTAACTTTAGTACGAGCTGGTCAGATGGTTTAGCTTTTTGCGCACTCATACATCATTTCTTGCCAGATGCATTCGACTACAGTAAATTAACACCTCAGAGCCGGAGGCATAACTTTGAACTCGCATTCACTGTTGCCGAGTAAGTATAGATTATCTCTTGTACTTATCTCTAGAGACAATTATTCTAACACACTCTCTTTGTTGTATTTTCTTACAGTGAGAAAGCTGGTATAGCTCCACTTCTTGACGTTGAGGATATGGTTGAAATGAAGCGCCCCGACTGGAAATGCGTCTTCGTCTATGTGCAGAGCATATATCGCCGTTTTCGCAATTGTCAGTGAAGTGAATAACCAACCACGCTATTACTCAATCTTGCCGGTGCGCAGAGTTCACCTTTTCATCGCTTTAGTTACTATATCCCTGTAGTCGTAATCCTCAAATTTTAGAACAAAAAGTTTGTAAAGCATTTTATTTATCGTGTACGCGTTTATTATGGCCAACGTTTGAATTTATGTATCATTGAAAAATTTAGAAAAAAACCAAATAGTTTGAACCATCGTCAGCCATCCTTTTGACTGTACGCTCGTAAGTTTAGTATTTGTTGCATATTCAACGATTTATTATTATTATTACTGATATTTGTATTACCTACAAACATACATATACTCGTATTTGTCTTAACTTGAACCAATCTTATTGGCTTCGATACGAATTAAGCTATATATCTTTTACTTTCATCCAACCTGGAAATATTAACCATATCGTATATGTATAGGGTTCCCTCAGCCCAAATTTTTAAACTAGTACTAACCTAAACAACGCATATATATATTGTGTGCTTCACATTTAATAGTTACTAAAACAGTAAGAATAACTTGATTTTTTAATTTTATATACTATTTAAACCGATATCGAATTTGTAATTGTGCGAGTTTCATTAGAAAGAAATTATTGATGATTATTAACTAATTTTTATTGAAAATAAAAAATAAAATTAACACATTTGAGCTGGATAAGTGGTACTTTTACTTGGTTTTCTGAGTAATATTTGTTATGGGAGATTTCTGTATTTTTTTAAGTGAGCTATGTTTCTGTCATAATTGTGTTTGCTGTCATATTTCAAACAACACAAAATTTCAAAAAAATAGTCAAAAAGATGTTGGGAACTTAGGAGAATATCAAAATTATTACTGTTGAAATTTCTGGGGACGAATTTTGGTAGAACTACGATGCCATCACTGTCGGAGGCAACCGCTATTCGTCTTTTTAACAGTGTAGTGGCAACCACTGAAGATGTCGGCGTTTCGGTTCCACTGTCGTCTACAATAACAACTGTCGAGCCTACGGAGAACAACAACATCACACTCTCTTCATACGACTTTGACAACTCTTGCCGTATCTGCCGCTGGAATCGCAGTGATATGGCTATTTTACGCTGTCCCTGCCTTTGCAAGGGTAGTGTGGTAATGTTATGAGAATTTGGTATATAACTTCTCCAAACTAAACACACCTCCCCTGTAGGGATTCGTGCACTTACAATGTTTGAGACGTTGGATTATGCACCGCCGCGATGGCCGTTGCGAAATCTGTAACGTTCCCTTCGATATGCCAGAAGAGCATTTGAATGTGCGGCGCATGATGAAATCCTTCATGTGCTTCAGATGCTTCGGTAACATTGCGAAAAACCTTCTGTATAGTGCTTCTCTGTTACCCTTATCATATGTGGTACTGCAGCAAGTAAGTATTTGGGAATGCAATGGAAATAAAATGTATCCGATTTTTGCCGACACAGGTTTTGATTACCATGGAAAAACTGAATGTGAATCCCACTGACCAGTTTGGTGTACATGAAGTGATAATAGCATCCTGTGCGTTGCTTACTTCGAGTAAGTTAATTAATAGTACTCGTACTTACCACAATCATGGAAACAGCTTAATTAACACTTGTACTTATTATTAGGTGCATTATTTTTCCATATTTTCGAGTATATTACAACCAGATTCCTGCAAATCCGCAACATTTTCCGGCAGTGGTGGCACTTTGGCAACACCAGCCAGTTCTCCCTTTTTGAAGTTTCGACGGAATCTTTTCAATCATTTTGAAATGCAAAATCAAAGGAAATTCCATTGTATTTTTTTCAAGATAATTAAAAATTAAAAAGTCGAATATAATAAAAAAACTCCTGTTTCCAAAAAAGGGCCAAAACGGTGTCAGAACCATATATACAAATTCAAAATGTTTTCCTGCGCTTTTTCCGGTTCCCTTCACAACCACAACGTTTTAGTGTTTTACGAGTCTGTTTTACGATCAAATAATGTTATTCACAATAGTCTATTAGGCCAAATAAATGAAAAATTCACTGCGCAAATCGATTACTTGTGAAAACCAGGTAACCACACAAATAAACTGCAAACGTATTTTTGAATTAAAATTGGAGCAGTGAATTAAATTTAATTTATTTAAAAAATTAAAAGAAGAAAAAGCTCGTGAATTTTTACTTTTAGCTCTTGCTGTTTAAAGGAAACTATGTAACCCAACTAATGCAAACTCAGTGCATTGAACAATGAAATACATGATAAATTATTTTCTATAGGTATGTTTATTTAAAATACTGTAAAGTATGTAAAACAACAGCTTTTTCGTTCTCGTATAGATATCGAGTTAAGATTAGAAGGAGGATAGGTACCGTTGTCCTTGTGAAATACCTTTTATTTATCTACAAAACAATTGTGTGGAAAACCATTACTTTTTGAGAAAAATGACTATTTAAATATTTAGTACTTTTTTCCCCATTTACTAATTTTTTCCTAAGAAAAATGTATAATTATCCTATATTTTTTTTTTTTTTTTTTTTTGTAGTTTTCTCGAAAACTACAAGGTTTTCGATAAAAAGGTATATTATACAAATGAAAGATATATGATTTATGTTTCCAACGCTGTATACGCCAACGATATGTGCTACAGTTTAGGAGATATAGGTGGTTAATTTCGTATAATTATAATATTGAAATCAGTAGGGCACATTGCAGTTGCGTTGGAATCTCCGATACTAACTCTAGGAAGAGCAATAACAACAGTAAAAGTGGAGTAACCGAACGAATCTCGACTTAAGCCTAAAATACTGTATATAGTTAATGTGTTGTCAACATATTACAAGATATATGTTGTAAATAATATTATTATTGCATTAAAAATAGATAAAGTGTGCATTAAAGAACAGCATTGAGCATTTTTGCTCCGATTTTGTGTTTTTCTCCGTTATTAATATCTTCCAATTAGGTTATTAGTGTACCCTTAGCCAGGGGCTCTTTACTTAGTCCTTTCTTTGTTGTAAGAAAATATTCTTGACACGTTACCTTTTTTGTAGATTTGACAGCAAAATTAGTACAAGCAACAACAACTTGAATGATTAACAATTTTATAAAACTGTTCATGCAACAGAGGTTGTTTTTTGTTTTCCGTCAGTCGCTCATTACCAAATTAATTTTGTCGTGTATTTTGTGGAAAAACCTATTAATATTTTACTTTTGGAGTCGCGTTTTTCACAGATAAAGGGAGAAACGGTTATTATTGTGGGCAGTGAGTGATTTGCAATAAGAATATGGCTGCGAAGAGCTATTTACGCAATAACCCAGTCTCGTTGTATCAAAAATGTTTGGTGTGTTACGTCTCGAATCTCAACTACAAAGTCTCGAGTTTGGACAGCGTCCAGCAGCTGCGCTACCTTCCACAAGGTGTTCTGGTAGATATATATTCAAAGGTAGGAATAAAGTCGGTGGGCTATAAATCTCCACAAATTTTTAGAGTAAATATGTATGTACTGGAAGAAATGTATGTACTTAAATAACTTTAACCAGCAAATAATGCAGACTGCGTTGTGTATTTAATTCGTACTTTATGCAGCTTAATAAGATATGTTATTTTATACTAACCAATACTTTTCCTTAGATGCAAACGAAAAAAAAGAATACACACCCACCTACCAAGCTGTTAATTGTTGCTATCAGCTGCTGGTCAGCGAATAGCACAGAAATAATAAACAAATGAAAGCAGTACAAGCAGCTGCTTTTATATGGGAATTGTTATTTTAAGTGAACAACTTATGCGCCGTGCTAAATATATATTAGAACATTTATAGTAGATGCGATAGTCAATATTTCTTATCTCTGTTGATAGAATTCATAGTCATGTAACATAGTATACATTGCAATACAGATAACATTATTTTTCATAAGACTGAATCAATTTTCCACAAATAAATATTGAATTGAATCCTGATGATGTTAATGAAATAAAGAAGGAAGGAATTATAAAAAAGCATAGTCATTTCTCTTTGTTTTTCTTTCGCGTTGCTTGTTGTATCGTTTTTTACAGTTATTTACAACCCGTTTTTAAGATTTCACAATTAAGATTTCACTAAAATTTCATTTTCGATGGATGCTTTCAGACGACATACTCGTCTTTAATTATAGAATGGATATAGTTCCCTAATTGGCGCCTATGCTTTTATTTTATGTGCTAAATAGTATTTATTAACCTCTGTCACCTTCGCAGATGTCGGCAACTGAACATCTTAAAGATATGCTTTTGAATCAACTTTCGGACTTGGAGGTATTTGAACGATTGCTGCGCTTCAATCCTGCCCGCCAAAAACTTTTCGAATGCTTCACCGCACTGATGAGCAGCAACAAACCCTTGGCTACTGAGTTACAGGAGAATTTAATTGCTGAATACAGAGATATCTGTTCGTCGGTCTTTCACATGGATATTTCCGCTGGAATCGTTGAGATGGAAGACGATTTGGGCATCGTAGACTTTGGATTACGTTTGGGATCCTTTCTCTCAGAGGCGGGCAGGTTGTCGGAAAGTATAAAAGTTTTGACCCATGTTGCGGGTCGACTCCGATATACTGCGCCAAATCACGCATCGGTGCTGGTTCGATTGGATTGTTTACAAAGGTAAGTTTAGGATTAATGTTGGTTTTGTTTATTTATTATTATTATTATTATTATTATTATTATTGTTACGGTTTGTTAATACAGGCTGCTACACTCTGAGGCGGCTCTGTGTAGTTTCAAATCAGCTGAACGCACATTTTCGGAAATGAAGGTTATCTTAAAAACGTGTCCGCAGAAAATTCCGCAGTGTCTTTTAGCCAGCATCTACACGCAGTTCGCAGCAATGTTCTTTGCCCGAAGCGAATATGATGATAGCCATAAATGGAGTGCAGAAGCCATGCGTCACTTAACAGCAAATACTCCTGAAAAGTAAGTTTTCAACATTAAAAAAATCCAAATATTTATATTCATTCCAAATATAATGCAATTTATCATCACATTATTATTACTAAAATCATATGCTTAGTTTTAAGTTCAGTAGAAGAAAAGTTTATGCCAAAAAGCATAATTCCAATCATTGTATTAACCTTTTAGAATTGCCATCGATGTACTTCGACAAGCGGCCAAAGATTGTGTCATTAAGCGGAAATTTCAGTGTGCAAACATGTTGATTTGTCAAGCGATGGAGAGAGCACGAACTTCGTAAGTGTTGGTGGTTGCCGGCGGCTTTGATCGATTGATTGATCGATTAAAGGTAAAATATATATATTTTGCAGACCTGTATTTGGACCATATCATCAAAAGTACGCAGATGCATTGCAAGACTACGGCTTCTTTTTACTCAACGTGGACTCGATATATCAGAGTGTTAAAGTTTACCAGGAAGCTTTGGATGTCAAGCAATGTATATTCGGCAATCAAAATTTCCACGTTGCCATTGCTCATGAGGATTTATCGTATGCTTGTTATGTGCGTGAATACAGCACCGGTGATTTTACATGTGCTCGCGAACATGTGGAGAAGGCCGTTAATATAATGAAGGACTTGGTGCCAAGTGACCATCTGATGTTGGCATCTGCGAATCGTATCAAGGCTCTGCTACTGGAAGAAATAGCGCTCGATAAAATTACTGATGGTCTCAATGAGGATGGACTCCTTCAGCAGTCGGAAGATTTACATAAATTCGCCCTGCACTTGTCATTGGAAGTTTTCGGTGAAGTCAACGTACAGACGGCTAAGCATTATGGAAATTTAGGACGATTGTATCAGACAATGAACAGATATGAGGTAAATTAAATTAGATATTACATTAGAAATGAAGAGTGTATACAGTATTAGAAGTTTAAGGGTATGATTATTATTACTGTTATAAGGCCATTAAGACCGATTTGCTTAGATCTATTGTGAATACCCGTATTTAACCTAAGTTTATACTCCTTATAAAGCTCAGTCTATAGTAAATCTGATAGTACACTCTCTTGTGGGCAACCTTTAGTGGCCTTAATTGAACGCCACGTTTTTCCGAGTTTAAATCATAGGATTCTGGATATCAGCAAGCAAAAGTCAATTTTTGATCATAGATGGAATATTGATGGAATACCTGATCATGGGGCCTGGAATTTCATGAATTTTCTAAGGCTTTAATACTCAAGAGCAATATGAATTAATTTGATTCCTTATTTTTGGTCTCTGTTGTCTTATGCTAAAATTAGCAGAAGAACGGTTTATGTTTCATTTAGTTTTATTGTTCATTTCCATTATTGGGTATGGATAGAAATTAACGGTGAACCTTGTCTATTCATATAGTTTCTCGTCATGTTATACTACAATACATATTTTAAAGTTGCTTGTATATTACAAATATTCTTGTTACAGGAAGCGGAAAGAATGCACCAGAAAGCTATACAAATAAAAACCGATTTATTAGGTATTTACGACTATGAGGTTGGACTCTCGATTGGTCACTTGGCTTCACTCTACAACTATCAAATGAAGAAATATCGCGAAGCAGAAGATCTTTATTTGCGTAGCATTGAAATCAGTAATTATAATTACATAATATTTTTACTAACTCATTCTTCGTTAACTAATCGTATGGTTCTTTTCTTGCTTTTGTCTTTTTCTTTCATAGGCCTCCGTCTATTTGGTCGTTCGTATACTGGTTTAGAGTATGATTATCTAGGCTTGTGTCATGTGTACGAAGCATTGCGCGAATTCGAAAAATACTTAAAATACGCTTCCATTTTGGAAAGTTGGCAAGCTTTGCGTGGTGATAATAACATGAATGTAAGAATTAAATTGGTCTTCATCTTCATTACTGATTTTGTTTATATTTATGATTACTTAATGATTGCCAGAAACCAACATATCCTGAAATTTTCGAGGAAAGGCATCTGGAGGACGTAAAAAATCAATTTTTTGAAATGGACACCGAATACAAAACATTAGTTTCACAAATTGAACAAATTTCCTAATCCTGCGCAGAAGAGTATCAATTTTATATTTGCCAAAATTTAATTGTTTACACCTCTTAACAAATATTTAAGTTAACATATTAAAATTAAAAATTCTGCTGTAGCTTACAAAAATTCCCGCTTGTTAGTAAAAATCGCAATACGTATATATGTAGATAATTATTATTATATTTTATAAGTTTAATTTAAATAAAAATTCATACGAAAACCACTTCGCTAAAGAAGTAAGAAAAGAAAGATGAAACGCAGAACAAGGGAAGAAAACAAGATCCATTTGGTAGTTATTCAGACAGAAACCGATTTCTTTAACTTTTAAGTAGTATTATTTTAATACAACTAAGTTTCGCTTTTAACGAATGTTTTTCCAATGAAAGATATTATCGAAAGTTGGATAGGAATTTTTCGTATCCAATTTGAAAACTTTTCCACATTCAGGGACATAAATTTTACTAATTCATAATGTATTCTTGTAATTTAAAAAAATATTGATTACTATTAATAATATGTCTCCGAAAGGAATAAGAAGAAGAAAAAGAAGTCGATTTGGGATGGATTTTTACAAGCTACTGCAGACAAAACTTCTCTAGATAATTGTTCTATCTAAAAATGAATCTTCTTGAGAATACACACGTCAAATTCAAACATTTTACGCCAAACATGCACAAAATATTCATCTGAATACATGAAATATTTCTACGGGGTGTAAATAATTGTTGGCATACTTTTAGAATGCACCGCTATTCATTCAGGTCATATGCAGGATAGCAGCAACCGAAAAACAAGAAAAAACATCTATTATATATACTATATAATCGCGCAAATTAAAATAAAAAGTTACTTATATAGATATTTCAACACTTTTCTCGTAATTCTATACAAAATTGTTACTTTATAAACTTATATGTATACGATTTTGTTTCGTCGATTTAAACAAACAAAAAATGAAACAATTGACAATGTAATAAGTAATCTGAATTTGATGTAATTTGTTTGAATTCATTTATGGTTTTATTTTATTAATGGTTTATTTTATCTAATTCGTATTTGATAATCAGTTTTGTTCAGTTATATTCTCTACTCCGTCGAATACACATTCAAATAAATACATACACAGCCACACACACACACACATACATACACATACTCCCATGCAAACATACTACATTGTAATGGTTTTAAATAATATTTAAGAATAGATTTAAGCAAGTATTTTAAATAATTACAATGAACTGAACAATTCCAAACATGTTAAACGATGTACATAATTTTTGACAAGAATACATAAATAAAGAATTAAATAAAAGTTATATACATATATGTACATATATATATAGCATATGTATGGAAGTATTTTATGAAAACAGTTATAATTATTGTTCAATCGATTAATCTCTTAAACATTCAGTGCAAAGCAGCTGTATTGCTCATTATTGTGTGGTAAATATTTCATTTTATTCGTGCTGATTTTCTTTACTTTATGAAAACTATTTTTTTACACCTTCTTTTATTATCAAATATCTTTTATTGAAGGATTTGTACTTTTTTGCTATTATCATATTTTGTCTATGAAAAATATTTTTTTACAACTTTAAGATCAAATATCTTTTATTGAAGGATTTGTACTTTTTGGTTTCATCATATTTTGTCTATCGTTAGATGCTTTCAGTTGCGTAACAATTTTAATTCGTAATATTTGTAGAAAAGAATACGATACACTCTAAAGTCAAAATAATGTTACAGTAACGTTATATACAAAATTTACTATTGATTGTGTCCTTTTCAAGTATAAGTATGTATTTTACCACAGTGTAATCATAGTATTGCGTAAAACAATTTTATAGCCATGTTTCTACAGAAAAACGAAAAACATTATATTAAAAACGAATGCTGAATACAAATCACATAAATGTAATTACTGCAAATGTGTAAATGGTATTGTGAAAATGAATTTTTTTCTCATTAATATTTTTATTATTTTTTTGAAAACTTTTTATTAATATTAAAATCATTATAAAACTATAAAAAGGGTTTTTGAATTTAAAATAAAAATTCGACAGCGCGTTGCTCACGAACGATAGCGATAGAATGAATTTTTTCGTGTTGTAATCATGAGTGAATGGTGAGTACGATGGACAAAAACTCACCATTCAAACACATAGACAGGAAAATTACACCTTTTTCTCATTTTAACATTAGCAATGGGAATAATAAAATGATGTAATATACAACAAGTAATTTTTATCTGTTTTGTCACTTTTTTAGGAGAAGAATTTGTATGTAAATGTAATCACACCAAAATAAATAAATAAGAACAAATTTTTCATCTACAATTTTTCCAATTGTAAATCAGAAAGCGTTACTTGTAAATCAGAGTATCATTTCTAATTCACAATAGCGGCATGTAAATGAGAAAGCATCATTTATTTGTAAATCAGAGAGTATCATTTGTAATTCAGAATATGTGTTGTGTGATGTCTTGGTTCTATCTGATTCAAGATCCAACACATCTGGTGGATATTTAAAGTCCTTAATAATAAAATAATTTCGCTCTTAAAGATGATTGGCCTTAAAGATCATTCCTTTTGTTTTAGTATGAGGAGCAACAGAAGCATGCACTATATAACAACAAAAATAATAATTATAATTACAGCATTATATATGCCTAATATACATAAATCGGTTTTCAGTGTCCAACTATCACTTTCTATGGTCAAATTTTATGATCACTTGACAAACGACGACAACGAAGAGAGCAGGGAGAAAGCGTCTTACATTGCAATGTTGTCTGGATCTGAGAGCTCGTTTGAATCGATCCAGATCACCGCGAAGGTGCAGCAGAGCGGTTTCACTGTCACTTAAGCCAAATGGATCTCAGTTTAAATACCTGTTTTGCCAAGCGACGCTCTTTCTTGCACCAAACAAGTCTTGCTTTGAGTTGGTTTGCTTTTCTTCTTGGGTCTGACTTGTGGCTTTTTCCTGTTCCTTACTTGGTTGCTTCCACCTCTTGTCGTGCAACCGATGCGCCTATTTTTTCTAATTGATTAATTGATACCCTAAAATGTGTGTCACCATGTTGAGGCGAGAGTGAGAGTGACTGAGTGTGGAAGTGAGCGAACGGGAGAGTAATTGGAGTGTTTGCTGTGTGAAACCCGTCACGCGAGCCTCACTCACATCTTAGCCAAAGTGAGCCCAGTGCGGCTTATAGAGGAGCTTTTGTATCAGTGGTCTGCGAGGTGGGCTTCCGTCAAGTTAGGGTAACGCTTTAGTATTTGTTTCGTTTTAGCTGGTCTTCTGAACACTGAAAACAGTGCGCACGCGCATTCAAGTGAAATCGGTTTAAGCGCTTGAATTTAAAGCCATCACCTCGGATTTTTATTTGCTTGCAAAAGTGTTGTTGCAGTGATTTTAAGCGTAACTGATTTTAACCGTATAAGCAGCGGCCAAATCGAGACATCGGACGGTCAGTACGAAGCCAGTGCATTGGTTACTATAAAGTGTTAAACCAACGCATCAACTGCAACAAACAATTCGAAGACGACCCCCAAACTTGTAGACGTTTGCTTATATTTTTGGTATTTTGTTTGTGGTCCTAAAGTAGTTAAAGTTGATTTCACTGCTTTTGTAGTGTTCTTTTTTTGTTGTTATGGTTGCGCTTTTATAGTCCACCTCACAATTGTCAATGACAACATGGAATGCGTGAAACTCTTAACTCTTGAATCCTACAAAAGCAAAAACAAACTCATTAACTCTGTGTTCTTTGGACTCTGTCTTTAAGATGTTGTGAAGTTACGATGAACTGTACTGCTCTCGAATTAAAAAGTAATCTAGTCATTTTAATTCATGACACTCATTCAAGTATGAGTGTTCTATTAATTAAAGCAAAATGTGAAAGTTTTTACATTCATCGTCTGATCAATTCGTCATCTAATCAGTTAGTCACCTAATCCGTCAGTCATCTCATCAATTCGTCATCTATATCTAATTCATCTGTCAGTCATCTAATCAATTCGTCATTTAATCAGTCAGTCATGTGATCAATCCATCAAGTATGCCGTATGTTTTTGTTGTCCTCTGCCACTCTTCTGTTGTCTCTTCAGTCAGGTTTCGAGTACACGACATGATAAACGCTCTCGACCGAACCATGACCTGCATAAAATTAAGAAAACAAAACAAACGACTGAATGATTCAGACGCTTCAGCCATGAGCCAGGTCAAGAAATGGTGTTTTCATTGTAGCAGATAACTTCTTTAGTTTGTATTTCGTGATTTATATGACTACAAAAGACACTACAAATGTTTTCATTTCCCATTCTTGCTGCACGAAGTGGACTAAAGAAGTCTGTCAGTCTTTCTGTCTGCCTCTCTGCGTAACAGTGTCTTGCATTGACTGCCTTCATATAAACTGAGTGAGAGCCGCGGCTCTTAAAGTGGTTTTAATAAGTTTAATGCTGTTCTTTACATCGTCATCATCAGCTAGTGCAACCTTTCATTTGTATATAGTACAGTATAATATAATATACATAGTATGTATTTATAGTATATTTCTTAAAGTTTCATTAACTGTTACAATACTTCTAAAATCTATGAAGACTTCGATTATATGACTTGATTCATTGCAATTATTAGCGTTGTATAATGATCTCTACAAACAAAAGTACATAATAAAAACAAATGTTGATTGACTTTTCGAATTAAAAAAAAATTTGATTGAAAAATGATTTTAACAACAAACAACGATTTATAAAACAAACAACAAACAATCATTACTTCACGCATTATAACATTTTATTTAGTATAGAAATATATCACTCATTCATGATGGAGGTATTCTGGTCTATTTGCCGCTCCTAATTTTGGGAGGAGTGCCTCGCAATTCGCATAACAAATAAAAACACTGAATGCTTTTAAAGATGCATCCCTTCGTATGTATTTCGAAAATATATATAAGTGTATGTACATGATATATGACAGGAAATGATATATGTACATGCATATGTAAATGAATCCAACTTTGAGCACAAAATTACAACAAAATAATGAGTGAAAAACTACCTTCGATATGGCTATCGAAAAAACGGTTAGCGTTCGTTGGTCGTGGTTACCTTGAATTGTTCCAAGTTAGCAATAAAACGCCAGTCACTAAATAAAAACGACGCTGTGAAGTGAGCCCTGTCTGAAGAAAAAATTTCGCAAATATTGTGTGTACTCATAACATTAAAATTGTAAGCGGATTAAATAAAAAATAAATTGTATGCAGTCTATCGTAAAAAAGTGCACGCATACGCGATGATTGAGCTTACTTCAAGCTAACAACCAAAGCAATTAAAAAATAATAATGAAAAAAATAACAATTAAAATAATTAAAATATAATTAAATTAATAATAAACTTAATAAATATATTAATAATTAAGATACGTGGAAAACAATTAAACAATAAGCGTAAAACTTGTTCATTTTGCTTAACTTAATAATTGAAAAATATGATAATATATTCCGATATGAAGCGATATGTAAATATATTCCTATCACATAACAGTTGTTCGTATCAAACATAAACAAACTACATAAACACACAGCTAAATACGAATACATTTTGATCATTGTGTATATGTATTGAGTTTATCTTCGATTGATCGTTTTTATTATCTTTTAGTATTACAACTTTAGTATTAGTTATCTTTAGTATTAGATCGCTGTGATCAGTGTTGTCAGAGTTATTTGCAATTGACCCCACCTATCGGAAAAACGCCATGATCTTTTTCCCAGACCCAATATGATTTAGATTGAATTATGGATTGAAATATGATTGATTTGAGTTTAATTTTTAAATACACAATTTTTAATGATATAAATTCTAAAACTTCAAAACCAAAAAACATATAAATAAATATCATAAACCTTAAATATGTATAATAAATGAACGGAGAAAATATAACATGTAGATATTAATTGAAAACTGAAAGTAACTCTATTGAACTTAACCCCATTAACATAGATTTATCATCATTTATAAAGATAATTTGAATAAGTTTCTAAAACAAATATATCACCAAATATATGCGCATAAATTTTAAATATAAATTTAAAATATTTGTGTATAAATACGACATCACGACGATGGTTATAAAAAGAATACCAAACAAAACGCTTTCACTTTCAATTTAACACTTTATTGAATAAAGAAAACAACGCAGAAAAGTTTAACAATTAAATTAAGTTCTTCAAAACGCTTGTGATTTAATATCGTGTTATTGAAATAAATCAATCATTGTTATTATTGAATTTATTCGGGAAGCAGCAAAAAAGATAGCATGAACTATGATCTCGGTTATATTAACTCTCGCTGTTATGAATGTGAAGCCCCCAGGTGCTAAAATTAATTGTGGGTTCAAAATAACACGGAAAACAAAAAAGATGTCGGACAATTTCAGAAGAACTTAAATAAATACGCTTAAATACGCAATTATAATATAATATATAAATGGGTGTGTTTTTTGTTATAGTATTTTATTATGCTCTGTATTATATTACACAGTATTATCCTATTATACTATCTGTCGTTACGTACAATTAAATTATTGCGGAACTATTTAATTAAATATTTATTAAATAGTTTGTGTTTCATTTTTAATTCCGTGCAGAAATGTTTTGAATATTATATAATATATTTTGTGTCATACATAAAGAAACATATAATATTTATTTATTCTATTGAGTCGTACGACCGATTTAAATTTTAAGTAAAACGTGTTTAAAAATTCGAAAAACTTCGAAACGTGCCAGAAACATTATTTTAAAGAAAGAGTTATTGATTTCAATCACGTACGTTTAAAAGTTCGAGCGATTTCCAATAGAGTTATTGTACTAATAACAATAGAATAATAATATAAAGTAGAATAATAGAAATAAATAGAATTGCATTTCCAACTAATATTAACAAATTCTTGTTACATACTCGTCATTTAAATAATTATTTTAAACGAAATTTAAAAACCATTTATTATATCTTTTTATTGTAATACTTTGCTATGTCTTGTGCATTACTTAATAATTGCACTGGAACTAACGTCAGCTACTTTAATGGTGCCAAAGAGATTGTGCGATAGTCTTCGAATTCAAACAATAAAACGTTTCCGAACCTCCGGTGGAAGCATCTTTGTACTCATTGTCTGAACTTAATTTTTCAGTACTCGTAGAATTTTTACAATAAACCGAGAACATAAAGAAACATGTTTCTTTCATCAGTTTACAAGATTGCGGAACAACATTTTAAAAAACTGTTTCGCAAATTTTTCTACAATCATTCTACAGTTGTTCTTACCACAAAAACACAGCTCCAGGTGTTTTCAAATGATTAACTTAAAATTATTTCACCCCACTCTACAATTTATTTCCTCTCTTTCCCCCTTTCGGCCCTTAGTAAATAAAACGAAACGACTGGATCATCCGTAAATAGTTTACAGCACCTTTTTTATTATAAGTAATAATGAGTTGTTGCTAGTGAGGAGGTGTTTAGCTAATGCTAACTGCACGTCACACGTAAAGGAATAATAAAATAAATTTTTTAAAAAAATTTATATTCACCAACATTTCACTGAATTTCGTATAATTGGAAGTTTATTTTGACATGTACATATTTTCAGAGAAACTAGCTGAAGTACTCACTAAGGATCTGTCTTTCATCAAATCAAGTGAAGCACCATGAAGTCTTTTGAGTTAAAACCGTTTTTTAAAGTATTCTGCATAACTCTAAGTGCGGTAGTGGCACTTTTAGGCACCGTTGGAGCCAAACCAACGATCCATTTCAATATCCCTGAAAGTTGGCAAGGATTTCCAACCTTTACATCACTCACACAGCACATCATACAGAGCCGAGATGCGAGTCAAATGAAGACATACAGGTGAGCAAATGTATTGCTTTATATCAATCATTCTTCTTTCATTACATTAGACAAGTTTTTCAGTTCTAGCTTTAAATAGTTTTCTATTATAATTGTTCTTAAAAAACATTTGTTTGAAGTTTGTTTTAAAAATATTTCTTGTGTTTAAATTGATGCAGCGGAAAACGAGTGTCAAATGATTCTCTACTTTACGTTTACTATCACGATTCTACTGTAGCAGTTCTAGAGATTGATCCAAATAATGTGCTAATCGGTTGCGAATTGATAGAAATCTAGTGAGTATATAGAAGATCTAAATATTAAAGGGACAAACCCTTTAAAAATCAAAAGTAAAAATCTACAAACATTTTCTTTAAAGCAATGACAAAGAGGAACAAAAACTTCTTCAACAGCTGTCAAAATACAGCAATGCGGCTCGAATTAAATTGGAAGAAATGTTCGCAGTAATGGACAAGTGTGAGAAATTAGATCAAATGAAACCTGAGGATAACAGCAATCCTGGCGATAAGACGATTATCAAGTTTCCAACAAATACTATTGCTGCTAATTTGGCTGCAAATATATTTCCGAAAAATCCCGGCTCTCTTTTGAGTGGAATCGTACCAGGTAGAATGCCAGGAATCCTATGCCATCCAAGAATACATTTGAGGACTATGGTATTTTTACAGGTACAAAATGGTGTGGTACCGGTGATATTGCGGAAAGCTACTACGATCTGGGCGCCGAGATGAATATGGATCGCTGTTGCAGACAACACGATTTGTGTCCCGTGAAGATTCGAGGCCTTCAAAACAAATACGATCTATCGAACTCTGCGATCTACACAAAGTATGTCATTGT
The DNA here is from genome assembly GCA_949629155.1 of Myopa testacea. NCBI lineage: Eukaryota > Metazoa > Arthropoda > Insecta > Diptera > Conopidae > Myopa > Myopa testacea. The sequence goes on along the minus strand of OX451345.1, from coordinate 3,878,129 downwards.
TGAGAACTTTAAATGTCACAGTTGACAAGATATGAAAAACTTTAGATAAAGTAAACTTTAAATAATAACGACACAATTTAAGTCACCTTCTAATTAATTGTTCTTGTTAATTTTAGATCGCATTGTTACTGTGACGACTTGTTCTATGAATGTCTAAAAGAAGCAAATACAACAGCATCCAAACTTATGGGCTCGATTTACTTTAACTTGGTTCAGGTATGAGTTTCTCTTAAACCCACTATACTTCAAGCCTTCAACTTTCTATATACGTGTCTAGGTTCCATGTCTATCTCGAAATGATGAAGACCCTGAAAATGGAGAATATGCATTTCGTGAGGCTAGGGAAGGATTCTAATTTAATTTGCTTTTTAATAACACGTTGGTATTTTAGCAAATTTGTACATTTTGTATCGTTGTTACATATTGTTATTGTAAACATAATTTAACTAATTAAAACTTAAATACTTTATGTTTGTACTAAAACTGTGAAGTCCGATCTTTTTTTCTATGCTTTTATTTTGACTGACTAAAATTTGAAATAAATATAAATTTAATAAATGAATTTATAAAGATAAAAAAATTTGGAATTTCCAACCTTCTTCTGGTTGATAACTATTTTAAACCAGAAATATTTACAATCATGAATAACTACAGCATAAAATAGTAACATATTACGAGTATTTGATATATAAACAGCTTCTGTATAAAAAAATTCGACAATTTCTATTTTCTTGCCTCTCTAAAAAATGCTTGCAACATTGGGACCGGCCTGCTGTGAAGTCGATGCTGTCGGCTGTGAAGGTCTATCGATGTCCTGGTAGTTTCTCTGTTGCCCGGTGGGAAATACAGACCCCGCTTGTAAACTTCCGCCGCGACTACTAAATTCACGATAGAGTAGAACAACACTGAGTGGACGCACAAGTAAGTTTATTATGGAGAATGCTACGGCCCATCCATCTGATACACATGTACATCATTTCCGAAGCATTACAGATGAGAAAGAGAAGAAAAACGTACACATATGATTAAAGTAATGTACGGTAAAAATATATTATTGGATTAGGAAAATAACTCACTCATATAGTGAAAATACACTATAATGGATATTAAATCAAAGAAAATGCTACAAGCGTCTATCACGAGCGCCTAGAAAAGAAATGAAGTGAAAAGGATATGTTTTGTTAATGTTTCACAATATTAAAATGAGAAAAATAATATAATAGTAGCGAGTGTACACTATACTAGTATATGAATATAGAGAATGAGAGTTTCTAATCGTTAGTTTTTAATGAGTAATCTGTAAACTGTTCATTGGAGCTTGAATTAAACTATGTATATAAGTAAGAAATACATTTACTACAGAATTTCTTTAAGCCATAGAAAACATAACGATAGTCTTAATGAATTATTAAACAAATACATAAACTTAATCAACTTATTTAAATTCAATCTAATCAAATATTTAAATTACACAAATTTATTTCCACTCATTTTTTACATTTTACTTCCCATTCTTTCCAGTGTGAAAGCCCAAAGAAAACCCTCACGTTAAGTTCTTACTTTATTTTCATTTAGTATACTTTCGTCGGCATATATTTTTATTGATTTTTATTTTCCCTGAAGAAGTACGTAAGGAACTTCTACAGATTTTCTATAGCGTGCAAGAAATAGAAAATTAAACGATGGTTGACCCACCGAAAATGTCAAAGTTTAGTTATTTCTAAACACGCATGTGTTATAAGGCTATGGAGCTCAGAAAAAAACCACAAAAATAAATAAATCCTTGATTGACCGCTCTTGGAAGAAACTAAATTCTAGAAAGAAACTAAAGAGCTACTCTAAAATGTTTGGAATTCAACCCCAAAAGGTTTTCTTTTCGTTTTCGTTTCTTAAGTCCATGTATGAAAATAAATTACGAAGTTATAGTTTTAAGTGGACTGATTAGTAAAACTATGCAATTATTTGAAAGTATAACTATTTTCGAGGCTTGAGCAATCTGCTTGAATTTTCTTACTCTATTTTATTTTTTCTTATTTACTTAAAAATGAGTCCGATTCCTATTTATGTATGTACATTTATACTCTAATATATTTATATAATTATTTTAGGTAGATTATTATCACAAAATATTTATATAAACATATATATTACAAAGACTTATCTGTTACATTCGTTAATCTGAATCTGAATTCGTTATCTGAAATTTTTAAATTAATGAAGGACAATGAATAAATGTCATTCGCTTTTGCATGTGGGTAAATATAAAGTGACTATGTAGTGACATTGTCTTTAAACTGAAATTTAGGATAGAAGCAAGGTTTGAGTTCTAAATGATAAGCTAATTCACTTCACAAGAAATCGTACATTTTAGTGCAAACGTTTCTTTTTTACAAGTCAGTGGAATTTTGTAATCATAACCATTAGTAACTAATGTATTAGCATACATATACTGGTACAGGTATAGTGATATGTGAATATACAAGAAGTGTTAAGTAATGTTGCACGAAACCAGCGAAATCTATATGTAAATATTGTGTTTTTTCTCTTTTTTTTCCATGTAATTTTTCGTTATTTTTCCTTCGATTACTTTTTTCTTCTTACTTATTGTGTGTTCTTTCTTACCGTTTGAATAGCTTCCAAGGACTCTTTGCTATGCATTGTCCAAAACAATGAAATCAAGAATAAGAAATTGTAGAACTCATAGGCACCATGCCCCCAGGAGCCAAGCATAGCATTCGTCACGAAGATGAAATGAATAAACGTTACTACCTAAAGATAAATAAGAAAAGAACTTTATTAATATAAGGATATATCAAATATAAAATAAAAAACAGAAATAAGTATTTCTAATAAAATTAGAGTGTGAAAAAAATAAATAAATAAAATTAATCGTAATCGTAATGTTCATTCAATTTCTAGTTTCTAAAGTTGAAATTCAATTTTTTCACAGTTTTTAGTAGTACTTTTATGTAATTTGGTAGGCGTATCCAGCTAATAAATTTGTTAAAAACCATATTTTTTAAATATTCCGCGAAACTTTAGCTTTGAGTGTGTGTTATTCAATATATACCGACCACGACTTTTCCTAATAAACGAAAACTGAGACTGTTTCAAATGTATGACAGCCGCCCTGGAGTTGAGTGAAACCTAACAACTGCTTATTGCTGGGGGTGGACAGCGTTGGTTGCTGTTGTTTCGGCTGGGCTTTGTGTGGAAATAAAAATCGAATCAATCTATTAACTTACGCGGGGTGTATGTTGCAAACGAGTGAATGCCTATGCATTGCTTTCGCTGTATCGTTGCAGGGGTCCATTTATTTTTCGCTTTTTTGCTTCACTTTGAATGCGTTCTAATTAAACACATTGCAAAATATAATTAGTGACTAAAGTAGGCCGAGTTGATTTGAATAAGAGTTAACATTGTGTCATCTGGTTAAACTAAATCCAATACCTATACTAATGAATGGGTGTGTATTTGTATTTAGCTAAGATTGAATAATTTTAAAATTATTGGATCACGATTATTTTTTTTCCTACAATCAAAATTATTTCTACATTGTTTGCGTTACCTTGACTCGCACGTAGGATGATCCCATCAGGTCGTTTATATCGGTCATCTTGTCGAAGAGTTGGATTAGGTTTAAAATGGAAATTCAATCTTTCTCTCGGAAGTAAGAGTTCTATTATTATCGAAGCACTTGTTGGTCTTCGTCTACTCGCTTATGTGCCGGACTGCAAAGAAAAATTGACGACTAAAATCACACAAGTTCTTAATCATTCGTCGTCACAACTGTTGATTAACTAAAGCAAAAGCAACTAATGTCAAATTTTTGCAGAATGAAAAGAGAGTTTTCTTACTCTCTTTAGGACCCCGAATGAAACAGTGTTGTTGTGCATAGATTTATTTCATACCTAATTTGTGCAAAAACTTGTGTGTTTAAAATAACAATTTTTTTATGGTTTTCAGAAATTATTCCTAATTAACCTAAACAATTATTTTTCCCCTTTTCTTGTCAAATAACTGGTAATAATAAAAGTACTTATCTCATAAACGAATCGAGCTACCGGAACGAGCAAGGTACTGTTTTAAAGGTATGTATTTTGGATTCAAAATTTTGATGGAATTTTGGAATTTTGAAAACATAACAGAAAAGTAAAGCTGAAGTAACGTAATACAATGGTAAGTATAACATATTATATATGGTTCTAAAGGTAAAAGAACAAGCTTTCCATAAATGGAATTTGTTATAAACCTTAATGTGTACATTTGGTAGAAAAAATTGCTGTTTCAAGGTAAAATTGTTAGATATTTTCTCAAAAATCAATCAAAAGGTATCGAAAATACCAGCTAATTGATTTAGCAAATAAGTACCTTTTTTAGTATAATTTATTTGACCCAGGATGATTGACCAGCCCCGAAAAAGCATGGCCACTTCGGGTTATAACGGACCCAAATAAACGTACAAAATTCTGAGCTACGCAGCATTTATTCCATTTTCTGTTTACATGATTAGTGGATTTCATTAGGACAAAGTTTACTTACATAAATTTAAAAGTAAAAACTACATGTATGTATTTTATTTAATGGATGTTCAAAACACATCAATTTTCTGAGTTTATTTGTTAATGCGTTTATTAAGAATCATTATTAAAGTATTTACCCAAAATCGGAGTGGAATTTAATTTCAAAATGCAGCAGCCTATAATTGCAACTCCGAGTTGGGTGACGTAGGATGATTTTGTTGATAAGAGAGTAATTTTGTTAAACGCCGGTTAATCAATGCATATAATTTTATTAAACCTTTAAATTGGGTGATTTCAATTCAATTGGGTTTCAATTAATTCATTTCAAAAATTCATTGTACTTTCAATGTTTTAGCAGAAATGAAAATAACTAGAGCAATGTTTGAGAAATTGGAATATGATACGCCGCCAAGGACAACCATAAGCACAGTGAGTGTGTGTGGTGATGTGTTATGGTGGAAGCGTGAAGCAATTTTCTTACATTTCAGATAAGTGATGTATTATTGCGCGATCGAGTAGTTCAGCCCACAATTATGTTTGTATTTAACGTGTCTGACTTGGATGCTGCCGCATATCACTTGACTCAATCCATGCAGAATCCTTTTGCTGATAACGCTGTAGTCACTGTCTTTGTTCAGGAATCGATTTTGGAAGATTTTACCGCGAAAGTTCAGGCGAAAATGATTTCATATCAACCTCCTGTAGATCAGCGAGAAAAGTACCTTAAAGTGCTGGACAGGATCAGACAATTCAATGCTAAGACCATAAAGCCCTCGACTGATGTGTCGACTGAAGACACTGCCGCCGGTGTTGGTCCAATCATTGTTTGCGATTTTACACATGAAAAACTGGGTTTAAATACGGGTTTCATTACCACTTTACATGCATTCCGAACCACCAAGGAGGCCATTTCACTGTCCAGCAAACAGGGTGTTGATTTTGTTAATGCGTCAATTTGGACCGAGAACCATGCTCGGGCGTATGAAATTGTGGAATCTTTACGTTGCAGTTACTACTTCATCAACTGCTTCAACATTTCAGTAGACTGTCTCAAGGCACACATGAAAAATAAGTCCTCTTTTGCGACTATGGATAAAGGTTACCATTTCGAAACCATCGTAGCTTCAAGTGGAACCCAAAAAAGCATCGTATTTCCCTATGGCACAATTTTTGCTAACTAATAAGTAATAACACTTTTATTGGATTGTATTTGCTGTTGAAAACAAAGGTCAGAATTCAAAAGTTTTTCGTAAATTTAGGTTTGATATTAATTACATAATATAACTTATTAATAAGATAATGTGTATATTTTTGTTATGCATAAATGTATCCCAATTACATAGATTTGAAAAAATTAAAACAGGATTCGGAAGAATTCAATTTCTTAGTTTATAATCACTACAATCACTTATCACTTAGTTATCACTACAGAGTGATAACAAAACGGTGTTAGCATTCATTACTTTCTCCACCGGATTGTTAAATACATTTTATTTATTTGATGCCTTTCCCGTAGTCATTTCCAATTGGAAATGCAACTTTAGTTAATATAAAATGCGAACACTTGTGCTCTCTGAAGAGAGTAACTAACTATAATTTTTAACTCGTTTTTTCTCTACCACCACTCTTTTTCAATACAATCAGCTGGCTGCTCGCTTTGACAGTTGCTTTGTTTATGTTTCCATTTGGTTCCCATAACTTTCTATTTCGTGTTTTTTGCTCTGATTCTAAACTTAACAAAGCTGTGTGATGTGGCGAGTTTTTGTGTTGCTTGAATGAGCTTAGATTAGTAATGTAAAAGTTAGAAAATTTATTATTAAGTAAACACTCAGTATTATGGTGATGTCAGCCAGGATGCAGGATGAAATCGTTCAAGATTGCAATTACGAAAATTCTAACTGTGATGTGGTGTTTAGTGGTGGTGATTTGGTGGAGGAGCGACCAGAAAGTGATGTATTCGATGACGAATATCAGAATGACTTTGCTGATACGCCCCTTATTCAAAGCAGAGAAGGCATTTTATATTTCTTAATGCTTGTGTACACTTTCTACATTTGTTTTGAATTGCAGCGGATGGCGACTTTCCCAAAGCGCGTCACATATTCGGATTTATGGGCTTCCTCGGGTTTGCTGTAGTATATGCGATGCGTGTTAATCTCTCTGTTGCTATTGTGGCGATGGTGAATCAGACAGCAATTCCACACAGCAATGTCACGGTGGACGATAGTTGTCCGCGACCAGATGTAAAAAATACAACCATACCATTGCCGCCAGGTGAATTCGTGTGGGACGAAGCGACGCAGGGTTTAGTTTTGGGTTCCTTCTTCTATGGGTATGTGTTAACGCAGGTGCCAGGCGGTAGGTTGGCCGAATTGATAGGCGGAAAGCTCATCTACGGCTATGGCGTGCTTATTACTGCTACTTTCACCCTGCTGACGCCTATGGCTGCAAACTGGAGTTTGCCGTTTTTGGTGCTGGTGCGTATACTGGAAGGTATGGGCGAGGGTGTAACTTACCCGGCCATGCATGCAATGCTGGGCAACTGGGTACCGCCGCTGGAGCGCAATAAATTCGCTGCCATCGTATACGCAGGCTCTAACATTGGCACCGTGATCTCCATGCCGCTGACGGGATGGCTGTGTTCTCTGGATTTCCTGGGCGGTTGGCCTTCGGCGTTCTACATTTTCGGATTGCTTGGGATCGTTTGGTTTATCTTATGGATGTATTTGGTCTATGATTCTCCCAGTGTGCATCCGCGTATAAGTGAAAAGGAGCGCGTCTTTATAGAGCAGAGCATCAGAGCAGGAACAGTGCAATCGAGGACACTGACACTTCTACAAGATACCGTTGAAGAAACAAACACAGACAACAATAACGGTACTCCGTGGGCGGACATACTGACGTCGGTGCCGATGTGGGCCATACTCTTCACTCAGTGTGGTCAGAGTTGGGCCTTCTATACTCAGCTGACGGAGCTGCCGACATACATGAACAACATACTTCACTTTGATATTCAATCAATGGCGGTGCTGAATGCTGTCCCTTACCTCACGACCTGGGTGGTTGGTATTTTGTGCTCATCCCTGGCCGATTGGCTTTTGGCGAAAGGCTACATTTCGCAACTGAACTCATACAAGTTGTGGAATTCGATAGCATCAATTGTACCGTCGTTGGGACTGATAGGCATTGCATATGGAGGATGTAATTGGATTTGGGTGACATTCATGCTGGCCGGAGTGGGTTCCTTTGGTGGTGCAATCTATGCTGGTAATCAGATGAATCACATATCGCTGAGCCCACGCTTTGCGGGCACCATGTATGGCATCACGAATTCGGCAGCGAATATATGTGGCTTTCTGGCACCATACGTTATCGGATTAATAATCAATCACCGGGAGACACTGGCTCAGTGGCGGATTGTTTTCTGGATAGCTGCAACAATTAATATTGCTGGTAACTTTATATACATTATTTTTGCAAAGGCCGATGAGCAGGTCTGGTCGCTTCGGTTGTCCGGCGGCGACAGACGCTCATAACATTCCTAGATTTAAAAACGCAAGAAGGCTAGCAGTTTTGCAATACATATGTTTGTACCTAATCTTTGTGATAAGTTAGTGAAAGTTAGCTAATTAAACGTTCGAACTATTAATTAGATTTAATTTTTATCGTGTACTCGTACACCACATTTTATATACAGTAGATTTCAGTAGATTCAATTTTATAGATACTCATACATGTTTAGTAAATTCAGAAATAATTTTAAATAAATGAATTCCGGTGCAAAATATAAAAAGTAATCTGTGCTAATTTAAATTATCGTTCCTTTTAACCATCAAGCAGAAGAATTGAAATTCCAACGAATACAATTTAAAGATTAAATAAACAACCAAAATAATAGTAATAATGCTTTGAATAATAAAGTCTAAATAATATCAGTTGGAAAATTGAATTCTTCAAGATTCAAGTTTGATTTGATGCTGCTTTGTTTAATAATTAAAGTTAAGAACCCTTTTCACATTTTTTTAACAAGTTGAGTGCCCTGAATACCTGATTACTTTTCGTATTTTAATTGATGTAATGAAGCAATAACATTGCTAACATATTAAAATTAATGCTATTAATAGTTGCCTTTTCTTGTAGCTTCGTAGCTCGCTTGTTAAAGTTAAAACGGCGATCATCTCTTAATATTTGGCTATGTTTATTATACGAAATAAGATTCCATCATTTTAGATCAACTAGCTTAATAGCTAATATAAATTATAATACAGTTATAAAAAATAAAGTCATTGGGCACTAAAATCATAAATTTATTTTATAGCGAACTTTTTACCACACACTGCATTTTTCGACAGGATTCATTGGAGATCCCAATTTGCATCGATATGCCTCAGCGAAGTCTTTTGAGTTGGAAAGTGGGCCCAGTACACGTATGAAACCGGGTGAGTGCACTGACGAACGTATCTTGGTCAGAGCATCTTCGGGACGCATTGAGCCGCACCAAATCTGAGCATAGTTGAGAAAAAACAGCTGGTCATGTGTGAGATTCAATCCAGGTAGTTCCTGTTCGCGTCCATGGCGTCGCACCCACTTTTTATAAGCCTAAAAATTTAAGATTACCATCGATCAGAGGTCTGTGGATACATAGAGCATAGAAAAGAATCACATTCTGCTACATACTCTAAAAGCCTGCTTCAGACCACCGTTGTCAGCAATGTTCTCGCCCTGGGTCATGCGTCCATTGATATGCATGCCCACCTCGTCGATTTTATACTTGGAATACTGATCAATGATGCACTGTGTGCGATCGCGAAAAGCTTCGATGGTGGCGTTATTCCACCATTGCATCATGTTGCCATCCTTGTCGAATTGTCTTCCTGTTCAGGAAAGGAAATGCAGCTCTTGAAATATTCTATATTGTTGTGGAGTATTTTTATAAAGCTACCCTTATCATCGAATCCGTGTGTTATTTCGTGCCCAATCACAACTCCGATGCCACCATAATTTAACGATTTGGGAAAGTATTGACTATAGAAAAGGGGCTGCAATATACCGGCGGGAAATACTGTAAAAATATTAGTTTTATTTTCCACAAGAAGTCACAATTTATTATGTTGTAAATGCTTCCTTTACCGATGTCGTTTTTATTGGGATTATAAAATGCATTCACCACAGCTGGCTCCGTTGTCCATTTCTCCTTGTCCACCGGTAACCGCAGCAGCTGCAGATTCTTATATGAGTCCCACTTCAGTAAGCTCAACACGTTCTCCATGAAATTATCGGCCACAATGGTTAACTTTATAGAAGAATGCGAATTGCGAATTGAAAAAATAAAAGCGTTTGCTTTACTATATAAAATGTGTACAATTAGGAAAAAAGTGATGCCTTACGTTTGTGTATTCGTTCTCCAATTCGAGTTCATTGGTTAATATTTCTGGATATCCAATGCGTTCGTTCATTGCATCTGCTTTTTCCTTCGCCACCGCTCGCGTCTCGTCGTCCATCCAGTGATTATCGGCCAGTAACTCGTTGAATGCTTCTCGTATGGTGTGAATCATCTCCAACGCCGTATCTTTGCTGTCCTGGTTGAAGTTGTCTCTGATGAACAGCGCACCCACAGCCATGCCAAGCTTTTTATTCGTCCATTCCACACACTGTGACCAGCGCATTCGCTCCGACTGAATGCCCAGTAGAATTTTACGAAACTCCACCCGTTCGCGCTGATAATCGTCGATCATGTGAGTCATTATGGACATGACCAGCCGCCAGAGAACGTAGTTCTGCACAACTCGTCGATCAGCAGCTTTAATTATTTTGCCCATTTCGATCAAGTAAGGCATTGCGTAGCTCACCAGTTGCTCGTCCTCGCTCAATGCCACCTCCTCACCCAAAGCTGCCTGTAAATACTCGGTCCAGTTGATTTCTGGTACCTGCTGCTGTAGCTCTGGCAGAGTCAGCTTCCTGTAGATGGCGCTTGTGTCATGCCTGTCTGCTTCTGGCAACGATACGTTAACCAGCTGAATTTCCAACTGCATCACTTTGTCCAGTTCCTCAGATGCAGTTTCAGGATTGGCGCCTAGGAGGATCGCCGTCTTTGTCATGTACTTGTGATAGGCTTTTAAATCATTTTCACTGCTGGATTTCAGATAATAATCTCTGGATGGCAATGCGAGGGGCAGCTGATCGATCTGCAGTATATTAACGGACGAGTTCTTATCATCCGCACCCACATAAAGTTCGACCAGCACCGGCTCACTAAAGTTTCCACGCAGAATGCCCATCAGTGTCTCGATCGTAGTGTTTGTCGACTCCCAGTTCTTTTCAATGACGGGCCAGCCACCCAACGCATTTAGCACCTCCTTCAAGCGATCTTCACCAACTTTCCGTATTTGAGCTTTAACGAGTGATTAACGATTTCAATATCATTGCAAACATTTTTTCACAAGTTCCACTTACGAATGTCCATGCAGCTTTTGTAAAACATTTTCGCTTTAACTGTCGCTTGATTATCGTTCTCATTAACGGGTTCCTCCAAAACACTTTTGAGAACAACTTGTTGCTGATCGGCTAAAACCTGAAAATTACATTGTTTTTTTACGATTCTTCAATGAATTCCCTTTTCAATTGTGCTGTCTTGAGACTCACTTCGAAAGTGCTGATGGAGCTTCGATCTTCCGGGATGATATGTTTTTTGTTCCATGTTCCGCAAGCGTATTGGAAGAAGTTTTCACATGGATCTGCTGTGGTATCCATGGCCGATAGCAGTGATGCAGCTAAAGTAGAATGCAATGTTTTATAGCATATATTTTCAGAGTTTGAGGGGAATAATTATTGGAAATTTAATAGACCTCTAGTTAACACGGAGGCGATGGTATAAAAGAAAAACTGTTCTATTTTCTACTCTAGTAACTTATAAACCAGTTTTACTTTTCACTAAAATTCATTTATATGTACTAAACGTGACTCAATCATGCGATTTTATTGACTTGGAGAGAAAAATCTAAACATAATATTTCTTTAATCATTCAATTTGCGAACCACCGATTTACGGGTAGGGTGATCACTTGCTTCCACGACTGCCGACTTTTCTTCATATATATAGTATTTCAATATACTACAGGTTTAACTGGTGTTGCAATTTAATATATGAACATGCAATACGTGAGGATGTCAGGAGGATGTTCATGCTTCATGTTCCTCTGTCAAGCTAATAAAATGGCTTTTCAATCAAATTATGGTGGCTGGGTGCCTGCTGGAGTGAGAATGATGTATGTTTATATGATTAAACCTCTTACGCCCTACATTCCGTTTATTTAAGTGGAAAATTGTGTAAATTTTGTGAGGATGAGTTTTGTCTGTGTTCTTTGCAGGAGACGAAGTACTAAAAAAAAGAAATCAAAATCTATTGCAATTTCTTTACGATGTACTCAATAAATATAAAATCAAAACAACTCCAATAAATATAAATTATAAATACATACGAAATTTTCTAAATATTAAGTAATTAATTGCTAAATGAATGATGCAATTTGTTTAACTATTGCAAGCGACGAAAAACCTGTATTCTATTTTTATTGTTGTTAAACGACTATAATTTTGTTTTATTCATAATGAAAACATGTGAATTTCTAGTTTTTTATAAGAACAATAAATATTGGATAGCGTTCATTAATTAGAATAAATATTCTATTTAGTAGTCTGCACATACATATTTCGCAGTAAGATTAATTAAAGAACTACATAAATTAAAGTCTGCATTCGATGTGCACACATTGAAAATTATACGTATGTATGGCTGCCGGATGTTCACATTATACGAGAGTAAAGATGTGCATGCAAGCTATATGTACGTATACGTATGTGTATGTATGGGTGTGTATATCACCCATACATACATGGTCCACTATGGGACCACTTGTATGTTGGTCGCGAGATAAATTTTCTATTAACTGAACAATGCTGAACATCCTTCGGGGTGTTTTTTGATTCGCATTGTGAGCATAAAAATGACTTTTCAGCACAAATCATGTGACAGTAGAAGTAAATTGATAGGAGTAGAAATGATTGTATGGAATGAATGGCTGTATGAATGCTATGTGTGTGGAAATGTGTGAGTGCAACGTACATTCATACGAATCCAGTAGCGGTCACAGATCTTTTCTTCCCGAACGTAGAAGATTTTTAATTTGCACACATGAAAGAATGTCTACAGCGAGTGTGGAAAGTTTAAGAAAATCGTGGAAAAAAACTAAAAATACATGTAATTTAAGAAATAATTTTAACCAATAAAAATAATTAATTCTTAAGAAAAAATTTAATTTCTGTTAACTTTCTCTAGTAATTTATATATAATGAAGAAAATTATTCCCCTGAGTAAAATTATTTATTTATTAATGTTCCTCTCCTTAAAGTTATTTTCATTACCTTTTTTTAAAGGAATTTCGCAATTAATTTCATAAATAAATTAGGAATATGAATAATTTGAGAAAAAGTCGAGAAAACCGTTTTATTTGAGGCTTTAAGTCTAATAATAACCATAAATATAACCATAACCTTGCCATGGATAAAAGGACTAACTATTGTGTTATTAATTCATACTACAGACAGACTGTTTTTCCTTGTAGGACGATGATATATAGTATAGTATGTATATGAACATAGGTACTGTATGATAGAGTTAATTTTTAAGAGTAAATTTCGCGACTTCGTGCAATTCAAATACCGAGGGATGGGTTTTTAATAAAGTTGGGTTTTCTTGGGAAACTCGAGTACATATTAGAAACTTACCCGTTCTGACGCATTCCTCCGTTAGGCATAAATCACCATCTAGAAAAGAGTAATAATATTTTGCAATATATAATAAAATTTTTACCGAACTTTAAATGTGTTCTAATCAGAATAAAATTGATTTGTTACAGAATCTGAGTCGCATTGAAAATTTGTAATATCACTTAATTTTTAAGATGTTGTCGGTTTTTGCGAACGGATACTATGTACATATGTGTGTTTTCGTCCTTTATTTTTTTATTTTGAAAAAAATTCTTTCTGTTAAACGCAACGTGACTAAAATTTAAATAAAATGTATCAAAAGTTTCGTCAAAGTGTTGCATTCAAAAACATTCTGTTACATTCTGATTACATTGTTGCATTTGCAACTATTACTAAATGTAAAGAGAAACTTTTTCTTTTATTTTAACTTTTGACACATTTGACACATTTTCAAATGTTCCAATCACACGTACGCGTAACTAATATAATGTACTGTATGTGTGTAGGGTGTACACTTTGTGCCACCTGCTGATATCAACGCTGTGGAGCCACATGTTGCTTCGCATTTTAAACTCGTAACACCAGCCCTTAGTTTGATCATCATCATCATCATCATCGTCATCATGTTCGTATCATTCGTTCTACTTAAGTTCTATTGAAGGGGTGAAGGAGGTGTGACAAGTGGAAATTGTGCCAATAAATGGCTGCAGGGCGACTGCAAACAACTGATGTCGTTGAGAACGTACTCATTCATGTTCGTATTCGTCGCTCAATGCGGTCAACGAAAGGTTTACGTAGAAATAATACAATTAATATGTACATATATCGTCGGTAAATTGAAGGTATCTACAGATGGAAAACATGTATATACATATACACATATATAATTGGTATATTAGTACATACATATATATGTTTGTGTATTACAGGCAATACCTGTTTCACATTATAAGGTAGATCTTCAATAATTATTTAAAGATTAAAGATGACATAATTACAATAATAATTACAAGTAATAATAATTATTATGTTAAGAAAACTTTAAGGTTTAATGTCTGTTTTCTAGGTTAAAACTATCATTTATTCTGTCGTTTTGGCTTTTTCCAAACGTCTTTCAGACAAACTGTCTGACAAACACCATGTCTTTACATGTATGTATGTGTGATAGATCTATGTATGTATGTGTTGGTAATGCACTCCATAATATCGTTATTGATATGCTTGTCAAAGGAGCTAACAATTTATAGTGCAGTTTAATTGAAAATCGATAGCAGTGATTTCTTCCTTTTTAAAATGTGTGTTAGAAATGCATACAACCTTAAATGATAGTACCCCACCGATTTATATTATTTACATGCATATATACATATGTGTACATGAATGTGTACATTCTATTTAACCTACATATGAACCGTTCACAGGACAATGCGTTTAGGTACTCATTTCTTTCGCTACTCATGTTCTCTTTTCTTCAAAGTTCTTTTATGGCAACTCAACTTTAAAAAAATTTTTAAAATGCTTTGGCTTTTAAATCGAGCTTATATACAAGCGGTGGTTTATTCTCTGAATGGTCACTCTTCATTGCATGTGCATTGAATAGTTTCACTATTACAATCACTCATTTTATCACTCTGAAATCGTTGATGGTGGTTTTGACAGTTTGACAACCACTGCATTTTAAATTTGAAATAAATAATTAATGAGTCGATTTGTTATAGAAAATCATATGTAATCGGTGGCTATTGGGTGCTTGCGACAATATCTTTTGACAATATCAATCGACCGATTGATTAATACTTGAGTAATTGATTAATGATTCTTCCTTCTTACCTGCGTAATCGCTTGCTTGCTGGCGGTTGTTATCTAAGGTGTTGAGGCAGCGACGATTATCGGCGAAGTAAATCACGAGCGCTCCTAAAACGGCTCCCAGTATCGTTAATGCGACGGCGAGCACTAACAGTTGACGTCGCATCGCTGGCTTCAGCAGCCAATCGGTGTTGGTGTGGGCGGGGATCGGTTGGATGGTCGCTGGAATGCTGAAGGGATCCGTTACGTTCTGCAGAGCAGTTTTGGCTCCTGCCCGCCCAACAACGCCGCTGCCGTTATCGGTGCCAAGATAAACAACTGTGGGAACCTTGCTGATGATGGTGGGACCATTGTTTTGGTAGATGGATGCGGTGTCAGGTGGTGCGGGTTCCTTGCATAGCAGCGGTGCCACTACATCGCTGAAGGTGCTACAATTTTTCATGTCGTTACCATCAACTTTGCTGGTGGCTATGATTTGTGGTGCGTTTCGTAGATAACCGTTATTTAAAGACTTGGTACTTTCATTCGGCATTTCGATGCGAAGCCTCTTGCGTCTGAATTAATACTACAGAGAACGAGAGAAAGAGTGTAACCGAAAAGGTTGTGGCTGTTGTTGTTTTTGCCATTCGCCGATACTAGACAGATTTATTTATGGTATCGATGATATTTGCAACAACAACCAATTAGTTTGCCAATTTTATACGAGTGTTTTAAGTGCTGTAATTTGTCGACGTCAATGCGTTGCTCGTCGTTTATGTGTCTGATTCGATGCTAATGTGGAACAACTTTGTCAACAGTGGATTTACATAAATACTTGTCATGTCCTTTCGCGGCTGCTTTTCATAATTGTACAAAGAGCGAAAGAGATGGTGAGTAGGCTTCACAGTGACATTGTCACCTCGTCCAACAAAGCTTCAAGATCAAGCTTCAATCAAAAATGTAAATGAAACGTAAACGAATCCGAACTAAAATACTGATATATTGGTAAATGTTATAAACATGTACATACTCGTATATATGACTATAGTGCCCTCTTATCCAATATTGGAGAAGTTTGTTTCGTTAATTTCGAGTTTAACGTTCTTAGTTAGCATTCAAAAACGTACTCGTGTTTTAAAAAACTACTCTCGATAGTTAATCGTTAACTCATATCTGCAGCCCTACATTTACACACCCACACACACACACACATCCAATCCTTATCGACGCTACTTGTCTCGAGTATAATTAATTAAGTAGTAGCTACTAATATACTTCGATAAGTGCTTCAATGAAATTGAACTGAGTTTTTTTCTTATAGATTAGCGTTTGCATACTTTCTGTTTCAGTTTTTTGTTTTTGTTTTGCTCTTTTATTTACGTATTATATTTTCATAATTTGAAATCTGAAATCTAGATACGATAAGCTAGAGAAACGCGACTGTTATTAAAGTTCATATCTATACAAAAACAAAAAAAAACATTTTCAACTGCTGTGCAAAATACGATCACGGTCAACATGTTTTTTTTCCAGAACCTTTCTCAAAACACATACAACACAACACTGCAACACAACACATTTTTGGCCGAACATGAACTCAGCTTTTTATAATTTAAACCAATGATCTAACATCAGTTAAACTCTTTCGCCAGTTAATTGGCATAATCTTGAGCCAAGTTTAATTGAGTGACTCGCACGAGGATTTGAACTCTTTCTCATACAAAGTAACTTGTCGACTGGCTGGAAACCTGGCCGGCAACTCAACTGCAGTCTACAGCACTGAATTATAAACATTCAAAAAAAAAGGAATGCTTTTGAGACTGCGGCGCTCTTTTGTTTGTTTACTTCTTTGTTGTTGGTAACCGTGCACATACATTCACCCTCAATCGTGAAATTCCAGTTGGATTCAACTCCAACTCAACTCCTGTATTTGTTCTGGTTGAAGTTTCAGAATAATTAATGGGTTTTTTTTTGGTTTTTTCGGAATGCGTTGAACACTTCAGAAGGAGCAACTGGTATTGTTTCAGTAGCCACTTAATACTGGGGGTTCTGCCTAAATACCACCATCTTATGTAGGTTCAGCAAAGTTTTGGCCACAACTAAAGATTCGCAGTGCGAGTCCTTAGCTTTTAAATAAACTGCGAGCTTTCAAACGTGCTGTGGATGGATTCACTTCACTTCAGCAGAGTCGCAGGTGGAGTTACAAAGAGAGTGAGAGAGCAGCAGATAGTAACTCTTCTTCCATGCGCATGTTTAGCGAGTGCAGTTCGCCAGTACCTCCCTCCCTACTCTACTCTAGTAATATTCCGGTAAACAACATTCGACTAACTGCGGCTCTTGCATATTCTTAAAACGACTAAAATATTAATTAATTTTTTGATGGAGTGCAAAAACTTTTGCTACATTTTAGTTGAAGTACATAAAATAAGAAGTCACTCCTTTATTTCCAGTCAGTTTAGTTGACTTAAAGACCGACGTGAACGGCACCGCGCTTGGCCCACCCCGACGATACACTGTATCGTGCCGGATTAACGAAGTGCAGTTGGTGTCAGCGAAGCCGTCCGTGTCACATGCAACGTTAGCATGCTTACGACTTTTATCCCTTTAAACTTCTTTTGGGACGGTGGAAATCCGAACTTCTGATTGGACGCGTTTGTGGTTTTCGGGGTCGTATTTAAATTTTTACGTTTTCTTTTTACTTTTACCTTCTTAGCAAAGTTCTTAAAGCCACAATTTTGGCGCAATTTTAAAGCAAACTTTCAATGGAACCAAGGTTTCACATGGGTTCGGTTCGTTAAAAAATGCCCGACTTTCAATTTTCAACTTGTTCTTAACGGTAGCAATTCTAGCAACTTCGTGTCCTCTTCGCCTATGTTATGAATGCCGTTCTTCTCGACTTTTCACCAAAAGCGCATATAAACTGTAAGCATGAATGTACATATTAATGAATGGTCAACACCAAGCGCGCGTTTTGTTTTTCGCTGGCACCGAAGTGGAGTTTTTATATTCCCGACTGGTTTCTCTTCATCAAGTATTTGCGCAAACCAACCTTCTTGGCCCTGCGAACTGCGAACAACTGAAGGAGTCAGTCTTTCGGTCTTTCCGCTAACCTCCCGAAAATAAAGCTAACAACTTTCTTTGAATCGAATCTCACCAACTGCAGTGAGAACCACTGAAAAGCTTCAACTTGATTCAACTTCATGGATTCGAATGATAGCCACCAACTTTCCTCAGAGGTGGTTGTACTTAATTTCGCGACTTCTCTCAGAACTTCCTTTAACGACGCTGTTGAAATATAACCCAAATCAAATTTCATCTGAAAATTATACTGGAAACACAAAATTACTGGACTATTTTGAACATTTTCCGGTTGTTTTGCCGATATGCATTAAATAAAAGCACAAAATTTAACTTTATACCTACACAATATTATTTGCTTCATCGTTTAAGATACATTAACTTTATATAACTTCATATAGTTCATATAATCGAGATAGTGGTGTATATTTCTGCAACCGGAATTTGAGATTTATAAAATTCGAATGAATACAATTTTGGTGTCTCATGACGCCCTGTGTTTCTCGGTGAACAAATAAACAGCTGTTTGCAAATGATGAACTTGATGTTTTTGTTTAGTTTTTGTTTTCCACAACATCTCTAGTATCATCGTCTTTGTATTTTATTTTTTGTGTTTTTATTTTTTATTGACAAAATTATGATTTTATTCTGTTCAATAAATTCAAAATGTTTAAATGTTTCCTAGTTTTATGTATTGTTTATCTAAATGTTGACGCAGAGAAAGATCTGGAAGAGCCTCGTTGCGCCACAATAAATCGTAACGAAATTGAGCATCATCTTTCTACGAAGACTCCGTATCGGGTGGTGGCAAACAACGATGATACCGTTCTTCAATATCCAGGTGAAATGGTGAGGAGAATCATGTATTGGACGGAAATAACGAAATTTGTTAAACATTTTAGGATGCAATCCAACTCGTATTTGGTCTGTAATACGACATGGCGCAAGAAATCCCAGCAAAAAGGTCATTCTGCAGGCTCAAGACAAACTCTCGCAGTTGAAAAAAAAAATATTACACAGCCAAAAGACGATGTTGTGCTCCAAGGAATTGGAGACACTGAAATGGTGGAGTTTTAATGTGAGTGTTGAAGAAGAGAAGTTTCTGGTAGCGGAAGGAGAAGATGAGCTGATCGAACTGGCAGAAAGAATGCAAAATCGGTTTCCAACACTTCTGCCATCAACGTACGATTCTGACACATACTTTTTCAAGTATACGGCTACTCAAAGAACTTTAAAAAGTGCTCGGAGCTTCGCAACAGGTCTTTTTGGGCGGGACCGTGTGCGAGAAGTTATTTATCCAGAAGCGCTGCACAAAGATCCTGTACTGAGGGTAAGTAAACAAGATTCTTACATCGTTTATACGCACGGTTTGTCTGAAATTTAAATTTGGTTGTGCCAAATTTAACATCTATTAATTAACCTTTGTTTTAAGGCTGTGTGAATTTATTTTTGAAATCTCGTTACTTGGCTTTTGCTAATTCAGGTATAACATTTGGATAATTTTCTTCGCTTGATAAATCCTCTGCTTAAGTAAAATAATTTAATAACTCTTCGTCAAAATTTCTTTTTCCGCTTTCGGTCTTTTAAAACAGGTAAAAATTATACAATTGAGGCACAAATATATTATCAAAATATCCAGAGGAATTTAAAGTAAAATAATTCAAAGAATTCCTTTTGTTTTTGGTAATTTATCAGTACTGTTATAAAATTTTACATAGCGGTAATTTAACATTGGGTAACTTTACGTTACAGTACATATGGTAGTCTAACGCTGCCTTATAGCCTTTCTTTCGTTTTTCTGAACACATCCATAATTTTGTACGCCCTTTTGCTCTGTTGTCCTAAATGTTTCTGTTAAATGCTTAAATTCTCTGAGAAATGTCATCAAAGCTGTCAAAAATTAATTTTACGATTCTTCTTTCTGTTTTCCTCAATGTTGATGTCAAAAGTTGAAAGTTGCTGAAAAATGTTGCTGCGTATTTTCTGTAAACGTGATTCAAACGTGATTTAAGACATTACGCGAAAAAGTTGAATTATTTTTAATATTTACATTTACTGAAATAACTCGATTCTATTCAATACAAATTGTATTGAGATCATTGGCCGTGGCCGCATTGATGTAATTAATTTGTGGTTATGTATAACGGATGCGTCAAAGGCTGCTCGAGTGGCTGAGTATTCTTGGCTTGCGGTGGACACAAATTAACAACATAACTTTAGTATGATATGCTGTACACTTTTTATTGTGTTTAAAATCTAGTGAATTGGAGACTATTTTACAAGTAAAAATTTAAGGCTAGATGTGTTGACTGTGTTGACATTGCCTTGCGAGTATAAACGGTCTGCATCATGTTCGAGTCCCAGTTTATTAGTGGAAACAATAGCAGCCTGTGTGCAAATGTTAGTGTTGGAAGCAACAGCGGTACCGGCAGTGGCAGTGGTAATGGAAGCCAACCCGTTCTAACAGGAAACAACCGCAAGGTTTCCATGTCGGAGAGCCAACAGCTACCAGATTTGCTCCAGCAGCTGGCCAATGGAACCTTTGGACCCATAGTACCTGATCAACAGTGTCCGCTATGTTTCAGGGCTAAACGTCATCAGGAGATCATAGAGGGCATTGCCTATGACCGTCAGGCGTGGCGCATCCGTGAGCGCATGAAAACAGCCAGTGTAGCGCTTGTGCTCTGCCTTAACATAGGCGTGGATCCTCCCGACGTCGTGAAGATACAGCCGTGTGCGCGCCTGGAATGTTGGATAGATCCGTCATCGGTATCTGCTCCCAAAGCCATGGAACTCATTGGTGCCAATTTGCAAATGCAATACGAACGTTGGCAGCCTCGTGCACGCTACAAAAAGTGCAACGACCCCACCGTGGATGATGTGAAGAAACTGTGCACTTCGTTGCGCCGGAACGCCAAAGGGGAACGCATTCTCTTCCATTACAACGGACACGGTGTGCCTAAGCCCACGGCAAACGGAGAGATTTGGGTCTTTAATAAAAACTTTACGCAATACATACCGCTGTCGATATTCGAATTGCAGAGCTGGATGACGGCCCCATCGATTTACGTGTACGACTGCTCGAACGCAGGCATCATAATCAATTCGTTTCAGACGTTTGCCGAGCAGCATGATCGTGATTTGGATAAGGCGCTGGCAACTGGTCAGCAGGGGGAATCCCTGCCTGGCCAGGGGCAGAGTACGCCACCGCTGCCATTGATAAGTTATAAAAATTGCATTCATCTGGCAGCTTGTTCAGTCAATCAGATCCTGCCGATGAACGCTCAGCTTCCAGCAGATCTATTTACTTCCTGCCTAACCACTCCCATCAATATTGCGTTGAAATGGTACACGATGCAGGAGAAATTCGATCTGGTACCTCGCATTCAAACGGAGCTGATCGATAAAATTCCTGGGAAGGTGAACGATCGACGCACTATGATGGGTGAATTGAACTGGATATTCACGGCGATTACCGACACGATCGCCTGGAACACGTTGCCACGCGAGCTCTTCCAAAAGCTTTTCCGCCAGGATTTGCTTGTGGCCAGTTTATTTCGAAACTTTCTGCTTGCGGAACGAATATTACGCTCAAACGATTGCACTCCCGTCTCGCATCCTGCGCTGCCACCTTGTTTTCGGCATCCGATGTGGACCGCCTGGGATCTGGTTGTCGATTTGGCGCTGCAGCAGCTGCCGGATATACTGAACAAAGGCGAGCCGTACAAACAACTTCCTTTCTTCGAAGAACAACTGACCGCATTTCAGGTGTGGTTAGATCGGGAGTCCGAATCGCGTTCGCCGCCGGAACAGTTGCCAATCGTGCTGCAGGTGCTGCTGTCACAAGTGCATCGATTGCGTGCGTTAGAGTTGCTCGCCCGATTTTTGGATCTCGGTCCCTGGGCAGTGAACTTGGCGCTGGGAGTTGGCATTTTTCCTTACGTACTTAAGCTGCTGCAGAGCTCGGCCAAGGAATTGCGTTCAGTGTTGGTGTTTATTTGGGCGAAAATATTGGCTGTGGACAGCACTTGCCAGGTGGACCTAGTGAAGGATAACAAATACTTTCTGTCGGTGCTGCAAGATGTTACCGTCCCTAAGGAGCACCGCACACTATCGGCGTTTGTGTTGGCCTGCATCGTCAACAATTTTCTGCTGGGACAAACCAGTGCACTACAAGGATCGTTGGTGTCCATTTGCTTAGTGCAACTGAACGATGAGAGCTGGCTGCTGCGTCAGTGGCTGGCAATTTGCTTGGGTAAAATAAAAATTCGTACAAACAAATTTCAGAAATGAGCTGTTCAAACTGGAAGCATTCCAAAAGCGAAATTATAAATAGTGAGAAGATTCTGGACTCTGCAGACATTTTATGTTTTTGAAGTCGTTTTCAGTTTGATAGCCGCTCTGTTAGTCCTGTAAAAAATATATAAAATGTTACTTAATAAATATCTGACTCAATTAAAATAATGTTCTCCATGCAACAGGAATGCTGTGGCAAAACTTCGACAAAGCTCGTTGGTCAGGCGTCCGTGACTTGGCGCATGAGAAGCTGTATCCTTTGCTCAAGGATGGGATTCCCGAGGTGAGAGCAGCTGCTGTGTTTGCGCTCGGCACTTTCATAAGTTCGGTAACCGATCGCTCGGAAGAGCACGCCAACAACATTGATCGCATCATCGCCGTCACTCTGCTGGAAACCGTCGGCGAAGACATGTCACCGTTAGTAAGATTAGAGCTGGTGGCGGCACTGCAGTGGATGGTCCTGCTGTTCGAGTCACAATTCGTCACGGTTTATATGCAAGAGTTTATGAGTAATCCAACGCTAACGACCTGTAGTGGTGAACGCAGTGCCAGCATTAGCCACGGTATAATGACCTCCAGCATGCTGACGGCCATGCACCACTCCACACACAGTTTAGAACGCCACGTTACGATGCGCCGTGGTGTGAGCTCCGGCTCTATTTCCAATATGGCTTCGACAAGTATTCCCTTCTATTCGATATTTGTGAAACTGTGGCAAGGGTTCTGCAATCTGGGGAACGATCCGTTTCCCCAGGTAGCTGAAACTGCTCAACGCGTTATATCCTATGTGCGGGATGCCGCTCTGTGCTTAATTACCGCCAAAGAAGCGACAACGGCTGAGAAGTGCATCAGCTTAAGTGTCAGTCTGCCACCGAGTCCGAACACACGCACCAACTATCTGGGTGGAGAGTCGCCACCACCAACTGGAAATCAGGCAGCTACACAGCAAACGCCGGCTGTCTCCTGGACGACAAAGCTGAGAAACAATCCTTTGCTGGGTGGTGGCGGCGGCTCTGGTGATGATCCACAAACTCTGTTGCAACGCAAACTACGCACGTCTTCAATGAACGATGAGACAGATAGCGCTTGTCCGGTCAACAACAATAACAACATCCCTGTCAGTGGGGGTGGCGAAGCTGGATCTGTATCAGCACGCAGCAGTACGAGCGACAACAACTTTGAGGCCAAGTCTCAGATGCTGAAGCCAATCGTAACAACGGATTTCATTCCGTGGGCGATTTCCTACTTCACCCGACCCGGCAAAAATCGCTACACCTCGAATGAGGAAAATGAGGGCCAACAAGTGGTTCCCGTGGACGAGAATTCGCCAGAGCTGCGGACACGCAACTACAGGTTCCAGCGCAACCATCAAATCAGGCGACGCGCTCGCGAGCAGCAAGCACGACAGACGCGGATCGACACCCAAATCTGGATGGGCAAAACGCAGTTTACGCCATCTATAGTCAAACTTCTGCCATACGAAAACCAGATCGCATTTGCATACAAAGATAAAGTGTCGGTCTTCGATTGGAGTCGTAACATCACGCGTTCATACACCCCCGTCCAGCCCAAAAAGAAAATAGCACCAGCTGTGACATCATCGCCCTCGGTCCACATACAGCCGCAAACGGCCCGTGTCAGCGCAATTGAGTTCCTGAATGCTCATGACGTGGATTTGATAATGGTGGGGCATGAGGACGGTGTGATACGCGTCTGGCAGCCGTCCACAGTCAACGAAACTCAGCATGAAGCGAAATTGTTGACAGCGTGGGAAGCTTTGCCATTGACCAGTTCGTATGGTGCGACTTCGCTGGGAGTTTCGGTGTCGTCGTCAACATCCTCGTCGGTGTCATCGGTATCTGCCAAATATAAGAAGGACAACAGTGGACTGGGGATCGTGACAGCTTGGCAGCAGTGCACGGAGCAGCTGGTAGTAGGCGGGGGCTCTTGTCGCTTTCTACGTCTTTGGGACGTGAATAGAGAACTCAAGCTAAGCGACATATCTATTGGTGCCGACACCACGGTGCGTGTAATCGCGCCCTTTTTGTGCAATGTACTCAGCAATCTAATAGTGGTCGGTTGCTGTGATGGCAGCGTGCGTCTGTTCGACAAGCGTTGTTCGGCTCAGGAAGCACGTATTCGTGTCTATCGCGAGCACTCGAGTCCTATTTTAAACGCATGCCTTAAAGTGAATCAAACCTCACTGGTCACTGGCTGTGCGCAGGGGAAGGTGTGTGTGATTGATATGCGATCGCGCGGCCCATCTGCGGTTCTGCATCAGTGGGATGTGGGTACCGATGTGACGTCCATTGCGGGGCATCATTCAGCGGATATTGTGGCTTGTGGTAATGCTCAAAAAATAACGATTTACAACCAAAACGGACGCTCACAGAGTGTGCTGCGTAGTAATGAGGGCTTCATGGGTCCAAAAATTGGGCATCCGTCGTGTCTCTCATTTCATTCCTACAAAGTTGCGCTTGCAGTTGGTTTTGTTGACAATACTGTAGCGGTATACGGACCCTCCTCAGGTACGAAGCTCGAAATAATTTAAAGAAAAAAAGAAGGCATAAATTGGTATATGGATATGGAGAATAAAATTCTTCCAAACTATATTTAATAAACTTATCGGCTTCTTAAAGTTATTAGCCGCGGTTCTGCATATTTCACAATTTCGTTTCATATTATTATAAGATTTGAGTTCACACAAACGAAATTGCTGCAAATAACTATTTAATATAAATTGTAATACGTTTTACTGTCCCTTTTACAGTTTTATAAACTTTGTAATCGTTGGAAGGTTGATGTTGATAAGAATCCAAGTTCCCTTGACAATGTTAGAAAATTTCTTCAAGAACCCGATATGATCGAAGCCATTAACTACATCAAACAGCGTACGCAAATCACTGACATCACCGCTCATGAAGTTCGACTTATTTACACAATATGCGCGTTTGAAACAGCTTGGAATCGCCGGAAATCGCCATCGATTTGGTGCAGCTTCTTCACCAAAGACACCATAAAAGCACTGGAATTTGCAGAAGACCTGGAATACTATTGGATCGATGGATATGGATACAACTTAACGCACCAAATTGCCTGTCCAGCCATCGCGGATATGTTCGAGACCATTGAGTTCGTACAAAAAAACATATATTGTTTCTACACAACACGTTAGCTTATTATTTTATTATTATTGTGTTTCTTCTCCTCCTTACAGTCCTTCATCCAGTAAACCAAATGCCACATTTTATTTCACACACTCGGGAACACTTCTAAAGCTACTGGCACATTTAGGGCTTTATAAAGATGCTGCACCCCTAACACATCGTGATATAAATAAACAGAGGTCATGGAAAACGAGCGCAATCGATGCTTTTGCGACGAATGTGGCGTTTGTGTTATACGAGTGAGTATAAATAACTGAAATTTACTTGAAAGTTGAGTTTATTATTAATTATATATTTTTAATTATTTGTTTCTTATGTAGATGCAGTGAAAACGAAAACAAGATTCTAACACTTCACCAAGAACGGGCCGTCCGTATTCCTGGCTGTCCGCAAAACAGTGATCTGTGCAGCTTTGATACTTTGTTGAACATTTTCAACAACAGCTTGAGAAATTGCCAGTTCCAGGAAATGTGCCGCAAATAGTTGCATTCATTACGCGGCGGTTGCCAAATTAGCAGAGCTTGAAAATATTTGGTTGTCTGTCATCACCGACAGCTTTATGCAAAATAGTGCTGTTACAGCAGATGAGACAGTTTAGAGTATGATAACATGAACACTCTAAATATATGCATAAGTTAAAAATGTTAAAAACATCACCCATATTTAGCGTTTTGCTTAAAACTTTCGATCATCATTCAAAAAGCTTCGAATTACGGTTAATTTTTACAAGAAATTTCTAACATATACTTCTCTATATGTAAATCGTTTAATATTATTAACTTGATCCTATTATGATAAAAATTATACATACTTATATTAATTAAGAATAAAAACAAAAAACAGAAACGAAAAGAGTCAATTTGACGAGCGCAGTTCATCATAATTGGTAGAAAAATATAATGCTTAATTATAAATTGCATGCTTCATTATGTTCATTAAAGTTCAAATTATTGTTTTATTTTGTAAAGTTTTCTATAAGTTGTGAGTAAATAAATTATATTTAAGCAAATATTTAAGGTCGATGTGTACGTTTCTTCTGGGGAAGTTGTATTGTGGTAGGTCGGAAGCTTGCTGGTCAAATGATATTCTTGTTTGAATTCTTAAGGGATGATTTACGCGTAGACAGCGAGACCAGTTTAACAGTGCGCAGGAGCTGATATTTCCCATCTATTTACAGCTAAAGGAAAATCACACGAAAAGCAGCGAGTAGTTCTTATCTAAGTATCATAAAATTCGGACAACTTTTTGCGGAAATACCATCACAGTTAATTAGAAGCCTGATCGAAAAGGAAGCCATGAAAATAAACTACATATAAACATAAGTCTTTTTTAATTTCACTATCTTGTGAGTCATCAATATAAATTTAAATAAGGATAAGAAGCAGAAACACCAACTCTTCTAACTGTAATGTAGCCGTAATGGAATTCTTAGCATGCAGTCTTTGGTCGCATATCTAACAAGGTTCTTGCGGAAGGTGCAATAATAATTACTAATCGTCAGTTAATAAGCATGTGGATCTGCTGCTATTTGTTGGTTGGCTGTTTGACTGTCATCCTCGTTCTGTATGCACTAATAGAGTTGCATTATTTTCTGCGAATGTGCATTTGTGTGATTTTAGCGCGATTCGTTAAAAGGAGGTGCAGTATTTTGGATACCACAGTAGTTCAGGGTGAGCAAACATCAAATTACACTAGTTTCGAATGTAATGGATTCCTAATGCTGCATTTTTATGCAGATTTGCCGATGTGTGAATGTATATGTACGGTATGTTGTGACACCGTTCAAGTTGAAGGTATTTCTCAAGGTCGTTTCATTCTTTCCACCATACTTAATCGCCTTAGTTTCATTGCCTCACTGTTGTTGCCTTGCTTTGTATTTATTTCTTGTCTACATTGCCCTCTTCCGCTAAAATGAACGATGACACTTTCGAACTTAATGACTGAATGCTTCTGATACTTGGAAGTTCTATTTAAAATGTTAAAATATTCACCAAAGTCCCCTTACAAAGAATAATAAAGTCCCCCTAATTGGAATAACTGATATAAAGTAAAAAGGAATACTATTAATTCAAAAATATACCTTAGAACAAGAATGTAATTTCAATTAAGTTTTCTTTCTATAAAATTGCGAGTATTTCAAGTGTTAATTTAGTTGCTATTGTTTTTGTTTCTGTGTTTTTATTTTAGGCCTTTGTTTGACCACCGATATTGATACGCTGCTCTACCACATGAACAATGCCAGATATCTGCGGGAGCTGGACTTTGCCCGCGTCGATTTCTACGAAAGAACTAATTTATATCGGACGATTATCGCTAAAGGTGGCTCCGTCTTCCAGGGAGCCGCTACAATTCGATACAGGCGATTTATTCGACCTTTCCACAGATTTAGCATTATCTCTCGGGTAAGTCAAGAATTTAAGAATTAATTACGCATTCATCTACAACCATGTCTTATTCTGATATATGATTTTACGCTTTACTCTCCAGATAATTTACTGGGATGATCAGTCAGTTTTTATGGAGCATCGCTTCGTCAGGCCATCGGATAAATTTATCCATGCAATTGCTATATGTCGGCAACGCATTATCGATTGTTCGGCTGACGATGTCATGAATGATTTACTCTCTCCCCGAGCTACCACACTGCGGCAAGCATCCAACAATGTTGTATCATCCACACTTAGTTCAGATAATATAAACGATAATACAGTCGCGGCCCAGTCAGATGGCCACACTGACCACTTGGATCAAATGGAGAACGGATGTGCACGCGTGAAACTGAAACCTGAGATTCCAATTGAGGTCGCCAAGTGGATTGAGTACAATGATATATCCAGTAAAAACTTGCGCAAAGGTTGCTGACAACCAAGCCAAAATGCAGCCAATTCAAGTGTGCATCTTTACTGTAACTCTTCCATTACCACTGCATTATAAGGGGCATCTAAATCAAGTATAAATAAAACACAAATCATTTAAAATATTACCTTAAAGAAAATCTGCTGTTTTTATACATATTTTAAACATACATATTTTAAAATTTTATGATAATATTGACCATCCCTGACAGCGAGCGACTGCGGAATCAAACTCCGGTATATGTTCAAATTTTTGTGCAGTTTTGTTGTTATTTAAACGATGCAATTTTTTCTACCTTGATGGTTTTTTTAGTTTTAATTGAATTTTCACAAATTTTAATGGAAATATGTACATATTTAAATCTTATTTAGCAAACACAAAATAAATAGCAAAACACTAAACACTTATTTAGCAAGTCAAAATCTCTGCGAAGGTTCGTCGGACTTTGATTTCATAAGTTTTCATCAATCCGAAATCTACAGACATTTTATTTTGGTATTGGCTTCTCCAGTTTTAATTCAATTATAGTATATTGACTTAATTTTAATCAAAACTTAACTCCATGCAAGTCGTTCACTCTGTTCTCTCCTCTCCTAATACTATTCCAAAAGAAAGCAACTTGTTTGTCGTTCGTAATTTTCGGCTTGTTGCGTGGTGAAATACGTAATCGTACATAATCCGAGTAGCTACTGAAGTGAAGTCAGTCGATTTTGTGAGCTGCAATCGCTTGACGTTCAGGTGTGTCTAGTAAGAGTTTTAAACAAATTGGAAGCCATATTAAGTGTATTATTTGAATATGTTTCAACAGATATACAACAAAATAAAGAAATTTGTTAAATTACGTAATTTGAAGTGGAATAAAAGACGACGTTTCTGTTAAATGTTTTTTCAATAAGTCACACAGTCAAATTGAAACAAAACTGGTTTAGAGCTGTTGCATTTTTGCTAAACTCTCTCATATTCCTTTTTCGTAGCTGCAAGATGTGGATGTTAGTGTTGCCTCTAATCCTTTACATTGTCTGGGACGTTAACTACTTTCTACGCTGCGTGTTTACAGTGGCTGCAGGTCGCCTGTTACAGCAGAAACGCAAGCTGACCGACACGACGACCATTTATGGTAAGATGCTGATAGAACAGCACAGCCATACTTCTGGAGTTTATAATTTGGATTTCTTCGCTCTCTTCAGGACTCTGCACATCACAAGATGTCGATATTTTCATACGTCACATGAATAATGCGCGTTATTTGCGTGAGTTGGACTTCGCCCGCTTCCACTTCTATGCGCTGACACGTCTCTATGAAGCCATCAGCAGCAGGAAGGGTGGCGCTGTACAGGGCGCTTCTAGTGTGCGCTACCGTCGCACGATCCCCATCTTCCATCCGTACAAAATACACACGCGACTTCTTTGGTGGGACGACAAGGCCATTTATTTGGAGCAACAGTTCGTCACGTTGGCCGACGGTTTTGTACGCGCCGTTGCTCTGTCCAAGCAGTGCATCACCAACTGCAATGTCCTGGATTTGTTGAGCAGTTTTCCAGAAACGCAAAATCGCCCCGATCAACCGGAAGACCTAAAACTCTGGTTAGATTCAATTGAAGTTTCCAGTCAAAAATTAAGAAAGGAGAAATAAAATACAGAAAACATTCTTATTAAGTTTTTATACACGCGGATATGTAGCAAAATTTTGTATTCCTAACTAAATAAATCTCAGCTTTAAAAAAGAAAAAATAATATCTTTTTCTCCATTCTGGTACCTGTTCTAAATGCTCCATCGAAGCATTTTGTGGATATTCTTAGTAGATCGATTGTGAACTTAATTCTGTTCAGTTGAATTTTTCCTACCGAGTTCTGCTCTCAGATATGGCAACGCCATTTCGCAGCGGTCTTCTGCATTCAAAATATACTTTTCTCCACTTTTTATCCGTTTCTGTTCATCATCAGACGATCGAGTTGGATATGCAACAAGTGGTGACGGATGGATAGCATAGAAGAGGCTGACGGAGCAACGAAGTAGCTGCTCAGAAAAATTGTGCCATGAATACGGATGAGCTGCTGTATTTTATTAGTTACAAGAATTAATTCAGTTCCATTTGAACGTTTATGTGAGGTAGACGTCGTCTAGTGTCGCGCCTCGCTTACGATTAGCACGTTAGTCGAAACTTATTTAAGCACAGAACATATTAATAGTGAATTCGTAGTTGACATAAAAAAGTTTATGCATCAATACGAAGATGTATGAA
Source organism: Myopa testacea (assembly GCA_949629155.1). Classification (NCBI taxonomy): domain Eukaryota; kingdom Metazoa; phylum Arthropoda; class Insecta; order Diptera; family Conopidae; genus Myopa; species Myopa testacea. The sequence continues at coordinate 3,847,415 of OX451345.1, read as the reverse complement.
TTCGAATCGATTTTAATTTCAAATTAAATCTGTGCAACATCAAAGAATCAAAGTTCAATGCCTTTAACCACTGATATATATTCTCTCAAAAAGTGTTAAAATTTGTGATCTCAAGTGATCCATTTGCAGTGCGCCAAAAAACTTTCCTTGGATTGCGGTCAAGTCGAAGAATCACGTCCGATTCACGTAGTGTTTCTTGCTTTTAACTGGCCCACGTTTTTCCACACTTTTCGCAGATTGCTATCGCTCAATAATTTAAACTAGGATATTTTATGTTCTTATTGTTCAACACTAAATTTACAAACTTGAATTTTCTGATATTAATTCAAGAATGCGTTTGAGAGTCTGATTTGAATACAATTTTTAACCTTACTTTGAAGAACCCGGTTGAATTTTCGAAAACGGTAAAATATAGATTACTATTTGAAGTTTATAATCTCTTTTAAGGGGTCACCAGTAAGCAACGAAGTGGTCACTAACGTCTCGTCAATAACATCGTCGAGTAGGATCTGAAAGAACGGTCGTCTCTTCGACGTACTTGAGACTTAATTTAATTTAATTGAATATAAAACCACACTCAAGTAATCCACAATTCAACTTAAGTGCAAGATATCTCGCTTCAAGTTCGAGTTAAAAGTACAGAAATTATTGTATAAATATTTCCGGAAATAACAAAAAATAAATTAGGTAAACTTTTTTGTTAATTGTTATTTGATTTTAGAATGCTTCAGATTTGTTTGGGAAGATGTACAAAAAAAAGATAAGAGTATAATGAATTAAATTTAAATTAAATTCAATACCTAAATTTTAAATTAAAAAAATTAATGAAAAAAAAACAATTTAGAAAGCAGATTTTTTACAGGTCTTCCATTTCTAAAAAAGATGTAAAAGAAAACTATTCTGATTGGTGCCTTAGTTACACTTACAGTTATTTACGACCATCTTCCGTCTATCCTACGTGCAGAGGAATAACTGTAGAATCGTCTACAGTTAAACTGAGCTCTTGTCTTTTTTTGTTCATCATTCCATTTGTAGTAGACTCATACTGTTAAACACTCAGCAGCTCCAAGAAGATGGTTGAATCGGTTGGTTAAGCAGGATTGATAAATACCTTACACACAGAATTTTTCTTTAGCTTCTGATTGTTCTTTGTTTGTTCTCAAGCTCATATCCTTGTGTTTAACACACCATGTTTACTATTTCGTCTACAGATACAATACCAATCGGTGCGACAAACGGTTTAATAGGGGTACAATGAACCACTCAGCATCCCGGTTAACAGATGTTCCGCGGGACCAATAGATGGAATATCCGATAGATATAGATAATAGATGTCCCGATAATCTAGTTTCAACAGTAGTTTGAAAGATAGTTTTGATTGTCTAATTTATTTATAATTGATACCAAATAACCAAGGTCTCGATTATATATATTAATTCTGGGTTTTTGTTGATTTATTCCAATATATGAGTAGTCCGCAATTAATTGAGGACAGAAAATTATATAGAAAACAGAAAAATATTGGACTATTTTGCATAACATCGCTTAAATAAGGAATTTTAATTTATAATTGGCAGTTCTTTTGCTCGATATGAATTAATAAAAGAAGAAAAAAGGAAGCGATGCCACTGGAATTCTTTTAGTTCTTTAGAATTTCTTTTTTTTCAGAACTCATTACTTTATTCATTATTATCTCGTTAGTAAAATCAGATTAACCACCTTCGTCTATACGACGTATGTATGTAATAATGTATGTACTTAAATATCACTCCACGCCCTCCACTTAATATACGTACACATACGAGGGTAACATATGTATGTTGGGTACACAAATGCGTATGTGAAGATTTCTTATAGCTTATGTAGGGTACAACAGCGGTTGGTCTGTTGCCCCATCCGATCGTGAAGAAAGAAGGCCGGCCTGTCAACTATTTTAAATATTTACATTGTTGTTGTTGTTGTGGTTCTTGTTTTTATTACTCGTGCTGCTGGATGTTGTTGCTGTTGTTATTGTTTTGCCGTAATTTCATCTGCACACATAAACATTTTTTTTAGAACAAATGCATTTATTATTGTTGCTGTTATTGAGTTAAATTAGAAAATAAGCGACAAAATTTAAAATTGCCGTCGCTCTACTTTAATGTGCCAATGTTGTTGTTGTACACATCGTAAGTAGTAAGTATTGAGGGGCAGGTGGGGGGAGGTGTATGTCTCTTGGTGTTTTGTTCTACAAAAGAGAGGGGGAGAGAAGGTTAATAATGTTTTCCAAAACCCATTACTTTTCCTTCATTTCTAATGCGCTGCTCATTACACCCGCGTACACCTTGAATTGTTGTTGTTTTTCACATTCTTCAATTGTGGAATAATTAGAAGCTTCTTACTTAAGTTGGACCATCAACTTGAACTTCGAAGTGGGACATTCTGGAAGTTGCAACGTGTTGATTGCACACACAATTGATTGTATTATTTATTGCAATTCTATTATTATTCTTATTATTGTTATTATAATTATACTTAGCATCTATTATTAATATTAAATCAAAGTTTCGAATGTATTCACAGATGAGTAAACGATTTAAGATGTAATTAAAAATTACACAGAAAACAAAATCTAATGTAAAAACTCATGCTTAAAAATGATTCGATAAATGAAACCTAGTTTTAACCCATTAACTATTATTTAACCGGGAACAAATATTCATTGATCACTGAATGGAATCGCCATCTTCTTCACGAACGTACTCCCTCGTAGTTTCCCCAACAACAACAACAACACAAAAACCATAAAAAAGACCATAAATATCAATGAGCTGCCATAACGATGGAGTGTTGCATTTAGTTTTATTGTTTTAGTTTTGTTTAGTTTGCTTTTTGTTACTAGTTTTGTCGCTTTTTCGTTGCAATTATTTAATTGAATGCCCTCAATTCGCTAAGTGTAACAACTAATGGCAGAGTCGAGTGGCGAATTCTGAGGGGGTAAATTTAGCCACCAGATATTTTTTGCCATGTATGCATCCACTAAAAGTGTAGTTGTATAGGAGTACGTGTGTACCTCTGCCCGTCTCTATACGCTTCCGAACGCGTGCTTTCTCATCTATGAGGTTCCATTGAATTAAGTAAGCTTTCAGCAATCCCAACATTTGTGCGAGTGCATATAATTTTAATATTCAGTTTGAATAAACATACAATAACGCGATGAAGCTTTGTATCAACCTTTGTTTTTAATCTCCATGATGATGTGTTTGTTTCTGTGTCTTAAAACCAACCAAGTTTTTTTACACTTAAATAAATAAATCCATTAAACGTTGTGAGATTAGTTGTTAGTGTTACGAGTTAGTCGTGTACTTCATACTAGTAAATTAACCTTGTGGCACGTTTTGCTATCACCACGACTCCTATCATAGCCACGGGCTGCTATTCGGAAAATGAGGTTTACTTTTATCAGGCTTGAGTGTACGCTAGTTTAGCTGAGTGAATCCGCGATTCGAAACGTGATTTAATTTTGTCGTTTAGTGATTTGGACAGTCTTTTTTATCTCACTAAAGAGTCACCAAAGTAAATTGACAGTTGATTCCTAGGAAAGACTGACTGACTGATTCCACATTTGAAATATTGTAAGATTTGATTTGATTTTTTATATTTTCATTTCTATTTTCTTCTCAATTTCTTCCTCGATAGTTTTTCCCAGAAGACTAAGAAAACGATGGCCAACGCTGGGTACACATGCATACGAAGGACCTTCTGTTGGCTGAATTTTATACTATGGGCAAGTGTTTAAGATATTGATTGAAATTCAGTCTTATTATTGATTGAATCTTGGACTTTTCTCTGTTGAGGTCCTTAATATAGTATTTAATTTTCTTTTCACTGTCTTCAGATATGCAGTTGCGCCTTCCTTGGGGCCGGAATTTGGCTTCGTTTATCGTACAGAGGCTATGCGACACTTCTGCCTGATCACGCGGTACTCAGCGCCGACAGCGTTTTCATGGGAATCGGCACGGTCGGCTTCGCGGTCTCCTTTCTGGGCTGCTGCGGTGCCTGGATACAATCGCGTTGCTTACTTGTGCTGGTAGGTTAAATCGTGGAAGATGGACTCAACTCATCGTTCTAATAAAAATGATTTCTTGTCTACTTTGGATCCACGATCGATTGATAGTACTTCATGCTTATTGTGTTGCTTTTCTTGAGCGAATTCCTGATGGGCTCGATTGCGTTCCTGTTCCGCGGTGGCATCGGACGAACGCTGGCCAACGAACTGCGTTTTGGCATCGAGAAGCATTATAATATTAGCGATCGTGGCTCATTGGTGGCTCCGTCGGTGGCGTCGATATGGGATAATGTTCAGGAATCGGTATGTAAATCAAAAGAATACAAAAAAGAATAATTCTACGCACAGAATAGAATGTCGACTGATTTACGGTGTCTTTCTAGTTCGAATGCTGTGGCGTCACTTCCTACGAGGACTGGTACGACGTCCAGTCGTGGAGTGGAAAACGTTGGGTTCCCGAGTCCTGCTGCAAGCCGCTGTACGAGCAACGTGCTCTATTCACCGAAGGGTCCGGTGATAGTATATTGAAAGTTGATTGCGGAAAGTATGTTTTTCTTTTAACTGAAATCTGATCAGATGTTCACTAGTAATCGTTAAAAAATCATCTTCTGACGCATTTTTGCTTCTCTCTGTAGATCCGAGAATCCTGCGTTGTGGTGGGACAAAGGATGTGCCCATTCCTTGCAGAGTTGGTTCACGGAGCAGCTGAGTGTTGTAGGCGCCATTGGCTTGGGTATCGCGTTTGTTCAGCTCTTCGGCCTGATAACTTCGATGTTGCTCTTCTGCACGGTGAAACATAAAAAGGAAACGGAAACCTATAAATCGTACTCACCCACCATCGACCCGCAGACGCGGACAACCAGTTGGGAGGATTGAAGCCGACTGTAGGGTGTAGTGGTTGCTAGTTACGTATTTAGAAAAGCGGTTTATTCAATTCATTACAATGCAGTAGTAACTCGAAATCACGATGTTCAAAATAGTGCCAATGTTTTTTTTCATAGTTATTTATATCGAATTTAAGTGCGAATATCTTCTTTTTGGCACATCTACCAAAAATTATTCACGAAAGTTCTTCATGGGAGACACAAAAATCACGAAAACCACCAGAGTCACGAAAGCTACGAGAGTCACGAAAGCTACGAGAGTCACGAAAGCTACGAGCGTCACGAAAGCTACGGAAGTAAGTGCCAAAAAGCAATCATTGTCTATTTATTGATTACTTTAGGTAATTAAATGCTAAGGAAAGTGTTAAGACTTTAAACACGATGATCTAGAGTCAAAGTTGCTTTAGAGCCAAATATATTTGTTGTATTTGTAGCTACCGATATAGTTTATATATAGTTTATAGATTAAAATTGTTCGCTATAAAGATTCATATAACTTCTAATACGATGAGTATGAAATCCCATTCATTCCAAGTAACATACTATATACAATACATCTAAAGTAGAGTACTTTTAGTTTTATTTATATACGATATGAAAGCAATACTATATTCAAAGTATTTTTACATAATTAAGTATGTACTTCAATTATTGAAACACCGTTAAGTATTAAAAAAGTACATAAATACTTATTAAACGAATATCCGTTAATATTCTATGTTTAGTTCTCTAAAACGAATAATTTAATCGCAATGGATATAAAAATGCATGCAGTAAGAATTTATAGCATATCCTGGAAGATCTGTGAGATGATTGATGATTTTATTTACTTATGCTACAATACACTATCAACTCAATTATATGAAGCATATGATTGCAGTTTCATACGTACATATAATCGTAGTATTCGTATATTCTCAAGGAATTTAGAAAGCACAGGACATTCATACATTATTTAGGTTTGATTATAAAGTTATTTCTTATATTAATGCTTATCATATCAGCAGAAAAACCACCAAATTATAAATAATTATCATTTCTTATTTAAGTTATTCTATCCAAAAATATTCCAGCACTTCTTGTCTGCTGTGTAAATTTAAATACCCAATCAATTGTAGTCTTCCTCGCCTTCTTAAGTTCATATAATGGAATAATTCGAAGTCAGGCTGATATAAATTCCAAGTCGGGCTGAAAAAATCGAGATCGTGGTGTACATTGAATAAATAATGAAATATGAAAAACCGAATGTTGAGAAAAAATACTTATGTATAATAAAAAAATCATAATTATATAACGCTACATATATACTAAATATTTATTATTAAAGAACTTAATCAATTAATTAATTTTAGCGAATATACATATAATATTTTAGCGATTATCTAAACAAACAATAAAATAATAAATACATACAAAAAACCACATGAAAAATGTTTAGAGAAATTGAAAGTGAATAAAAACACAGATATTTTGGCATTTTTATTTTTCGATAGCAAATTGAAGAAAATAAAAAATTATGTACATATTAAAAAGATAGTAAATTAATACATGGTATTGTACAAAATAATTAAATAAAAGCACAGATGTAAATACATGCAATAAATACATAAACCTTGTAAAATAAAATTATTTATATATTTCTATGATAACCACTTTATTCATTATTATTTTCTTCTATACTTTCAATATTCTGTACTGTATTATTTTGAATTATTTACACGTTTCAGTTTTATATTTTTTAGAATGTTTCTAATCAATTAACGTTGTGACGTCATATAGACTTAGAGTCCTACTAATTTCCCTCCTATGATATTCAATTGAGCTGTTATTCCTTTCGATATGGATCTCGCAATTTCTTTGGGTTTCTGGAATGAACATTTTTTAGACTTGGAAACACAAAATAGTTTCAGTCGATTTCGGCGATTACCTGAATAATTGTGTTCAGCAGATTGGAGAAAGCTTCGTATCCGTTAACAATTGATCTCGATATACCATCGAACTTATCGCCATTGTTGCCGTATTTTTCATCGTCAGTAATGGTGTCGATAATAGGAACAGGCTTTAAAAAATATTATTTTCATTAGTGAACTCTTTTGGTTTTCGAAAACGAACGAAAGAAGTGTAATCTCGCCTGCTCACCCACTCCCTACCCTTCCGTCTTCCCCTGCTCTACCACAATAAAACTTACATTTGTTTTATCGACCAATTTTTTCTGACTGTCATCGTAAAGAGTCAAAATCCTCGATGGTATCCCTTCTTTCTCCAAATTCACCGACTCGGCATTTTTCTCTGGTAGTGGAATCAAGTGCAACTGTACGCAAAGAAGAAGAGGACGATTATAAAAATCTTAGCTTTTCACAAGATACCTTGACAAGGCTTTTTTACACCCTCACCTTAAATTCAGAATTGTAATCACTTTCTACAGGCTGTGAGGATCGGGATGTTTCTGCTCGCTCCGCATCATCCGCAGTCTTCAATTCTGATCTTGTGACTGTTGTCAAGTCACTGGGGGCTGCATAAATAGTCACCGATAAATAAACGATTAAAGTAACAAAAGTTCCGATTATTTCGCGTTTTGTGTTCATTTCGAAAAAAAACTTCGACCGAAAACTGCACCGTTCTTTGTTGAATTGGAAATGGACTGAAATTGGAAACAGACTCCACTGAAGCATCCAGCAGCTTTTGTTAAATTGCCCGCCAGGCCATTCAGGGCCATTAATTTAAGAGTTACAAAACCGAATTTTTGCTTGCCAATGGTATGTTATGTGAACATTTGAAATTTAACAGGTAGTCCAAACATAGTAATCGGCATTCATGGCTACACGAGGCGCTACATCAATGTTGAAGCAACAATGTTGAAGGAAAAATCAATCGTTGGCTACCGCAATCTTAGCAAATGAAGCTAAGTTTCCAATCAACACTTCTTCAGACCGTCTGCCATCGTTGTGATTGAAAGGTGCACTATACTCCACTTAATGTATAATATAGACCAGGTGAATCCAATAATAGAAGTAATAATAACTAATTAACCGTCGAAAGGTATGAGGAAGTATGTAAGTGGAAAGTAAACAGTCGCTCTACTGAAGATCAGGTCGCGTTGTTAAACAAGATCACTCGAAATGGTGCAACGCATCGTTCCATCATTCCATTGATTTGTTGACAAGAGTTCAGCACAAAAAAACGTTGTTCGGCGGTGTGTTTCTTTTGTAATACGATTGGACTGACTGCTCAACCGAGCTGTTGTGTAATGAGCTTGTTTTCTCTTGGAAATCGTGGTAAGCTTTCCAAAGCCGTGGTTTTAATACCCTACATCTAGCGGTAGCATGCTTAGTTTTGCAGGCTTTGAGTGGAATTATTCCTACTATTATTATTGCTATTACTTTTGTTTTTATTATTTCTATTTTTATTATTACTCTTCTTATCTTCTTGTTGTTGTGGTTAATTTCTTATCCAAAAAGTGATCTTCTAAATAAATGCGATGAGTAAAAATATGTCGAATTCCATAAATAGTAACTACTTTGAATAATAATAAAACAAGTGTTATTTATAAATGTCATATATGATATTTCAAACAGAAATCGAATTGTTTGAAAATCACATAACCAACGACTTTATTTGCAAACAAGGAACATTTATTTTTTCCCACATACATATAATATACTCCAAAACAAATGTTTCGCATTCAAAAACTCTTGCTTTTGGAATTTGAAGACATCTACGAACCGGTCATTATCGAGAATCCCTTCACCCAGGTGACCGCGGAGGGTATCGGCGTGAAGCAGTATTATATCGGTAAGATCGGTTACCCTGCGAGTTTCGCGGTTTATTGAATTTAAGTTTTCATTTCAAAGGTTTGACGGCTACTAAAATAATATTCGGTTGCGACGAATTCGGTGATCATTGTTGCTCGGATGTGGAGTTTCACAACGAAGACCCGGAAATCGAGACATTCCAGTTGGTCAGCTTGTTGCCTTTGCAATTCCTTAAACTGCAATTCTATCGCAAGTCCAGCAGAGACATCATGCACCTGACCATTTGCGGCGATGAGGAGAGACCTTTGTACTTTGAATTCGGAGGACACATTTACAAGAATGTAAGATGGTCGTCCATCAGAACTTCTTCAGATCTCGTAGTGTTCTAGTGTTTTATATCTCTGGTGATCTTCCGTCTACAGCTTTTCTGGAATACATGGCGTGAACGCATTTCCACGATTCGCTTGATGCAACCATTGTTTTTTCACATTTCGGGAGCATCGCCCTTCTCCAGCACCGATGTATTGGACGAGGAGGAAGAGTGCGAGGCCCTTGTACATTCACCACCCAAATCCTTGATGAGTGTCTGCATGACCAGCGGCTACACAAGCAGCTTTTGAGATCACCGCTAAATGATGTCGCCGGGAGTGGCTAAAATAGTTGGAAGTTCAAAATTTTACTCAATATGTACTTCAAATAAGTTGTTTGTGTATCTACTCATATGTATATTTAAATATAGTATGTATATTTGTATAAACAATATAATGAATGATAAACAACGTCATAAAAAACGCAAATGGCCGATGTCACAATAGGCTTCCTGAGGCCAGCATCATTAACGGTGATTGGTTGGTCCACGTCACATGCCACGAATCAACCAATTAGCGCTAGTGAGTCCGACTTCGAGAGTCTTAAACTGACATCAGCCAATGAGTAACAAATTAAAGTCAATGAATTGTTACTCCTGTTTGTCAGACATGCATGTGTATATGCATGTTGTATTTGTTTTGATGGGGAGAGGAGTATATCAAAATAATATTTTAATTCTACCTCGTAAAACAATAATTACACATATTTATATTAGATATATTTCCCTAAATATTACCGATTACTAATAAATTGGTTACTTCTGTTTTAGGGTTCAGGTAAAGCTGTCAAATGCCTATTAGCAACACCCTATTATATGAATCATGTTTATACTTTAAATATACATATTTACACTTAGTAAATAAGCATGTATTTATAATTCACACTTGTTATTTTAGAGCTTCCATCGCAACATCGATTGATTACTTCGTAGAACTGTTTTCACCTACATAAATAGAAGTACATATCCCATCGTAACACTTGCAATGTTAGTTGAAAATATTACATCATCCATAGACACAAATATTTTCATTACGTAATTCTTCTTAGGTGAATTAAATCTTATTCAGTGTCTTCTAGCAGAAGCTTCTCTCTCACATTTTTATAATGACAAAAATGTCATTAAGTTGCAAGCAAACATGTGTTTGTTTTGATTTGATTAAGTTTAAAATGAGTAACTCAGAAAACCCGCACTTAGAAAAAACTCTTAATTTTCATTGCTTTTATTTCATATAATATAGCAAATAGATAAAAATAGATAAGATTTTACATATTTTGAGACTGTACACAACTGTAATCTACTTGGTTGAAAGACGATTTTATTTTCAACCAATAGTATTTAATAAAAATCCATGAATTCAAATAAATCGTATTAAATTAAATGCATAATAAATATTATTAATATTAAGTAAACAACATAACGTAACTACAATATTATATATTAATTTCCGAAACTTATGCTTTTCTCGGAATTCTTGCTGAAGCTACTGCAACTGCTTCGTTTACTGTTGCCATTCTTCAGAATGCCGCCGTTTCCTGTGTTTTCGAATTTCAGATTCGCTGTTTGATTTCTTGATGCGATGGACGCCACCGATCTGGTGGACGATGCATCATCATCTTGCCTTCCCTGTAGCATTCTCGTTAACTTCTCTACGTTTGTGTATTCCTTGTTGTGGTTACCGTTACTGTTGCTGTTGATGTGGTTCTTGTTGTGTAGCTGACAGTGACTTTGGTGTTCCAACTGCTCAACCAGAACACTCGACTGTGAAGGTAATGTTGTTGCTGGTGATGGTGAAGATGATGCTGATGTTTTCTTTAAGTTCGATCTGGATAACGTGTCCTGAAGTTCTGATCGTAAACTCGTTTCTTCCATGTTTAAATAATGTTTGTCGTCTTTAGCATGATTTTTCTGAGCCAAAAAATCGAATTTAACCGGGTCTTTACGTGAATTTTGACTGTATTCGCCAATGGTGACTGTGCCCAGACGCATGGTGCGTCGGTTGCTCGACGTTCCGGTGGCATTCACATCACTGCCAAAATCTTTGCTGTATCGTTGTTCCGACGGGGTTAAACGCATTTGCACGGGTTCATAATCTGGTACTGGAGAACTCGGTGGTTTCTGAGATTCGGGTTTTGTATTGAATTGTGTAAACTTTCGCTGTACAGCGAATTTGTCCATCATCTCGTATCTGGGCTCCTGTGCTTTCGAGTCCACGCTATCGGTACTCAACTGTGGATTAAAAATTGTACCTTAAATAATGGATATTGATCATAAAATCCACGCTTACCTGAGATGATATCGATTTTGTAGTTTCGCTAACATTTTGCAAATTGTGACTCACTTTCTCCTGCTCCTCCTCCACTCGCTCGTCCTTGTTGTCCATGATGACTGTGTTCCGCAGGACATCCTGTCGTTCCTAAATGAAATAGATTTAAGAATACTTGTAATTAGGCAAGCGACAGGATCCGTTTTTGGGTTATCATCAGGTTCATCTTCACCTGGGAGATGTGGAAAAATCTACCTTATAAGTGCAAAAAGTTACCAAACTTTTTCCACCACTCGCTGGTCGCATTGTTGGGATATCCATGGAATGGCGTTGCATGGCGTTTCGCTAGAGTGGTAACAAGCTTGAGGCGCGCATCCACTAATTAATCTGTTTGCTGTCTGCCGCTGCTTGATCAATTTAAGATACTTGTAGCAATTTTAACTGCTTCGATAAGATAGCGAATGTTAGCAGTGGATGAATCAACGCCAGCGGCAATGATATCATTGCTTGCTTGTGTTATCGTCCGAAATAGACAAACAAAGCGGAGTTCACACGAACTCGATCGTGGAGAATCACAAGTGCAACTGACTGACTCCACTCTACCAAGCAATTGTTTTTGCGTGGCTGCAGCGTTAAGTGCTTTCTTGTTAACGTTTTCGTTTTCGAGCGATACCGACTTCAAGCTGGCCGACACGAGTACCAACTGCGACGTGGTTCGTGCATGTATTCGGTTTTTGTGTTGGCCATAAAAATGTTTATCTCTATAACAATAGCACAGGGACGGACTGGCAGCTGCCGCTCATCTATCTGTGTACCTCAATGCTAGGTACTAAATAATAATGCGCCGACGACGACTACATAAATATGTAGGCATAGTCTAGGTTAGGTAACACTCACGTATTTACATACCTTGTGATCGTTCTCCTGGAACCCGTTTTTGAACATGCGCTGGTGGGCCCGCTTGAATTCATCCATCAGCGCGCTGTGTTGGTCGCCGCCATTGCGATCAATGGTGTTGACTGAAGCGCCGAGCTTTTTGTGTAATCTTGTGACTCTTGTTAATGGATTTTCGGAGTGTCCAATCTGATTGTTGCACCTCGGGCTGTTGTTGAACGTGTTGTTGTGGTTGCTATGGCCGTCAGTGATGCGTTGCTTCTGAAAAGAAGAAAGCTTTTATTGCATCAGATGTACCTATGTCAGTAACTGGTATAGCTTTAACCAAGACTATATTCTAATTTAGTTTTATTCCAATGATTTTTTAACAGCAAAATTATACGATTTAGTTTCCGGAAGATCACCACCTTTGGTATACTTTGGCTGTCGCACGGAAAATCCAGAGTATCACAGAAGTAGAAGGATTATAGGAATAATCAAGTGTTAAGGTTTGTTTACGAATAAAATAGGAGCTTATATAAATCTTTCCCTCCCTGGTTTATTTTAGGACCATGTTTACAAATGCTTTTGAATGAATTGAATGCAAAAGTATACTTTAGATTTTACACAATGGGTTATATTCCATAAATTCCATTGTTGCCTATTCAATAGAATTTTAAATAAAGTCCGGCCCTGAGTTTTGAAGTTTTGAAGAAAAGCTTCGCAGGCGCTATAAAAAGTCATGGTACACACATAGTATACTCGTATATTAATTTATTATTAGTGAACTCTAAGCTTTAAAGTGAGCACAATAAAAATTTTAGTATTTCACTTATACACCTGAAAATCAAGTAGGAATCGAAATTAATTGTAAATTGAAATGCACTTGATTTGCTGTAGTTAGTTTTGTCTTAAAAGATATGATCTCCAAATCATCTGATCTCATCTAAATTTGAGCTGAAATATCACAAAGAGAATCTAAGCCGACTTAATCCTTTCTTTTACCTCTTTTCGTTTCTTTAGTTCCTCGGCTATGGCGTTGCAAAGACTGGTGCCATTGTCACTGATGTCCCTTTTAAAGGTGCTGTTATCTACTTCCGGCTGCTTCCCCGATCTGAGATCACCCTGGGCATAATCAGGCGATGTAAATGTTAGCTGCTGAGCGTTTTTATTGCTGGAATCACTCCGGTGGACCTCGACGATGACCGTCTTTGTTTCGCTCTGACGAGAAACAAAGCAAACATCCGTAGCTTTTGACGAATTCAACCCACTGGCCTCGCTTGGGTTAGAGATGGTGCTAAATTTAGAAGGAGGAGGTGGGGGTGGCATCGGATTGAGAGCACTGGGTTTAATAGCATTCGGTTTTTCGCTATAAACCAATGCAGCTTTTACGGGCGGTATTGCTTTTGCTCTATCCACCATTGTTATTCTGGGATCCTCGATGAATGTGTTGTTGATGGATGTCCCACTTTCAGTAAGTTTTATTATCGTTTTATTCAGTTCCTTGAGGGTGCCAGTATCGTTGGCATATAACGAGTAATTATCGTGTTCAGCTGAACGAGAAATCTTCTTCACATCAGCATAAAGGTTCTCACTATTGCAGTTGACGACAGGCGGTTCCTCACGCACCACTGTCAAGCGTTTTGCCGATATATCAGCCCAACAAGGACTTTGATCCCCCGTCACCGAGCTGGCCGAGCTGTTGTATCCACTCGATTCACCCGGAAATAGATCGCAACCAGCAGCAGTACGGACCACCATATCTAGCTTATTTGAACTCTTCATAACAGCGACAGCCTCGCTGAACAGCACATCTGAGAAATCGATACTATTAACGCAGAGTATCTGATCACCGGGACGCAAGCCAGCCTCGCGCGCCACGCTTTTATTCTTCGTGAACTGTACAAAAATACCGGGCTTCCATTCGGGACCCTTGCAGATGCCAAGACCAAGCTTTGTACGAGGAGCTACATTAAGGACGACACGTTTATCCTTGCTATGAACTTTATGATCGCGTTTATTGATGATCGCTTTGAAAGGGTCCTCACTACACGAAAGAGAGCTGGATGGATGTTCCGATGTCCTGACTGCACGCCAGGTGAGCGGATCATTATCTTTCCTAATTTAAAACAAGTGGAGAAAGAATTGAGCTCTGGGTGGTGAAATTTGTAATTAACTAAATCATTTCACAGTTCCGGAAGAGTGTTAAAAATAATAATCAAGATAAAAGCATTAAATGTCGAACTTACTCTTTCAGAGGAAGCATTCCAACACCTACATTTAAAGGAGGCATACAACAAATAGGCCAAGAATTAGATTGTATATCAAATTAATATTTTCACTCTATTAATTTACCTCTCACTTTCAAAGTCAAGCGATCTTGGCTGGAAATATATTGGACCAGTTCCTTGTGCACAGCATCTTCGACTCGATATCCATTCATCCGAAGTAATTGATCGCCGATCTAAGAAGAGTGAAGTAAATACTTTAATATTACTTCAAGAACATTTTCTCATGTAACGCGGTTAAGATTTGGAACGTTGCGCTCAATTCACGACCTTTAATCCTTTCTGATTAGCTTCGCCGTATCTTTCCACGTTGGACACAAAGAAACCAGTTCCAAATTCTTTTCCTCCTCGTATGGAAAATCCAAAGCTAGGATTATTGTTTGGTGTCACTAGAACGCATCTTGGATTCGGTCGTACAAGACGGATGACACGAATGCGGGAACTGGGAGAAATCGGGCACCATGACGAAGCAGTCGTTAGTGTTGTAACGTCGCTGGATGAGCTCGTTGTAGATCCCTGAATACTGCTGCAGTCCGTCATTTCGTTGAGGTGGGTTTTTACTAATGCTGCGGAAAGAAAAAACGAAAGAAATTTAAAAAGGAGCAGAAAAGTCAAAAGAAAAGACACTAAAACAAAAATCATTAGAGCGGTAATAGAAAGGAGAGGAAAGCCGAAAAGGCAAAAGAAAATAAAGGAGAGGAATCGAGTGGAATAGAAAAAAAAGAACGGAAATGAGAGAAGGGAAAAGGAATGAAGGGAGAGGAAATTAAGGGGAATATAGTAAAAAAAGTACCAAAAGGAAAGGAAACGAATGGGAAGTAAGAAAGGAAAGGAAAGTACATGCATGTATTTTCTTGTGGATATTTCATAAGACTCAAGAAAGTAACTTCTCTTCAATTCTCTTAAGTTCTGTCATCCCGTCTATTTATTATTCTCATTATTTTTATCGTTAATCAAGAGTATTAGAGAAAAAACTATCAACTACTTAAGATTAGTTTATTAGACACTCATGAACACAAGGTCACCAGGATTGCGACACTGGATAAAAGTATAAAAAAACTATGTGAAGCTGCAGATGGGCAACCTGATAACCTCGAGTGACCTAATGATAGTTTCTATGCGAAATAAATGCCGCGAGAAAATCGATGAGCCAAAAGTCGTCGTCTTATGATCTTCCGATAACACGTACCTTAAAATTAATGCATGGATTCAGCGGTTGGAAAGACACTTTGTGTGGTTATTTTTTGGTAAAAGTGAAAATGAAGCTTTCTCCTTTTTGACACTGACACTATGTAAGGAGGAGGCGCATCTTCCTTGACATGATTTCTCCTAAAAAATTATGCGGCTATATGGTCGCATCTTGGCAACAAACAGCTTTAAGAAGCCGCAGCTGCTAGCAGTCATGCAGTGAGAGAGACGTGCCGATATACGGACAGACAGGCAGACACACATCTAGACACATAAACAGCCATATGGACATACAGACGGAAAGCCAGCCTAATGGAGGCAGAGGCAGACAGACGCTATTGAATTCAAACAGGAGTTTGTTTAAAATTCAACGAACTTCTTCAGTCAAGCCACTCGTGAACACGTGATCTTTTTTACCGGCAGTGTTCAAGTCAAGACAAAACCCACTGAAAGACACCTGCAAACAATCGCGACTTCTTCTCCGCAGCAGCACTGAACGGTCCCGGTCCCAGGCAGTCGTCGAGATTTAACCATAAAGTGTTTTCTTTATTCAAAGATGTGCAGAAAATTATCAACACATCATCCTCAACGGCTGCAGAAAGGCTGCGAATTGTTTTTCAAGTTGACATTTGAATACCATTGTAAGGTTGAGGAGAGTAAACGGAAGTGCATAGTTGGAAGTTAATCGTGGTTGCTCACGTCAGCGGAAGGGAAGAGGGAAGCGACAAGAGAAAACACCAGCAACGCCGGCAAGTGAACATGCTATTTTTCATGATGATTGCATGACAATGATGCAGCTATCAGAACCAGTTGCCACTTCGCTTTATGAAACTTAAAAATCATGGCCTCTACGGGTAAATGCGTGTTATTAATAAACCAGTCGTTGAAGTTCAGTAATTATGTAGCTTGTAAGATTTCCGGAGAAATGAGAGGCGATGGACCTCCATCTTGACTTCTTACTTGCACCGGTAAGTGTTTTATTATAACCGGTTTACAGAGTTTAAAAATAATCGAAGTGCTGGAAACAAATCTTATTCGAAGAATTGTACAATATCTTGTTATTATAAACGGAATAATGGACTAATAATAAGCCTAGCGTCGCGTCCTGCGTGGACACAACGTTAATTTGATAAAAAATCGCATGCGAGTGAGCGACTGGAATCAATGATTTCTTCAAACTCGAACGACTGATCGCAACTACTTCAGACGTTCTCTCGTTTAACAACACGACTTTAGTTGCGAACAACTGTCGCATCGGTCGTGTTGCATCAGTCGCATCGCATCGCATTCAGTCGTATTCACGCTGAACACGTGGTACAAGTTACCAAAGGTAGAAATTGCATGAGAGAAAAGCTTTAAAACAGTAAAAATTCGCTTACCTCAGTCTAAAAAAATATGAGAACAGAAAGCAAAACAAATGTTGTTTGACCACCAAGAAAAGTAATAAAGAACATAATGTAATTCAACCTTCATGTTTCACTTCCCTCGGTTACTTAAGTTCAAATCGTTAAATCAGTACAGTCGTTTATGATTTTAGCAGCAAAAACAATTTAAATCCATTCAGAGATAGTATAAAGCTATATATATTATTCAAAGGCTAATTTTCTTGTAGATGACGCTTAAGTAATCCATCCAGTAACATAACGGTGCAGAATACATTGACCCAAGTGGTCCGAAACCGCAGCCGCCGGCTACTTTGAAGAATTATCTACCAGCCTTGTTCCATCCCCCAGCTACCCCGTTGATTAGCTACGTGAAGTAAACTCTTAATAAACAAGAAATAAAAAACACTGACGCGCAGTAAACAGCTAAGAAATGAAATAAACTATAATCGTTTTCAAGCATAAAAAAGTTATTGTGGCTTTCACTTAATTGTTAAGCAAAAAAAGGCAAAAAAAGTATAAAAGAATGAACTTCAGATTGTCAGCACCGTCAATCCGTCAATCGGTGAAGTAAGTAGCTATGATTGTACGTGCAGAAATGGCCAGATCCCAGAGTTTGTTGGCATCGAAGTGAAAACCACAAACGACTCCGACAAATTATTGAAATTATTATTTTAGAAATCTGATTGTTGTGGTTGTTGTTGTTTTTCCGCATCTCCTCCTGTTGCTAAACACTCGAAGTCACACATTCAATCATTCATTCATTTATTCTTTAACATGTTCACAGAGTTCAGTGGAGCACACTTGCTGAGTGTCACGCATGATTGCTAAGTATTTTATTCGCTTACAAAGTGTAGAGCTGTTCCAGTTATTCTTTATACTGTGTTCATTTAAAAGCACCGATAAATTTATTAAAAAAACAATTATTATAAATACTAGTATATATTAAATAAAACTTAATAAAAATACTTAAAAGAAACTATAAATTTATGCAAATTTATTAATTAAAATTTATTTATTCAAGTTTATAAAAAAGAAGAACAAAAGAAAGACAAGATAAAAAAGACAAGATTAGACAATTTTATAATAAAATTAGAATGAATTCAGATGTTATAAGAAGTTATTTAAATTACAAATAAATTTAAAATCTAGATTCTAATCTCCTCAAAATATAATATATTAAATCACGAGCATCGTCGTAGTATTAACTCAAAAGATTAACTCAAAAGATTTCAATTAAAATCGGTTAAAATATGTAAAAAATAAATAAACTTTATTTACTGTAACACTTAAATATTTACTCGCATACATTGCATCAAACGAAAGATAAGAAGGCTGGCAACGCTGGCCGGTTGCTGGTCTCACTATGAATTTGTAGTGCATTTTTAGAGTGGGTTTTGGAATTTGATAGCATTAACGCATTCGTATCTATGTAGGTAATCTAATCTACACTGAGTCATGCAAACAGATGCATATATTGCACAACCCTACATGAAAGTCGGTCGTCTGATCTGGATTCTGTGGAAAAAGCATAACATTCCTGAGATAGATCTGTGAATCTCTCAGCAGCTGAAAAGCTTGTTTACACACCTTAACGGCTGGATAATTCAACATATTCTATCTACTGGTTAAAGAAGAGTTCATTAACTTGTACTTATCCCATGTACCCATTATGTGTGGGTATGAATATGTGTGTGTGTGTGTATGTGTGTGTGTGTATGTGCGTATGTGTCAATGGATAAAAGAAGAAATGGTCACCGCTAGTCATAAAGGTATGCAGTATCTATGCGTACACTTAATTTTATGTCCAACATTTTATTTTCGGTCACGCTTCAGATGTTCTGCTCTTGTTTGGTAAACAATTCACACGAATTTGCTACTCAACACCGGACGTGAATGTTAATTTTATGGGTTTGAATTAATGCTCTAGAAGTGGAAAAAACTACCTACATACAGACTTTTGTCGTTTTTCAGTCGGTGTGTTTTTTCCTTCAATAAAAGAGCTTCCATTCAGTTTCAGATCGACCACGATGAGCGTGGAGCTTCCCCCCCCACACCCTACCCTGGTAATTGCCAATAGCAAAGAGGATTGGTTTTTCTTTTGCTTTTCTTGTTGGTGTCTTGCATTTTGTGTGGGAACTCTTGGGCTGTGATGCAAAATAGCAAAGTTCAATAACACTGGTGGCAGCAGCATCCGATTTCGTCCGCATCGTCTGCATGGTGCTGCAAATGCAAGTGTGTGGCGAAGGAACACGTGCGCCGTCCAGATACCAGATATGAAGTGCTGTAGTGATATCACTGAGCTACCAACACTGATCTGCAGCTTATGGAGCCCTTTTTTAAACAGGAAAAAGAAACGTTGGCCAAGACTTTTAAACGAATAAATCATAGACAACAAATTGCAATTATAAGAAAATAATCACAGACCAATAATTGTTTTGAAGTAGTAAATACAGTTTATTTTTTAACAAAATTGTTTTAAAAAAGTTACTTATAAATAATTATTAAAAAATAATAATAAAAATCTAGAATCGTTTTGCAAATGAAATAATAACTTTGATCGTTTTCAAATTAATATTTGAATAAAAATCAGGTTTTTCACACTTTTTTTAAAAGAATTCTTCATAATTCTTATTTTTATTATTGTTTTTTTAAGTGTTTTTATATATTTTACTTCTCTTCTCGGTATTTTCTGATTTTTTTCTTTCGTCTTCCCTTCTTTTCATTTATTTTCTTTTCTTCTTACTTGAGTAATTAAATGCGTTAGTGTTCGCAATTCGATGCTCCAGCAGCGTTACCAACAACAACAACGTCATCACGTCGACAACAATTACAAAAACAACAACAAGCGAAGTGAAAGCCCCCTCCATTTTTGCAGAAAAACGCGAAATTGCATTGTGATAGAATGCTTTCGGTCCACACCTGGTGTTGGTGATACTTGACGGTGGCTTGCAGAGGCTTCGAGCTTTAACTAGGCTGTGGAATTTACAAGCAGAGGAATTCAGAGATGGCAGACATGAACATTCTCGTAGACCACACGGGAGAATAACAACAAAAAAGTGAGTTAGCCTTTCGAAGCTCACTTAAAGTGTTATTTCAAATTTGTCATTAGTTCTTTTGTTTCTTTTTGCCGTAACAGAGAATGTGGACAAATTTATCCAATTTACTAACGTGATTGCGTTGAAGCCGATTCGTACGTATTTCAGGAGAATGCGAACCAAAACAAATAGCGATAAAAACACGTTGGTGGACGATGGCGCTCCCCTCCTTAACATTCAATGCTGTGCACTTCCATTAAATATTCGTCTGTAACTCTCACTAATCCAGAGTAGAAACCAACAATGATTTCATTCCAATTTACATTCATAAGCGTATTTAGCACGAACCTGATTTACTTCGACCGAATGGAGAGATTAATACTTGTAAGTGTTTTGTTTCACAATAGAAATTCTGCATTTAAACAACCAATACAGGGTATTTTATATATTACCAACATATGGTAATTAAGCTTGAGGCTGTGGACTTTAACATCATTTTCAATCGATTTAAAATTTCCCTAGCTCCCAAATGTGAAAAACTTCTTGGACAATAGTTCCCATAATTAAGTCCTTAACATGTTCTTCATTATTATATGCTTTATAGAAATGAAATGATAAGTGCATCGGAAATTTGTCCCTTACCTAGTAATTAATTACATTTTAATATTTTTAAGAGTCTATTTTAGGAAGCATGCAAAAAGATCGCATCAAATGACGCTGTGGAAAATTCCGTCTACAGATTTCAGAGTTGCTTAGACAAGTTGTATTTTATGTAGTCTAGTTTTTTATATCAGTCCAGTTAAATGCAGACAAGCAAAAAATTTTAGTATCCTTGCTGTTTGTTTGCAGTTAAGTTAAGAAACTCACCACTCTTGAGCAACCAACGCACATATTCAAATATGTAGTGGATTTAAACTTGCAGGAGTCGTTTTTTACAGCAAGTTACAGATGCTGCTTGGTATATGTAAGAAATGTGTATTTCTATAAAAAGATTAACTTGATTCGGTTAACTAGATTAACTAGAAAAGATGTTGTTTTCTCGGTAGCACTTAATTTATAGCAACACTCTTCACCATCACGGCTACTGAAAAATTCAGCGTATGCGATTTTTGGTAGCTTGTGACGACGTTGTGTAGATTCAAAAAAGGAGCACTTTATTCATTAAACACGGTAAGAAATCGTTTTTTATTATTCTATACAATCAGTTCAATTTTATGTTGTTATTTCTGCTAGCATTTCACAATTTCTAAAGATTGCTTTTATGTATTTTATGTAAACTTTTTTACATTCAATTGTCACTTATATATCTGCACTGGAATTTAATTCTGCGCGATTTTAGTTACTCGTTTCGCTTCTTGCTCTTGTAACCTCGAATGTTTGCCGTCAACTATCTTGGCGAGTGAAAATTCCATGAATTTTATATTATGGCCGTAGTTGTTCAAACCTGGCTTAAATTCGATGATGCGCTTGATGCTCAGAGAGGTAAAAGCCAAATACAGAGAAGTTGTTTAGGGTAAGAGAAGGCAGTTTGATAGATAACCAAAACAACTTAGCTCAGTCAGCTTAGACCGGCTTACAGTACGACCGCGATACTCCGGACTATTCAGTTATCCGATCAGCTCGTCAATTCGGACGGTTTACGTTTACTCTTCGGTTGTTGAGTTGTTAGATTCAATATCGTTGACTTGGTTGACTTTGATAATAATGGATTACTTCCGGCAATACCCGTAATCCGAAAAGGGCCGAATCTTTGTGTGTCTGGCCTGTCGAGGTCGTACTGTATTTTTTCGTGTTAATAAACAAGATCGCCAGGAACTAGACGAGTTCAATTCACTAACGGCGAGAGAGTAATTTTATTTGTCGACTACGTAGCTTTTATAATTAGTTTTTTCTAACTATAGTTGTTTTTAACATGGATGGTTTTGAATCAGATTAAAAATAAATTGATGTTTCAATTTATTTAGATTAATACTATAAGAACGATTTTTACAAGTTAATTTTTTGTTCTTTTTTTGACCGTATTTTTCAATTTTTGCAAACAGTTAAACATTATTAGCAGTGCTTTCTTACTCTCTTTGTCTTCCTTTCTTTCTAACTCTCTCTCTACTCCCTGTCTCATTCTGTATCGTATCATTCTGAAAATCGTATGAAGTTTTAGTAGTAGAAAAGATAACATGTACAAATAGAACTCTTTCCAACACTACAGTATGATTGGTAAAAAGGGCAATTAATTTAAAAAACTCTGAAACACTGAAAAACACCTTCCACACTGTTTTACGCTGAGACTAAACGAAAAGACAACAAACACAAAGAAAAACGGTCGGCAGTTTTTGTGGTTCTTGCAATCGCCGGTTTTCCCTGAGATCAGTCGATATGGAAAATGTCCCTTTACTTGCAACGTTGAGAAAGTATTATTATTAACTTATTAATATTTTTTTACTCTCAATTGTACGACTTTGGGCGTCGTCACGTCGCTGTCGATTGGAAAATATTATCTTTATTATTCCAAACTATTGTGATAAATCTCGATTTTCGATCGGCTTAATTTTGAATTGAAGAACTTTTAATTTTATTTAGTTAATAAATGTTATCATTTATTTATAATTTAAATATTTTCAGTTAGTTATTATTTCATCTTTTATTTTTTAATAATTTTATTTAAATATTCAAATTTGCTTGCGGTCGATTTTATTTACTTATGATAATTACAACTTTTTGAAATTATTATTTTAACATTCCTGCACTTTGGCGACTAGCGCGAAATTTCAAATTTTCAGCGTGTTTCAAAATGTTGGCGTTCCATCAAGTTGTCAATAATGTCAAAATCCAATTTCAATAGCCTTCAAATTTGACAGTCTTGCTAACAGAATGCATTTCTGTTAAATTTTTTTGTGGAAATCACTAAAAACTCAACTAGGAATTCGGTTTTTGGGTTAGCAATGAATCAGTTTGAGAAAAAAGAAGTCGTCCAAGCGATTTTAATTGCTGATAATAATGTGGAGAACTTCAGACCACTCTCGGACGACATATCAACGGTGAGCGAGCACTGAAATATTAGAGAATCTCGAACGAAATCATGGTTCACTTTCAGGCGCTGCTGCCCTTGGTAAACGTCAACATGTTGGACTATGCTCTGGAAGCACTAAACAAAAGCGGTATTGAAGAGGTTTTTGTCTATGCAAGACTTTTCATTAATGAAATCAGAAATTATGTGAAGTGAGTGCGTTTCAATGAGAACGTTGGTAATTCAATCAGTCCTTTCTTTCGTTTTGTCATCCTCAGGCAAGGGATTGCATCGTTGAGCACCTGGTCGGTAAACATGGCGGTGCATGTGGTAGGAGGCGAAAGTTGTCGCTCTTTTGGAGATATTATGCGGGACATGGATGCGAAAGCGTTGATTCGGGGAGATTTCATATTACTCGGTGCAGATACAATAACAAATGTAAAGCTGAAACCTATAATGGAACAACATAAGTGAGTATTTTATCCTCCTTTTTCCAATATTTATTAACTAACTCATGCTATGTAGGAAAAATGTCAAGTATGATAAAGGTGCCGCAGCGACTGTGATCTTTAAGGAACTTACAACACGTTTTCGCACGGGCAACGAAGTGATGATAGCTCTGAACTTACAAAATAATCGCTTACATCACCACCAGCGTATCAAAATAAATTCCAAAGAGTCGGAATTTGAGGTGCCCTTGGAAGTATTCATCAACAACTCTCAAATTGTATTGCATCACAATTTGCTGGACCCACAGATAGCGATCGGATCGCCTTCTATGTTGTCTCTGTTTAGTGACAACTTCGACTTTGAAACGCGGGACGACTTCATACACGGCATTCTTATCAACGAAGACATTCTCGACAGCCGCATCTATGTATCGCTTCTGCCACAAGAGCAATACGCGCGCAAGGTAAACAACTGGCCAGCCTATCAAATGGTGAGCCACGACATTATAAACCGATGGGTGTATCCCATTGTTCCGGATATGGGTGTTCATTGCCTCTTCCAGAGCTACATCTTTCTCAGAAATAATATATACAAAAGTCCGACGTCTACGGTGCGTTCAAAGTTTGGTTTACGGGAAAATGTTGTAGTGCAGACAGGCAGCTTAATAGAATCGGGCGCGTCGGTGAGCAACAGCGTGATTGGATCCAATTGCAAAATCGGCCAAGACTGTCAGCTGAACAATGCTTACATAATGGATAATGTAACCATTGGCAATGCTTGCGTATTAGATTTCTGCGTGGTGGGACCCAATTCCGTAGTTGGAGCTAATGCAATGCTCTCGGAAGGTACTGTTTTAGGCGCCAACTGCGTTATTCCTGCAAGAACAAAACTAGCGAAAGTGTTGGTCAAGGCGTCGAAACTTAACGGTACAGGTAAGACAACTGAAATAATTTCTGAAAGCATTACTTCATTTGGCGGTCTAAATAGATGAAGACTATGTGCCGATTGGCCCTAACGCTTTTGGTATTGATGACACGCAGCAAGATGCCGAATGTTCCGATTCTGAGGATGACGATAGGTATCCTTTTGCAAGCGGAATCCCTAAAATGACCAAGTTGCCGCTAAACAATGATGAAAGTGATTACACGTCTAGCAGTGACGACGACGACGAATCCCGATTGGGATCACCCGTTCCTGATGACGCAAACAGTAAAAAAATCAAGACATTTCTTTAGCGACACTGTTGGTAACTGTAGTGTTTGTTGTTCTTGTGTTCCTTTGCATGGGCAGTCTTTTTTTCGGAAGTGATGGATTCGCTGATGCGCGGCTTTCAAGAAAAGTCTAACCCAGATTTCTTGATTCTGGAAATAAACTCGTCACGCTACGCATACAACATGTCCTTGAAAGAAGTCAATTTCTATGTGGTCAAAGCCATCTTCAGTTTGCAAAGTATCAAAGCGCCCTCTAATAATAATGTACTTGCTAGTTTGAACAATGTCCTCAAGCAACTGGGGCCAGTGATATCCAATTATATTAAAACTGAAGAGGCTATGATGGACAGCTTAAAAGCACTTGAGGTACACTCGTCGTAAAATCACGTGTTTGATATGCTTTTATTTGGTTCATCTCTTGTGATATTTTTAGGATATCTTTGTGGAGAACAATTTCATTCGCGAAAAAATTTCCCAGGTCATTCATTATTTGTACGATAAAGATTTCGTGTCAGAAGATGCAATAAAAAATTGGTACGCACATCTGGCCGATGAGGGCCCAGCTGCGGAGATGAAACGGAATTTGAAAAAACTAATTGAATGGCTGGACCAATCCAGTGACGAAGACGATGAAAGTGAATAGTAACGACATATTTTTTATTAATTTCTAATTACGAAAACACAAATGAAATACAACAAATTAAGCAATTAAATAATATGTATAAACTGAATAATCTATAGTAGCAAGCGAAGTATTGTATAATATGAATTTATCGATCTGCTGCAGAAGACGCAGATGCTGCACTGGCAGCCAACATGCTCTGCCCTATTCCCAGGCGGATGTGGTGCAAATGAATCTGAACGTGTTTCTGAAAAGTCTCGATGTTCATGCCCAACAAAGACGACTTGACCTCCTCAATGCAGCCTTCCATAACTTTGGAGACTTGCGTGGAGGTGCCATCGTTGCTTAAATGTGACGCTACAAGCAACACCGTTGCCAAATTTTTTATTAACTGCAATACATTCTGGTTCTTCAACAGTCCCTGATTATTACGTTCCACAGCATCGTCGGCGGCTTCACGACATTTCTCGCGCAAGTATGAAGGCGCCAGCATTGCTTGCACTTGAGGATCACGCGTCAGATCGCTAGCAAAAGTTTGCACCTCATTCAGATAATCTTGCATGTCCCGATTCATCTTCTCCATGGATATAACGATGGAAGCATAACGACGCTGGAAATCCTCACCCAACTCAGGTACAGTCTCGGCCTGGTTGTGAGATTCACTCGACCTTGAGTTGTTTTGAGCGGTTATTTCCTGCGAGGCCCTTAACTCTGCTTCGCTGTTCATATCTCTGAGACGCTGCAGCTTTGATTTCTTTATGGCGAGTGCTCTTTGTAGACGTACTAACGTCTCCAGCAACTTCGCTGGATAACCATTTATATTTTCCCGATCAAGCACTGGATTCTTGAAGGGACTTTCGATGACCTCCTGCCCTAAGAGCGGATCACTCTTGTTCAGATTCATGTTCAGGGCGTGGCGCACGTTTCGCTGCCCTTTAGCTGGCGAATTCATTGCACTACCATTGTAAATGGTCATAAGATTGGGTCGGAAATCTTTGGTGATGCTTTGCAATGGAAGCATCTCAGCAAAGTTCTCCGAAACGATCTCGAAATCGGGAATTGAGTGAGTTCCAAGTCCAGTGCGGTCGAATGTCACGCGATAGGTCGATGTTTGAGAGTCGAAGGCGTCCACGCAACCACTAAATATGCCATCTTGAGGCACACGCAAACGCGCTGTCACTTTCGTTCCGATAGGCAGCGGCAAGGGTATCTTATCGGGCAAATCGCGAACTAAATTCAGATCCTTAATGTCTCCACTTTTGCGTGTTTGCATGAAGCGAATCTTTTGGCGTTTGCGTTCAAGCTCACGCCGCTCTTCTTCGAAAAAAGCTTGCGAGCACCGACGTGGCTTTCCCATGAGTGACCTAATTTTTTGCCACTCTGAACGCATGAGTTGACGTGTACACAAGGTCGGAAAGGATTCACCCAGGCACACTTGAAAATCGTTTTCGCCTTCGAACAACGGTTTATCAATGAATGAATAAAACCATTCAAAAATCACCCACTTGTGAGCTTTGGGTAGCTTAAGCAGATTTCGCAGACGCAGGCCAATACGTTGCCCAATTTTTTTGTCCGCTGGAAGAACTTGAGAAGACGAATCGCCGCCACCGGGTGTAGAAACCATAATACTTTTTGTACTAGATTTCGGTGTAGTGCTTGTCGAATTAGTGGTACCATATGATTTTGTGGGCGTAGTTACTTGATGGCTACCATTACTAGTGTTCTTCTTCCCATCGGAACGCATGTAACGTGAAACCACGCCTTTCCGTTTCTTTAGCACCTTGGTTGGTGTCTTGGTGGTAATTGTTGACGTTTTAGAAGGAGTTTTTCTTGGCGAAAGACTCATACGCAGAGGTTTGTTATCGTTGACGATGTTGTCATCGAAGAAGTAACGATTTCGTTTGCGAATTCTAGCAGGCATGCCACGTGCATTAAGCATTTGAAGTGGTTGCTGTGGGTGGGGTTTGGGAGGAGGTGCGGTGCCAACGCGTTGCAGTCCCAGTGTGGCTAAACTAAATGCTGGCGGTTCAACGTGCTCATCATCCGATATCGGTGGTGTACAGTCTTCCTGCTTGCTTTTCTTGGTTGGCGAATCCATAGCATCTGACATAATCTGACTGGATTGGAACAATCTAAAATATGTATAGAATTTGAAACGATGTTAGTTCGAAACAAAAACAAGTTCAAGGAAGAATAACTAAAAATAAAAAGCATCCGGGTTTAACTTTAATTCAACACTAAGAAGTTACATTTTGGGCATGATACAATTTTGTGTAATTTATTTAGATTATATACGAGTAGTTTTTTTAATGAACTATTGTCCAAATTTATAATTTAATATTCGTTCTTCAACTAACACAGTAAAATTCAAAATAAAACAAATTTATTATATAACAGCATTATGTATAACAAATATTAATAACAGCATTTATATCTTCTAATAATAATATTAATTAATAGTAGTAATTTTTAAATACATATACATTTAAATAGTTTCGCATCTTGCCAGAAACTTGTTCTCGTATTCGTGCACATCTATGCACGTAAATACAACATAATAATACCGATCATAGAGTAGCTCCGATTTTCGAGGAAAGACCTTCGCTTTAGCATATCGTAAGTATTTAAGAGCTAGACATTGAAACGAGTCTCGGATCCATCGGCCAGCATCAACGTTACTGTTCGATTATTGATCCACACTAGTTTTGCTAAACGCATCGGGTTAAGTCGCGCCACATCCGGTATGGGCGCCGTGGAGTATCCCTTCGTACATCGAGTTTGCGACTGTCCCAGACCGAACATGCCAGTGCTGGTCTGCCAAAACGATAAGCGATTTTCGCTACACGAGTAGGACACCATGTACTTGCCGTCCGGCGAAAACGCTAGCGATGTGATGGGGTGTGTGTGCGCTGGAATCATTTGACACTTGCTCTGACGCAGCTCGTAGATGGCCAAGTGTCCGTTGCTAGCGCCCACCGCAATGCGACGTGTTTGTGTGCAGTGTGAGATCTGATTGAATTTACAAATCGATGGACAGACTTCACTCAAAATGTGGTTTTTCAGTTCGTTATGGTCCACGCAATGCAAAGTAATGTCCATTACCTCCACTAGCAAACTAGCGATCTCAGCCTGCATCTTATCGATAAGCATTTCGACGCACTGTAGTATCTCGCTCTTGGCTTTATACAGAACAGATTGCGTGATGGGTACGTTGATGGCTTGGGCATTCTGTTGCATGGTGTTGTACCGCGCCACTTCGCGAGCCATCGTCGTAATAAAAGCGGCTGGACGCGCTGTCGCAATGAGGCGGAGTGCATGGCGAGCCGTACGACAGGCATCAGCTTGAGGAGTAAGCGGTAATTTGTAGTTCAGATTTGGCACAAATTTGCCTTCGCATGATATCTCCAGGAGACCTAAGAGAACTTTGCTGACATCCAAATAAGGCTCCCACACTGTAAAACCACGACCGAGCAAGTCGATTGCTGCTCTTCGTAGTGGGGTGTATTTCGGCAGCCTCGCTGACGGCGGTGCATATAGAAGATGCGCCAAAGCCATGGATGTTAGTCGGGCCAAGTTGTTGGCAATACCAAAGCCCTCGACCGCCGACGATTTTCGACGGTCATTAGGGGCGCGTGCATGAATTGGAGAGTCCTGCGAAATGTCCTGACCAAACTCCGCACCAATGACGCCCAGCAGGATGACAGCCGTTGTTTGTTTACGTTTAAGTTCTGACAAACTGGACGGCTTCCGAATGACTTCTTCCTCCTCTTCATAGTCTTCATCTTGATTGTCCGAATTCACGCCGCTGTTGTTTACGTTAGCAACGCCGTTGCCATTGACACCACCCCCGTTACCGGACTGAGTTGTAGTTGATTGTTGTGCAATAGGTTCAGTGTGCGTGTAGAGCGGCAGATACTGTGCCCAGTTTTCGACAAGTTGTTTGCGGCCCTTCTTGTCCATGCGCGACAGTTCTCCCAGCAAAATTTGCTGAGCTGCTTCCCTTATTTCAATGCAATGATGCTGCCAACGTTTGGCCATCATTTCCACTTGGGGTCGCTTAAATTTTCGCGGTTCTAATGACTCTATTTTATCTGGCAGAAGGAAACAGTGATGCGTGGATAACAAACTCCAACCCTGTTTGATCTGGGAATTGTGCTGCGCTAGAATTTCTTCATATTTCTCGTCTTCACTGTTCCAGTTGGAGTCGGTTCGTTGCGCTAAGCGTTGTAGCTTTTTGCTCTTTTCGCTGTCCGGCAGGAACGAGGCAGAATTCATGGACATGAGGGTGTTGGACATGGCTACTAATGCTAGAATATGATTCGAAGTCAGAGTGGTGCTCAATTCCCAATGCAATCGTGATGTGAAGGCAGCCGTTAGTTGTTGCTGCCGTATTAACTCGGGCGGCAAATCCAGCTTTTTAGAATTGCTCGGCATTGCTACACCCTCTGGAACATCGAAATTATTTTGCCAAGTTGGAAGCAGCAGCGACATGTAGCCAGCCTTTGAAAGCACACCAAAAGAAATCGGTACTAAGGGACGCAGGAGACCGAGTTGGGATTCACAGACCTTGTCTAGATGCGGATCCAGGCCCCAGGAGTGAAGAAGCGACAACAGTAACTGTGCCACTTCCATAACATGCGTGACCTCCATTTTTGATGCAATTTTACTTTTGAGGTCCTCCTTTTGCTCAGGTGCTTCCACAACCTTCTGAAAGCTTTCCACTTTGGCTTGAACTTTCTTTTCGACAATTTCGGTCTTCTCCTTGAACTTTTGCACCAAGCCATGTTTATCCTTGTCTTTAAGAATCTTCTCCATGTCACCTGCTCTGTTTTTTACTTTTCCGAAAAAGTCGCTTATTTTTTTCGAAGCATCTAAGTGAGTGGATTTATCTTTGGCGTTGTTAAGCACAACTCCTAGCGCCTCCAAAGCGGCCGGACTCATCTCTGCATATTCTTCGCTGTGCAACTCAAAAATTAGACCCTCGATGTCAAAAAACAAAATGTGACTTTCTGCATCTTTGGGATTTGTACGCAAGCCCTGGATAACCAGTGGACTGCTGCGATGCTTCATAAGGAATTCAAAGTTTCCCTGGTGGTGACCATGCAGCTGTTGCAGCTGATGAATGCCGCGCTGAGTTGCGTGTCTTATCGCATTCATGTTGCGTGACTTTAGGCCACGGAAGAAATGAACTGCAGGATTAGCTAATCCCATTTCCGATGAGGAAATACCGTTTACAGAACCTTGAGTACCATTTTCCCCATCTGCCGCCAATTCGTCGCACGCCATCAGCACCTCCTCGGCTAGCATACCATGCAAAACACGATCCAAATGACCCGTTTCCATTTGCCACACGTACACCGAGCCATCGGAACAGCCAACAATCATGAAATCATCCATTGGACGCCATTTAATGGTAACCACAGGAAACAGATGACGGCTGGCCAATGTAACGCACTTCCGCTCCTGCAAACTCAGCAAAGCGACGGAGTGATCGGAGGCCACCGAACAAATACACTTCAACACTCGATTACTGCAATTCTCTGGCGGAACCAGCAGCTGCGTTATTTCGCCTGCATGCACGCAGAAGCGATGTATCATGCTTCCACTGTACAGGTCCCAAAGACAGACTGCAAAATCGATGCCCCCAGACAGTAAATGAGATTTTTCGTAGCGAGCATGCATTAAGGAGGGACAAAGCAAGCAGTTTACACGTCCACGATGTCCATAAAGTATCTGATGCGAAGGCCAGTCGCTGAAGTTTTGCTGCACGCCTACTAGCAGTTGCATCATTACAGTTTGCGTGGCGGGAACAATGACTATACTGCCATCCTCTCGACCGATAACTAGGCGACTTTGCTGTGGCAGATATATGCTCGATGTCAACTTAACCGGAGTATCAGTAATACGCGCCAACTGATCTAATATACCGACCGGTGGCGGGTCCACCAAGGTCCAAGCCTCAACTAGCGACGTGCAAATGGTGGGCTTAAGTAAACGCGGTGGCATTTGCTTGGCTTGTAAAATGCTGATATTGTCCAAAGGTACATCTGGCACCGTCCACACCGATATAAAGCCCTCGGAATCGCCACGCAGTAAGTAGTGAACAGGTTTGCCCTCGTATTGACTCAACACCAGTTTCATAGCGGGTGGACAGGACAGCACCTTGTCACCTGGTTGCTGCAGTACGTAATACAAATAAGGGGCGTCGCGTACCACAGATTTAGAGTGAAATTCCTTGTTATCTGGTATGCAGTTTGCGGGCAGTTTATATAGGTACCCCTTACCCTCATCTGTCCACAACAAAACGCGGTCAGATGTTATAAAATTTCCCCCTTGCCAACGTTCGCGCGTGGGAGCAATTACCGAGCATAGCACAGTAAAATCGCCTGCATCGTAGATTTGCCAGTATTTTGTGCAAACAATCAGCACTGTACGCTGGTTCTGAGCACAACAGCTCATTGTTATAGCATTTAGGCAACGAATCTCTTTTGACTCATTCTCATAGAGCGGTTCAGCGTGCTTGTTTTCATTGCCAACAAGTGTCCAAACTTTCACGGTACCGGTGGTAGTGATGGCCAAAACAACGTCATCCTTGCGCTTCATTGGACGCAGCACGTGCAACGAAGAAATCCAGTCTGGCTTCACTTTAGAACTAAGTAGGTAAATAACTTCCAGGCTGAAAGGATCCATGACCATGATCTCTGGATAGTAGCCAATGCAAAACAGCCGTAAATCTTCACTGTTTGCTGTATGATAACTTTGAATTTGTGTGTGTATCTGAAGCAGTTTAACCGCTTCGGTGCACTTCCCATCGACAAGGTCCCATGTACACATTTCTCCATTTTCCGAGGAACTGACCAAGACATTATTCTCAGTTTGTACTGAAGCACGTACTAGACACAATACAGGAGCTGTATGCCCTACTAGTAGGCAACGTGGTGTCATCTTCAGTGAAGTGGGATCCACATGCCATAGGCAGATTTGTCCATCATAGCAGCCAGTGACAAGAGTTCTCTGATCATCGGAAAGGAATACACTACTCACACAATGGGTAGGTGCAGTGGGCCCCCATAACACCACAGGCACTATAAGATTGGTACTGACCATGGCTCTGTAAGTGACGTTTATTTATTTAAATGATTAATTATATGCTATGATAGCGTCGCACTTCTCTACGTCTGACCAACTAGTGTTATGGAAAAACTTCAATGTCGTCCAACTGCTTGTCCGATTTTTTGCCTTTTATTCTTAACTGGTTTCACACGAGCGACTCCCTACGATTGTTCGTGTACTCATTGGTGATTTATAAAACGTTAACTGCGGAATTATTTATTTTAACTCGATCAAAATTTCTTTATTGTCCTAACTCAGAGGCCAACGAAAATATCGACCAAGAAAAATTATCGATTGACTGTTGAATGACATTAGTTGTCAGTTGACGTAACACCAAGCGACGTTATGTTGCGTTTTTGTAACGCAAAATTACGTAGCTAAGATACACAGGGCTGCAAATTTGTCGTAAACCAAGCAATACTAATCTATGTATTGTATTAACAAAAACATGTTTTTGGTTAATGGCATTACAATTTGTCTTTACGTGGCGTTCTTTAAAGTAAAAACACATTAAAATGTACACATAATTTGTAACTCTTAGGTACGACTTGGTTTATATTTGCAGAATGTTCTATGAAAAAGGTCTCAGATTAAAGTAAAACCTTAAATTTTAAGGTTAAATTAGGCTTACGTAGCGCCTAACACAACGCGCTGTAAGGTAACACAACGTTTCAGCTGTTCTAACCTATCTTGCTGTAAATCATTGTACATATCGTAACAGTGACAGCCGCAAGATAGGTTGCAACAGGCACGTTACGTTACATCTCGACTAACTGCGCGAGTAAGTGTAGCATAACAAAATGCTCACATTTCACATAATGCAATGTTCATATTATAGAAAAGCAACAAAAACATAAAAGAGTAATCAACGTCAACACACAATTGGAAGCCGATTGACATTCTTTCTTTACCTGATTTTGCATCTCAATTTTGAAATCTTGGCGACTTTTTCTGTTTATATGATATTTCATACAATTTTGCTATTACTAGATTAATCAAATATCGAATTTGTGAATTACTTAATTGCAGGAATTTTTTATCGTTATGAAATTAAATCGATAATATATTTCTTTAAATCTTAGGGCATTTCCTTCTGTAACATTTTATATTGTATAGTAAATAGTTCAAAGTTATAATTTGGCCGGCCATCAAAAACATGTTTTGGAAAAACTAGTAAGTGTACCAAATAATGACCTTCTCTAATGTAAATACAACCGCGTTAAACACCCACCACGCGGAATGATTTGTTTTCGTAAATATACCTTTTCTACAAATGCGAACCAATTTTATATTTCAGAATGTTGAGAATTGTGAAATGGATCATCTTCAATGTCAAATCAAATTTATCATTAGGTATTTGTCTAATATTCTATTAATTCCATAAGTAATTCATTGAAACAAAGCAAAATTGTAATGAAATGTAGTTATTGTAATCACAGAGACTATAACGATAATATTACATTAGTTTGAACCCAATAGAAAGGGGCCCTCAAGATTAAACTGGGATCTTTAAGCAATAGAGCAATATTTACTTCCACAATATCATACACAAAACAAGAAATAAGTAACTAACCTTATACATATACTTTAAATCAAAGATGTGTCCGAAATTCTTTACACACTTGGAACATTCAGCTAAACTTAACCTTTTCCGTGTTCTAATATTAATCTATTATGGAATGTAATTCGTACTGATATAACTTCCAAAACATAATGTACAAAACTTTCAAATAGATTTGTACATAATTTAAAAAACTTCCAACACATAATATATTGGAAATTTTGTAAGCACTTGGAATATTCAGCATGTTCCGTTTACTATTATTAATCTATTGTGAAATGTAAATTATAGTGCTTTAGTTATTAGCAATACTACTTTTTGGAAATTGATAAGGAACGATATTATTAACGTCACGTGAAAAAGGACGGGAATCGCTACATATGCACAACATAAGAAAACTCTTCCAACTTGGATCTGCTTTTGGAATTTGTGGCATGAAGTGAAAAAGTTAGTAATTAATGGAAAAATTACTAGGATTATTCTCCAAAAACTCGTTACAGTATGTTCATTTATAACCAGGTTTAAACTTAGATGATTGAATCCATATATTTTGAAGAAACAATGTCTTTCGTTTAAACATCCAGTGCGGAAAATATTGAAAGGACGTCATGGCAAACTGAGATCGTTGGAAACAGTGCAAGTTCGTAAAACAACTGAAGTATAATAGGATTAGCACATCAAAGCTGCATTTATTCAATTTTTCCATTTGAAAACAATATTCTGATGGATTACATTAAAGCATCACCTACGCATTTCAGTTGCAATTTTCATTAAGATGTTTCAACTATAATTAAGCTATATGTTTACCTGAATTGGATTTTGTGTGACGCTTTTATTTTACAATACAACAGTTAGTGATTTTAATATTTTTTCTTTAACAGCCGACCAAATCCACAAAATTTTTCTTTTTTCAAACACAAATCTGAATGCTTGACATTTGATTAAATGGGGTATGTTTAGAGAAAATTAAAGTATATAATTTATTACTTGGGTAATTGTAATAGATTTTCCAACAGTCATACCTCAATATAAATTGAACATTGACCACTTTTTTTTGTTTATTCTGTGGCCACAAGCTCTAAATGCCCAACTCAGATTTTCTTAATTTTCAGGAAATGTATTTAGTGTGGTAGTATTTTAGTTCATGTATTTATTAATTTGTTCTTTTTTTCAGAACTGACATCCTAGTCTACTATCTTTTATTGACTTAAGTATAATGTAATGCAAAAAACAAAATAATGTAAAAGTTTAATAATGTGATGTACATTATTTTTAATCTGTGGTGTTTCTAGAGAATAACTTCTATAATAATCCTGCAAAAAATATATTTTTGAAAAAGATGTAAAAAGATGTTGAAATTGGATTTAAATAAGCTGTTAAAGTCCAATAACTCATTTTCATCGCGGCGGCTTATGGCCACAGAATTATTCTCAATTCAGAAAAGGAAGCTGATAAAGAATGAGAGTAAATATTTATATTTTAAAAAAATACTAATAAATATCTATTTCGGTAAAATTTAATAAATCCGTTGATTCACGATATTAAAGTAATTTAAAAATTTGAATTCGAAATTTGCAGATAAAATTTTTCGAAAAATTTTGTTTTGCCTAATATCCTTAGCAACGGCGACTTTATGTTGGATTCCACAAAACTCCTTGAAGATTTTCCCAATTATCTTCGTTTACTAAATCAGCAGAGGTTTTGTACTCGTCAGAGTAGATATATCACAACTTTTCCTTAAAAGTGCATATCAACTTTTCTTTTTACAGTTATGGTTTAATTTAAATGCAGCATAATTTTTTTAAACCTTCTCATTTATGTTCAACTCGACAACGAACATATATAAACCACCCGTTTTTCTTAATCCGGCAGAAACTCCACAAACAGCTATGAATTTTCAACAACAAAGGCTCTTTGTACCTCTTTGTTATTGTTTTCTAATAGCTACGTGGATTTTCCGGCTTTTTTTTTTTTTTTCCTCAAGAATAATGTGATTCTTAATTTTATAAAGTTATTAAAGTTTATATTATAGTTAGAGTTGATTGTTCCTATGATGGTGATTATTGGTAATAAGCTTATTTTTATTATGGTGGTTGTGAGCTGGTCAACAAAAGTTTGCTGCCTTCGACGTTATCCCAAAGAAAAAATGTTACAATTAAAGTGAGTGTTCAACCATAAAATTATAAAATAATGGAGTAATTTTATTCGTAGAGAGGAAGTAAGAGCCATGTTTCAGCATGCTTATGATGGCTATTTGAGTTATGCCAGCGATTATGATGAACTGCGTCCACTCACCTGCGACGGTATCGATACTTGGGGCAGTTATTCTCTGACGCTTATAGATGCTCTCGACACGTTAGCTACGATGGGGAATTTCACTGAATTCAGACGTGTAGTTACATTGCTTGAGCATAAAATGAACTTTGACAAGGACATCAATGTGTCAGTGTTCGAAACAAACATTCGCATTGTGGGCGGATTGATTGGAGCCCATCTGATGTCGAAGCGGGCAGGTGTAGATGTGGAAGAAGGTTGGCCGTGTACTGGTCCGCTTCTGCGCTTAGCCGAAGATGTTGCGCGACGCCTTCTGCCCGCTTTTGATACTGCAACAGGAATGCCGTATGGCACGGTGAATCTGCGATATGGTGTTCCACTGGGCGAGACATCTGTGACTTGTACAGCCGGCGTTGGCACGTTTTTGATTGAGTTTGGCGCACTTAGTCGGCTGACGGGGGATCCTGTTTTTGAGCAGGTGGCGCTGAACGCCGTGTATAGCTTGTGGGAACATCGATCAGCGATCGGGCTCTTTGGAAACCATATTGACGTCCAGACGGGACGATGGACAGCGCAAGATGCAGGCATTGGTGCTGGCGTTGATTCCTTCTATGAATATCTGGTTAAGGCTGCGATAATGCTAAATCGCCCCAATCTTCTTGAAATGTTTCACGAGGCTCGAGCGGCAATTGATAAATATTTGAAGCGCGACGATTGGTATGTGTGGGCAGGAATGTATAAAGGACAATTAACATTGCCTATCTTTCAATCGCTGGAGGCTTATTGGCCTGGTGTACTGAGTATGATTGGCGACTTCAAAAACGCCATTCGAACCATATCCAAATATAATAGCGTGTGGAAACAGTATGGTTTTTTGCCCGAGTTTTATAATATACCAGCCGGCGAAGCGACAGCAAATCGGGAAAGCTACCCACTGAGGCCCGAACTGGCCGAGTCAGCTATGTATTTATACAGGGCCACAAAAAATAAGTTCCTGCTCGAAGTAGGCGAAAACATGGTGCGCAGCATAGAGTGCAATGCAAAAACTCCATGTGGATATGCGACGGTAAAGATTTTTCATATTATGTGCTTTTAATACGAGTTCCACAACTTTTGCTTGTCTATTTTTAGATTCGTAACGTTCTCACACATGAAAAAGACAACCGGATGGAATCGTTTTTCCTGGCGGAGACCACCAAGTACCTGTATTTGCTCTTCGACGAAGATAACTTCCTTCATAATATCGGTGAAAATGGAGAAGTGCTCAAGACGTCGAATGGAACGTGTGTCATTCACGCAGGTGCCTACATATTCAATACAGAAGCTCATCCTGTGGACATGTCCGCGCTGTTGTGTTGTCAAGCCAGACATGGTGATATTCATAAAGACATAAAAGTGGACTTATTTGCGAAGGGAGAGCGGGAGGACTCCGAAAGGTCTGCCAAAACAAACATCGAAAATTTAGAGTGTAGTTTATCTGTCGGATCAGAAAACAATGCAAAGCCAATGGGGATGAATGATGATGACATTACGGAAAATAAAAATAATGCACCTTATCAGAACTCCACCGACAACAGTGAAGATTTGACAGAATTAACTGTGTATGATTTAAATACATTCTTCAGTTTTAAAAGGGAAAATTTCGCTAGCACCGAAGACGTTCTATCATATGTTGTGCAATTCATGAAAAGATTTACGCTAAATTCGGCACAAATTGAGGAGTTACCTGTGTTTGAAAAGAGCACCTTCGATCATCTTGGGTCAGTGGAAAAAGATTATAAAGACCAATCGAAGACGCTATGGCAATTGTTCGAAATGACCAAAAGATTCGAAGCCAATATTAAACTTATGGTATCTCTTGATGTGCTGTCTGTAGAGCATGGTGCCAGTGTAAAAAGTCTGGAAGATATTCTACTGGCTTTAGATAAACTACCAGAGTCTGAGGAAACATCCTTGAACGATATTGAGCAAAAAGTGTTTGCAGCTAGAATGGATTACATGAACGCTTTTGTTAACACCACAGCAATGCAAGAATTTCTAATGAGGATATTAAAGAAAGGCAATGACAACAAACAGCAGACTTTCGTGGCACTTCTAACCGACGAAGAGTTGGCCAGTTTGCGTTCGAATTCAATGTTCGATATGAACGTTGCCACCGAGCCTAGCTTTTTTGATAAATTGAAACGAGTGATAACGATAAAACACCGTTTGATTAAAGCAATTCAACAGATCGAAAATTCTGTTGAGAAGCTGAAAAACTCACAGTCAAGCACAACGCTCCCCAAAAACGCTGACGATATAAATACACAAAAGAACACCGATAAGGATAATAATATCTCCACTGAGTTATTAGAAAATGGGCAGTGTAATGCGAATACAAACGTTGGTGCATCTGAGAATGCAGAAACTTCAGGTGATTCACTGTGGACAAAATTGATGCAAACCATTTTACGGACGAAACCCGCCACTCGTAGCAGAAAATTTGATGAAAAATTGCTGGTGGAAAGAACTCGTGCATCGCTGAGAAAATATGCAAATATTCCACAAAACTATTCTGTATTTACATGTCCGGCGCCAGCTTTCATGGACAGATTTGCGTATCGTGATTTTTATCCATGAAAGAAAAGAAAAAGACAAATAAGACCTTTTAATTATACGTTGTATATAAATAAGTTCATAGACGGATGTAGAATAATAAAATTGCAATATAGTGATAATAATTACACATCTTTAATTAAAGAAAATGAAAAAATTAATATATTCAGCGACAGGTTAAGGGTAAATTAGTATAAAGTGTGGGGCATGGGCTGGTTTCTTTTTTAATTGTAGACACGGTCTTCAAACAGTTTTTTCTTTTAACAAGTCACAGTTTATTACTTTTAACATACTTTTACTTTTAACATACAACTAAGTTTTATTAGAACTACATGTATATTATATATAGTATATCTATATATATAAAAATGAGTTGCCCTATGTTCGTGATTTTATAACTCGAGAACCACTCAACCGATTTTCAAACGAGTACATGCGTTGGAAAGGTCTACTTTCACTGATGGTTTATAAAAAAAAAACATCGAAAAATTTCTACGAATACAAGTTTGCGGAATAAATTTAGAATTTCCTGTATTTTCACACGGTCAACTGTATGTTGCATGTTCACGTGTTGGGAAGCCGTCGTCTTTATTCATTTTTTGTGAAAATGGCAATACTAAAAATGTCGTTTACCACCAAGCTCTGCAATAAATTTTTTTCTCTTTGATGTTCTCACTTTAAAAAATTTATATTATTTTGCACTTCTTTTTCAGGAAAATGTCTATTCTTTCTAGAAAATTTAATTTTTAATACAAAGACGTAAACGTATGTTATTGTATTGTCCAGCAACGCGGGCAGGGTTACTCTAGTTTTATATATATTAGACTACAGTATTTATTTCATTATGCAAATTTATACAGCCTGGACTGGTGGTTGTTGTGCGCGACATTATTTTTAAGTTTTACTATCTGATGGTATGCATCTACATTAAATGCGACAACGACTTCGACGTAACAACAATGTCAAACAGTAACAGTTCAGCTTTAGCAGTGTTTATGTTGGACCTTAAGTCACGGGAGTCACTCACTAAAAGATTTTGAAGCGTGAAGACCTATGGCCGAGTCTACTATAGAAGTAGTGTCGAAAGTTAAGACTAAACCGAATGTGTGCAGAGCTTCCTTAACATATCAGGTTGAGAAGGAGCTAATTAATAAGCAGAATCGCCATATTCATATTCTGGATAACTTTGTCGCTCCCAAAAATGGTATTCTAGATTTACACAGTATTTTATATAAACCACTTTATACGATTTCAAATTTTATTTGCAAATTTAAAATTTATTAGTGTATTTTACAGTTTTTCCCATTCAAGAGAAGTTCTACTCGAAATACTATGCTAATCCGCCATGTTATAAACGTTACTTGGAATTCGTTAAAGACACAGAATATCTAGAAAAGCGAACGTTGTTTCCAGTGCTGGAGAGTCAGGTCTACGGATGGATTCCAGAAAACATCAATTTGAGGGAGTTGTCACTATTGAATTTTATCACAGCCCCGAAATTACGCTCTGATATGACAATTTATGGAGAAAAATTAATCTCTGAGAAACACACAGAGAGACCAGAATTCAACGGACTTCGCTTCTTTGTAAGATAGATGCATAAATAATAGAAATCTGAAGGAATTCAATAAATTTTTTGATAAACGCTAAACGGTCGATTATTTATTTATTACGATGATTGTATTTATTTCGAAGCATTCAAACCCATTGCAAAAAACGTGAAATATTTGTTATAACATTTTCGGGTTATTTTCGATACAAATTTTTTCCAATTCGCAATTAACAATGTTTGAAGTGAACTAAAACTTTGCTATCTAAGTAAAGTACAAACCTTTCATACATATTTTAGCAATAACTGGTCACGCGATTTGGAGTCAAATATTCCTGTCAGACACGCAACCACAAGATGCTCATCAATTTTGTGACTTTTATTACAACGTATGTACATTGATAAAAATTATGTACTTATATATTTATTCTGGTTATGTTGCTTTTACAATATTTACATTTCTTACTTTTAAATACATAGTATGCATATACATATGTATGTAATATATAGTTACTTATGCTACGTTCGAATTTGTTCGTTTCGAGTTGTTAACCGGGCCGAACAGACTGAGAAGCACCGGCAGCAATATGAGTCCATGTGCCGCTCCTATTAAAACTATTCCAAGATACATACGGAAATAGAAGACTTTAAATACTTCCGACTTTGAAAAAGCCAAAACTACGATTCCAGCGAATTTGGTGAGTGTGATGCCCGACAGAACGCTGCTCCCCGTAACGGAAAGTGATTTTGTGGCCCGTTCTTGCGTGCTACCCTCGACGTTCTTGTAGGAACGAATGATGTGCGATACGAATTCCACTCCGATGCCAACGCTGACTACCAAATTCACCAGAGATATAGCATTCAATGTTATGCCCCACACCCACATCATTCCGCCCATATTTAGCAGTATCATTAGTACCATAAGGAGAATCATTAGGGCAGATATGACATCGAAACCCGTTATAAGGAATGTCACCAGAAAAATGATGAGTAGCGAAATCGATAGAGAAAATAAAGCATCTCCCCAAATGGTTAAATATTGCTCGTAAAATACGAAGAAGACACAATAAGGGAAAATGGTAACGTCCACGTGGTTCTTGGCGAACATGGCGTTGATCTCCTCGGAAACTCGGCGAGCTTCTCGCAAAGCCGAATAGAACTGGATGGATGTCGTAGATGTT
Organism: Myopa testacea; assembly: GCA_949629155.1. Classification (NCBI taxonomy): domain Eukaryota; kingdom Metazoa; phylum Arthropoda; class Insecta; order Diptera; family Conopidae; genus Myopa; species Myopa testacea. Next base: position 3,805,769 of record OX451345.1, on the reverse strand, counting down.
GTTGAGTATTGCATGAGGTACGAATCTAAAATAGTGCTGTCTCCGTTGTCATCCAGGGTGTAAATAACAGCCTTGAAGTATAAAAATAAAAATTGAAAATATTGACTGTTATATTTTGGAAATAATCGTTTTTTTATTACATCAGCATATGAAGCACGACCGGCTTTGGCACATCCAGCGTTTGGCAAATCGGAAAGAAAATAAGGCACGTAGCTTCTAAAAGTTTCTTCGGTAGGACGAAGGCCATCTTCAGAGAATCTTCTCGGACAAGGAATGCAGTCGTCTTCATTTGAACCTACAGGGTTAAAGTAACATAGATTATAGTCTAGACTTATCTAGGACGGATTGTGTTCAAACTTACTACTCGGACAGAATGAACCATCTGTAGTGTTCATTTTACAACAGTCATCTATGCTCAGCCAATCAATGTAGTCGTCTACCCACGATGTTGCTGGCCGTGCCAGAAAAGTACTGGAAATTTATCAGATTATTATTGAAAATTATAGAAAAATATTTGATATTTTAGAAACTAAATAAATTACATATTAGGATATCGGGATTGAGTATATAATTGCACGGACACCGAATTATTGTTGCACTCAACACCACCGCATACTAAATTCTGATGTTCACGCTGCGAGTAGTTAAGGCCAGGTTTGAGCACCCAATACACCGGAGCACCCATTGATAATATCTCACCCATGTAACGAAAATATTTAACTACATGTGAGTCCTGTGGCATTGACATCTCTTGATCTATACCGAGTTCAATTGAAGGAACAATCATCAGCGACAAACAGGTCACTATAGTAAATGCCAGCAAGACGATTACTTTCACCGGTCTTGAAAGGGGAAAAAGATCGTATAGTAAAACTTTGTGAAATTTAGCCAGTTGTTAGTTTCTTCTAAATAATAAATACTTACTTGAGCAGCAAGAAAGGTGCATAAATATCAGTGAAAAACTTTTCCAGAAAACTAATTTTTGCACTTGCTAGTTGAGCAGTTTTGGTTGGTGGTAAGCAGCAAAATAAATCCAATCTCCCGGATTCGTAACGTCGCTCATCCAAACTCATCAGAGCCACAAAAGCCGTAATTTGAAACAGGAAATCGAAGAGGACCGCCACTGCGGAATACATAGCGAATGTCTTTACAGCTGGCATGTCCGATATGGTTCCTAATAAAGTTGATGTCAAATTTCGGTTAAATGCCTCTTAAATAAGCGACCAATGATTTACCAATTGCAAAACAAGCTATTTCAGAGCCCGCCGTTTGGAGTATGGACGGGCCAACTTGACCGATTGCTTCTCCAATGGCTTCCGCTACGCTTTCGTATTTCGATCTGTCTAATCGATGATATGTATGAACCATGATGAAAATGTTATCCACTCCGATAGCCAGCACCAGAAATGGTATTACTTCAATAGCCAACATGGTTGTAGTCACTTGCAAATAACCCCAGAAACCCAAGCTACAGCCAACCGACACCATCACAATAATTATACCACCCACAGCCAGTACTATTTTTGATTCTCGCAAGAAACCCGAACAACTCCTTATTTTGCCCAGTGCAAGCGCGACGTATACAAACATGACTGCATAACTTATGATTACAGTGGAGGCCTCGCCCTCACTCAACTCAATGATGGCATCTTGTATGGAACGCTCAGCTGAGAATGCGATATCCAGCTTATCACTCGTATAGTTTTTCATAAAATCAACAAATTTTTTCTCCCATTCCAAGCTTGGGGCCAAGAGTGCCTCCTTCATTTGATTTTTACCTAAGAATGTTAGAGCGACTCCAGTCGCTAGCAAGTAGTTGGGATCTTCACCAGCATCAACGGGAGGCATACCGCCTACAGCTAAATCCGGTTCAACCGGTCCACCATATGGAGCGAAGCAGCTTTCATCCATTGGAACTCTTAATATAAAATAACGTGTTTTTGGAATCGATATAATACGAGGATGTGATATTCTGCTAAATACACACCTTAGACAATCTTCCAAGTGATTGAGATAGTTTATTATAAAGTTCCCGCTATTGGTCTCATCATTGAATTCCCTTATATCGTTGTTAAAGTAGCCGTATAGCGATTGTATTAGGCAATTGTTAATACTTGGCTTCTCGCCCGGATATAACATGGGAGCGAAACATATCTTATCGAAACCTGCATCTTCGTCTGCGCCAATGGCTTGAATAGCTTCTTGGAGTTTAAAGACTTCCAAAAGAAAAGTTTTCTCAAAAGCGGGTCCAAACACTACTTCTCCATTAGAAGTGTTGTGCGAGAACTGCAAGAGAGGGATATAGAGAGAGAGAGAGAGAGATGCAAATAGTAGCATTGTTAACTAACTTTAAACATGAACTTGTTAACTACTTACATAAGACGAATTTCGTGGCTTTAAAAATAACTGATTTGTCCTATAGAATGGTCCAAAGTGTGAATCGAAATATTCTTTCTCCAGGCGAGTTTGACTTTTCTCGCCCGCCCAGAGTTCCACTGGATCCGTAGTTACATTCATATAAATCATGCCATACATAAGACCAGCAATTATCCACGAACATATCGCCAACACCAAAACCGGATTCCTTGCACAGAAAGTACCCAAAGCCCGAAATGCTCTGTACAAGATTGTATCCACATTGGATATACCAGCACAGTATCCTGGTATTTTCAGTTTTGGCCGATAAATGTTCATTGAGCCACAAAATATAAATACAATCGAGAAAAATCCTAAAACAATGGCCACAATGAAAGTTGCTCCGTACAGGCCGGAAATCAAGAAACCAACCTCTTGACCGTTGGGCACTTCTCCAATGGAACATGAACTTTCACAATCCACGCAGGAGCATGCATGAGCTCCTTTGTAAGCTTGGGAACAGCTCAGAGGAGACATGACAAGTTTATTCTTCGGAGAGGTTTCGTTCAGAAATATATAATTAATTGGAAATGGCACAAATTCATTTATTTCAACGTTTCCCATAAAATCGTACCACTTTCTGTGTGTACAAGATTTGGCATTATATGGAAGACAAGCCAGATCCAAAGCCGGCCGTCCTGTTTGTGGATGCTGAATGCCTTTACACGAGTCAAAAACTTTCTTTGAGGAGGCATCATCGATTTTATAATCAATCTTTTCAACGTAACTGGTTCCGTTATACTTCTTTTTGTATGGGACAAGGAAATCGCTTTGATTTTGGCCACAATTCATGGCACAGATGCTTAGCCCCATGTTGAGCACACACGTGGGGCAGCGCGAAAATACACCATCCGCTTGAGTCATACCTTCGTTCATGGTGATTATTTGAGCACCATCACAGCACAGTTCAATATCCGCTGGATATAGTTAAAGATCGAAAACAGAAGAAACAATCGATTGAAATACTATTAAGTTTAAGTGTTTAAGAAATTATTAAACTGAAATGATATCTTACCATCTTCATGTTTATATTCATTATATAAGGTAGGACATCTTCTTTTAAGTATGGCTTCGGCTTCATTGTCATTTAAAGCTTTCGCTTTGCCGTTGTACCATTTATTTTTCCAGTGGATTCCTTCCATGTGACTGTGGCCATACCATATACAATCACCAGTAGCATATTTAATACAAAAAACTACTAAAGCAATAAAACTTATTTCCGCCACAAGAGATCGGACAAACACTATGCAAAGAAAAAAAGAATAGTTAATTTAAGAATATCCATAAGTAAATAACTAGATCTATATGTAGTTCACATCGTACTTGTTAATGTCGTTGAGTATTTCACCCAGGACTTGTTTTTCTATAAATTAAATCAGTAATAGAACCAAAGTGTAACTGATGAATTACTTCTACTAAATGAGAGCCATTGAGACGGGTCGAACACTCTGTACGAATTCGATAAGATTAGCTGATTCGATATTAAGAAACACCTGCACCACCTGTTAATGCCAACAACTTATCAACAATTTTATATCTTTTTATAGACGGTTACTTATTTGATTTATGTACCGTGACAACAAATATACATATGTATGTTGCTGAGTATAACATTCTATAAATAAAAATATTATTAAGAATTGTATACTATTTTATAGCTAATACATAATTTTGTATTATGAAATCCGTCATTAGTTTTATAAAATTTAAAAATAAATAAGTACTTATGCATTGAAAAAAGTGCTGTATAAACATTGGACCTTACGTAGCTCTTAAAGCGAATGTACACACATATGTACATATGTATTCAAACAAAATAATATTAGGCGAAATTCTTATTTTTGATTGAGAAGTCATATTATATTGGGTTAGGGAAAAAGTATTCGGCGTTCTTTTTGTCGCCTCACTGTAAAGTGTCATCACTTTGAAAGGATTAGTTGCATCTGGACTTTTTTTTGCTTAAGAAGTGACAAATCAGCTGAAGATTTTATTGAGATTGGTGCGTCGTGTTAAAAGTTATTCCAAAGCAAAGATGATTGAAATTTCTGAAAAAATACGCTAACTTTTACAATTTTACTACGACAAAAGGTTGAATGCTGCACAGACGTGTGAATAGATTTGTAGTGTTTATGTATCCCAATCTGGGACTTTTGAAGTGAAAGATTCCTCGTTCTGGTCGACCTAACACCGAAAAACTCGATTAAATTACGACTAGGGTTCAAGAAGACCATCATGTGAGAGCAGTCATGACACCGCGAAGGGACTGAGGATCGACCACAAAACAGTTTTAAACCATTTGCATAAAGTTGGTTTCACAAAGAAGCTCGATGTTTGGGTGCCTGGACTATAAGGGTATCATCCATTATGAGCTACTACCGCCTGGCCAAACGATCGATTCGGATCTCTGACAGCAATTAATGCGGTTGAGGCAAGGTATTGAAAAAAAGAGGCCGGAATTAATCAACAGTAACGATGTTGTGTTTCATCAAACAACACTAGTCCACAAACAGCTTTGTTGACCCGGCAAAATCTAAAAGTCATTGGTTGCGAAGTTTTAATGCATCCATCCTTAGTTAGTAGTCCTTACCTTGCACCGTCAGATTATCACTTGATCTGAGCTCTCCAACACATTCTTGTCGTAAAACCATTGGCATCAAAAGAGGACAGCGAAAAGCAATTGCGTCAGTTTCTCCAAGCTAAAACCCCGGAATTCTACACGAAAGTAATATTGGTTATACCTGAAAAATGGCAGCCGGTAGTTGAAACGAATGTGCAATATTTGGATTAATAAAATGTTTGTTACATAAAAACGCCTTTTTATTAAAAAAACGCCGAATACCATTTCCCGAACCATGCACCGTAAATGAAAGTTTTTGGTTCCGGTTTGTCTGCAACTGCAAAACAACTTAAGAATGAGAGAGAGAAGAAGAAGAGAGAGAGCAAGTCTGCAAGACTGGAAAGTGCTCTCAATTTCGTGAGAGAGGTGAAGAAAATAGACCTGGCTAGACGCTCTGCGTGTTTTTGCGTTTTTTTTTACCGTTTTTTGAAACGGTTACACTCTGTTTCTAGGAGAGAGAAACTCTCTGGGAGGGTATCAAGAAACGAAAAAAGAGCAACGCAGTTTGCCGAACGCCTGTTCATATTTTCTCTCACTCTGGCCAACATATGGCCAACATCCAATGGATACTTAGTGCATTTCACACACACCAGTGTGTAGCCACCCATGATATCCACATACCAGTAGTGAAACTGTTCGAAAGATACTACCGCCCTTATAAACGATAAACGCTTTTCCGTTCCCGTTTTGTTTTGTGCTTTTCGTAGTTTTTTATATTTTTGACGTTACTAACAAACAAAATAACAACAAAATACGAAAAAGCATAAAACAAAACGTTTGAAAAACGTAAATTACATCTAACATTATAAGGCTGTACGTCTAGCCAGGCCACAAGGTGTTGAGCTGTCAAAAGCTAAGCGTTGAGGTATTTGACGGACAGTGTTGTTGGTGCTGCGTAGTGATTAAGAAATTGTCAACACGCATACAGATTGGGTGGAGAATATCGTTAAAACCACTGAACTAAATAAAAATCGAAGAGAAACATTTAAAATTTGTAGAATTTTAGCGAATCTTAACATCAAGTGGCAGAGTTCCAAAACTTGCAAACATTAATCCGTAGACTGCCTTGACGTGGACGACGGTGTTGAAATACGTACTGAATAAAATTATTCCAGCTCTTTGTGAAGTAAAAATTGCTGTTTGGTGTTTTCATTTATTTGTGCTAAAATGCAAGACTATGCGGATGCATTGAATGTCAAAGGCTTTCGAAGTTTTGGCTTCGACGTTGACATGGAGATGGAGATGAATATGGGAACGGATGCGGTCAAAGTGAAACAAGGTAAGTAGGAGTGGGTAATGGGCTAAAACAAGCACCTTTGGAATATGCAATGTTAGTTAGTTTGAAGATGCGTGCAGCAATGAGTCGCCAATACACATACATATATTGCGAAAAAGTGCGTCACTGGATTGTATTTGTTTTTCCACTTCTGTAGGTAATACATGTAGTTCGTAAGGAAGGCTGGCAAGATAATGATGATTAATAACAATAATTGTGTCATCTATATCATCCTAAAAGTAGATATATAAGGTTTTTTTGTAATAATTTAATTAATTATACTATAGGTCAAATTATGGACCTATGTTCACGATGATATAGACGATTCATTGCCTACAAGGTACACGAAGACATACTTCTCTCTAGCATTTAGTCGCAAAAGATTAACTTTGTTGTTCACAAACATCTTACTTTGCAATATTCTTGCAGATTGTTATCAGTTTATTAAATTCTTAAAGTATGTGTAATTAGATATATTTAAATTGTTTACACAGTTGTTGCCAACTTGTATTTATTTATTGGATTCATCACTAGAAGTTCTAGTGATTACATTTATGAATACTTGAATGAATAAATACATTTAAATATGTACATATAAATAATGTTATTAGTTTAATCCGATTAAAATATAGCTCAAATAAATGTTTAATGTATTCTACAAAAAATCGCATTTTTACAGTTTAAAGTATCAACCACAAAAATGAAACTTTCCCAAGTATGATGATGTATTTTATAAATTAAAATTCTATATCTTTTTTAAACTTGTTAATGATTTACAAAATTCATACAAAATTTCACGTTATTGTCCTCTTTTTTTCCACATTTTAAAATCAGATCCTTTCATAGTAATGTAAGTAATTATAGATCGATCTATTATTACCTGTATAAGTACCTGTACAGGATTAAAAAAGCTGTACAAAATTAATTTAAGAAACTTATTACAAACCTATACAATATTTATATAGAATAGAATATATTGTATATTGTTTAAATTCCTGTCTAAAAAAAGATTGTCAACTTTCAAAAAACTGAAATACTTCTAATTTGTAAATATACCTATAAAAAATTATCTTAAAATACGAATAATCAAATAAATAAACATAAATATATATATGTGGACAAGAGTGATAATTAAGTGGTTAACGCAACACTATTTTGATTAGTGTTTATATCGGTTTTTTGTATGCAAAGAAGTAAATCTTTTCATTTGCAAGGAATGCTTATTATCGCTGTGATAAAGTGGCGCTAAGTTTTACGGAATTTTTTCGGCTCTCAAATCTCGACAATATTTTTGAGAAAATCAAGCGAAAAACAAAAACAATACAATACTCTTTCGGTCTCGGTGCACGAAAAAAGTGAATTGCATTCTGCTATTTCTTTTGTAATTTGTGTTTTTAGTTTTGGTTCGTTTTCTAATCGCAAATCTTTATTTCGATATCTCCGCCGCCGTAGCGTCATCCGTGTTCTCTTTACGGAAATTTATGTATATATTATAAACTGCTAATTCTTTTGGACATTTTAATTTAAAGTGCATTTCTTTTAGTCAGCAGTTCAGTTCAAAGTGCATAAGATAAGAAATTAAGTAGTCCAAATACATAAATCTTAGTAAATACTATAGGCAGTGAATACTTAACAATAGTGAAATGATAACAGTACTTCTAAAGAGTGTATAGCATTATAAAATATAATTACAAATCGTTTTTTTCCTGAAAAACTACGACATTTTATTGTGTGAAGTGATTTTTTTTTTCATCTATGAAACAAGTTGTTTCTGTACAAAAATAGAATTTGATATTTTGCCAAATATAACCACGACTTAAGACAAATATTCGCATATGAAAAAATATGCCTCTGTAAATTGATGCTTAAAGTGATTCATTACTATTTTTTTTCTTTTTATTCTTTAAATTTATTATGTTGTCAAATTTCGCAATATTTGCAGTTTATTTTGTGTATAAATATAATTCCTTATCGATTCTTCGATTCTATGCCAACTACACAACGACACAGTAACAAGTCTTTATTAATGACTATAATGACTTGGTTATTTGGTGTGATTTGTAAAGATTATTCGAAACCGAAGACGGGCACAACTACATATCAATGAATTGGGATGAGCTTTTATTTAAATTCATGTTCTTCTTTTCTTTCCTACTCTTCTGAAGCCATTTTCCTGACTACACCGGATATTGGTCTCTTGAAATTATTTGTTTATTTTTATATAAAATGAGATCAGAAAAAAAATAATTTTTTTTTTTGTTGAATGGACACTGATTAAAAGATGCAGCAACGCTACAATTTTGTTGTATTTAAGTCTAAAATCACCATAATAAGCAAGGAGAACAATTTAATCTTTCCAACCACCTGCGAATGATAACGATAACGCAACTTAACGGGATATCTTTTTATAGTTACACTTTATAGTCTTATAGTTACTTAGCCATTGTAGTATAATAATAAATCATAGTATAATAACTAAGCAAAATAATTCCTTCTCTTTCGTACATCATTTAAACAGGCAAAACATTGAATTTTAATTATATTATAACTATAATAATTATAACTTGATCATAATGAGCCAGCGCGGAGTATTAGTAGCGTCTGATTCCCTTGACTCCGTTGTGGAAGGCGAAAATGTAGGCTATAAACCGGATAAGATAACTTCCCAAACTTCTGTACATGTAGAAGTGCCTCGTAAGTGTTAACTAATAATTTAATTTTACTATTTATTTTCAATTATTATTTACTTATTTAAAAATGTATCCTAAATAAGATAATATAAGATAAATATATTCACTTTTAATACAGTTTACATCTAATAAAACCTGTTCATAACATTTAATTACTATTATTTTAATTTATATTTATATAAATTAATATTTATCATATTATATTTATAAAATATAAATTATATTTATAAAATATAATTTATATTTAATATTTATCAATAAAATTGTAAAATGATGTTTTATACTTAAAATGATTGTTGTCTCGATCTTTCGTAAAAATTTTCGCGTTGATGAAAATCCTTATCAATTCAAGAATACGAACGAACTAACTACAGCTTGAATTCATATATTTATATGGGAATATATGTAAATATTGTTTCTGTAACAGATCTCTGTGGGAGAAGATGAGAAGTTATATTAAAATTTTGCCTAAGACGTTCGCAGCAAAAAAAAAAAGAAGTGTATTTCGTTCGTTGTTATTTTGGTAGAAATCACATATTGTACCTAAACACGAAGTGATTTATAGTGATTGGTTGGTGGGTTTTAGTGTTAAAGAGACCGTTGTCGACAATGAATTTCTATCGCATGGATTCGGCGCGTCGTATTTTAAGGGATTTTGAACAGTTCGGCATCGTTGCAGGTGATTGTATTTAAAATAGTTACTACTTTTAATTATTGCATAATGAAGAAAGTATTTCGTTGTATGAATTCTTAAAGTTGTATGAAATCCTTAACGTCAACTAATTGATCCCTCTTCCTTTATTCAAACGCACAGGCAATGATTCACCAACATCGTCTATATTGGATCAGCAAGCTAAAACGCCAGTTCCGGATGATGACAGCAGCGGTGATGTGCTTCCAAATGCCATATCGGCTCCATATGAAGTTCCACAATTTCCAATCGAGCAAATTGAGAAAAAACTACGGCAGCTAAATACGAGGTAAACAACAACGCCGAAAAATTAGTTAAAAATAGGAGCAGTCTAGATTCAATAAACAAAAATAAATAAATAATTCCAGTGTAGTTATAATCAATCATACTATATTTTATATCTAGATCTCAATTTAAAAACGCAGGCTTATTAAGTGTTAAATCAAATAACAATAATGTGAAATCATCACTTCAATCAATTCACTTCGATTTACTTTTGAGATAAGCTTGTGTTATTATTTTGTTGTTGTGTTGTTTTAGTGCGTTGTTCTATTATTAGATTAACCATTATTTTTTGTATAATATTTTGAAAAGAACTTAGCGCAGATTGATTTGAATTTCGGTTTTGATAGCTTTATTATTTTAATGTTTGTTATTCTTTGTAACAAACCAACTTTTGACCAACAAACTTTAATTTTTGCTTTTGGAATTTTTCACTCATCCACTTTGTTGCCAACATAATATTGGAAAAAGGAAAAACTTATGCACTTTCAGGCACTAATTGACGGCTACATAATGGCTACAGCTTAAAATTATTTTATTGAGTGAAGCGTCGGCCAGTCAGTCATCAGAAGGGCTTTCGGACGGTTTATTTGTGAAATTCTTTAAACATCTTCGTACCGATTTCGAATACATTTGTGACAATTGATTTTTTCCCAGAATAATAACACTAATTTAATTAGGCTTTCTGTAGTGTTTTCTACAATTTCATATAAGATGCATCCATCATTCACACTCGTTGGAAGCGAGTGCTTTGTATTCCTTAGTCCTTTTAGCAGCGAGGCGTGGCACATACACTCGTACATACGCATATGTAAAATTTTTGGTGTGCATTTTTTCGGTTAAAAAGTAGATTTCAAGTTTCAGTTACTTACGAACCACATCCATTCATTCATTCATCATAACGTGCAGTCAAGTTTTATTAATTGATCCTGAGAAATCTCGTGACCAAACTCGTGGACATTCCGTGTTGCACGTTATGTGGTCATTTTTTAAACACCGTACAAATTAAATTTTCGTAAACTAAATTGAACCAAATATTTGCTACAACCATCGATATCATCATCATCAGCATGAAACAGATAGAGTTGCTCAAATTAAGTGCGTGCCAATTGATAATCACCGCTTCCAATTCGAAGTTAGTTCAATTATTTACAAACACATTTATTATTATCAAAACTATTTGTTCTCCTCACTCTCTGCTCTGCTTTCTTAATAATTTATTAAATGCTTTGAGATATTTCAAGAACTTACGTACTCAATTTCGCTTTCAATATTAAATTTAAGTATCTGCGTCTACGTAATTCAAATCTTCTTCATTCTTTCGTAAGAATGTCTTTTGTGAATGATTCCTATAATTTTACTAGCATAGTTATAGAGAAGCGCAGGTAAATGTTATAAACAGTGTATTGTATAGTTGTAATTTTTAAATTTAATACATTACTCAATCGGAAACTTAATTGTATGGCGTGTGTGTGTATTATTTTCTAGAGGTCTGGGAGTGGGCGATAAACTGAGTATTGCTGGTGAAGCTGTGGAAGATCAGAGTCCTATTGATGAACATGATTTTGTGCCAAATTTTCAGCGCGTATCGATTTCCGGAGAGGATACCAGCGGCGTACCACTGGAAGATCTCGAACGAGCTTCGACACTTTTAATACAAGCTCTGGAATTGCGCGGTCGGTACATGTCGCAGTCGTATCAGTCGTTTCCGACAACCACCTCGAGATTCCTGAAAACCGTTCACGAACGCAATCGCTTTAATCACATCGAACATGAGGATCGAAAGACAATCGCAGGTTAGCCTCATATTTTAAAACGCGACGTTAAATGTTAAATTTATCTCAATTTAATATTTACCTGGCAATGTGTAAAATTTTCCTCCCCCCTCTTTTAGATTATCCATTTTGAAATAATATGATTTTTTCAATTAACATTAACAATGGATTTTGTTTGGATTTTGCACTTGACTCGATTCTTATATTGTTAAGCTTTCACAAAAAATTATTGCCTTTTTTTGTATTTCAATTAATCGGTGTTGAAAGCTAATAGAGGGTAAAATAAAATCTTCATTTTTAAAATAGTAAAATATTTAAAATATTCTCATAACTGCAAAGATGTTCACTATTTAGTGTTTAGTGTTTATTTGAAAAATTGGTTTTTATTTGATTTTCATACATTATTTGATTTCTGTATGTTATTTTTATAGAATTAATCCGAAAGATCAGTCTTCCCAGCCTAGATATCCAAAAAGGTAATTCGTTCGTTGCCTGTGTTCTTCAGCGAGCGAATCATGCATTCGTTTTTGTTTATGCGTTTCTTTTTTCTTTACAAAATTAAATTTTTAAAGTTATCATTATTTTGCTTTTTTGAGTCTTTGTTAGAATATGTTTGTATGTTTTTAGACATGTTTTGTGTATTTATTGTACTTTAGAGGGATGCAATTTATTGATGAACTTGATTATTGTCGTTCTTTAATAACCCGTTTATTTTAACCAAAATTTATTGAAGGTATTCTCCTGATTAGATTTATTTATAGAACGACTTCATAAATATCTAGAAAGTCATTCAATTAATTTTTCAAACTATAAGCTGGTCGTAACATTGGCTTTTAAGATTTTGACGATGACAAATTGTATCTCTATAAAGGAAATTATTTCAAATGGTTTCTTTTCGTTACACTCTACTAGAGTAGATTGGTATCATTCATTTAAACGCTTTTAGTTGCATTTGTTTAAATTGAATTTTTTCCTTATTAAAATTATAGAAACAAAAACAACAAAATACAAAACCGAATGAATACGGATTTTGAAAAACACTCGAATACAATTGCTACTCGAATAATCACCATTAAATTAACCATTTCCATGTTTATTTACATTATAATTAGAATTATTAAATACAATTATTTTTTATAATTACCAAGACTTAGTACAATATTTTATTAAACCTACGATACAATAGATACATTTTTATCATTTCTGCGTTCTGAGATATAAAAGTATGTAGAGATACACGCGATTCTTTCAGTCTAAACTAGAAGTTTTTGTGCACATTTTATTCACTAACGAACGAAAGTTATATTTTTTATGTACTATATAAAACTTTTATATAGTACATAAAGGTGCCCATAAATTAAAGCATCGCATTCTGAACACCCTACATTACAGGAAATGGAATGTCAATTTTACTTTCCTCATAAATCCACAATTCAAAATTTTCCTACACACACACACCCACACGCCCACTCTGTCGCACGCACAGTTGAATGCATAATAACTTTTTTAAAGTTTCCGTTTTAAAATTCTTTTTTTATATTATAGTAAAGCTTAAATAAAATCAATTTTTTTCTTGGTTTTTTTATCTAAACTGCAAATTGAAATGCAACGTAACGGTAAACATTTGAATCCATTCCGTGCGTAGATCATCCAATTCATCCACCCACCGAAACAAGTGATCCCTGGGATATTGAATTTCCACCAAACAAAGAATACCACATCAGACCTATTAACGGTGTATTTAATTTATTTGAAGGAACTGTAAGTAAAGCAAAGTATAGAGAATGTCATCCAATGTTTTTCATTTTCTCATCCATTTTCTTTTGACAGGAAGATGACAACGAGAAGGCTCTGCACTTCGATTATCCAAAACTGAAAGACTTTGTTAATGACATGCAGGTCATGTGTCACATGATCGCTGATGGGCCTTTGTAAGTGTTGAAATGAATATTAAAGACTTCAATTAAAGAACTTAATACATATTTCGAAACTATTCATATCAAATCTGATGTAGAAAGTCTTTTTGCTATCGACGTCTTTGCTATTTATCATCAAAGTTTCAGTTGCACGTTCTGTTGAATGAACTGCGCGAGCTAGCTTCTCAAAAGGCAGTACCTCATCGGGATTTTTATAACATTAGGTTGGTCCAACAGTTTTTGTCTACCAAAAGCATCATCACAATTTATTTATTCTATGTTGATTTTAGAAAAGTGGACACGCATATTCATGCAGCTTCATGCATGAATCAGAAACATTTGTTGCGTTTCATTAAGAAGACCCTCAAGAAGAGCGCCAACGAAGTTGTGACTGTCACCAAAGGCGAGGAGATGACCTTGTCGCAGGTTTTCCAATCGATGAATTTAACTACCTACGATTTGACGGTTGACATGCTGGATGTACACGCAGATCGTAACACCTTCCATCGCTTCGATAAGTTCAACGCAAAATATAATCCAATCGGTGAATCTCGTTTGCGCGAAGTCTTTCTTAAGACGGACAACTTTTTGAATGGAAAATATTTTGCACAAATTATTAGGGTTTGTAAACAGGGCGTGAAGAGACTTACGACAATCTTAAAACTCTTAAAACCTTTCTAGGAGGTAGCATTTGATCTGGAGGAATCAAAATATCAGAATGCAGAACTGCGTCTCTCAATCTATGGCAAGTCTCGTGATGAGTGGTACAAATTGGCCAAGTGGGCCATCGGCAATAATGTTTACTCAACAAATATCCGTTGGTTAATTCAAATTCCTCGTTTGTAGTACGTACTCTTAGACAGATTTATGATTTCCAAGATTTAAACCGAAATTTCATTTAACTTTTAGTGACATCTTCAAGTCCAACAAGCTAATGAATTCATTCCAAGAAATACTGGACAATATTTTCTTGCCCTTGTTCGAGGCAACAAACCAACCCAGTCAGCATCCAGAGTTGCACCGCTTCCTGCAGTATGTTATCGGTTTCGATTCGGTGGACGACGAGTCCAAGCCGGAAAATCCTCTATTCGACGGCGATGTAGAGACACCACAGAATTGGACGGGCGAAGACAACCCACCCTACGCATACTACATCTACTACATGTATGCCAACATGACGGTGCTTAATCAATTTAGAAAGTGCGTATGAAAATAGAAACACTTTAATTGGAATTCCATTCAATTCATATAACGTATGTATTGTATTTCATGATGAATCTCATGATGAATTTCATAGGGAGCGTGGATTGAATACGTTTGTATTGCGTCCGCATTGTGGTGAAGCCGGTCCGGTGCAGCATTTGGTTTGTGGCTATCTAATGGCGGAAAATATATCACACGGCTTGTTGTTGCGCAAGGTTCCCGTGCTGCAATACCTTTATTACTTGGCACAGATCGGCATCGCTATGTCGCCCTTGTCGAACAATTCACTGTTCTTAAACTATCATCGAAACCCTCTGCCAGAGTATTTGGCGCGTGGCTTAATCGTGTCTCTATCGACTGATGATCCTCTGCAGTTTCATTTCACTAAAGCAAGTATAAATTATAATTGCAAGCTATTAAATTCAAATTTTATATGATCAAAATAGGAACCGTTGATGGAGGAATACAGTATTGCCGCACAGGTTTGGAAGTTGAGCTCATGCGATATGTGTGAATTGGCTAGGAACAGTGTCGCCATGAGTGGCTTCCCGCACAAGGTGAATACCTCAATCTGTCTCTGAAGTCATCAATTTTATTCGGTTTATCGTTTGTTAGATGAAACAACATTGGCTAGGACCGAACTATACACGGGAAGGAGTTGCTGGCAACGACATCACCCGTACTAATGTGCCAGATATACGGGTTGCCTTTCGTTCGGAATCGCTTTTGGATGAATTGTCGAATATTTTCAAAGTTCATGAAATTCCACACTTCCGAGATTAACGCATGTGCGTTCCTGTACGTTTTGTCGAAAATTAAAATAAACAATATATTTATGGAAAGCCGACTGCAATTAAGCCACAATGGGGTACATTAAATGTGCCACCAGCAGCAACATTTTTAGAGAACGAGACCAAATTTCTTATATAATCACCGTATCTATATTTCTAATCGTCGTTAAAATATATAAATTAAACTAAAGCTTGTTTTCATTTATAAATAAAAATTTTATTGTATTCTGTAACCCATATACAACTGAATAATGTTGAACGTATAAGATTTAAATAAACTATGCATGAACATAAAATTACTTGACTTTAAATCATTCCTTTCCTTCAAGCGTAAGCATTCAGGACTTATATATGTGTACTTATACATATACAAGGTGGCTTAATCCAGAACTCATTGGCCTAGATCTGTAAATGCAACTGAACACCGCGATCTTCTTCCATCCTGTAGTGTTCCTTGTTCTTGAAGGCCTAAGTGAAGCCTCAGTTTTGGAGATTGTGGCTAAGACGCGAAACAACAAATTGGAACAGAAAACTTCGGATTTTGGATTGTTTCGTATGTTTTTTTCCTCAGAGTACCACGACGAGGTGACGTTGTACATCACCTTGCACTTGTGCAGCGAGCCACCTGAAAAATATTACAAACCAGAAAGCCCCTATTCAGACAAGGCCATAAGATTCAACCACCTAATGATCATTAAGGTGGTTCTAAATTTTCAACTTCCGATTATTTTTGGTTTTACTGTCTGAAAATATGATAGGTCAGAAAGCAATATGTGCGGAATTTCAGCGGAATCCGACAACGGGAACCAGTGCCTCATTTAACCGAAATGCTTCCGTGGTGTAAATACATTTTGCATGTTTCAAGTATTTCCGGAAGTATAAAAGCTATGAAAGAGGAATAACGACAATATTTCTGCCATGTTGAAGTTACGAATGTTTCAAAGTCAAACCGGTATTTATTAAAATTAGATATCTCCTAAACCAAGTGTTATATCGAGACAAAAACGATACAACGGTATTTGAAAGCACGTTTTAGTATCTAAAATTCATATATTAACATGTTCTTGTTATGTTTTTTCCTCTTAACTGAAAACATTGAGATATAAAAATTCTATTATATAAAAACATGGTAATATCTATAATATAGATTCTATATATATATATATAATCCGATTTGCCCTAACCTCAAGCGACTCTTTTGATGCCTTACAATATTGATTTGAAGAATTATTTAACGTTTACAAAGAAAAGCGATTTGTAAAATGTTTATTTAGTAAAATAATTGTTTAAACATCACTTATTCTTAACAAATGAGAAGTCTTGCAATAACAAATAAAAACAATGGGACTTATACAAGTTATTTAAAACGGAGAGTTCATGCCTAACTTTGTACCGAAATCCAGCCTGGCCCTGCGTTGATAGCGAGTGTTCACTCTGCAAATATAGAAATATTTTGGTTAATAAATAATTTTTCTTTTCGGTTTGTACATTGGATGCGACAATTCATACTTAATCTCTTGCCATTTGCAGATTTCAGTCACAATCAGACTAATGATACCGCCACAGAAAAGAAAAACAATTGCCGGCCAAGCTTTGTTCACCCCTTCGATTATATTCTCACTGTCCAGCAGCAACAGATGACCGAGACATATTATGCTGTGAGCAAGGAGAATGCAGAAGCACGTCAGCGTCCAAATCTTATTGCGAAATGGATTCCTTTGCCAAATGGAATGGTCGCGATGTACAAAAGAACCCGAAACAATAACTAACGAGTAATAAATCGGAAGAATTAGGTAAAAATGAGAAGAAATCGGGTGGAATTTATAAAGCTGGTGCCTAAATAAAGCTTCTGCTGCTTTAAAAGTCTTATTTTCTTTCAGATTGCACCGGAAATGTTAACACATTTAAAATACAAAGTTACCAAAGTGCAACAGGATTCCGATGAGAGAGAATATGCGGGCCATTTTCAAATTTACTCGTACATTTTCTTCATCAACCAACATGATTTCCAAGGGGTGTGCCATAAATGTACAGTAAGATAGTAACTGAAACACACATTGAAAATGAATTAATGACTTTTAAACCCAAATCTTACAAGAATTAGGAATTGATGAAAACAAAATTTTAGGGGAACATTTTGTTCGAATTTCTGAAGATTCTTTAAAATGGCTTTTTGTTTTTATCACATTTGGTCATCTGTTTTGAAAACGATTTCATACCAATATTAAAATGGGCGATAAAAATTTGCAGCCATAAGACCAAATGACGAATCCAAAAACTCTCGAATCATACTCCGTCTGCTTTTTGCCGGTCGCGCGGTTCATTATCTTTGGATCCACATCGATGTGCGCCAGGGCCAGTGCAATCAGAGGCACCGGAATACTCATCAAATAGATGACAGTGAGCGGCGTTAGAAGTGGTGGCAGGGAGAGGCATGCACTCAGTATATTTAGTATAGATAACGAACCGGCACAACACGCCCAAAACTGTATGCAATTCCACAGACCCGAAGAGAAGCGGCGCGACAGTTCAATGATTGCTACTGTAGAAAGCGGATCCTCGCGACACACAGATATCGAGCAAGGCAGCGAGTTGAGCAGGCGACTTAAATAGATAGGCGATATCGTGTTGCCCTGCGATTGCATGGGTTGCGTACAGCTGCCGCTTTCCAACAGCTCGATGGAAGCATACGGGTCGTTGGAGCCGTCGTCCTTAAGCCTAAGCAGTCTTAACTTGTTATTCAAAATGTTCACTTCCGTGTAGGCGGGTATATCCTGACACACCTGCGGGTAGAGCGGCTCTACGGCGATGCTGCAGTCTCCTTGCAGAAAAATTTCCGCATTAGAATTGCTCGCCGAGGAGCCGAGGCAGACGACAATTTCGCCGTAGGACTGCATAATGCTTAGCATTTCTCGCGTTGCTTCCGCCGAGCAATCGGTGAAGAGCGACACTTGTAGCGGCACGTTGTCGACTTTCTCCAAATGAGGGCGTATGTTTTCGATACCGCGTGGTAGTTTAGCTCGATTCGACATATCGAAGTGGATCGGTGCACTCTGCTCGGTGCTCTCAGTCAGATCGCTCAACGAACGGCAGTTTTCATCCAAAACTGAGTCTCGCGACTGACGATGTTGATGATGCTTACTGTCGTTCTCGGTCGGCTGCTCATGGTGCGTTAGATTTAAGGACTCGTGTGAATCTCCTATGCTGCCATTCGAAGAGCTGTCGTCGAGACCAACGCAGCGTTGCGGATCCGAACCTGTGCTAAGCATGTTGTAATCCTGATTGGAAATGGCTCCGGGCGCTGAGGAACTCAAAGTTTTCGTTGACTCCAAGTTGGCAGGCGTTAGCAAACAATTAAGGTCGAAATCATCTTGATCCGCACCTACAACAAAAGTAATAAATTTTGCATTAGAATATTTAGATGTCACTCTGAGGGATGAATGCATTTTTGAGACAATGTTGTTGCATGTGGGGTTAGCAAAATCAAAGTTACCGGCATTTTTCGGCGATTGAGCGCTTTTTACAGTGTTGCACGACTTGTTTTCAGCTTCGCTTAGAAGTGAAATGTGGCAGTTCCAACCGGATTCAAGTCCCATTTTTTCGGAAAAGACACGTGATCGCAATTCATTCTCCTTGCTAAAATGAACGAATCGTATGCAAGCACGATCTAAGCGTTCGACGAGTTGCACGATATCCGTTTGTGCTTGGTACTGCATTGTCACCATTCCGATGAATACCTGATGACATTGCATTTCAAAGCAACCTTCGACGTCATTAATATCATCGTCCTTGCTTTCGGAAAACAGCAATGAGTCCGTACTGATGGAGTGGCTGAGCTTGGTGTGACCTTCAAAGTCGCAGTGTGATTTATCAATGTGTTGCATGCGGATTTTCGATTCGGGTGGAAGTTCTAAATAAGCAATTGGACCTCCACCATGGTGGGAGCCGCTTAAGGCACCATGAATTCCGCGTCGAAGCGGCCGGTAAGCAAAAGCAGTACAATAAGCTGTGAGAGCGCTGCGTTGATAGAAATCCAAGGCGCGCTTACGGTCCTGTTGCGAGAGCGGACGCAAATCTTTTCCATCCCAGAAATCGTCACAGCAGTCGAGTATTATGTCCGCAGTACCTTGTGTGAAGAGCGAGAGATAGCCACCGGGATTCTCACGCATGACAACGGATAAGGAATGCGGAAAGGGAACCTTAACCTTCGACGACAATTGCAATTGGCGAGCGAAACGAATGTCTCGACGGACAACATCAGGTTGCTAAGAATAAGCAAAAACAAAATTATTAAAAATCGTCCAAAGGAAGTGATAGTGAGAAACTTTGGTGAAGAGAAATATTGCAACCCTAATCATTGATTAATTCAAGTTGGTATGTAAAATTATATATAATTGTTGTTATATATAATTGCTAATTAAATTTTTTAGTCTTAAATGAAAATTAAATAATATATATTGACTTCCGAACAAAGTCAATGGTCACAAATACATTCTTACCAAATGTCTGTAAGACGCCAACTGTCCCTCGAGCGAAAACCGATCTGTGGCATGATCAGTGAAACCAATTTGTTTAGCAAGTTCACAGAGGCATCGTCTGGAGTCGAGAGAGAAGTTTTATTGGAAAAGAAATGCTATCAAAAGTCTTACAAACGAACTATGAAAATGTAAAAAGCACTACGAGTTCAATTATTCGTATAATATTCAAGGATATTAATTCCAAAATAATAAGCCAAGCAATTTCAAAAGGTTAGGGAAAAACATACATAGTTTATGTAAAAGAAAACTAAAAAAATTACTAGAAATAAGCTTTAATTTTGAAAATTAATTAAAAGCAAGAAAAATAAATTCCGATTTGAAGTACATAGTTGTTGCATTGGGGAAATCTACGTTTTTATCATTCTTTAACTTTAGCGGTATTTCATTTGCTTTGATGAAATAATCTGAAATATGCAAGAAGTCAATTGGCAAAATTTACAATTATATCATAAAATGGAACACAACGTGGAAGCAAAACACTAAAACTAGAAACGACTACCTACCCATGCAAAAAACTATTCATACTGGATTCAACGATGGCATACCGATTTGTCACGGGAATTAGATCTTTGTCCAGCATCCCAACTGCCGTTACATGCCCGCAGAACTGGGCGTAATGAGTGTGAGTTAAGGGCGAGCAGGTGTTGAGCAAAATCGCCAGACCTACGAGAGTTATAAATGTATTTCTATGTACTCATCCTCCAGAGTGACCACAGTTATTTTTATTAGTACTCACCCAAAGGCTTTAGAGATTTGATATGCATCTTCCAATCGTGGTCATCGAACTCCAAGCGAAATGGACAATGTTGATCGTGTGTTAAATCAAGCACCTCGGCTACGATGCCACTCTGCCTGTTTTCCTGATCGACTGGTTCGTCGCTGTCGGAGTAAAGAGACGACTCGTTACTGCTGCGCCCATCCATTTCATCGTCGTCAGTGTCGTGCAAGAAAAAGACTTTCTCAGCTGTGGGGTTTGGCCACGAAAGAATTCCTTTCTTGTCCACACAGCATAGTGCTGTGATCGATCCGAGTACTTGCACAACATTTGCGCTGCGTGGCAGCAACTCACTATCGCCGTTCCAAAGCTGTATCCAAATACGCAGCACATTAGAACGCATCAATGATACGTGGTCGTAATCATAGGAGGGCGTGTCGAGGTCTTCTTCGAACGACTTCTCCGAATCTTTCGGCAAGAAGAGTTGTGGAGTTTTCAAAAACGAATGCAGCCTAGCTATGCCCCAAAAATTCATAGAAATCCATATCAAGGGAAAGATAAGTGGCAGAATAGGGATGACGGCAGCTACGGGCGCTTCGATTAGTATATGTGTCCAGTGGAACTCTTCATTGTCCGATGGCGGGACACCAACACCGTTCAATCGGAGAATTCCCACGAACAGCGTCAAGCTTATAGCAGCAATGAAGCCCCATTGTTGAATATATTTGGAGACAAGCTGGAAGGAATGGAAGAGCAAATTTTTTCCATGCTTAAAAAGTTATATTTAGGAGCATCTAAGGCCGGGCGAACAATATTAATATTAATCAGAATCAGATAGTTAAACTTGTCGTGCTTTTGTATGCATGACCTCCTTACCAAGTAGCGCTGTTGATTGTAAATAGTAGGTGGACGCTTTAGTGAATTATCTAGAATCATTTTCAGATTGTCCAAGTAAGGCGTGTTCCCTAAGCAGCAAATCAAATCGGGCAACGGTGCTCTCGCTGTAGGTTTAACAGGTGGATCATTTATTTGAGAAACGCCATAGATTTCATGTGCATTGAAATTCCTTTTGCCGTCAACCTCGGCGCAAGGTCCAGGTGTTATTTGTCCTGGTCTTACAACTATGTGATCTCCCCGCACTAGCAGAGCCCACGGCAGATTAACAATAATGCCATCGCGGTAGGTCCACTGCAATGTGACACACGGCGACATTGGGCAACATAAGTGTGGATAATTACACGCCTCCCACTCGCCACAGAGGTTCTCACTGGCCAGAGTTAACTCCGCCAACACCCGCCGCGTTTTGCGATAGATCTCAGTCCGTCTCAGGTTGTTTTCTCGTATGACAATAAACAAGTCTAGTAATAAAATAGCAGCTAAGCATATTGCCGCAAGGAAACTTTCGATCACCAGAAGCGCAACGATAGTGACTACCGTGGTAACAATGGAAAACCAACCGAGCGGGCTGTCGTAGCGCTTTACAAACGCCGATCTGACTTTGCGGTAGCAACTAATTAACAGAAAATTTGACATTGCAGTTACGAAGTTATCAAACAAAAATTGTGTTAATCAACCTTTCCTTCGCGAACTGGAGTTCGTATTCTTGCACAATCTGGAGAATTTCAGTGTGCAGTCTGCCGAGCGCCATGCGTGTGGTGAGTCCGTATTTGTTTTTATTGTTGCAGGACTCTTTTGAGGCATCCCGACATTTCTCCACTGACTCAGGACCTGTATTAAGGGATTGAAGTCCAAATGTGTTGCTCTCTGTTTTTGCTTCCATACTTCTTCGTAGCCAAAGGCGCTGCTTCTTAAGCTGCGGACAATTTCTGCTACAAATATATAGGTTTTTAGCCTATACCACAATTTTGCACATATTTAAGACACCTTTTATTTTGTTTACTTATGTCAACAAATTAATATTAAATTCACTGATGTTTGTTTTTCCCCCAGTTCTCTGCATGGCATTACCAGCAGTGAATGTTACAAATGTGTTTGGATGGAAACCACAACAAACTAAACATACATTTTACTTTATTAATTAATATTTTTTAATATGCGTATACTTGTATTAAATACTTTGTAATTTCTTGACAATTTTTAAATTATACTTATATAAAAGTATAAAAAATTATTCAATTATTCTCATCTAATTCAAATATAAAAAAACTTTTCCTGTAAGAATTCAAACAAATTTGCAAATATCCTGCGGTCCTCGATAGCGTGGAAGGTAACGCAATTGCCTTCCAACCTTGAGGACGGTGGTTCGAATAATATCCACTTAATATTTACACTCTTGTTGTATATATACACTCTTGTTGTATTTATATATTAAATTATTATATTTTTAGTTTTGATGTGATTTAAAAACGCTTTTCTTAGTTAAAGGGTTAAAATTATTATGATTAAAAAAATAAAAACTTATGTTGACAATCGAGCAAATTTAATTTACAAACTGAGAGAGTCCTTGCAATCACTCCCCGTAAAAGTCATTCACATGGGAGTTACAACAACATAATAAAGAGCGACCGAGTGAAGAGCGAATATTCAACAACGAACGTAGTGCCGAACAAAAGCATGAAAGGACTCATTATCCTGTGTATATATATTGTACGCACATTCGTGTCCTGTATTGAGGGTGTGACCGGGTTAAAAGAAAAATTTTCATAATTTGTTCAGTGCTCAGAATGTAAAGTGTTTCGTCGGAAGAAATTGGAAAATATTATTAATAAAAATGACAAGAAATTTCTGTAAAATAGTTGGAAAAATACTATAAAATCAATCACTTCCTTTGGGTTAATAACTAGCAGAAGAAAAGTAAACTTAAAAAATTAAATGGAAAATATTTTATGTATACGAAAAATAGCAGTTCTTATAAACTTTTATTCTCTAAGTTATATTTGAAAAAGAAAAGTATTAATACAAAATTTGTAAGAAATTATATAAATAAAAAAAGGTGAACTTATTTAAGTGTTAAGTGAGATTTGTTAGATTATAACTTTAAAGTTGCCGTTCCGTACCTTTGAGAAAATTATATTTAATTTGAAAAAAGTACCAATAAAAAACTATCCAGAATCGAATTGGAACAAGTTAAAAATCCAACCAGTAAAAATTGCAAGTTTGAAGATTTATAAACCCGGAAGTTTACTATTTCCTTCCTTGGACTCCTTCATCATTTTGGGTTGTAGAACAAAGATGAAGATTGGAATAAAAAAAACATTCTAACAGACGAAGCCTCCCAATCAATAGATATATAAATTTTTCAAGATATCCATTGGGAAACAGGGCATTTTTTCTGTTGCTCGCAAGGCTGAAATGCTCTTCGCAAGGATTAGAGCAAGTCCTAAAAGAGAGAGAGAGAGAGAGAGACAGGAAGAACGTGTGGATGTTGTAAATCGGAGTTCAACGCTTTGTATTATTTACAAAAGTGTGTAGAACTCACTCAAAGTTGGAAGTCGGAGTGCGATGACAAAGAGGCAATCAGATGATGCGCTCTGCATAAGAGAAACTGAGATTCCACTCGCAGGCTCTCTTCGAGTTTTGCGTGCGAAATCAAATAATAATAAAACTATCGTAAGGGGGAGGAAAATGCAAAAGTATACATACAGGATTAGATATAAACCAAATGTAAAAAATACAAATTAATCGTAGTGGTGAAGAAGAGCAGATGAGCAGCGACAAATTCCGTTCCTGAAGTGAATAATTTCATGCACTTTGATATGCATCACAACGGTTGCAATTGTTCTTGAAATGTTGAAAAAAAAATTTATCCCAGGTTGCGACGAAATCTACAGACATGCACTATCACATCATCTTCCTCTCTCTCTCTGATTTTCCGACAGAAAGGCATGGACATGTCATCAGTCTTTGCAACTAAACCGATGCATCTCTCTAAGAGTGTTTCTCAGAGGACGCCAAGAGATTTTCTTAATCGGCAGCCTAAAAGAGAGCCTATTATTTTAATTGAGTGGACCCCTCTCATAGATGTTGGTCCTTCAAGCCCGATAACAAGAGCTTGCCACTCTTTAGATCGCTTAAATACATACTTGACATTATTAATTTAATTTTTTGCTTTACATTTGCTAGCCAGTGCTTACTTATTCACCTACATACATATATGCACACTCACATACTTTCACACACTCGCATCTTTTATGCATTTTCAGTGTAATCTTCGTGTAACGCGATAAAGTGAATTAAAAATCGGGGTGGGGAAATCGGAGCATTCCCCGTGGAACGACTACAGACTAAAAGTCATAACAAAAGAAAGGCCGTGTTGTTGGCAGCATGGATCACGAGTACACCGACCAATATAAGGTGCCTGTCATAGCAAAACTGCTGCACGCGTTGCCACATTATAACATAACATTTCATAAAATCAACAGCACCTTCAGACCCACTGATGAAATTTATTTGGAGGTAAATTTATGACTAGCATACACTATTATTATATAAGAGTCTCATATTATGTTATATAACATATTATTCGTATATAGTATACATAAACTTTAGCAACTCTTCGGCTATTTCGTTTCTTTTAGAGTTTGGGAATTTTGGGCTCTGTCCCAGCTGCCCTTTTAATAATATCACTGCTTGGCTTATTGTTGTATTTGATGACGCGATGCTGTGACAGAAAACCGCGGCCAGCCCATTCCATCACAAGCCTCAAAGTGGCCCTCTCGATAGTGACGGTAATGTGCTGTGCAGCTATTGGACTGGGTAAATAATTTGGGGAAGTTATCGTCATCACTTTCTCATTTGGTACATTTTCTTTCTCTTTTAGGCCTCTACGGAAACGATGATCTCCATAATGGGCTCTTGGAGGTGTTGACTGCCGGCCGCAAAGTAGACAACTTAGTCACGACCATACGTAACCAAACCCACATTTTGGAGAACACTTTAAAGAATCGCATTCGACCTCAGCTGGTCGAGTTGGCGGATATCTTTGATCAACCAGTAACCAATCAAACAGCTTTGTCGATACTGTTCGTGTCCTTGAATATTGTGCAGGGCAACGTGACACATGCGACCAACGCCGCTGGAGACATACGCCGCCCACTGATGGGCATTTCAATGACTCATTATCTTTCGGTAAGCATCTTCTGCTGGTCATAGTATCTACCGGCTTCACCCTCAATGACCTCTATGCGTTCTAGCGTGGCGACCAATGGGAGTTGATTCGTTGGCCCGGCACAGTTGCTACGTTGGCCTTGTTGCTGGTGCTGTGTGCCGTTCTGCTTGTCGGTGTGGCTCGTCATTCGCGTTGTGCTCTGATACTATTCAGTGTTTGCGGGCTACTGGCGGTGACCGGATCCTGGCTTATGTCTGGGCTTTATCTGTCTTCGTCGGTGGCGGTTGGTGATCTGTGCATCAATCCGGCCGACTTCTTGGTGTCGACTTCTCCCCGAGATCTACCGACGAATGTGCTCCTTCACTACACCCAATGTGAGCCGGGGCACACCAACCCTTTCACACAGCGTCTACGGGAGTCTCAGAACTCGCTGAATAATGCACGCAGCGCGATGGCGACTGTTATGAAGATTTCGCTGGTGCTCTTCAAGTCGTCGGGTTTGCAGCCGAAGCTGGGCGCAGTGAATGCGGATTTGAATAGCAGCGAGCGTCTCCTGACCCAGCTAACGGCACTCGTGGACTGCAAAGTGGTGCATCACAATTTTCTAACCGCTGCGCGAGGACTTTGCGAAGGAGGTCTTCTTGGCCTGGTCCTGATGCTCATCGCCAGCTTCATTGCGGCTGTTTTGCTCACCATAATGGTCTGGGTCGATTCGCACACATGGATTTACATAAGAAAGAGGAACGATTATGCTCAAGTTGACGAACCTTCGTACATATCGCATCCGGCGCCCCAAAATCACCAACAGATGATGAACGCCGCTCGCACTCTACCCAGAAACCACAATGGGTAAGTATTTGTCCGGATTTCGTTATCTTAATGCTCTGCTTTTTCGAATCTTCCCAGGCATTTTAGTCCGCCAGCTATAACCGGCTCGCACACTCTGCAACACCCCTCGAAGAGGCAGCATCATGACATGATGGCCCACGCACACATGCAGCAGAATATGAGGGCTATGGGCACGCATACCCTAGGTAGATTGCCGTCACACAATCATAGCCCCTCCCACCTGCCCGGTAAGTATTGTCTACTTCGTTTTGCGCCCTGTATTGTATGTACAATAATTGAAGCGATTACGACCCAATCATGGAATTCTGGCCAACATTTTTGACACGTTTGCTAAGTCCATCATTTTCATTCATTATTGCAGGTCCAAATAATGGTAAATATGCAACATTAAGTAAACAATGCAAAACTTTGGAAGCAAATGATTTTTACTGAAAATCATCAGCCTGTAGCAGCGAATCATCCCGAGGTCAGCAGCAGCCACAGCAACAGCAACAACAGCAAACGCAGCCGCCGGTGTCTCAGCCCATTTATTGCCATCATCCTCATCCACATTCTCATGCTGCAGCAGCTGCAGCGGCGCACCATCAGCACGCCATATACCACCATCAGCAACAGCAACAACAACAACAACAATACGGAACATACTCAAGCGCTATGCATCATCAGCAACATCCACTGCATCCACAGAATCAAATCTACCAACAAATTCCCGCTCATCTGGCGCAAATGGCTCAAAACGGGAACCCACATTCGATCTATCAGCCACTTGCAGCAGTTACTCAACCCGGTCCAATTTATGTGTCAAATATAGCCACTCTGCGACGTCAGAACGGGCCGATGTCTAATGCCATAGCATCGCATCACCATCAACAGCAACAGCAGCAGCATCACCAGCAGCACCAGCAGATGCAAATTAAGTCTCCGCAGGGTAGCATCGAGGTACCCAGTTCGAATAGCATTGACTCGGCGATGTACGAGCGGGACAAACAAATTTATAAATGCTCCACTCTCAGACAGGGGGGAAAGTTCGACCCCAAGTACAAGCCATCAATTTTAAATTGCCCACTACCGGAGATACCAAAAGAGGACTCTCCCCAGCGTGAAACGGTGCAGCAGCATCAGCAACAGCAGCAACAGAAGAACTTCTCAAAGTAGGTTATTTCATTGTGGGGACAGATGATCCAGGGTTAAATTGGGATGGAGAGACTCTAAAATATTCAAATTATTACGTTCTGAAACAAACCAATTAATTAGAATATTAAAATGGATCTTGTTTTACGGTTCAATTGAAAAACTAAAGTGTGTTTGCGCTTTACTTTTAATGTGTTTTTCCCCCCCTATTTTTGTGTCCCTAATCAATACTGATAACTTTTATTTTTGCCGCTTTAGAACACTTCAGAGACCACCAATGAAGTTGCCTGTTCATATGAAGGCGATTCCACCGCCCCGTATTGCAACTCCAACATCGCCACAAGCAGTGACAGCGGCTAATACCACATCACAAAATGAGTTGGCAAATAATAGCAACCAAAAGCTGAATCCCAGCGACAGCAGTGCAGTTAATGGAGCTCTGCAAAATCAGAGCACAAGTGCGGATCCTTCTCTTCCACCGCCACCAACACAAATGACATCCCAAACGAAAGTGAACAACAACAACAACATCAGTGTGAACGGCGACCTGTCATCCATGGTCGACGATGCCGATGATCTGCCACCACCACCTCCACCTGTCATAACCGACGAGTCGAATTACGCCGTCACTGAGCTTTAAAATGCATTGGAACCTAAGGAACTGAGCACTGTAAGCACCAGAGTACTGTAGTGCTCCTTTTTACCATATGGCAATAAGCCCTGCTGCAGAGCAAGTAGCTGACGAAGTAAGTAGTTTCTTGGGAAAGCTTCAACTTGTTGAACTAAAAACACTGTTGATCAAACTAAAACTGTATTAGACTAGGAAATTTATTGAATGAAGTCACAGAGATGGAAGTGATTTTGATGTGTGTTACGGGATGTACCTTTAAGAATGCACCACGATTAAGATAAAGCTGCACGATTAAATTAGAGCCACTTCATCAGCGGTTCGTTGCTTAAAAACTAGTGTCGGAAAAACGGTCATAAACGCTACAGGCTGTTTAGTATTGAGGAGACGTAGAACATAGGAACTTACATATATAATATATGTACGCCAAACTGCCAAAACGTGAACAGGATAAACGGACATACGAACGGAAAAAAGGACGGACGCACGGACGAACAAGAAGACCACAAAATATGGTCTGCAAATTAAGAGCGAACTACAAGAATAAAATATGACTTAAATAAACTTCACTAAGCTAGAGGATTAATAATTAAAAAAAAAAAAAATCGGTAACTGAAAAATAAGAGTTCTTAAAATACATACATAGTAATAGGTTAGGTAAGCACATGTCAAATGTTAATGGTTTTTATATTCCTTTGTTTATTTTACACTGACATAAAATTGTTAAATGTATTTATATATTTATTTATAATTATTATTGCGTGAAATTCCTAATACAGAAAATGTATTTGTACCTTGGGATGGCTTCCGAAAAACTTCCAGAGTTAACTCTGTAGAAACAAGAAGTGTAATCGTGATTGATTATGATCCTGATCCATTCTCCACGAAACTCATTAATTTCACCACACAAGAGTCATTGCGTTATTAAAATCATTCAGCGTAATGTCTGGTAGAAGCTGTTACATAACGAGTTCGGTTATATTAACCCCCCTTTTAATTCATTATACAATAAATATCAAGATATGTATAAACTTACAGATCAAAAGCAATTACTTGTGGACTCAAAATTATACAGCAAACGAAAAAACATCTGCTTGTTTTTTTGGTCTGTTTTTGTTAAGCAATTGTAATTTATAATATCGTGTTTCTTTTGCTATGAAATGCGTTACTAAAATAAGAAAGTATGTCACATAACGTAACATAAGTAGTATATAGTCGTAGATATACACAGTTTTATTTTCGTTACTTTCTTAGAATACCTTTTCTTCGATTATATGAATTGTTAATAATTGTTTCATATAATATTTATTGTTTTTTACCAGTTTTGTTAAGCTTATTTATTTCCTGTTAATTGTAGTCAATCGAAAACTTTTCTATTTTCAAAAAATTCCTTTTCCTATCTGACTAAAATCAACCTTTGTAAAATTTTAAAAAAACTTAAAAAGATCTGCAATGAAAAAATTAAAACTTATTTTTAAACTTTTAATTCCTTATTTTATTCGGTTGTTTTTCTGATAGTTTTGTCTAAATTCTACCTTTCAAAAGATAGAAAATCATAGAAACGGCAAGAAACCAAATAGTATACCGTGATGACTTGTATAGAGTTAGTATCTATAGTTAACTTAAATACGCATACCTACATTAAGCACTCCATAAGCACAATCGTACTAATCTATTTATTTCAAAAACATTTACGGAAATAATAGAATTAAAGGCAAAAGCAAAGAAAATTTCAATTTCAATTAATAGATATGTAACCGGGAACAACATCGAAAAAGATATAATGCAAAACAATACCACTCACAGTTTATACTAAAACCAAAACGTTAAATAAAATTAAAAATCAAAAAATTTGGGAGTTTAGAAGTGAGTCCAGTGGAGCACATGTTCGAGAACCACATGGAATTCATTTCTACAACAGCCAAGGAATCACCGAAGGATCGCTAAACTCACTCTACTATATATTCACCTTTATAAAATATTACAATACTATATTTAACAAAAGCAACAATAAACACTTAATGTACAAAATTTGTAAAGTTTATTATTTTTATATTGGCTTAATAATGATTGAATATGTATGTATTTATTATTATTATTAATTTGTATAGAAACTGATAAATACAGCATGTATGTATGTATGTATGTACGAAGTACTTATTTTAAAATAAGTAAAACAGTAAATAAATCAGTGTTCAATGTTGTCATAACTCAAAAGTAAACTTACAATTTTAAGAACAATATATAAAAATACATTAAGTATATGTATTATGTATGTATAACCAGTTATGCACAATATATACATATGTATATAATAAATATATACTCATGTATGTAATATACAAACCCACAATATGTACATTTTTCATTTTACTGATCTTCTCTCGGACTGATCTTCAAAGATGTGGAAGGTTCCAGTATCCTTGGAATTCATAGTAAAAGCACGGCTTTTGGTGCTTTAAAACTTCCGTGGAAAAAATATACAAACATATTTTTTCCCTCCCTCTTCAAAAATAATGTAATTACATATACAATATTAGGAAAGTTTTGTATTTTTTTTGGATTGTATCCTATCCAACGATTTTTTATTGGATTAAATGTAGTCAAGGTAAATGAATTAAGGCAAAAGATGTATTGCAAATAATATGTTAAACAATAAAATATTAACTTATAAATAAAATTAAAACCAATTTTCGAAAATGTAGTTTTATTTTGAAAGTGCTAGGTAGGGGTTGAAACAATTGTGAAATAATTGCTCTAGCTATAAAGGAATATAAATGCAAAATTTATAATAAAAGTACCACTCATCCTTTACTTGAAACTCTTGACCAAGGTTTCAAACCTGAACCTTGTCTAAATTGCTTACACTAAAGACCAATAAAACAAAAAATATAAATAATTAATTGTGCAAAGTTAGCAGTAAATTTATTGCTGCATATTAAGCGCTTGATAATATTTAAGTGTCTTAATTTTAACAATTTTAATAAGTTTCCTCCATCAACGAACCAAAAATTGGATTTGAATTCAATCAGAGACATTTCAAAAGGAAGGCACATAAATTGAATTTTAAATATAAAACTGAAGCTTTATTGTTGTAAATTAAAATATGGATTTTTAGTGCTTCAACTTCATTATATGTTTGGGTAGTATTTATTATCTAGAGACCTACTATTGATATTTTATAAGCATTTATTTCACTCGTATTATTTAAATAATGCAAACAAATTTGCTGTTTTCTTTTGCTTTTCTTTGTTGCTATGCTGATTTCTTTGTAATACTAAATTAGAATAAGTTAGAAAAACATTAGAAAAAAAGACATTTGCACGAAATTATGTATACACGTGTTTATACGTACGTATCTATATACAATTAGATATGCTGAATATGATTTGAAATGGAACGTATTAATTAGTGTTTAACATATGTATGTCTAATTTACAAGAGATTTTTATTGCGTTTTTTAGACTAAAAATATACTCAATACTTTAGTTGGTATTCAATTGTAGAATATTGTTGTTGTTGTTGTTGTTGTTGACTATTACTGATTCCAGAGGCACCAGATCTGGCATCGAAGATGTTTCACTACTTTGACTTACTTTCCGCGAATGTCCCTCATCGACTGCCGTTTGTTGTCCTGATCCTGGTGTAGATTCAGTGGGCATTATGGTTGCTGTTCCTGTTGTTGTTACTGTTCCGAGTGTTGTTGCTGTTCCTGCTGTTGTTACTGCAGTTGTGTTGCCTACCGGCGTCTGCACCATTGGCATGGGTGGTGATTTGTTGGCTGGCAACTGATTAGGAGCACCTGTCATTTGCATGTGGTATCTGAATAATAAAAAATTCTAAAGAGCATGAAGAAAAAACAGACAAGTCTGATTTTGTTTACCTGTAAATGTTTTCAGTACTTTCGACCACACCTTGTGTCAAATTAAGGCTGCGACCTTTAATACCCGATTCTCTGGCAGGCGGCGACCACCAATTAAACACACGACCAACCACGGGCACATGTCGCAAAATACCCTCTTGCCACAGCTTCTCATCTGTTTCTCGCTGCAGATCCGCTGTTGCTGCTTCGATGCCCTTTTTTTATGAGTTTTGATAAATACGTTGTTTTCAGTTTCATTCATAATTTTAGTTACCTTTTTAACGATTTCCGACATGGTATCCAATACTCTCGAATTTTCCTGCACACTCTTTCCCACAGAAACCACCAAATCCAACAGCTCATCCACATCGGTTTCATGCGTGACCATTCCAAAGCGTACGCAAATCAAGCCATCTGTTCCTTCGCCCAGCGAGAATGCGTTGTCAGTGGATTTCAGTGCATCCACCAAGTCAATGTTCAGCTTGTTGAGTTCAGTTTTAGCCTGGTCCGTCAGCATTGATTCCCAGCCCTCGGGCACGAAACGCACACCTCCCATGCCAGCCCAATCGGGTAGCTGCACAAGACGCAGAACATCACTCTGCTCAACCAGACGTATAAAGGTCGCCTTGTGCTTGATCGTGGCCCGCAAAATATCCACATTCGATTCCAGAATTTGTGCAAAGTTTTCAAGATTCCCAGATGTTGGTGGCTGCTCGCCAAGACCGAGCTCTAGAGGACAATAGCGTATACATGTTCCATGCGTCTGATGTTCGATTATCTCGAAGTCGAACTGGAAATGAACCGAGGGGAATAGTAATACTTCCGTGAGTACTGAACCAATCCAGCATCAACTTACATTAGGACAATCGCGCTGTAGTATTTGTGCCAGCCAAGAATTTAAACGGTCGTAATACGAGGAGTTGCTACCTTTCTCCAAGTTACTGCTGGCATCCGAGAAGTTTTTATTTGCAGAGGACGATGTTGGAATCAAGCTGCTGCCATCAAATTGGAAAACAACTACGGGAGCCGCAGTCTCAAAAAGAAGCTGTCGTAAAAGATAAATCAAAATCAAGAGAAATTGAACAGAAACTTTATTGGCTTACATTTGCGTCCAGCTGTTTATCAGCTATTTCCGCCAGCGAGGTGGAAGATTGAGCTCCGGGAGCACGACTCTGTTGTATGGTAAGATTATTATCAAGACAAGAACATTTTTTGGCATACTTCTCAATATTTACCACAACAAGAACACCTTCGCATTTTGATGTTATCTCAAAAAGAATACTGCATGTTTGGAATGCTACGTGTATACGCTCCGATATGCTCTCGCGGCCCAGTGCCTGCAAGCTGGTCCACAGCGAGAGAGCGTTTAAGCGTCTGGACAAAATGGGATCCGATTCAAAAGCAGTCAACGCCGAGTTGTGCAGTTGACGATGTAATAGCTACAGTTAATAGTTAATAAACGAAGTTAAATGATGGCACAAATATTAAACTGTTAATCGAATCGCTGTGATCTTACAACAGTCGGTAAACTAGGTACACCAAGCCAGCTACCCAAATTTAGAACAACGGAGTCCACCACAGAGCTTATCTTAAAGAAAAGGATTTTTCAGTGAATTGTGATTATATGAATTTCGCCAATCTTCTTCTACACTCACTGCGCCGGGTCCCTTAGTACACGCCAGCGCTGCGATCCCATGTCCGGCTGCATGCAACCATATATTATGCGTCTGGCAGATATCCCGCATGCGCTGCAAGTTGTCCACACAGCCACACAAAGACGCTCCAATATCTGCGATGGCCAAGAGTGGTGTGCGATTGGCCGCCAAATCCACTTGGACCTGTTTCTGGAGCAGCGACAGATCCATGGTGCCGAACGTGTTGTTAGCCGGGATCAAGCGGATAGCTTCTAATGCTATACCAAGCTGACGACACGCATACTGCAGTCGTATAGGCGTCGTGTTCTCAGAAATGTAGAAGCAGGGATTGGCTAGCGCTGGTATGCCGCCTTCCAAGAATCCTGGGCACCGCGAGACAATCGCAAGTCTTACTGTTCGCAGTATTGCGTCAGCATTATCTGTGTGGAAGCTGCTTGCCGGATCCAAGAAACGAAAGAGCGACCCCAGCCAACGTGTAGTATCGCCGGCAATGTGTCCGGTAACGCGTAGTAACTGTTGCCTGTCTAAGTGAGACAAATACGCTACAATGCTATGGGATATCAAAGCCAAATGAGAGACATCGTCTAGTGCAGGCAGGGGGAATTCAGGATCTTCGTCGGATTCCGAATATGCGATAAGGCATTCCAGTGATTTTAGAATCTCTGAAGGCTGCTTGCGTTCGCCCTGAAGAATGGTTAAAAGTAAGGGCGATACCGGCTCTGGACCATCGCCAATCTGGCGAACATTGTTGTCAACACCATCACCATCAATATCCTGAATTGAAGTGCGGGTCACTACTGAAGTGACTAATTCAGGCGCAGCCTTAGCAGGTGGCAAAGCTTTGACATTTTCCAAGCGTTGAAGCACCTGTGATGTTTTCAGTTCTAACTCGGCGAGTCCGGAACGAATCTAAAGATAAGCGCAAAGTCGTCTGTTTTATATAACTTCTTCTGAAGTAGGTCACTCCACTTACACTGGAGGCTGCTATCTCCGCAACTTTGGTTTCTTTTTTGTCATCAATTTCATTGGTGTTTGCATCACAGACGTTGGACATATCAGTTGGTGTGTTTACTGTATACTACTCCGATGAAAGGAATTTTTTTTGCTTTGAATGGTAAATGTTAATAAATTATATTCTTAATTTTTCTCCGATTATTGAAATTATATCTAAACTTCTTTATCTATTAGTTCTTTGGATTTGTCGTCGTCAGATATTATTTTTTCCCCTTTTCTTTTTTCGCTACTGAATGACATTCCTTGTTGTGTTGTCAGATTTTGACGTTTCGGTAGTTTTCATTGCGATTTCATTTCTACTATTCAGTGTGGTGAGTTACGTGGTGATTGGTGTATATTAATTAGCTCAAGATGGCGAAAGGAAGTACATAACTAATCATAATAATAATAATAATAATAATAAAGTTAAAATTAAATTTAATATAATATAAATAAGATCCCTGCAAAGGTCTCACCTAGTAAAAAACTCGCCGAGTGCAAAATTTTTATATTCTGGATTTTTAGATATTAAGTTTAATAAGTATTGTAAAAAGGAAATGCAATAACGTTACGTAGTATGTATTTCCATTATTAATCTACAATTAACAGCCTTATTCTCGTTGATCCTAAAGTTGACACATTAATTATTAGCGCCGCCTAAAAGTATGCAATTACGTTATGCCAAAAATGTAATTAGAATTTGATACAAATTAATAATAAAAACGTCAACTTCAATGTTAATTTGTGAAATAAATAACAACATTTGAACCAATCAATAAATAAATACATTAAAATTTAAATTTCAGTAACAGTTCGTTAGTTTTTAATTTAATTTTTTTAACATATTATATTTTAGAAGCCCATTTTTTCAATTTTCTTGACTATACACAGTTATGCACAATACCGTACACACAGCTGCAGGATTTCATACATGATTCTGCTACTCGTACATGCTCATTAATTTGCTTGGTTTGCAAATCCTAAAAATCTTTGAATTTGGAATCAAAACTTTCAGATTTCACTGTTTCCCTTTTTATCATATTTCTATTCACGTCAAAGATCTGAAAGTTCAACGGTGAGAACAGCTCTTACGAAACACATTTTTATCGCAGGAAAATTATCATATCTACTTAATGTATGTAGATGTAACTTATGTATTGTATGTGCATTATTTAAACTTGCTTAACATTTTTTTATACGATAGCTTAGTAATAAATTCATCTCTTGACAGAACTTTATTAGAATTTCTGGATGCATTTCGAAAGAATATGAAAAATAAATACCGTTATGCCATGTCTTCACAGGCAGCAGCAGCAACAACAATCATCCTCAACAACTCTTGACTAACAGTATTTCCAACTCATAGCGCTAAATCTATGTTAATTTTGTTGCATAATGTTTTATTTATATTGCAACGTGTATTTCAAAATTTCAAATGATACCCAAGAAAGGGTACCATTTCTACGCACACTCGTGCACCATGCATAACCTTGAAAAGGAAATAAAAGTCAACAATGCTCTGCTTTCTACGATGAGAGGACAAACATGGCTGCCATCATATTCGAAAAATAACAACGGTTTAATTAGGTACTCGTGCGTGTTTGTATAATTGAATCCATCACCATCTCGTCGTCTTTTTGGTTTTCTTTTAGGTACCTAATATCGAAATACAAATAAATATCGAATATCGAAATGAACGACATAATTCCATGTGGGACTGTTAACTTAATAAAACATGACTTTTCGTATCTGATATAAAAAAAGAAAGGAAATGATGTTTAACAATAAATACTGTAGAGAATGATATCTATAAGTATAAACATATGTATTGAACTCATGAAGGAAAGAAATCTAAGAACTTTGGCAGAAATCTAAATGTCAGCAGGGGAAAAAAGACTGTAGGGCACCTGAAAACCTATTCGTAAATCTAGGGAACTTCATAGTTGATTAATACAAGACAGTTCTTTGAATGCTGAATACAAAACAATTCTTTTAAAAGTTCTTTGAAGCCATTTCTAACCTGCCCCCGCTTGAAAAATTATCCCGAATATCCACTATATTTCATAGTTCATATTTTTTATTGTAATTTTCCACAGGAAGGATAAAGGTTAAATGTGCACACTTTCACGGGTCGTTCGAATTTAGTTTATCACAACGACACAGATGGCAGCTCTAGTGGCATGATTTCATTTACATATGATTGATGCTATCGGATGCTCTGTCGAATTGCAAGCTTAAGCTAAACGAAACATTCGTATTTTGTCAATTTGCATTTTATGAGTTCTTCATTCAGTGTAGAATCCGATAGAACTTTCATGGTAAGTACCAGATGCCAGAAAGATTTGTGGAAAGAGTGCATATATGAGAGGTATGTCACCCTCATTCTTCAACATTTGACACACACAGCTAATCATTAGTTCCACTAAATGGAATGGCACGCTTAATTGAAATCGTAAATACTTAGGACATTTAATAAATATACCCAAGCATTTATTTCACACCTAAAAGACAGTTTTATTAATTGATAATATTTCTTATTGTTAACTAAATTTACCAAAAAAACATGGTTTATTTTTAACAGGTCAAAGGTAACCTGCTACGTTGGACTGGATTCATACGTATTACACTCATCGTATTCGTGTTTCATCACTAAAATTTCCTGAAAAAGTTGACCACTGCAAATAAAGTTGCCTTATAATAAAACCCAATAATAAATAATTTTATAGCTGAAATTTATCCACTTTAGTTTTTTCAATCGTTTTAATACTACTGAATTTAGTGCCTTCCAAAACGGAAACATAATTTTTCCGTACGACGCAATCAAAGTTAAATAGAGTGAATATAAACTCACGAAAAAAAGTTTATTCGGTCGATCAATACGGACACAGAATGGACTCTATGAATGATATTAATATTGGAAGGTTTGGAAGAATCTTTCTACTGATGAAATTATTTACATCAATAGAATAGTAATTTAATAGAAAGTAATTTAAAAGAAAATTGATTTTCGAATTGCAGGATTCGGAAATTTAGCGAGAACTTTGCTATAGTTTCTGAGTGCTGTGGGTAAGTTTTCGAGTAGTTTCTTCATAAATGAACTTAATTTTGATTTAAACTTGCAGCAGTTTTGCAAAACTGATTTACCAAAAACAAACTAAGCTGAAAACTTCATAAATCTTGCCATCCAAGTGCATACAAACATAAAAAGGACCCAGAAAATGTGAGCATTTTTTATGAGATCGGTCAGGAAGTTTCACCCCACAAGACTTCGGTCTAGATTTTGCACACTTGATTGCCGTAAGTGAAAAGTGGCAAGAAAAATGTTGCTGTCACTCAAGAGCACACATACACATACACACGCGACAAGCTTGAACACTCACACATGCGAACAAACATCATACACACACACACACTCAACATGAATGGTATGCATTGCATTGTATGGCTTACCGCAAGTGTTGACGAGCACTCGTCTTTGATGACGTTTATTTGGAAATGCAAGGAAAGCTCCAGAAACCACCGTAGGGCTGCTCTGGCTTCTGACTGCCGACTGTAGGTCACATTCTGACGGGTTCCTTCTTTTCAGAAGACGTAAACGGTTTCGCAGAAAAAAGCAAACAAAACCTTATTTGTTTGGAATAAAGAGTGGTATAAAGAGAGTGAAACGAAGGAAGGAAGGGAGGAAGGTAGGGTGGCCTTTTTTAGGTATACTCTTCGTAGGTCTCTGAGTGGATTTCAGGTGTGAGTTTGTGTGCGGTACACTAGCTGGCAACTCGATGAATTAATAAACGCACTGCATGCGTTGTGAGCAGTTGGAGTGAAATTATTTGGCCGCTTAAACGAATGCTTGTCCTCTATTAAAGGATTTTTAATGACTGAAACACCTGTGGCCATTCCCCCTTATGTTGTTGTTGTTGTTTGTGTTGTGTTGCAACAAAGAAGGACGCTCTATTTTGTGTTATAGTAAATGAAGTCCAAGAAACGAGTTGAAAAGCAACTCTATTTATCTATCTATTGTCAGATAAACGAGTTCAAATAAAGATCATGCCACCTTTGACCTCATTAATGTAGGTCATGCTGAGTTTTGTGTAAACTGGCAACATTTAAAATTCACGCGTTGCTAATTAACGACCGAATGCAGATGATGTTGTTGCGAGTACACAAGCGTGTGTAATGCAGAGAAAAGCATGTATAAAAAGGACAACAACAAGCATTCACCAAAATAACGTTAGATGTATTGTTGGAGCTTACATCTAGGTTAGGTTGCAGCAGTCGGTAAAACTTCAAACTTTTCTGTGGGTAAAAGGAAAAAGATTTCAAATTCTGCAGAAACCTTGAAATCGTTCGTGGAAAAGTTTTAGAAATTATTTGGTAAACAAGAAAGACGTGATGATAAGAGAATTTATATTGTAAAATAATATAGAACAGCACAGAAATAACAAAAACAACGAGTACAAACTTTATAACAAAAACAATTTAAGCTAATATATGTAAGTTTTATAATATAATAGCTTATAAATAGTTTTATAATAATATAATTATAAAAAAGGGATATTTTTTCTTTTATTACATGTAATTCTTTCGTATTTTGAAAGCGATCCTTAGTTTTTAACGCTTATTTTAAAAAAATACAATTTCTTTGGTCTCATAAAAATCCCTGAACTCCATTTGATATATCTACCGAGAACTGTCAGAACCTTGAATCGCATCCATGAGAAAACTTTGCTCGAAAGCAAATAAAAATGTTGGGCTTCAGGAAAAAACAAACCATTTGTCATCAAGGTCCTGCCAGAGGAAGAGCACCGTGCTTCTTGGCTGCAGCTCGCATGCGTCTCCAAGAAACAAGAAGATATACGATAGGAATATCGTATAAAATAAGAACGAGGGATTTCTCTTTAAAAATTCAAATCAACAAATCAGCGAAAACACATTCGTATGGTTTACCCAATCGAAGAACTAACAGTCCCCTTCCCCTCCCCCAACCCCTAAAACTATGCTTCCATACAAAACATAGATTAGATTAAGCATTTGAAGGGTTATGGAGCCTTAAAGGGCAGGAGGAGGGAGGAGAAGGCAGACGCGGTTTCTTGTCTCTTTTCAATAAACTGCTATTCAAAGGGTTTCTTATTCTCTTTGTGATGCTTCGATGGCTCGCAAAAAGCAAAAACAATTACTGCACTGCAGACAAAAACAACAGCAACACCAACAACAACATCGACAGCAACCAGCCAAGTGTGCAGTTCTTAGAAAATTGTTCGGAATTTGGGTCAATTGCTGACCTAAAATAATTGGTGGAATTTGCAGAAATACGCATCTGCATGAAAGTGAGCTCGTTTGTACGAATGCAGTCAGTGTTGTTGTTGTTTTCATTTCATTGGCTGTAAAATTGTGCATCGTGCCAAAAAGTTCTCTCCAAATAATTCTATGTTAATTTTGTATACTCTTTGAACATTTCAAAGAGGCTCTCAGCAAGGACCGGTGCAATGCAAAGAGATGTCTTTGAAAAAGAGCGCTGACTGAGAATGGCCAAGAGACACACTATACTACACTACGTTGTTGTTGTTGTCCTGTCTTCGATAAACTCACATAAGAATCACGTGTCGAGTGAGTGCAGAAGCAGTTTCGTATCCGTTCTTGTGAGTTTAGAAACGATTAAATGAAGAACGCCGAGTGTAGGGTCAAGTGTGGTTCACTTTATTGTTGTTTTTGTTGTAGGTGGCTGTCACTGAAAAATGCTTTGATCGAAATATCAAATGAGTTAAATTTTAAGTACTGATTTTATTGAGTGTATTTCACACTTTGAAGTATTTTACCCTTCAGAGTACGAACGAAATCTCATCGTGAATCCTTCATATTTCATTCGAAGCTTGTTAATGAAGTTGAATCTTGTATTCGAAGTAACCCCGAAATCCCGAACGGTTCCAAGAACTAAACATATTTACGGGACTTAAACCTCTTTACTACACCAGAGATATATTGACACACCAGAACTAAGTGCAGAAGCGGGTGGGAGGAGGGGTGGGGGTGGAGTATAATCGGGCCACATCTGCGACTTGCTGTTGTCAACGTTAAATTGCTAGCCAAACAAAGATGTGGGTTTCTACGGTCAACCCTTTGATTATTAATTCTTCCAGCTGCATTCGATGACACTTCAGAGCGAACGTTTTTTATTTTGGTATACTTTCTTCGCTTTTTGCTTTAACGATTCTCGATTCAATTTTTTTTAGTTTTACTTCTTTTCCGACGGCCGATTCGACTGTGGACTGAGGAGAAGGAGAGACGGATTCTCGCTTTCATTTTCTAATCTATGCATCCTTTTTTGCTCTACCATTCAAAAGTTTTCTGACATTTATAACAAAATAATACGGATCGAATGACAGTGGCATTTGCGGCTGTGTGCGTTGGCTGTTTTATTGAACCCAGTATTGCGCTTCTGTGGGCGGATAGAAGTTCATCCATCAAATCATTTTTACCGAAATTTTCCATTGCGAATTCATGAACTCAATGTTGAATGGGTTTCTATTTTTGTTTTTGCATTAGTTTAACCCTCAATCAACGATCTGAACGAAACCTGAAAGCTTTTGGAAGATTGAATTAAATTAGAATATTAATAAAAATATAAATAAAATAAAAATATCTCTCAAATAAATCTAACATGCAATATGAAGAAAGGAATCTATTAATAATGTAGACGAAGTACGTCGTTAAAATTGTTGTTACACAGAATTAAACAGATCCGGTTATAAACAAATCTAGTTTTCCAATATTTTCCAGTTAGAGTTAAATTAATAGCTGGATTCTGTAAAACTCGCACGTATTCCTGAGTTGTCGGGTGGCAACCGTCACTTCATTCCACTTCATCTCTTCTTTTCTTCACTTCATTTCATTCCATCTACTTTCCTCCCCTCATCCAAATTTTTATGATGTTCTGGGCTCTTCTTCTTACCTCAGCTAATCCGCTTGCTTTCAACTTAAAGTAATGGTTTTAAGGCAGCTGTGTGAGTGTGATGATCTCCAAATACAACAAAGTTATCCCGGTGCTCGTAGCCTAGACTAACGCTATTGTTTCCACTCCAATCTATTCTATTGTATAGTTGTTGTTTCTGCTGCTGTTGTTGTTGTAGTTGCTGTTGTTTCTGTTGTCTTCCTCGGGTACAATTTATCATGTGGCTTTATATGAACATGGCATTCAAATAGCTGGGGCTAACTTCGAATACACTAAAATCAAACCCACACAAGCGCAGATAAACAAGATTGCTCTATAGTAAAACCCCAGCAAAGTGAGTGTGTAAATGAAACTGTGAATAAGAAGAAGGAGAAGAAGTAGAAGGAGGAGCAGAAGTAGTAGAAGGAACAGCAGGTGAAGAAGTCGAAGGAGATGAAAGCTGAAGCGAACCTCTCTCAATGTCAACATTTTGCTTCCGGTCCGACGTCTGAATTGCGTGATGATAAATTAAAGCAGAATAACGGCTTCGGTGGCGTTCGTTCTGGAATCCTCTCCATCCCCGTCCACTG
Source organism: Myopa testacea (assembly GCA_949629155.1). Lineage (NCBI taxonomy): Eukaryota > Metazoa > Arthropoda > Insecta > Diptera > Conopidae > Myopa > Myopa testacea. The sequence continues at coordinate 3,763,159 of OX451345.1, read as the reverse complement.
AATTGCTATTGAGCCTGAACAATCTTTAAGGAACCAAAGCTTTTACCTTGGAAATTTTCATGAATATTATTGTGAATGTGTATGGGAATTGAATAGATGGTTTTTTTTTACAAAGCTCGAAAGATTTATTAATCAGTAGGTTCTCAGATATGGTAAGCAAAATTTTAGACGTCTTAATCACATTCCGGCATAATTTGGCCAACATGAGACCTAGGATACATTGATGAATACGACAGCAGTCAATCGAGTTGCCGTTTATATAAAAAAGCTACAATAAGATCCGGTGTGATATCTATAGTTTGTGATCTATTACGATCTACGAGTATATGAGTATTTAATATCTATTGGTCTTGTAGAACATGCTGTGGTTGAAGCGACCGTTGAACGGAAGGTTCATTGTGGCCGCAGCTGCCATGACGGAGGTGGCGGTATCCTCGGGGGCTGGTGCACGGTTTGCCACGGGGGCTGCTGCTAATGCGGCGGCGTCATCCATCGTTTCTATCGGTTTGGGTACGCAGAATCGACCCGACGGCATGGGATTGGGGCGAGGGACACGAAGTGCCTGCTGGTGACGTGGCGGATCCTTGAGGACCGATTTGAAAGCATCATTTAGGCGAAGTCCTTGCTTGCAGCTGAAGCCGAAGTCGGGCCGCTCCAACGAGTATCGGCTGCCCACTTTCTTCTTGTACACGACCCTCAGCTTGCGGTGCTGCTCCTGCAGCTCAGCTCCAGCGATGCCACGTTCGTGGAAGCGCGAGAAAAATACATCGGGCGCGGGCGGATGGTCCCAGCCGCGCAGGGATCCCTCCTTCTTGGCATCCGGTGCGTTTATCTCGGGAGAGAGCTTCGTTAGCTTGGACTTGGCGAGCGATATGCGGTCCTTGAGGAGGTTGTCGATTATCATGAGGTCACGTTGGATGCTGTTGGAGACCTCGATTGCTTGGGGCACCGAGCCCAGATGGCTCTGCATGTGCTGGTTGCGTACTGGCATAATCCTGGTCAAGCCGGCGTTGTAACCGAAGTTAGACTTCCCATACTGCAGGCCCAACGAGCGCCGGGCGCTGAACTGACCCTGTTGCTGCAGACGATTGCGGCGCCGCTCGTCGAAGCGACGGAAGATGCTGGCGTTGGAGCTGGAGGCGGTCGAGCCGAAACGACGCGAACCGTAGATCTTGTAGTTGGCCGACTTGAGCAGCTTCTTGTTGGCCGCGAAGTTGGTGCCCCCGCCGATGACCCGCTTGATGGTGTTGCTGGCGTTGGTCATGATGGCGCTCAGCAGACGCTCGCCGTTCGTGTTGTTGGGGCGCAGCTTGGAACCGTTGCTCTGCGCCTGAATCGTGGGCATCTTGCGGCACTCCTGGCTGCGAAACACTTGTATCGGAGCTTTGTTTTCAGTTTTTGGTGAGGCTACCTTAGTTTGTATTAAATCTGGACGAATGTGAGCAGAGACGGGAGCAAGGAGTCAAGCGGAAATGAAGAAAAAGAAGAAGAATTTTTTCTCACCTTTCTTGAAATTATTCGGGATTTGTTTGTAGATTTTCTCTATGCACGTATTCACAATTTGGCTGGTATTCTTCGAAAGTATCCATGGCTGAAAGAGACGAACGCATGAGAGCGGGTTGGGGCGGAGTGGACCGGGCGCCCCGGTTTTCAAACTTACTTTCAAGTTAAAATTGCTTCTAACAATTTTGTTGAAGGTGCTGGTGGTCATTTTTAATTTAATTAATTTTAAAAAAAAATTAATAATTTTCTCTGTATTTAATATTTTAAAATCGCGAAATAAACGAAATCTTTTCGAAATGTGTATTTAGTTTTTTTTTCCGAAAACGAAGTTTTAAAATGATACATTTCAAGTGGCATACTATAAAATTTCAAAACGGAAATCGAGAAAAGGTGGGAAGATTGAAAAAAATTTTTTGAGGTGACAGTGAAAAATTACAGAGGTAGAAACGGTTCAAATCGAATAGAAGCATTATGACCATCCATTAAAGAACCGAGGTGTTGAAATAATGAAATATAACAATAAATAAAATAATCTGACTAACCCGCAATTTATTCTATTTTTCGATATTTCTTTGCAGGTCCTTTTAACCTGGATTTGATGTTGAACAACTTGTAAAAAACCAATTATTATTAAATTCCTTCAACGTTTTTGCACTCATAAACAGAAGCTACGAGTTGGTTCCTGTCTTGGCGCCCGTCGATACCACATAAAAACCTCTTCTGTGGTTACACGCAGTAGTTGCGGTCACCCACACAACTCTGCCCAGTCTACCGGGTGACTGGGGGGAGGTATTTATTAGTTACCATCGTCGGGGTGGGGGGAGCGGTTTTTTCCTGATGTATGAGGTGCCGAAGTTCTTGTATGTTGCTGCTGTTGGTCATACAAGTTGTACACAAGGAAAACTTTTTAATTGCTTCGCATTTTCATAATACTCCGTAGCCATGGTTTTTGCCATGTTAGAAGATAGGGAGGGAGAAGAAGAGGGAAGAGGAATGAAAAGGGAAGAGAAATGAAGAGGGTAAGAAGAGAAAAGCAGAGAGGGAAGAGAAAAATTGAAAGAAGTGCGGAGAAAAGAAGAGATACAGGAATGAAGTTCGATTATTTGTGAAAAGTTCAATTAAACTGTAATTAAATTAACTTTCATGTAAAATTCAAATGGGTACACAATAAATGGGTCGGAGTGGATCGGTGCTCATGCTTCCTCTGGATGATTAACTGTGGACTCAAAATTACACAGAAAACTGGAAAAATACAGAACTATTTTCGAATAATGTTCTTAAATAAGCACTCTCTTCTAACAAACCTAATGAAATAAATAAAGATTAAGCTAACAAATGAAACTTAATGAAAGCTGGGATACTATACACAAAAAATTCGCTTAACTCGATGTTTGAGCGCATTGTTTAAAATTTGGCAACATCAAAGCACAATAGAAGCACATTCACACCGTTAACTTACCCCAGACGCTCATGCAAGCATTCTGCATTCTCATTTCACCACTCATTCATGCAGTCAGTCACTCACTCATTCATTCGATTCAATACTGCGTTGGAGTGAAGCAAGTGACGCGCTTTCATGCAACTTAATTCAACTGAAGTGCTGAGTACCATAAGAAAGAGAGAGAGAGAGAGAGACAGAAGGAAAGCAGTGCTTAAATCTGGCGCAGTATTTGCGAACACCTGCAAAGTGTTGCCAACTTTTCAACTTTTTGCAATTATGATTTGTTTTTCATACAAAAAAACTACGCAAACATGAGGGTAGATAGGGTGATGTGTGTGCTGACTGTGTGACAAAAATGATGATTATTCACTGCTTGCCATCCTGTTAAATATTAATGCAAAGTAAATAGAATTAAATTTGAATGAGTGTCTAATGAACTCTTATGTACGGCACCAAAAACCGGGTTTTTTGTTGTTGTTGGATGGAATTACTTCATTAGCAGCCTTTTATATGTGGTTGTCGTTGTTGTTGTTGTCACTGCAGGTGTAAGACTTATTAATTATATATGATATAGACACACATAAGGCGAGAAATCTAATAAAGCTAATTAAAGAAGCTCTTCAGAAACGTTTGCTGGCGGACTTTTTTAAGAAGTTGAGGGCGAAGAGAAGCACACAAAAAGAATATAAAAACAATAAAGAAGGTTGTTTATTGCTGGTTATTCTGTCCATTCCTCTGAATTATGATAAGTAAATAAGCATTTAGTTCTAATAGATAAATTTTTATATCATAGTTTAAAGTTAATTTCAATATTTATCAACTTATTCCTTTATAAATTTAATTCATTTTTTTCTCCTCCCAGTTTTCACAGCTCATGAATAAAAAAATATTAAAAAATACCATTCTACCATGCGATGAATTTCAACTAAGTACCGTTCAACAGCTATTCAATTCAAATCATGTGGAAGTCAAGGTGAAAAATACTCGTATACTGAATTTTCCCCATCAGCGACTACGACGAATCGACTCGTTTAAAACGAGTGTATGCACGAACTGGAATTGCATAAAATAAGCTGTCGATGATGGTGATGTTTGCACCACTGCCAACAACCGCGTGAAAGCCGCGACCCCGCGGCGTTAGAATGTTTCCAAGTACGTTTCTAGCATTCGCACGTGGCAAATTCAATTCATACCACGCGTATGACGTCCTCATACTCAACTCGGTGCAAAGTTTTGCTAAGCAAATAAATCACCATGCAAAATGGAGCGACTACAATATTGAGTAAAATAATTAAAATAGGAAATTTCGTGTGAAATGATTTTAAATGTTACTCGTAATTGATGCCACAGTCAATTAAGCATCTCAACGAATGCACGGTAATAATTTTGTAAATGTAACTAAATTGATTGAGTGATTCGTGACACTGAGAAAATAATATTTTATTTTCGATAGGTTTTGTGAAAGTTTAAGTATATTAAAGAAGGTCGAGAAGCTGCAGTAAATCAAGGTTAATTTATCTATTAGAATATGTATTTGAAGAACTTTTTACTTTGTTTCAATGACATCATATATTGAGTTGATTTTAATACCATATTCTTTAAACTAATGAATTCCTTTTACCATTAATCAGTTATTAAAGCTGATTGATGATTGGCTTTATCAGATTTTCAGTTAACTCAGACTGAAATCTTTTCTTTTATAATCTGATGTGGATTTCTGTTTTATTATAATCTGTCTATCATTATAAAGCTTTCATTTTTGCGGTTTCTCTTTTATATTATAGGGATTTATAGGATAATACATACGGGTCCAATGGGTTGGGTATTTATTAAGCCCCAAATGAGTGTCTTCAACATTACCAAAGTTGTTGTCCGTGCTGCTAGTGTAACCTTTCATAATAAACCAATTTTAAACCCACATTCTTCAACTAAAATTTGATAGCCTTACTACGGAAGTGAACAGCGGCTCATAATAGATTTATTAAAAATTTACACGGACTTCCGTGTCTGGAGGTGTTTTCTTCTGTTTGTTTGGTTTTTCGTGTGCTTTCTTTTTTCCTTGCCTCATCTTTTTATAGCCATTTTGCATAATCAGTGCACAGCCAAAGCTTCTTTCGCCGTGGCACCTGCTGCTCTTTTTTTTGGCCAGTGGCTGTGATTCATTGTTTGCTTTTGTACTCGAGTGCGAAAAGTAAAGAATAAAGCAAACTTTTGTCTAAGGCACCCCCCCTCAGTTGCCGGGACCATCACGGGTTGCCGTGTTGCCATCTTTAAAACTTAACTACCAATTTAGTTACTGCAAATGAAGCTGTAAATAAATTATACAGTGTTGAGCTCAGTGTTGAGTTCATTCGGTATTAAAGTGTACCAGCTGCAGCAACTACTCTTGGGTGCCAAACTAATTGATTGATTATACGCAGGATGCCAGAGAAGGGATCGCTCGAAGCAAATCCTTCCCCATGTTTGTTAGTTCGACGCTGGTTTATTATATTGTTGCTTAAAGCGAAGGGCGAAACTTCAGAGAGAAGATTAGGTGTCAATTCTTAAACATGATGCCCCACCACGAAGCTCCACACGATGCTCAGATGTGACGACAGCGGAGATAAAAGAAGAAGGAGTAGAAGAAGAAGCACTTAAGAGCAGTATAATTATTTAATTATGTTTGCCAGCCCGGCTGCGTCTCTGTACCACAGATGATCGGGGGTGTACTCAAGAGGAAAGAAGAGCGAAGAGCATCAGCAGCTGTGAGAAAGGATGTTGCGCCGACCTTAAACACCTTTCAACAGGGCTATAAATAAAACTGTCGGTGTTAAGTAAGGACATGAAGAGACAAGACGCAAAAAGCAGGGATACTTCAACACTTCACGAAGGACCTTGATTATGCATAATGAAAACCTTCCTTAACGCTGCTCGGAGTGTTAATTGCAAGGAGGAATACATGAATGTGAGTGACCTTGTTGGGTATTTTTTACTCTTAGACCTATGGTAAAAATCTTGCCTATCCGAAAGTGGTAATTAATGACGCAATTTATAAGGCGAAGAAAGTCTTAACACAAGAAGAAAACAGGAATTGGCACTGTTTGCAGCATCCTGGCGAAATTGTGAGATTGAGGATGTCTTCTTCGAGTTAGTTTCTTAATCGCTGGTATTCAATCACTAATAAGGAATAAGGTTCTGAACCAGGTTTTAACAGTTTGCAATTTATTAATATTTAAACTGGTTTTATAAGATTTCGATGTGGGGTGCTTTTTAATTATTATATGATGGATACTAACTGCATCCCTGTCAAACCCACTCTGTGACCCATTTGCGATCTCTCTTAAAATCAGCTGCGTCGTTATTTTTACCGATTTATCTGCATGCAGTACAATCATCATTAAAATTACTTGAAATCTGCATGAAACCAGACGCGGAGGCCATCAAATCAACCTTCTCTTGCTTTCTTTTTCTGATCTATTATCATGTTATAACATGAAAAGTGAAAAGTGTAGTGATTTACAATATCTAAAGGTAATTGATGCGTTTATGTGACGGCTAAATAAATAAAATTATTTGTGAACTCATAAAACGTAGCAAATCATTTCACGTCGAGCGCGTTGTCAACGTTGTTGGCAAGCTTCCACTTCCGCTTCCGCCAGAATGGTTTAAGTGTCACTCAAAGTGTCAAAAGCATTCCTGCCCGTGCCGAAGCCGCATCTTCTCAGATGGTGTGAATATTACCAGAGTCGAAAAACTTCTCCGTCCCGCTTATTTTATGTTCCGTTTTGAGAAAAGATGCCTGTAATCAAGCGTCGAAAAACTGAAGCCTACAGGCAGGGAGTGTATCAATCATACACTCCCACTAGGAAATGTTGATGTCCGCACTTTTATCCATACTTGAAATACATACTACATTGCGATGGTTGAAATAAATGTCAGTGAAAAAATGTCACAATAAAGACAATATAATTAAAAGAATGTCTTTCTTACATTGGTGCAGTATTGGATTGGCTATGAAATCATCGTAACCTTGGTGATTTAGGACAATCAGGACAGTAATCAAATGCTGCAGGATAAAATGGCATCCTACCGCATGAGGCCAAAAAACCTTTAATGTGACACTTGCTCTTGAATCCTTAGCTATCAAAGGCTTCATTTCACTTTTCGCTACTGGGTTTATAACCGCAGTTCGTTGCAAACCGACAGACACATTTTATCACATCCATCAGAAAATCAAGAATAAAGCAAAAATTACAACAACTAACGTACTCGTCCTTTGATGAGAAAAGTTTTCCGGATACATTTTCATGGGTCGAAGAACATTCAAGCCACTTGGCTTTAATGTGATGAAGAACAAACAAAGTTTGTCGTCCGGGGAAACTAATAGGAAAGAACAGTAAATAGGTACGCGGGTGGGTAGGGAATATCGAACCGGACAATCTTTATTGGAACACCAGTATTTTTCTTTTTTGTAGACATTTTGTATATAATTCATATAAGATTTTTTGGTTATGCTCCTCGCTGATCAGTTCATGTACTTGAAGAACTTCTGTTGGTTCGGCAGGCCACCGAATGGGGCGTGTACATCGGGATCGAGAGGAAAGAGCATCCGTAGATCTGGTGTTTTAAGCAAACCGACGCCACAGCGCTTGTATTCGGCCGTATCCTTGAGAGCATGTCGACGATTTCTCACTAGCGGCGTGCTGACGTGCGAAAAACGCGGCGGCGGAACGCGCACACGGAAGCCGCAGTTTGCCATGTAAGCGTACAGCTGAGGATGATCGTAGACGAGCGAGGTCGGCGGATTCCAAGGCTTCAGATACTCCTGATAGTAATGCATGTTGCAAGGAGGCAAGGGCACTCTAACTGGTGATGGTAACAACTTGGCGCTCATTTGGCTGCAATTTCCAATGCTTCCAATGCTTTTCATGCTGCTCACGCTGGTGCGACTGCGGTTGCTAGTGGTACCGCTGCCGCTGCTGCTGCTGCTACAACTGCTGCTGCAACTGCTGCTACAGCTGCTGCCACAACTGCTGCTAGTGTTGCCACTATTGCAAAAGCTGTTTCTGGTGTTGCCGCCGCTGCTGCTGCTGCTGCTCACCTCCTCGAACTCGTTCTTCATTTCCTGCTCTTGCTGCTGCACGTTTTGTTCCACAACCTGTTGGGTGGTCGGTTCGCAGGAACCCGACTGATGTCCTTGATTCGCCTGCTGATCGGACATCACTTGAGCTTTACTCGCGTCTCTCGGTGCTTCTAGTTCGTGAAATATAAAGGAGTAGATACCATCGCGGCGCTCCAACTCCTTCAGCATCAGTTCATCGTTCGATATGTTCTCACTGGAGGACTCCGTGTTGAGCGTGTTCATCGGCAAACCAGACAGAATGCAATCCACAACCTGAACACTAGCAACTTCAGAAGCTTCTAATTAAGTATTCAATGCTCACAACTGTCCGTACATTCAGCCAACTCTGGCAACGCGGCTCACGAAAGACTGATTTCAAATTGAAGGCGACCGACCTCAAACAATCAAGTCAGTGGAATTCCATCGGAGAGAGCCCACATTTATTTATTTTCCTACGAATTGGCAACTAAATAGCTATGTTGACTGCTGTTATAAATCGCCTGTCTCCTGTCCAGTTCTCGGAATCCCGAGACACAGATTGCACATCAAAATTAAAGACGAATGCGTTATGTTCGCATTATTTTCGATTAAGTAAACAAACGCTTCGGCTGAAGTGATCTGATTACAAAAAGACAATTTTTGAAATTTATTTTATTAAAACAGAAGAGACACGAAAAAGTATTGTATATATAATGCACAATAAATCGAGTCTATAGCCAGGTCAGAAATATGAGACATCAGAAAATATACACATGTTTCTATATTCGAAGATATCATAAATAAATCGCCGGAATATATAACAACTTTAATGTTAATGTTTACATGTTTAAAAAGACTGAAATTAGTTTAATATTAATTCGAAAACAAACAAGGAGCCTTCAGATATTTTTTGTTCATAAAAATTAAGCTTAAGCTGATCATGAGAACTCGTAAAGCTAAAAAAACAGCCCCAAACTGATATCAAAATAAAGTTCTTCTGACAGAATGATAACATAACTTTATTTTCATACCTGTTCACCTCCTTCCCCTCTCTTTGTACCACTCCTTAACCAAAGAAAAGGGAGAGAGAGAGCCCCTAACGCTTGCCCTCAAAGTGGAAATGCATATCCTGAAATATCCTGTTCGCTTTTAATGTAGGAAACCGGAAACACATCACTTTATACTTTATTCACGTTGAAATCTAGTCACGTGAGAATTTCAAAATGTGAGCACAGAAGTAGTACAGTCGCAGAGAGAGAGAGAGAGAGACAGAGAGAGAGAGAGAACGTATGTGTGTCTGTGTGTTTCTGTTCATGGAGAGGTTGTTATCATGACCAGCAAAGGAACACCAGAGCAGAACACTTAATTTAATGCATTTTCGCACTTTAAGTGGATGAAAAAGTCATCGAGGTGAACTTATTTACCACCAGTTTTACAGAGCAGCTTGGGTAAAACGAGTTTCCAGTTTCTGTTCTTGTGATTTTCATGAATTTTATTTAAATACATTTTGTGTTATAAATCGTATAAGCTTTAAAGGACAGAGATCACTAAGGTGCAAGGGCTCAAGGATAAATTTCTATTTAATATTTCACATTTGATTTACATAATCTTCATCTCAGTTAATCGCTTCATTTGCCTTGAAGTGATGCCACAACAGAATTTAAAGCAGAGATTTTCACTAAAAGCTTTTCGTATCTCTTCTCGATTTTTGTCGTTGTACTTTTTGTCTTCATGGAAAGCAACTAAAGGATCTCTTTTTTCGCACTGAAATTTCTTGAAACTCTTTGAGAATGTAGTAATCACCTGGTAATCGTTAAGAATCGCATAGAACAGGCAGCTCATCAAAATCTTTGGTTCGTCTGATGTTCTTTCACTTGCAAATGAACACTACGAGTAGCAAACTTTTGCAGATGTGTTCAAACTACTCATAGTCATAACGCAACAGTAAAGGACATTCGAAAATTGTTGTTTTTGCTGTTTTCGTTCAAGTGTTTCCTTAAACTTTTCTGCTTGTCGAATTTAAGACACTTCAGCATGTTTCGGGTCTTCGTGTCCTTCGAATGCTGCTTGCTGCAGCAACTGATGCATTTCCTGCTCAACCGGCAGCCATCATCATCATCGACATCATTTTTGTCCTCAGCTTCATCATTATTGTCTTCATCATCATCATTGTTGTCCTCATCATCATCACTATTGTCCTCATGATCGTCATCATTATTGTCAACGTGGCCATCATATTCGACATGTGTTGATAAAAGTACTTCTCACTACAAGAGCTTGGAACACTTTTGCTTCTGTCCTGGACTTACATATGAACATGTATACATCATTGTCCATGCGTAGTTAGTTATCTATGTAGTTCGACTCACATACTCCTGCATACTCTACGCATTTCAAATTTTCTACTTAAAACTTTTGATGGTTAATAAAAGCACGCAATCCGACTGCGTTTGAGAAGGACTCTTCTACAACTGAAGACCGTTTCAAGTAACTTCTTCCTTTTCATCGCTTTGATTATAAGAAATAAGAAATGAAATAAGAAAACTATATTTTATAGAGTTTTAGGGAAAATCTAAATACAATTCTAATAGAGAAGCATTGGATTCTAAAATTGAAACCATTCTTTGAGAAAATAACGTAGACATCATCGTTTATGGATATCTTTAAGTTGCATATTTTCAAGCTTAAATAGAAACCATACACAAAGTATATCGATTAGAAATCCGTTGTAACTCGTAACTCGTGGAAGTAACTCGTGGAAATTTCTACACTTTCAACAATCCTCGAATAAACCTTCTCTAACGAGGAACCTTCTCTCTCTCCAGTCCTGAGTACAACACAAACATTCCGCTGCACTCAGAATAAACTATTTGAACTTACACAATCCTTTTGTCGTCTAGATTTGTCCTTTATGCCTAAAGGACCTCGTCTCTCGATGTTGCATTCTTTAACATTTTCGTTGCACTTTTGGCATGGCCACCACTTCTGTATTCCACTGTATTCCTCTCTTCTGTATTCCACTCTTGTCGCCCCTTCGCTGTTCCTTTCACTAGTGAATCGTATACGAATCTAACCGCATCACAGAACACGCTTGTTTAGACGACTGATAAAATCCTTTGTGTGTGTGCCTGTGTGTGTGTGTGTGTGTGTCTGTGTTTTTGCCTGTGTGTGTGTCCTTTGTGCTCAAAGGAAGAGCGCATCCATTTATTTGAGCATGAATTTTAGATTTAAAATATTGCGTACTTGAATATTTTTAAGCTACTGTTTTAGTCAAAAAAGTCAAAAGAACGACGAAATAAGATGGTTCATTCTGTGGCACGTTTGTGGATCTGCAAAATGGTCGATTTTTAGATTATTCGGTAAGAAGAGGAGATGTTTTTTAGGTGGATCGACTGCAGTGGATTCATAAGTATAAAAGTTCGATTACAGGTTAGGGAATCTCAGGACATTTACGAGTCTATTCTGATATCGATTTGATGATTGACTACAGCTTTAATTTTAATACCGAAATACCTCCCAACAAAAGGGCTTCCGCAACGAGACGGCTTCGAAAACGACATCGACAACGACATCAGAAAGTCAGACGGAAGAAGAAAAACAAATCTTTTTTTAGTCTTCTTGTTTGTTGTCTCGATTGTCTGCGGATTTATAATTTATTCACAGTACAGCAGAGCAAAAACACTTTGAGACTTAAACTAAACACTTCCTGTTATCATTATCAACATCCGTTGCCACAAAATCTTTGCAGCGATGTACGAGTGGGCAAGAGGACAGAAATAAGGGCCCATAATATGAGTGCTTCTTCCTCCCTACCCCCGGGTCCGCACTCCGAAACGATGGGGGAGCACAGATTCTGCATAAATAAATAAACAGTTCCATAAAATAAAGAAGCTTTAAAAAGTTGTTGGTTAAAAACGAAGACAGAAAATATCTCCATTTACATTTTAAAAAAAGAAGGAGGGAAAAAGGTTTTTTCAATGATTACAGTGAAACCTGAATCATAAGTAATAAAAGACTATAAACAGTAGTTTCATCAACCATAATGACTGGGAAAATGTTGAACTATCGATTGGGTTATTTTAATTTATAGTCCTTGATTGCTGGAATATTTCTCTGCTTTGATTTCATTGATTTCTTTTCCTTTCCGTATTCTATTTCAATATAAAATCTTCTTCAATCGTACTGCCAATAAAATCCGTTTCTGTGTCTGCTTCTAAATTGAATGTGCATCGTAAGAATCAATTCAAATATCAATTAAATTTCCTCGCATGGGCAACAGTTGTTTCCGGCACCACAAGCAATGGAATTTCATCTCGAATCTCATCTCATCAAAACTTAATGAATGAATGAATGAATAAATGAATGAATGAATGATTGAAGAACAAAGCTGCTCTGAATGCTTCTGTGGTTTGAGGTTCCCAACATGGAAGTGTCACGAAAGGATGTTGAAAAATCTGGCAGCGTTCTCGAAAAGTAATAAAATATTTTAGTACTCATTTTATTAGTCGAGTCGATTAAATGACGGTCGTTGAAGACAAAAATAATTAAAGATAATAGTATGAGTTGGCCATGATTATGGACGATTTTGTATGAACGATTAGTATGACGAACATGACGAAGTTCAACAGTTGACCATTCGAAACGTGCTCTGAGTGTGTAAAAATGGGCGGGGATTATTTAGTTAGGACCTGTTGAGAGATGGTTAAGAGGGGGTTCATTGAGTATGGATCGTAGACTATTTGACAGAATCCGTAAGTTGTTTTAAGGTACTACAACTCTTCTGAAGTAAGGGAAATTAAAGAAAATGGCCGAAGATATGTAGATACAATCCTTAATAGAAGTTCATTTAATGGAAGTATGATAGACTAAATCGAACACAAACTTGTGTTCTTGTGTTGACATGTTTTTATTATCAGTCCTCATGGGCCTGGTGCACTCTTTGAGCACATTATTTTAAGGGTTCTCAAATAAAGGATCTCTCACTAGAAATCATGAGGCTGTCGGGGGTTTCAGCTTCGGAGAGGCCAAAGATACCTAGTATCTTTCTGGTTTTTTCCACTGTCTGGAAAATAACAAGATTTTTTTCCCGAATCTGCTCTCGTTTATCGAACTCCTGTTTTCATTGCTTCTTAAATAAATTTCAGACTATCTTCATAACAAGTATCTTGGATTTCAAAGGAAGTATGTTCGTATGTATCCCAAAATTAATGGTTTCAGCGTTTTCATTTTATTCGTCTCTACAAACATACATACAATATATTTATATGTGTAGGGTGAAATATATACATATATCACTTTAGTCTCAGCGTTTCTCTCCTTGTGTGTATGAGTGTTTGTGTTTTTTAGTAGATTGTTTATTGTTGGTAGCGTTGTTTACAACGGAACAACAACAGTAGCAGCATAAACTTCCATCATCGCCGTATTGCCACTTCGACGGACGCGTACTGCCACTTCGACGGACGCTTTTCATGTGAGAACCGTGAAGTGTAAACAAGAATTTGAACCAATCGAGATACCGAATCGAACCAAGGGTCCGGCATGGTGAAGGGTGTGTGGCAAGGAGCAATGCGACCGCCTGCCTAATTTCAGCGACCTGCGAGGCGCGGTGCTTCTGTCAACTCAACACGAATTCGGGCAGCACTTCGTTGACCCACAGAACCTGGCACACATTCGAAATATGGCTAACAGAGCCGTTAACAAAAGAGAGCCGTTAACGTCTAATAACAATATGCGTCTTCATTACCAAACAACAAAAGTTTTCATTCACATTAGTTCTTTCACTCGCTCCCGCTCTCTTCCCCCTCTCTTCCTGCTTCCATGTCTCTCTTACGTCTCAATATTTTTCTCTTTTCATTTCTCTTTTCACTCTATCATTTGCGAATCATCGAATACGGTCGATCAAATGATTGAATCTATTCAAACTTTGTTGTTGTATTACGAACTTCAAAAATCACTTTCGTTCTCCGAAAGCGTTAATATTGTTTCTTAGCTGGAAACACAGGAAAAGCAACAACAGCAGCAGTGGTTGTAATTTTCAGTTGATTCAATTATTTATTCAAGTTTTTGAGAGATTGGCAAGAGCTTCGGTTCTGGTTCTCTCTTGCATTCTCAACCTGGCTCTCTTCCTCTGTTGTTTGTGGCACACTTTTTATAACATGGAACATTTTATGCGCTCTCTTTCGCTCTCTGTTCGACATGAAACTCTCTCGAGGCTGAGATGCTACAGAGGCACACCTACTCGATGGCCACAAAGTTGCTATGTTATGCTTCATCCTTGAAATCGGCTCGCGTGTGTTCGTTGATAACGTTGCTCGCTCTCTCTGTGTCTCTCTCTCTTGCTCTCTGTCGCTGCTAAATTCGGGGAAATTTTACGAGTTCCTCGCGTTCCGTAGGATGCGGATACGGCTGCTGTGTCAGTACGAAAGGAGACACACTTTTAAACGGTACTACGAAGGAAAACAGATCCTACGCGTTCGTGTTGGTTGCGCTGACGTTGCTCGGTACGTTTGCTTGGTGTTCTTTGCTGTTGTTGTCGTTAGAGTTGTTGGTCGTTGAAGTTTTTGGTCGTTGAAGTTGTTATCGTTGTCACTGCCATTGTTGTTGTTGTTCTTGTGAATTATGTTCTCCTTCTTGGTTCCATTTGTTTTTCTTCTTTATTTTTTATTTTCCTTTACAAACTCAATGAAAGGATGCCACATTCAGGACGTCTGCTGTTGAGTCTGGCGAGTCGTGTTTGTTGTTTTTGTGCTTTTGCCAACTGCTGCTGCAGTCGTTGTCACCGTCGTCATCGCGATGGTTGCCAGAGTCTAACGTCGTGCATTAAAAGCCACCGCGTGGCCAATTAGGAGAAACGGATACTTGAAAACAGGAAAAACTAAAAGGAAGAAAACCAGTTCTCAGTAATCAGAAAACATTTCGGAATTCGCAATGTTTTGTGGCGAGTTTTGAGTTAGGGTTTTTTTGAAAAATTGTTGGCACTCAAGAATTTATTATGTAAGGCAGGAAAATCATAAAAAAAAAATGTGAATTCTTTGGAGTGCATCGAAGCATCATCGGCAGCCAGCGCGTCGCCTGCACTGAAAACCGCCAGCTCAGGAGAACAAACAAAGGAAACACGATAGCAAATGATTTCCTATCGCTGCGTTCGAACTCAACTCTGCGTTCAGTCAAGTGTTGAGCTTTCGGAAAGTCATCGCTAAATGAGCGCAAAGCAACCCGGAGCGACTCAAAGTGACAGAAGCGACACGACACACGACGAGGCACATCAAATGTACTCGTAAAACGTGAAATAAACATCGTCAACAATAACAACAACGGCAATAATAATAACAACAACACCAACACTAATAATAACAACAACAACACCAACACCAATAATAACAACAACAACACCTACACCAATAATAACAACAGCAACAACAATAATAACAGTTTAATATAACAATAACAACAGCAAGGCATAAAAACGTATTGCAGCAACAACAAAAGCAGACTCTCGAAATTATGTCCTTGGACGAGGCATAGAAAAGCTCGGATGCTTAGAGACGCGTCGCTCCGCACCATGTCGCGCCGCTTTCGTCTGGTGTTCTAAAAGTTGTGATCGATGTGATTTATTTTAAAGCGCAGAACAGGGAAGTAAATCTTGAAGTGTTTTTGGCGCATATGCAAGTGCATGTGCTGTGTTGATGGCCCGCCCCCTCCTCGTCGTCGTCGTGTCAAGTGATGAAACCCGGGCAGTGGGAATAAAAACAAAAAACTAAAAATCAAGAACCTTAAAATGCTTTGTCTACGCCCTCATCTGAAGTCTACTTACATAATAATCAGCGCAGCGGAAACCCTCTAAACACACATAAAAATACCGATAAAGACAGACGTCGTCGTCGTCGTTGTTGGCTTCGTCTTCGTCGTTGTCGTCTTCGTCGTCGTTGTCGTCAACTTCGTCTCTGTCGTTGTTGCTGAGCTGCCAGAGTGTTAAAAACAACGACGCAGAAAAGCCGCAGCGTATGCGTTGCTGCATGCGACATTTTGTGCACTTGATTCGGTTTATATTTTGAAAGTGAAAACTTTTTTGCGCGCTCGCACTTGTACAACAAGAACAACAAAGAAAACAACAAAAAGAAACAACAAAGCATAACAACCAAACATTACAATAAAACATTACAATAGAAAACATAATAAAAGAAACCTACAACAACAAAAAACAGCAACGAAAAATGCAACGAATTAAATTTTGTGCAACGATTAAAAATAGAACGAAATATTAAAAGAAGGTGAAGGAGAAAAGGAAGAAGGACAAGAAGCTGCTGAAGGAGGCACAGCGACAAGACAAAGAATAATCCGAAGAAGTGGATGTAGAAGAGGTGAAGGACAAAGGTGAAGAAGACAAGCATGAGTGCAGACAGGAAACGCACTCTAAGATTTTCTTTCTTCACTCTCCCTCGCAGTCACTCACGCACACACACACAGAAGAATCCTCTCGTTGCGATGTCCTTGATTTGAAGAATACTCTCTACAATAAGCTTTGAATATTATAAGAAAAGAAAACTGAGAAAAACACAAAAAGAAAGCCAACACTTAAATTTAAACATTCAATTTATGTATAAATCTGTCTTTCTCGCTCTCTTTAGTGTTAAATTAGCACTTTAAAACGAGTTTGCAACAAATTAAATTTATGCTACACAAAACAACGCACAAAACTTGTTCAATCGCTCAATCAAATTGAAGAAGTTGCCATTTCTTATAAAAGGAAAACAAACGAAAAAAATTATCTACTTTAAGGTAAGTAAGAAGAGTGAAAACATAATTACATAGAAATACTCTTTAATTTTTAACTAATATGTGTCAATGATATGGTTTGAGTGTATGATGTGGTTTGAGTGAATGATGTGGTTTGAGTGTATGATATGCTTCAAGTGGTAATTCAAATAAAATTTGTGGGGAAAATCCGATGATGTCTTTAATATTCGGACATTTTTATGGAAACTTTATTGTCTTACTTCAGACAGAGATATTTTCAATATAAACACCATATTCAGTCATTAGAGAACATAAATTTCACTGTTGAAATGATTAAAATCAATAAAAGATGAACCATAATTAATTTTTCCCCCCAAATGCAAATAAAGAGTTTAATAAATTAACTAAATTACGACACAACACATTTTGGGCCAAAAGAGAAGAAAGATTTATGGAACAACTTAGAGTATGTTATTTTATGGTTGGAAGAAAGTTCAGAGTCAATTTGACATCGGCTACTCTATTCCAAGATTCTTCATAATGTTATTCAGTGTATACATGCATATATAAATCTTAATTTATTGTGAACACAACATCGATCGATTTAAAAGGAAAACTTTACTGTACTATTCATAAAATAAGCCACTTTTAAGGCGTAACGTACACTCTTCTGTTCACTAAAAGTTTTTGATTACATTTCATCCCCGTTATACTCGTACATCCCCTCAATACACTGTAAATCATGATTGTTACCAATTTGACCCAAGAAATTCCGCCTTGCGTATTCCTCTTTAGCATATGTTCGGAAGAATCCAGGCGAGGACGAAAGACAATTTATTGCTTTTCCACTTTTGCTTCATGTTGCTTAAAATGCTGCAACAATGTTGTGAAACATTCATTCCATTCAGAATCAAGTAATAAAAAAATATCTTCCCGGAGAGTTTTATTTGGCTTTTTTGTTTGTGGCTAATATTTTTTGAGATGGGCGTCCTTCAGGGACACCGAAAATAACAGCTCATTAACCTAGCGAGATACTATTTTGTGTATAAAAAAGTTTCCCCGTTCTTTTTTTTCACAATTCACACCCTCTGATGGAATTGCAAAACTTTGCCACAATTATTCTAACCGCCTGGAGCTGCGTACAGACACACACACACACAAGCAGGAACACACACACATACGAATATTTACATTTACAATAAATACAAATATTTTTAATATTCATTCATGCGAACCCAGTAGGAAATGTTGACGAGGAATACCAATCAAAGAAGAAATCAATAAATCAAAGAAAATAAATGATCACTTTTACTTTTGCTATTCAAGACTAGGTTTGTTTACTTTCTTGATCCTTTTCTAAAGCTTTGAAGCTTTGATGAAGATGAAGACGTCTTTTGTATATATTATAAATCATGCTACATCATTAATAGCTCAGCGTTATTTAGAACAAAAAATGGTTTAAATTGACTGGCACTAGAAGAGCATGACATTTACTGTTGTGTCGATATTTTCTCCTCGGACCTTGAAAATTTATGGTGGGGTCACGCAAACTTCTCAACAGGCCGTACCGATATCCGCAGCTGGTCTACAAGGTGAAGAGTCTCTAGTCGATAGAATAATGTAGGTAAGGGAAGTCGGCAAATTAGATCCGTAACTTCGGGATAAGGATTGGCTCTAAAGATTGAGATAATCGGGCTTGATTGGGAACCAATAATATGGTTTATGTACTCGTTCTGGATAAATAGAGATTTTCGGATTTTGTTCCCCGGATAGTAGTTATATAACCAATTGTGGAACTTTCTTGCTAAAATTTTTATAAGATTATCGTAAGATATAGTTATTTCGAAACATGCCAACGTTCCTCATCAGCGATCTCTGTGGGTGTCTTCCAATGAACAACTTTTGCTATAAAATCTCATCATTGGGCAACCAAGTTATTAAGAATTATAACATAATTAAAACATATTTGTAATCATTCCTCGTTTTCCTACTGGGATGTTACACAGCCATTGGCCGGCTGCTGCTTTTTGATCAGTATCTCGATTGCAAAATTGCGACGATGAATTTGTAATTGCATATCGCACAATAATACGTACAGCATCCAAATAAATGCTAATTTGAAAATATTAGCATATAGCAAAAAATGTGAAAATATGCCAATGAAAAATAATAAAACAAAAAACAATATTTTCAATGGTTCTTTTTAAGAATTGTATAAAATTTAACACAAAAAAATTTAGGATTCGTTCTTGTTACGAAAAAGAAAAACTAAATACGTATTCTGTAATGTTTACAGATATATTTTCATATAATGAATATTCATTTCTTCTTATAATTACTTTAAGAAGAAGAGTTGTCTTCAGAAATCTTTTATTAATTCTGGAATTAATGCTATAAAACTCCTATCAAAATATATAAAGAGGGTGGGCCATGGGTTAGTTTCTTCTGTTTTCAATTTCAATTTAATTAATTGAATAAAATATTGTAATTAATTTAAATTTAATAAAATAACTCAGAAAGAAACGAGCCGTTGGCCCGAGCTTTATACAGGATTTTTATAGTAATAATAACAATAATAAGAGGTTAATGCATATAATATTATTATAAGTAATTCCATACAATATATGAAAATTTATTTCATAAAATATATCTTTAAACATAGAAATACATACAAATTCATGGAAATATTTTACATTTAAATAGAAGCATCTTATAAATAATTTTTTATTTCTTTTGTATAATCATAATTTTGTAAACAGTTGTATAATCTGAGTGAATTAAAGAATAATCTAATACTTAATCCATTGAATAACTGCAAACAAAGTTTTTCAGTGTATGAATTTAATCTTTCCCCACTTCTACTTCCACCTTCACTCCCTTTTCCACTCCTGGAAAACATGCTAAACGCTGAATGAGTTTTTTACACTCAATTTGACGCGGTCAACTAATTCTTTAACCACATCGATTCTATACATTATACCAGTGCATATCCCAAATATATACAGATGTAGACATACATATACATATACATACACATACACATACTCGTACATACACTTGTATATGCAAAAAAAGCCGGCTGTGTTCGGTTATAAATTGTTGACCACGTTTTGGATTCGTTGCTGCTGGCTTCACAAATTACAGTGTCCAGCATTAAATTAATCCCCACTTAATTTAAACACTAAATATTCATAATAAAAACTAGAAAATATTTACAAACAATAAAAAACAACAAAAAATAATACAAAATCTGCAGATTGCATAATATACGAGTATATAAAAAATGTCCTTATTACAGAAAATTATATAAAATTATTTTTTGTATTGAATGCTCATTAAATTGTATTAAAATTAAATGATTAGATTAGTTTATAGAGTTTGCTTTGGTTTAGAATATTTAATATTAAAGTATTAGAGGTTAGTTTAATTTATTATAAAAAGTAAGGGGATTGT
Source organism: Myopa testacea (assembly GCA_949629155.1). NCBI lineage: Eukaryota > Metazoa > Arthropoda > Insecta > Diptera > Conopidae > Myopa > Myopa testacea. The sequence continues at coordinate 3,742,946 of OX451345.1, read as the reverse complement.
CTAAACTTTAGACTCTAAAGCATTGTGGATAATAAGGAATTTCGATATAAAAAAGGAATTAAAAGTAAACTAAATTTCAAACATATTCAAGATATGTTCCCAGAATATATTCTTAGTTTTAACGGCCAAATTGTTGTGTGTGAGTTTGTAATTAGTTCTCAAAGTCCCTAAGAATCTGTATTAGAGGCGAACTTCTGATAACTATATTAAGTCTTCTAACGAATTCTTCATTCAAATCTCTTGGGACCTAGAAAAATAATACATATACGTGAGATTAAAATAGAAAATAGACGAAATATTCGATTATATGAATTGAGCTTCCAGCATTATTTCATAAAATCGAGATTGCGATATACAATATAATAAATATTTTCAAATTTTTCCCAATTCCATAGAAATTTCGTAGTCGCTTTAATCGTTTAAATGCCTCCATTTTTTCCTATAAACGCAGATAGTTTTTCGAAACTTTATTTATTGACCCTACACTCAGCCCTGTGTTATCATTAAACGCTGTTCTAACTAATATATCGCTGTTCTAACTAATATTAATTGTAGTTATTAGTTTGCTGTGCAGTTGGCCGAAATTTATACTTCACAGTTCACAGATAACTACTTGTACATAACTGTACTTCTGTGGAATTTTGTTGGTTGTTCGGTGCAAGAGCGTCACATGGAACTCTTCCTCCGCTCTCGCTGTAACCACGTCCTTATGTTTGTTGCTGGTCGAAAGGAGTCGAATGTGGTTGAAACGTAGAAGATATCGCCTCATTATTGTTGCCGCAATCCAACAGCGGCTGGTATTGTTGGGGTCTTTGGTGTTGTTTTAATGTTGTTGGTGTTGTTTTTGTATTGTTGGTGTTGTGATTGTGTGGTTACTTCATTCTAGTTTGCTACTTTGCTGCAGGCTTTTGTGTGGGCAACTATTAAAACAGTTTTAATGGGTAAAGAGTTGTTTTTCTCTTACTGAATTCCAGTTGAAACACTTCAAGCAACGTCTTTATGTTCAGATTCCGCTGCTGTCTTCTCCACTGCTTGCTTACTCGATATTGACTTCAAACAACACACTCAAGAAAACATTAGTAATTTTTTAAACTTTCTTTTTTCACTAAATTCGTTTTTTCCTCAACTATTTTAAAATAGTCGTTTCTTTTCACATAAAGAAATATAAAAAATATGTTAACATTGAAGATGCAATTAAAATGACGTTAAAGCAGTGTTTTCAGCAGTGTTGCATTTTATATTTGCGTAAATGCCATGAAGTATGAAAAAGAGTTTTGTTAGCAGAATAAAGTAACGTAAAGTAGATTGAAATAAAGTAAAGTAAAGTAGAGTAAAGTAAAGTAGAGTAAAGAAGAATGAGAATTTCGAGTACTTCTAATACACGTAATCAGCTTCTTTATAGTATATTTTTTCTTATTCTAAATTTTCTTGTACCTATGATGAAAAGAATAAACTGAATAAAGCCAAGAAAAAGTGTATATATTTGCATAAATCTTCCTTCCAGCATCGTAAAGAGGAAATGTGTTTTTTTTTTGTTCAGTAAATTCCACAAAAGGATAACATAACAAAAAAAGAAAAACAGCAAAAAAGAATTACAATGTGGACATAAGAGCTTTTGGCATAAAAATACAGATTACTAAATGTGCTTATGTGCGTAGTTAACAAAATCGTTTGCTGTTGGCAATAAGTGTGCAACAACAACAACATTAACAATAACAACAATAGTAACAACAACATTAACAACACATGCAGCATGCACAACGAACTGAGCAACATGCTTCGGGAAAAATATCCTTATTAACTACTTACTACACAAAACAAATACTTGTAGACACACTCACACATACACTCCCATACATACATACAGATACTCCCACACATACGTACACACACTCGTTCACATATGAACACAGGACTCACACACATCGACCGAACACAGTCGCCGGTACGCTTCTGGGCAGAGTTGCTTGTCTTGTAAGTAGCTCCATTTAGTGTACACATTCCTCTGCCCCCTCCCTCCCCCGCCCTTCATGATTTCTCTTCTAGCTCCAGGCTGCTTTTAACAAACCATTTTTAACAACCACAGCTAATTGCAACTTTGAAAAAGTTTTTACCACAGCTTCTGCGATTTAATATGGCTTTGCAATGGTTTTTCTCTCTTTCTATAATATATTTTTTTCTTTCTCTTTCTTTTCCACTCACACACGCACTCGTAGAAGAACGTATTTACGAGAGTATTTACGTCAAATAATTGTTAAAAATGAAGTTATTTATTTTTTAATAACTTAAATCCTGTTGCGGATTTCGAATACTTCGCGTAAGAAGTTGAAGTTGAAAACTTTGTGAAAACACTTTGTGTTAACTTCGTCCATTCATTTGCTCTTAAGTAAGTTCATTCATTAAGTGTTACGTTATGTTATGTTACGTTATTCAAAAAAGAATCTGCAAAAAAAGAAACCTTCAGAGAAGATTCTCAACTAAAAGGCTATCGTAATTAAAAACTTCCTGAATTCGCTTAAAAGTTAACTTCTTCAGATGCATTTTTAACATTCTTTCTTCATTTCTTCTTCTTGTTCTCTTAGTCTGCTTTTCATTTCTATATTTATTCTTTTTTTCTCATTGTTCAGAGAGCGCTTCACATTCCTTTATCAACGGATCTTTTGCATTTCTACTTCTTCTCTTTTGTGTATTGTATGTTTTGCATTAATCACTTCTGAATTAAATGGATATCGTTATATGGACATCGCTTGGAATTTTATTCTTATCTCTTTTGAATTCAAATCTACTACATTTTCTTAGATAATATTCAAAGAAAGAAAGAAATATAAAATGTAAGAAAGCGGAAAATGCGGAAATGCAGTCGAAATATCGTAATTGGAAGTAAGAAGGCGAAGCTATGAATTAAACAAAAGAATAAATTAAGAAATTCGTTTTAGGAAGATATTATCTATTGTCTATTGTCCCTGCTTATTTGATTTTTTGACAGCCTCTTTTACACGTTTGACAGCCTCTACAGCTAAAAATTATCCTTTAATAAAGACTAAAAAGTAATTGAAAAATATAGTTTCGGATATAATATAGAATATCTCAAGATTTCAGAGAGCTAATCAAGGTTTCAAATATGTTTGCATGTTTGTCATTGAATTATTTATGGTTGGATGCTTTCTGAGGTGCACTATACAAGGCCACAAGATTTGATGAACATTTTGTCGGGTACTGTTTTAAATCCTCTTTCCTTAATCAATCTTATAATAGTTTAACTTTAAGTCGACAATTCTATGAAGAGAATGAAATAAACACCTTGACCCGTAGAGGGCCAAGTATTCTATTCTATGACACAGAGCTGAGATGTCTTCGAGCAGAGAAATATTTCAAGCACAGTGTTTATTAGGAAAGCGAATAGACATTGAAGCTCTGGGTTAGAGGTTAACCTTAACCCAGAGATCAACACAGACAACAGACAAGAAACAGAAACACGGTGAAGAAGCAAGAAGCTTTTAAATAAATCTATGTAAAGACAAAGACGACTGAGAGGAAGACTAACAAAAGTGATAGATTGAGAGAGAAGATTCCAAGAAAGTACCAAGAAGATTCCAAGTAAGAAACTGCAGTAAATAGGATTTTGTTTCGATAACCAGACTCGAAACTCTTGTGGGACGTTGAGATGAGCGCAAGGGTTCAAAAACCGTACGCCGAAAAGTATGCTTAAAAATATGCTTCAATTCAAAGAAGTTCTGACGTGAAATTGACGTGGGAGGTTAAAAAATCTTCCACGTAATGTGAAAATGTTCAGGAGCATAAAATATTATTTATGTTTCTTTCTAGTGTACAATTCAGTTCTAGCCGCAGGTTACAACCACTAATGACAAAAGTCACTCAAGACTTTACGATACTTAAGTAACTTAAGATAATAACAACAAGAATAAAAATGCTTATAAAAAGGATACACGAATATTTGGGACTAAAAGCCTCCTTCTACTTATTTTCCTCTGTTTTTTCCTCCTCCTTTCTTACTCTCATGTTTTCCTTTTTATTATGCCAAAACTTTTTCGCTTTACCCAAAACTTTTAATGAAAACGAAACTGATAATTAAAGTTTTTAAAAGAAAATGCTTAAACACTTTTGTTAATAATAAACGAAAAGTTTTGCATGTAATTCTCGTGTAAAATTGAGAAATTTTGTAATCACTTTTTTAAGATCTAATAAAAAGTGGTGAACTCAAAAACTTGAAACTATCAAGTATAAAATAATCTTAGCACCGTAAACTTTACTGTTTGCTGTTAAAATTTTAACAACACTTACGCTAGAGTAACCGCTGCTAGTGTAACAGGGTTGCACAGAATGCAATAAAGAAGTTCATAGCGTATATTCAATTATGTCACCTGTCAGATCTTCTGTTAAACCTTCTATCGACCCTGATGTCAAATCTGATGTCAAACCTTCTTTTAAAACTTCTGTCAAACCATCTGTCACACCTTCTGTTAAACCTTCTATCAAACCTTCTGTCAAACCTTCTGTCAAACCTTCTGTCAAACCTTCTGTCAAACCTTCTATCAAATCTTCTGTTAAACCTTCTGTTAAACCCTCTGTCAAACCAATGACAACTAATATGAGCTCTTAACTGCCTTGACTGCGTTCTTTCTCGCTCTGTCTTTCTTTCCTTTCTATTTCGCTCTTTCCCTCCCTCTTTATTCAAGTACAATTGCTGGATGTATAAATATTTCATAAATGAATGCATCAAGCTTTGAATACTTCTACGCTTCGATGAGTCACATTGTATTTGATTATACAACGGATTGTTATTTCTTCAGATTTGTGTCTTTCCCCATCTCTCTCACTCTCTCAACACCATCGCTCAACAATCACATCGATTAATGTTGCAAAAACTGATCTCTTTTGTTATTTAAATGTGTTCAGCAACTTGAGTTTATCTTCCACAGAGAAATGGTAGAGTAGGTTTTAGTAAGAGATTTATTCTTGTTGTTTTTGTAGTTCGTGTCTATTGTTTAGTGAATTTATTGGAGCTCCAGTTTTGGCATTTCTTCTAATGCTTTGCATATGTTCTTCTAGAGTAGCTTCTTTTAGTTTCCATTTTGTATAAATCTTTACATTTTATATCCATTTATAAATCGTTGGAAGCATTCATCACATTTTATGAAGAAGAACATTTTATAATATGAAGAAGAAGTGAAGGAGGGCGAGGGGAGGGGGGCGAGGGTGACTAAGGGTAGGAAAGATGGTTTGACGTTTGTGTACCCTGAAGGATAGAGTGAGAGAGAGAGATAGAGAGAGGGGGAAAGAGTGAACTGAAAACGTATGTTGGGCTTAGGCTTCATACAGGAAATGACAGCGTTTCCGAAAATAATATTAAATTGGCAACTCAATACAAGGCAAAATCCTTACATCCTTGCATCCTTACAGAGGCTATGGAAGGATAAAGGCAGCTTTGAAGGTAGGTTCAGTGAAAATTGTTTGTTTGGTTGAGTCGTCTTCTGTGCTCAATAAATGAAATTAATTCAGTTGTTGCGGAAAATTAACTTGCCTGCTTGAATAATTGCGACCAGCCGATAAAGAAGAAGAAGAAGAAGAGGAAGACGAAGAAGAGGAGGGAATAAACTGATCACACAAAAGAATCGAGAGGAAACACAGAAGAGGCTCAAAGGTTCTTCCGGTTCCGTTGAATGTTGCTGTCAATTAAAAGTTCTGTCGAAAATAATTAAGTTCGATGCAGAGATAAGTAAGTAAGATGTTGGCAAGGACCGGCTTTTAGAGTACAAGTCGTGATTTCTATGGACTGACTTGCAAACGTGACTTTTTAATGACTTGCAAACAAATAAGTTGCTGTTCTTGAGTGTTGTTGTGTTCTTGTAGCTTTGTGTATGTTTTCAAAAGTTTTACTTAGAGAAATTAATTAACTCAGCACGAGTCAAGTAACTAATGGTAATTAACTAAGAACGATAATGATAATGATGATGATTATGATGGATCTGAAACAAGTCCGTGGATTTGTAGTTATCATCGATTATAATCACATAACTACGATAACTTAAAATGAACTTAATTTCCTTTCAAGAATAAATGATTATTTTACAATAATTAAAAGAAGAGGGGAACAAAATAAAGCCGATAGTCAAAAAATTTCCGTTTTTTCAGCGTTCATTCTACTCACTAAAATAAATTAAAAAAACTTTTTTGTTGTTTTACGACGCGTTTTTGCAAGTGCCAAGTGTCAAAGAGCAAAAGACAGAAAGAGAGGGAAGAGAAAGAGAGAGGGAGATTAAACCGAAGAGAAGGGAGTTCTTTGTTATTTAAATTAGTGAAGAGAAGCTTTTCACGACGCACTTAAAAACCAAGGAAGCTAAAACGAAATCAGCTTTGAGAGGAAGGAACTTCTTTTTGATTTGCCAGTGGCAACAGTAACAACAAGAACAACATGAACACCAGGAACCAGCAGTAGAACAACGCAACTACTCAAACGCGACGTAACTTAAACAAAGACGCTAAATCAAGCTCGGAAGTGTCTCAACGCCTTCATCGTTGATGAACCTCGTAGCATTACATCTTCCACTTCCACCACATAACGCAAGCTCACATCTCCACCTCATATCTTTAGCTCATACTTACACCACACACCTCCACCACATGTTTTCACCTCACGCCTCCTACTCAGCAGCTTAGAGTTCACTCCTCACGCAAGATAACGGCCGGTGTCAGGCGGATCACTACGATGCGTGCATCACTCACGCTGATTGGTGAGCTCATGTATCGTGCCACGAATCAACCACTCAGCTTGACTGATGCACACATCGTGTAGATCCATCTGACAGCGGCCAACAACCAACCATTCATGAAGACGAGGCTCTGTCAGGATAAAACGAGGGCGATGATATCAGGCGAGAACGACGACGACGACGACGAGACCACTTAATTAGTATAACATTCGCTTTGAGAGGCGTTGGCAACAACTACACCAACAACAACAGCATAAAATCCAACAGCAACAGTTATGAGAAAATTTCAAAGATTGGACGAAAGTAATTCAATGATTAAGGATACAATATCGTGTTCTTGAGTTTCTAGATTTCAGGGTTCACATAATCATATTTTAATATTTCTATTTATTTTCCTTGAATGCTTTGATCTGTGGTATAAATACGAAAGGTCCTTGAAAATTCCAGGTTCAACCATCGTTCAATGAAAAAGCTTTCTAAAAATGCATTAACAAAAATAATTCCTGGAGAATTTTATTAATCTAAAAATGTTAATCATAATTACTGTAAAAGTATAAAAACAAAAAAATTAAAATAATTACTTTCGTTGTGGTTCATTTTAAAACTTAGATTACAAGTGATTAAAAAAATACTCGTTATACTATTTCGTAATAACAGAAAAACAATCAGCTAATTTTTTTTTTAAATAAGACGTCAAAGAATAAATAAAAAAAAGAAAAAAGAATAACAAAACAATGAGAAGAAGAAGCTTCGTGGTTGGAACTCAAAACGATGCTGAAGCTGAATCTTTACAAATCGATGGATCTCATTGTTTGAGAGATCCGCCTCCATCATAAAACCGTAGGATGGACCCGGGTAGCTGGTGTTCATTCCGGGCCAGTTGCTTGAGTTGGGGATTCGGTGTGAATTGGTTGGTTGTGGGAGGGGAGGGGGGGGGGGTCGAAAGAGTGCAATAGATGGTTGAGAGCGTGGGCTCTGAGCTGTAAACTCAATGAGCACCATCAAAAGTAAAAAACCCGTAGGAAATCCTTTTTTGTTATCTTAGCTCTTTGTTAGCCTCGTTTTTGAAAGTGTTTTTGTTTCATTAATTGCTTTAAAAATACAAGTATTGAAGGAGAATCTTTCGGTATTCGGAACAAAAGCTTTGAACACATTTCTTTATTATTTTTTTGCACAACTTCATTATACCTCAAAAAAAACCGATCAAATTCAAGTGGTTCAAGCTTAAACTGCTTGAATAAATTATAAAATATTGTATATTTGAGAAGGACAAATGAACTGAAGGATGCAGAAATGGAGATGAGTTTATGTGGAGCAACATTAATGGAATTCCTGACCTTTTTACCATCGGAGGAACAAAGAAAAAAGAAGAGAATAGAAAGAGAGTATAAAACAAGAGAATGACATCGGAAAAAAAACAATAAAATGTAAAGTGATTGAAATGTGAAATGAAATTCAATTCTGAAAATTAAAAAATGAAAATGCAATGGAAATTAAAAACGAATAAACGATTCATTAAAAAAATTAACCTTTTGTTAAAACAATATTATATTTTGTTAAAATTTTAATCAAAAAGATTACATTTAAAGAATTTTCATTTTAATATTAGATGTTTTTTATAAAAAAAACCACAACAAAAAATGCTTGAATGCTTTTTCTAATAGAACTTTTGTTATTTTTTAATTTATTCTTATTTTCTCAGAAGGATTGCATTTTAAGTTAAAGAATCTGTCTCATGAATAAATTACAAGTTAACTTTTGCTGAATGCATGCTGAATAGCAATACAACATCCTTCCATCAACCCCCGGGCCCTTCGACCTCTTCACCCTTTCTTCTGGATTTAATTACTTACAAGAAACAACAAAAGAAATCAAGAAAACTAAACAAGAAAACAAGAAAACTCAGTTGAGAGTGAGCAAGGATTCCGAATGGATTCAAACCATCAGCATCTACAAATAAGTAAAAAAAAAAACTAAAAAAATCGAAAATGCTCCGGCTTCTAAATAAAGTGAAATGGACTCTGTTAACATTCAAAGGTCAAATATAGAGCCATGGATAAATTTTATTGTTTCGTTTAAAAACAATGAATTTCGTGAACCGTGCAGCAGCAGGAACAAATTTCATTGCAATGTTTTTGCGTCTGCTGCTCGACGGCTGTGACGGCGACGGAATTCTGCTCAAGGATGCAGCAAACAATCCTTCCGTCCTAAAATATTCGGGGTTGCGTTCGTGTTACTGCACGAGAGCTGGTTTTCGTTGATGCTCGTTGCCTCCTTGAGTTGGGCTGGACTGCGTTTAGGTGACTTGGGTCGGGTTGGGCTCCGTTTAGTTGGATTCCGTTGAGTTGGGCTCCGTTGAGTTGGGCTCCGTTTAGTTCTGTTCCGTTTAGTCGAGTTGGGTGGGGTTGCTTTTTAATATCTTTCGTGGTTACAAAGTTTGCAGCACAAGCGAACAAAACGCTTAAAAATGACGAAGGACACAACAACGAAGAAGGAAACAACAACAAAGGAAACAACAATAAACGACGACCAACGCAGTCATAGTTTTTAAAGTTTCGTTCTTCAATTGATTTTACGGGTTTGTTTTCGTTTTATGTAGATGTGTGTGTGTGTATGTATGTGTGTGTGTATGTGTGTTACATATGTATAACCTTTAACCTGTATAAAGTATGTCACAGCAGAGAGCAGGTTTTTTCATAAAAAATACCCGTTTTTTGTGCCATCTTCCAAACGTAATTTAAACTTTTTACACCAATTTTTATTGCGGTTAAAAAAACAACAACAACTACAACAGCTTACTTTCTCAAGTACACATCAAACCTACTGTAGAGTGATCGACGCCATCGCAACGGTAAAAAATTAATCATTGCATACATTTTATTGTAATTTTTTACGTTGTTTGGTGTTTTCTGTGCACTTTTTTTTGCAACATCACTTGAAATTCGTATTGATTGTAGTAAAACCAACCATAAACACAACAACAATAGAAAAGCACAACAACTATAAACACAACATTAAAAGCAGGGCATAAAAAATACCTACTTGGCCAAAAATTCACTGTTCTCGAGCCAAATAAATTGAGATAAATTAGAAAATCGTAAAAGTTGATGACAACACCCAAAAAAAATGTCTATGTTTTGATCAAAAATACCAAAAAAAAGATACAGAAGCTGAAATTTCTGTCTGAAAGAGTATGAGTGTGTGTGAGTGTTCGAGTGTCGATGTTTTTGTGTTTGTTTTTTCATGTGTGACTTGATAAATATGTTTGTATAACGAATCCGGAGCGTATAAAGCACTCACTGGACTCTGTTTTTCTCCCTCCCTCCCTCTCTCTTTCTACCTCTCGGTATCAATCTCTGTCTAACTGTGCGTGTGTTTATGGGTATTTGTGTATGTATAAATAAGACACCAAAATATACTGTTATGATATGAGGTGAGGTTAGATGAGGTGAGGTGTCGTGTCGTTAGGTGAGATGAGAAAGTATCCTGGGCCATCATCTCATATCCTGGACCAGTAATGATTTTTTTTCTTAATTTTTTCTTATTTTTTCCTTTTTAAATGGCGTCGTTGTCGAAATGCGATTGAGGAAGTCAACAACTCTGAATCACATTGAGTTACTTTGTTTATACTATAAAAACTGACATGTGTAAACATGTTTCACCCGAACTTCGAGCAGAATATGAAGTGCGTTGGCACCTTCGCCCCCGTCGCGACCTCTTCAGTACCAACCCCCTCCACCCCCTCTACAACACCGTCCCAAGTTTAAGTTTATGTTACGTTGTCTCTCAATCCACGTTTATGAAGTGGACAGAAAAACAAAGGAACAAAAAACACAGAGCACATCAACTTTGTTCCTGTCTTCCCCCCCCCCACCGCTGTTTCTATCGCTCATTCTTCTTCTTCTTCGAACTGCCCTCGCGTTGGTCCTTCTAAACGCTTTCTGTATCCAAAGTCGAAACTTTTTGCATTTAGTTTGGTGCGGTTTCACCAACCAACCAACCAACCAACCAACCAGCAGCATTTCGTCAGAGCTGACAACTGTTAAAGTCAGCAGCAACTGAAGCATATAAATGAAAAAGAAACAACAAAAAACTACAGCAGGAAACAAGAACAAAAACAACAACAATAAATGAATAAATAAAGCAAGAAAAAAGTACTTGCCGCAGAAACAGAGAAGCCATCAAGTTGTTGTTGTTGTTGCTATTGAGACCGCAGTGAAGTCAAGTTTTTGAGAGAGGGTGAAGAAATGAACACCACAGCAAGAGAGAAAGAGAGAGATGCTGAATAACTTGTCAAATTTTGTATTCGTCGTGCAACTGCAACTGCAACTGCAAAATGTTGCGTATGATTTGTGATTTGATTAAATTACGACTTCCAAGTGAAGGGTCATGAGTCCGTGTGGTCTCTGAGTTTCATCTTGAGTATCATCGTGGGTATCATCTTCATTATCATATTGGAAACCATCTTCAGGGGTATCATTTTGAGTATCATGGTGGGTATCATCTTCAATATCATGGTGGATATCATTTTGAGTACCTTATCTGGGTGCAATTCGGTTATTAAAATAGAATCAATGACTCAACACCAGAAACTAAAATTTTTCCGCTCGATTCCACTTCAAAAACAATTAATTTTCGTTCTTTCATTCAAGTTTATCCATATTTTAATTGCTATTGCAAAAGCCATGCTTTTAGCTTTGTTTTATTTAGAGATTTTTGCAAGTTTTCAATGCAATTGAATTTCCTTCTGTTAGATGCAGTCAATACTTTTAATGCCTCGACAAACATACCATAAAAACACACAAACAACAAACAAACCCAATAACGGAATGTAATAAAAACCAAAAACAACTCAATACAATTTCTATATGAAAACAGTGTGAGATGAAATTCAATTCCGGTTCGAAAACTGTTTCGAGTAATAAAAACCACAACAGGGAAGTGAAAACGAATCCATGCCGTGTGTGGAGAGAGCGATTTTCCTCTCCAGTCGAGTTGAATGAATGAATGAATGAATGAATGAGCAGCTGTGCCTCAATCAAGCCAAATATTCAAGTGTGGTTGATCGCTGCGATATGAAATCAAATAAAAAAGCCAGACTATGAGCCAGTATCACATTTTTGTGGCTACATTTATGACATTTACGAATCGCATGTGGCTTTTAAAATTTCATATCTGCGGTTGCATTCTGGCTACTCCTATTATTATTATTATTATTATTATTATTACTATCATCATCTGGAAACCAAAGAAAGCCCGTTTTTATTGACCCACTCAATGGAGCACTCTGCCAGCTGCAAGTCGGCTCATTTAATTGCGCAATCTTCTTGAAACTTTGAGCACACTCTGTGCATGCTTTTTTAATATACTGACCAATTGCACAACACACACACACGCACACAGCACACACACACACTGCAGTCGCATTTACAGTAACTTTGTCTAGAGACGCACACCGCAATCGTTCAATTTACGTTTCTCTGGACAAACTTTTCTTAATCAGCTTTCAAACTTTAAAGCTGCTCAGTTTACGCCGCATCCGGCAGCGGCCCCCCCCCCCCTCTCCCGCCTCATTTCGGGCAGCTGTGCGTAGAAACATGAAATTTAATTACGTATCAGATGAGGGGAAAAGGAGGGGACTACAACAACAACAACCACTCGAGTTGCTTTTCAGTGTAAAAGAGAGCAGAAATTAAAATTGCTGCAGTTGCAAGTGGCGTGTAAATGTAATTCGCAAAGAAGCTGCGGGCTGGTGGCGAAAAAGAAGAAGAAGAAGAGAAGAAGAGGAAGAAGAACGAGTAGTGTAGCAGGCTTAATGTCTGGCCATCTTAAAGCTGCGTCTCTCTCCCACGCGTCATGGGAATAAACAACCAGGCTCTGGACACTCTGCATCATCTCAGAAATGGATTAAAAACTAAATGAATTTTTTCCCTTTCTGCCAGGACTCGGACGCTGACTCAGATTCCCGCTTGATGTGCAACTGACGGAGTACTTGTGGCTGCGCATCAGAGTCGTGGAGGAGAGGGTGCGGGTGGGGTGGGGGTGCCGGTTGCAACAGTAAAGTGCTTCGCTTGCGGCGCATATCAAAAGCATTCATAATGATGTGTGTGCGTTCACTTTAGACCGAGTGTAGAGTTGAGTGTAGACGGCGTGTAGAGTGAGTAAGACAAATTTTCATTCTCCTTCATCATCAAATTATAAGAGTCTGCATAACTTTGTACTTCACTATTTTTTCTTGAGTTTCCGTTTCCGTTCCTGCTCCAGTTTTATTTTAATTATTTTGCGTTCTCTTCAAACGAGCTAAAAACACTCTACGTTGGCTTTAAAGTGGGATGCTATCCGCGGCCCCTTTAAGAAAAACTTTCAGAAGCTACCACAACTAATAATAAACCTAAAATAAACGCAATTTATTAATAAACCTAAAAATAAATGAATTTATAAATGATGTGTAATGATTTCTCCTGATTACCTAATAAAGATTTAATGAAGAAGAATTTTAATATCCCAGAAGTAAGGGAGTTAACAATGTTTCTTGTTTTGAAAAATTCCATGTTACTCATACGTCATGGAGCACTCTTGAATGAAAGTTGTTACCAGATGCTGTATGTTCTACTATACACACTCTACTATTCTACATATTTTACTAATCTTGTCAACTTTAATCATTAATTTACTGTCACTAATCACGCAGGTTATGTGACAGCTTAAAAAAGTTCTAGTGTCACAGCAATTTGATTAAAAATCACTTTTATTTTAAATGAAGCGAAAGAAATTCGCTGTCACTCATAAGTTTATCTTGTCTTCTTTTAATTTTTGTTACTCTTTCGTTTTTCCCTATTCGCTTTCTTCATTTTATACAGCTTTTCATTTGCAAAGTATTTATATTAATTTGTTTATGAATGTGTTCTAGAAAAATAAATTGTTTGTGGAATTTGCGACTTTGAAAAGATAAAAAAGATACACACACACACACACTCACATGTCGAGTTTGTTAAGTTGGCTGCTTTTAAAACTGTCATCAGCAGAGTTTCGTGAATTCTTGCAGTGAAGTTTTTCTGATGACGAAAACTTTAATGAAAGCAAAAATATTTCGAAAGAGTTTCGAAGAGAAAAACAACAACAATAACCAAACTTTATTTACATTACTTTTCAAAACACTCCAGAGACACCCTACACACCGATTCTTGACTCCTTTAATTGTAGGCATTAAAAATGTATACGTTTTTATTAGTAATTTTTTAAAGAAACAAACCAAAACGATAATAAATCAATATAAACCAATTAAGCTCTTCAATAAACTCACGAAATACAAAAACAAAACCATAGGAACTGTCAAAAGAACTCTTTAAGGAATAAAATCTTCCACTTCTTTAAACATCATCGTTACATCTTTGAGCATCCTTCGAGCCACGAAGATTACTTTCTCGATTTCCAGCTCAGACTCTGAACTCGCTTTAGACTTCTTCAAGATTCCTTTATGTCTGTTCTTTTGAGATTTTTTTTATATTTGGTAGTTTGAGGATCTTTTATGTTTGTTTCTTTTATTGTATTTGGTTTGTTGCTCCACTTCTTCTTCGTAGAAATATCATTCTACCGTTTCAAATCGTTTTACGAAATCTCATCTTTATTATAATATTTAAAATGATTTTCTTCTTCTTCTTCTTATCGGTTGAAGCGTCTGCTTCTGGCGTTTCCAAGAGCAGAAAAGAGCCACCGTAATTTTCTGCTGTGTGCTTTCGACCGTATTCAATGGCAGACTTTCAAGCAGCCTATTTTATCGATTCCACCTCAAGCGATATGCCTTTCTATTAGTTATACTCTATACTTTCTTTCCTGCTCTCTTTCTTCCGCGTCTCCGTAGTCTTCTTCTTCCCTGACCTCTCCTTCTCCTGACACTGCTTCTTTTTCGTCTTCCTCCTTCTTCGATTTAAGATGGAGACAGATGAATTCTCTAACTTATCTTCGATGTGTAGGGTAGACAAAAATCGCTTCGTTCTTCGTGATTTCACTCAACGCGGATGTTTTTCCAGCAACATTTGTTTCTGTTATCAACGGCAGCAAAGTTTTTAGGGGTTTTTCCAAAATATCCCTCAAATATGTCTACTATTTTGCCACCCACCCTACGGGACACAGAGAAACACACACACACACATAAACATCGATACTTCCTCCTTCTCGTTCATTCCAAATACTGTGCTTCTTCTAAGAATTCAAGGAATCCAAACATTCCACAAATATTTCTGGTATTACGTCTCACAACCCGTCATCCGGTCATTCATTCATCCGTTCCTTCAGTTTGAGCAGAGAGAATCCCACGAACTCAAAGAGGAAGCAAGAAAGAGAAGAACGAGGGAATAAAAGAGGGAATGAATGAGGGAATGCGATAGGTAGTGGACCGAAGAGTGTAAAGTGTTTGTATGTATGTGTGTATGATGCTGTAGTTCCTTCCTTGGCTGAATGATTGAACGGTTTTCTCATAGAAAGCAAAGCATACGCACGAAATAATAGCAAAACAATAAAAACCAAATTTTACGATTCTTCAATGTTTTCTAGTTTTTGCTTTTAGCTTTATCACTTTTATTGCTCACTGAATACTGAATCCTTTTTGGACCCTGGAAGACATGCATTACAAAACACACAACAATATTATGTGTATCTGTTGCAATGAGTAGTACGTGTAGCTTTTGAGGAGCACTAAATAGGCACTAGTAGTGCACTTCGCGTTTTTTACTTTCTAAATATTTTTGTTTTGCTCTTTCTGAAGCTATTAAGAGCGATAAAAAGGCATTAGAAATGCCCTTTGCTTTTGTTAATTAACAAATATTTTTTTTTACCCATTTCTGAAGCTATTTAAGAGCACTAGGAAGGCACTAGGAGTGCACTTCGCATTTTTTACTCACTAAATCTTTCTCTGTAAATAGATAGAGTACAGTTGTTTACATTAAATACTAAATTGAATGAAGATTGTATAATAAAGAGAATAAATTGTTATTGAATTATGTTTATGCTTCGCTTCAGGGTTGCCACAGATCAGGGTTGCTACGTGATCTCATGATGAAATAAATGCTTGTTCTTCTTTTGATTGTATTTTTTCCATTACATTTACAACAACAAAAACTGCAACAGCAGTAAGATTGTATATACAATATATTATTATGTATGCTCCAATAAAAATAGTTAAAAAACGATGATAGCTTTAAGAGCGCTTTTCTACTGAAGCTTGTATTTCTTAACGCTATCTAAATTGATATCAAAAGCACGGAGATCTGCACAAAAATGGTCTATGAACCGATTTCGAAAGTGGTTCGTATTTTTGCAATATTGAAAATGAGGAAAAAACAAACTCAAGCTTATCGAATTTAAGTTAATTTAAAATGCATTAGAAACGCTTAGAAGAACTTTATGGTGGAAAAAATAATAAGAAAAGCGAAATACTACATGGAGCAACAACAACAATAACAACAATAACAACAACAACTTAAAGCAAGTGACGCTTATCCTTTTATTGAAACTACAAACTCTCGTAATGACAAAATAATGTCAAAATAATAACACTTTTCCGAAGAAGAAGAAAGAGAAAAAGTTTCAGCTACTTTTTCCGTGTTTTCGTCTTTTTTCCTCTCTTTCTTTACCCCTTTCTTCCCTCTCAGCCCCTCCCCGTCTCTCTCTCTCTCTCTCTTATCTGATCGACGTGACTCTCAGACTCGGATGTAAGCAGCTTTGATGTCGCTAATGGCGTCCATAACTCCATCTCTTTCTACCGTGGGTTGAGGTGCGTCAGGTTAACGTGGAACACCGTTAAAAGTACGTGTTTAAAAACTGTGGTTCATAACATTTTCTAACTCTAGCTGAGGATGTGATCTGATTCACCTTGTAATCATCTCTGCAGCCTTCATCCTTCCTTTTCTTCGTCCTTCCTTTTCTCTCACCTCACCTTCTTTTCTTCTACTGAACTACATTGTTTTTTTCTTTTTCTCTGTTTTTTACCAAACCACTTAACAGCTTTCCAATATTTTGATTTGCAACATTTTGACTCTTTTCTTCACATCATGTTACTCAGCTTCTGCGACTCCCTTCTCCCCCCCCCCCCTCCCCCCCCCCCCCCCTGCTACTCGACCTCTCTTCCCTCCTTCAGTCCTTCCCGCGGAAGCTTATCTGCCATCGTATGCATCCGGCTGAGCTGAGTTGATGGCATGGAACCCAGATTAAATCATTATTTATTCATTCATACACACGCGGCGACACTTGAGTGTTTCTTTGTGGCAACGCTGAAGTGCTTTTCCGGTGGGAGGGAGGGGGAATATTGTAATTTATATGCGCCTAAAGAAAGGTAGTTATTTTTAATTCGTAAGCAACCAGTTCATTTCTGCTGCGATACTCGTACATACTTAAATTATGGAAGCTGAGAAAGTAGTCCAGAGCTGAACGAATTAAATGCTGGCGAAATAAGTACGGGGAGTGTTTCACACACGCACACGATATAAACGCGTATTTCTAAACACTTTCACATGTTCACTCTCTCTTTCTTTCTCTCCCTCTTTTGAGCCCTGAAGCTTTCTAAGGACCCGACTCGTTTAAGGACACTTTCACTAACGCAGGTCGCATAGCATCCGGCCGCTTGAAGCTGCTGCTCCTCGCTCCCGCCGCCCACGCCCTCCATTTGCAATTACTTTCTCTTGTGCTTCAATTTGCAGACCTTCTTTTGGGCTTAGAAAACAAGGCTTCTGTTAACGCAGCTGTCGTCGTCCTCATCATCATCAGTGTCGGTCGTCTTCATCGTCGGTTGTCCTCATCGGCGGTCGTTCTCAGCGTCGGTCGTCCTTGTCATTGTCGTCGACGTTGTCACACAATTTAAGCCGCCGTGAGTTACGAGACGTTAAGAATTTTTACAGAATTATTTACGTGGGTAGAACGTAAGTTGAACTTCCCAACTGCGCCGTAGAAACCTCCTGGCATCGCCATCTGCGCTGAGACGATTACGATGACGAAGACGAGGACGATGAAGATGATGATGAGGATGGTGTTGAGGATGAGGAAGAAGATGATGAGAAAAACTAATATGATGATGAGGAAAACGAATATGATGATGAGGATGACGAAGATAACAACGAGGATCACGATGAAGATGATGACCAATAGAAAAAAAGAAAAATTATGATGACGACGACAAAGAAGACGATGATAAAGAAGATGAAGACGATTATTATTATGAGGAGCTGAAATTTTAAACACCTAAAAATGCAGATTTTTTGTAGCTTCTCCTCCGTAAAAAGTTTCCGGGAGGTTTGAAAGTGTCTCCTCCCAGCGGCTGGAGGATGAATAAATACATTTTTCTTTGTGATGATTTCCGTTTCTGTTTTTGTCCCTCTTTCTCTCCTTCTCTCTTTCTTTGTGTTTATCTAATTTATTCCACAAAATACACAGTTTTACAGTTTTGATTATTTGAAACCTCATCGTTTCGAAAGTCTCACAAAATCTGGTTGTAAAACTTGCTCCACATACAAGTTTATTGTCAAGTGACTTGCCCCCCCCCCCCCCATTCTCGTGAAAATCTGTGTTCCTCATTCGTTTGTTTGTCCTTCCGCGTTCGATGTTGTTGCTTTCTTCGGGAAGTCAAGAGATGCGATGTGATATTGTGACAGTAGAGAGTCGAGGAATCCAAGGAAATGACAACGAATTTGATTACAAATATTAAATTCACCTTGTAAACGATGCGGCTGTGATTTTCCTTGATTCCTGTATAAAAAGAAGAAAAAACAACCAACTACTTTGTAGTTTTTTGTAGCAGTTGTTAGAGAGAAACAATCGTAAAGCCACAGAAGTCAAGGAGGAAGTCAGAGTATCTTATTTAATGTCCTTAGCATCTTCTCAGATGTATTGTAGTGTTTTAAGATGACTTTTAGCAATAGAGAAGTTTAGCTTCGAAGTTTATTTCAAATTCAACTCAGTTCGTGCTGCGAATTTACGTGTATGTAGACAATAAAATTGGCTTTGGCAATGCAACCAAACAAATCGTACATCACGACGTATGAGTAACTTTTATTATACGCTTCCCTCGATTGAAATAAAATATCGGCAGGACTTCGATTTAAACATAAATTGTAAAACTTTTAATCATCAATAATTAAATAGTCAGTACATAATAAACAAATGTCCAGTCAAGAACGTCGGATGGCCTTCAAAACCGCTTGAATTGTTTTATAGTACTTTAAGATTACTTTTAATATTAAAAAACTCTGCTGAGAGTCTGAGAAAAATATCAATTTATACGTAAATACTTCTTTATGCACAATTTTTACAACTGAACTCTGCGAATATAATATTTAGCTCGCAGTAAAATAATTCGTACATCATGACGTATGAGTTATATTTTATTCGTTAAAAACCACGTCTATTGTTTGGAATGATGGAGGATTTCAATAGATTAATCATTCTATCAGCAGGAATTTAAATCAAAGGCAACTTATAATAATATTAAATATCAATAGTTAAATAATTAAGTATTTATAATTATTAATAATTAATACTAATATAATATCTTAAATGTTGTATAAATAATCGTTCATTTTATCAAATAATTCACATTCATTTCGGAAACCAATCACAGAAATAATGAGTATCGAAGTATTAAATAATAAAAAAATCACAAACAAAAGCTTCATATAAAAAATACAACAACGAATCAAGAGCACTTTTCTTGGAAAGTCGAAAAGAGGATGCATGTTTCAAATCTCGAACATCGAATTGTTGCCACACTGAAGTGAATGTGAACAGCTCGGGGAATGCAATTTTGTGTGTGTGTATGTGTGTGTATGTGTGACTGTACGTGTGTATGTTAACCAGCAACCCTGTCAAGCAATCGGAAGTCAACAAAAATAACAGCGAAACTCAATTCTGCATACGAAAATCAAAGCAAACGATAGCAACAGCAACAACAACTACAACAAAATAAATTCAAAGGATTCCCCTCGATTGAGATGACATTGAAAACTGCATGCTGTTGTTGTTTTTGTTGTTGCTCTCACTGTAGTTGTTGATTTTGTCACTGAAGTTCTTATTATAGTTGTTTTTATTGTTGTTGTTTTTATTGTCGTCTTTCTGTCGTCTATTCTGTGTTGTTGCTACTTTTCTCTCGTTAGTGTTGTTGTAATCTTTTCCCTTTCGGTTGTTATGCGTGCTGTTATTATTGTTGCTGTTGTTGTTGTTATTATTATTATTATTGCTTGTTGTGTTTCTGTTTATTTTTTTCCTATTTTTTCGATATATTCCAAAGATTACCGAATTGATTGAGTTGCAAAGTGTTTTTGCATTAAGATGTTGTTGTGCTTTTATGTCGTGTCATTCTTTTTTCTGTTTGCTTTTGCAACAGTAACGAAATAAAGCATGCATCACACAGCAAATCAACCAAATCAGAAGTTTACAAAAAAACGCAAACAGCAACATGATGCAAGCTGACGCTGAAGTGTTTCTAGTGTAAAAAAAAAGACAGCGAAATGGTGCTCTGCTACTCTTCTCGCCCACACTGCAGGCAACCTGATGTTGTTGACAGTGTGGCCAGACCTCTGATATTTTGAACTACAGTCTGCGTCAACGGTTTCTGCTTTTAGCGGGACAGTTTTGCTAGTGTTGTTGTTATGTTCCATTAAAAGAAGTTTCTAAGGACTTCATTCTTCTTCAAGCCACATTTTTAGAGCTGCTTTCTTGAAATTTATTCACTAGAAGCAAAAATATTAAGTAAAACAATTAAAAGCTCCGACCTTTTGTACTCACCTTTTTTCGTATAGAGTATTATCACAGTATATAATCTCGCAGAGTATTTACTCAAATAACAATCCGCTAACCGTTGCTCCAGAAGCTACAATAGTTTCTGGAGATATCTGGCAACTCTATTTAAAGAAACGACTTCTACTTTATAAAAAACATACCCATTCTAAAGTAACGCATTATAAAATGTACAGCTTCTATCTAAAATATTTTCGGTTTTAAGTTTTCTATACGCGTCCATGCTTCCTCACTTCTTCCCTTCCTCTCTTCCTCCTTTCCAATCTTCCTAACTGTGTCCCTTCCTCCCTGATTCCCTTTCCCCCCCTTCCTCCTCCTGCTTGCCACGCTTCTTCCCTTCCACGCCCCCGATTATACTGCCATTCAAAGTGACAACCTCAAAATGACGTGTTTACATTGCAAAGCATGGTTTTTCAATTTTCATGCGTCTTCTTCCACTTCCACTCCATCTTCCACTTCCACTCCACCTTCCACTTCTTATTCTTCTTCTTATTCTTCTTCCCCACCATCTTCTTCGTCTTCTTCTCCCCTTCTTTTCCCTCTTTTATAGTTTGGGAGGGGGGAAAAAACTCAGTTAAAACTAAATCCGTGTCAAACTTATTCTCGTTGGCAGCGCAACTCGTTTAACCTCCTTGCAGGCAATTCGACCCACTGTAACGTGCTTTGGTGTTAAGTAAACATGTCTTTAGGTATGCGTGTGTGTGTGTTTTTGTATATATTCATATGTAGTTGTTGGTAGTTGTGTAAATTAATCCTTTCACGCCGGAAGACGCTTCTCCTGATTGCGTTTGCTCGCTCGCGGTAGGTTTCAGTATATTTTTCATAAGCAATTCAAGCTTCGAGCTGCTCTAAGATTACAACAACAACAGCAGAATACCAACAACGACAGCAGTGGCACCAACAACAACAGTAGCACCAACAACACTTTCGCTTCTTCAATAATATAATAACGACGCTTTAAACAATGCAGTTTTTCTGACAGCTGCTCTGTTGCTTTGTTTTTGTTGTTGTCATTGTTGTTGTTGTTGTTATTGTTGTTTACTTTAGTTGTTCTTATTTAGCAGGTGCGCTGGAATTTTATTCAAATTCGCAAAAACTTTGCAACTCTGAATTCATTCAGCTGCCGACATCTTTTAGCAAATTTTTCAGCAAAACTTTTTCGCTGCAGTACGCCAAGAAAAGGAAAGAAAAAACAATTCTCAAGAAAACGATATATTAAAAGGCAAAACAAGAACTTTGCATTTCGTTTTTCTTTCACAAAAGTTTTTGCTTTCATTTTTTCTCGAATGTTTTTCTACTTTCGTTTGCTTACGATTTATTCAGCCATTCAGCGATGTGCTTTGATTTATGCTACGCTGTCGTTCGTCTGGCGAAATGTTCGCTTTTTTCAACACGCTGGCGGAGTTCTCAGTTGCTACCGAAAATACTCAGGCATCAGGCAGCGTAACTATTTATTGGCGGTTTCGTCAATTTTGCTGCTGAAGCCCTCCCCCACCATCCTCGCCAGACAACAACCACCAACCTCCGCCTCAAACCACCGCCTCCAACCACCACCGCCACCGCCATCGACAATCCGCGCTCATTTCGTTGATTTTCAAGTGAAACTGCTGCGGTTCGCATTAAGAGATCCGCAAAAAATTATTTTAAATTGATTCGAGGTCGGCATCAGCATCGGCGATGTCGGCGTCGTCGTCGTCATCGTCGGCGTTAACATTTCGTCAGTGTCTACGTCGATGCAGCAGCATCTGATGGAAGCGGATACATCAACGATTTATTTGCTCACTGATTTTGATTTAACGAGTGAAAGTCGGCACTTTTTTCTCATTCGATTATTGTGATGTATTGAATTTGCTCGGTCGGTTTTTATCTCCATTGATTTGTTGTTGTTGTTTTTTTTCGTTTAAATTTTGTTCTGCTGAAAACGTTTTAAGTTTATTTAAGGGATCTTCAATTTATTGAGATTCCAATATTTAAATTTCTGTCTTATATTTAAGTCATTAAATAAGCTAAAAACCAGCAAAAACGAACACATAACCACAGCATTTGGTTCGCCGCGGTCGACTTTTCTGAAGCTAATAAATGTGATGATGATTGACGAGGGTAAAAGAAGACCCCAAAACTTTAATGAAGATTGAGCTCATTCAGCTTGAGCTTGATTATTCACAGTAGATATGAGTACAGTCGTGGACGAGTGCAATCGGGACGAAGGCAGTCGCTGGATGAGTACAGTCGGTGAGGAGTACAGTCGGGGAAAACACCTTGCATGGTTTGAGTGTTTACTTAGCGGAGGGACGACCTTCATTAGTGACATCTTTCGAACGATGAAAAAAACCGTTTATGCTAATTTATATGCTAATTTAATTCAGTCTTAAATAATGAAAGACGCTTTTCTCACTAATGAAAGATGCTTCAACGAAGTGAGTGAGTGATGTTTACAAAGTGGGAGTCATTTGCAGCATATGATGTCAGAAAATATGACACATCTTTTGGTGAAAATCTGCCGTCTTTTTTATACAAACGACTGAATTGTCTGCAACTGTTGTAATCTACTCTGCTAACAATTCATTTGCGTTGCACTTCTTCAACTGCTGCTATTCACGCTGTGGATTGCGAATGAGGGGGTTGCGGTGGGGAGGGGAGGGGAGGGGTTCGGAGTTGATACACTTGTTCAGTTGGCAGCTTTGAGCTCTTTATAAATGCTTCTTCTTAAGACTCTGTTGTTGCTGTTGCTCTTTATAGCCATATCTTTTATAATTTATTCTCTTGTTTTTTCCGCTTCTTCTTCCTTCTTTTTCTTGGTGTCATTATTTTTTATGTGTCCTGCTTGAGTTTCGGTTTCGGTTTGTTTGCTTGTTGGCTTTTCTTTGAAAGCAACATCAGGCACGAAAGCAGCACGTCGACAAAATCAACATCATCATCGCCATCATCAACGCCTTTTTAATTCCTTACGATTACACACTCAATGGGACACTTTATCTACAAACGAATGACCTCAACGAATGCCATTAAATTCCATTTTATTAGTTTATATAAAAATAAGAAACATGAAAATAACAACAACAACAAGAGCACCATAAGGCCAATAATTGAGGCTTACAAATAAAGCTGTGATTTCAATCCTCTAACTTGTGGTCTACAAACTTTTTAAATGACCCACAAGATTTCCTCAATCCGGTCATAATTCTTCGTCTCTTCACTTCGTATGTTTTTATGGAGCTGTTTATAGTTTCATTCATTTTATTGTAGTTAATTCACTCTATTAGTTTAAAAGGTTGGAAAGTTTTCCGTGAACTGCGGGAGTTGCATGAATTTCTTCCCATTGAAAATTTATCAGCAGAGCTCAATTTTTCCTCCTTTTCTTCATTTTAATCTCCTGTCATTTTCAATTGTTTTACTCAACTAGCAGCCCAAATCGGAGGACTTCTTTTACAGCATCCTCCTCAGATTTTCCGCCGGTGCCAGCATCATTTTAATGAAGCACTCGACAGAGTAATTAGACGCCGACTCGGGTTGTGGATGTGGTTAACACAAGCCGAGTGAAATTATTCTTTCATTATTTATGCAAATTAGTTCATATGTAAGCCAGAGAGACAAGGAGGCAGAGGGAGAGAGCCAGAGAGAGACTGATAGAGGGGGAGAGCGGGAGAAGAGAGTGAGACAGGCAGAGATATGTTTATGAAGTCGTAAACATGATCGACGCTAATTAGGGAAACGAGTACTTAATGTGTAAATAATTAATTGTGTCTTTAGTACAATGAACATGAGAGGAAATGAGAGGGAACGAGAGGGAACGAGAGAGAGAGGAAGTATCAAGGATGAGCTACGAGTATGTGTGTCAGTGTGGATGGCTGACTGGTGAGTCTTGTGTGAGTTACAAGAGTTAATTTAATGACTCGATATCATAGGAAATTATTTCAAAATTAACCAAAGCCATAAAATTATGAATAATAAATAATAAGGATCTGAAATAACGAAAAGTTTTCGAAGAACTTTTCGGCTTCTAGAGTTGGTAGGAGTGAGAGAGGGGGGATGGTAAACCGACGACAGTCTTAAGAATTCATCTATTAAATTTAATTCCTTGGGAAAGTACAAAAAAATCACTATACACAGTATTGAACCCGAGTACTTGAACCTCTTCGAATACCCTTCGAGTAGTCTTTGAATATATTCTTTCCCATTATTACGATCTTTACTCTCATCCGAATTCGATCACTTAGTATTCAAATCTTTCAGTTGTTTAAACTTTAATCACTATAGTCGTAGATTTTTGCTGCTGTTGCATGATTTATACACCCAGTTTACTGGGTATCCGAAGCCAGCTTAATTAATGACATGCAATTCCAACCACGATAGGAATTCGCAGTCACGAAGCGCCACCGCTGCTGGCTGGTGGGAGCCTCGACTGAATTGAAGGAAACAGCAAATAAATAACTTGAAGCACATTTAAACGCACACAAGCAGAGACTCACACGTACACTCACACATACACTCACGTTCATGCATGGGGTTTGTTTGTGTAGGTGTAGAAACTTTTGTGTTTTATACATGCTTTTATTTGCATAAAATACCATCGTCTCGGAATAATAATAAAAAAAGCGAGGAAGCAACTAAATCATGCATGCATTCTTGCCATAAATATTGATGTATGAGTCTGTGTCTGGCTCTAAAATACAGAACGGAGCTTTAAACTTAAACTAATAAAATCGGTTATTGAAATGGTACCATTTTTTGTTTAGTCTTTCCTTTCAAAGCAATAATTCTTCATTGCGGTAAAGGAAAACTGAAAAACTATCAGTATTTCAGAAAAATCGAAAAATCAAGGAAAGATATATTCAGCTGAAACATTTATGGCCTTGTAAATCAAACTCTTGACAAACTTAAATCATTTTGTTGCTATAAACATATAAAATATAATATTTATTATAATAATTCTGCTCTTGAATCAAGTGTAACATGTTGTTAAGTGCTTTTATTATATACACTCGTATGTGGGTATGTGTATACACCCGTAGATGTGTGTGTATATAGCTCGTGATATTATCCATGCCGGAACCGAGATTTATGTGTCGATAGTCTTCAAGTACTACAGTATCTGCACTGAGTTTCATGAGAAAATCCGCTGTGGAATTGCTTTTCAAAATCTCATATTTGTTCATATTTCATTTTCATATTTCGAGTACCTCAGAGTTCCGTTTATCATAAGTTTTTTCCTTTTTTTTGCTAGACTCAAAAAGCTTTTATTGTCATTTTAACATGTGCGGCTTTTGTCATTAAGTAACACTTGAAGCATAAAACATACACTATAAAACCATGCAAGCAAAATCATATGTTAGAAGCCTATGTTAAGTGCAGATGTGTGTGTGAGTCCGTGTATGTGTGTGAGGCTGTGTATGTGTGTGTATGGCTGAGTTCCAGTGGGTCTTCCGCTTCTGTGTGTGTGTGTGTTTGTATCAAGTTCTTATTAAAAGTAATTTATGCACCATAAATGGAACACTCACACATCAGCAAGAATACAATCCTACATACATACACTCACATGCTCATACACACACACCAACTCATACTAACATACATCGTAGAATGGATCAGCCTCAGAAGTGAGGTCGTCACAAGATAACTGCACAAACAATATAACAGTTGATGTTGATGTTGTTGTAATAAAAACGCTTTTCGACTGGAAAATACGAAAATAAGCAAAATTTCGCTTCCCCTCTCCGCACCAACTCCGGCCTCGTGGAGTCGTGCGATTTATTCCGAATCTGCGTTTAATTTCCATGTCGATGCTTGGCTAAAATGTAGCTGAAACAGTGATGGAAGCCGTGCCACGCCCCGCCTCATCTCCCCTGCCCTCCTCATTCGTTTATCTGTGTTTTTATCTCAAACGCGTTGCGCTTTCATATCAACTTCCGGTAGTGCTGTCGTTTCGCCTTCTTTCCGTCATTCGATGTCGTCGTTAAGCCTCGTTTCTAGGCGCTGCTGTTGTTGCTGCTGATGCTGGTGTTGCTCCTGCTGATGTTGTTGCTGTTGCTATGGTAGAGTGTATATTTATTTTAACATTAGTCGCTGAGTAATAACATGACATTAAATGTCAAACTCATACATACACTTAACTACACTCTCACACGCACACATGAAATCATAAACACACACGTTTGCGAGATGCAAAGATAAAGTAAAACACACCGTACAGTGGGACAAACAGTGGTACGAAGAGAAAAGCACTCAAAGACTGCTGTCGCTGCTACTGTTTTGAAGTAGGTTAGGTAATCTTTGCCATGTGTTTATATCTTTCGGTGTCTCTCTCGTCTTCCGTCTCTTCCATTTGTCCGTGTCCTTGTCAGCGGTACTCACTTTGCTCATTTCGCTGTCATTCACATGTTATGAATTATATTTTATTTCGTTTTTCCTCTGGATTACATTACATTCTGTTGTCTCATATTGTGTCAAAATGTTTATCCATCTTCTTTGGATACCAGGTACCTTCATACATACATTCATACATAACGAAAATTTAGTCTAGTCCAGGATTTGATTAGTTATTTCTGTGAAATTGCACTCCAGATTAAATCAGGATCCTTGAGGAGCAAACTGAAAAAAGAAAATATAAAAATACTACTAGAAATTCTTATCTAATTATTATTTTTTCATTTTACACTATTAAGTTTATGTTTTTATTAAGTTTAAATGTTGTCTGTTTTAAACAGAAGACTATACAAAAATCATGTTTTGGAGATCATCGTTGATGTACAGAGAGACGCCGTCATATTCTCCATCTGTCAACATGGCCTTCGGTAAGATTTTTCAACGCAAGTCAATTTTTATCTCGCTGCTTGTCATGACAATTATGTGAATTGTCCGAATTGCGGGTATAAAGTTAATAAATTGGACCCGATTATAGTCTGTCACCCGAGCATCGTCCTCTTTTAAGCTCACAAAAGAATCATGAGACTCATAAAAAGCATTTTGATTGCGAAATCCTTTCTTTCTTTCGTTCTCTCGGTTGCTCTTCTTTCTGCTTCTGCTTAAAAGTCGCAGATTTCGCAATGGAGAGCGTAATTTCTTGAACAAATATTGTTCTGGACATGAATAAATTAAAATATAAGCTTTGTTATTCTTACCTCCGGCTACGACGACCCTGCCTGCTGCTGAATTGTGAGGTTTTTTTTTACTTCCTTCAACATGCAACTACAAAGAAGCCTCCAGGAGTCGTGTTTTTCGCTGAGCTTCGATGGAAGCTGTCTGTCATAACGTAAAAGCCAACAGCAAAATGCAAACGAGCGCAATAAATAGATTGTGACTGCCAACCAGCAATTCATTCATTCGCCCCCTTCCCTCCCCTCCCACGCACACATACAAACACACAAAAACACACATACACACAATGCTACAAATACAAAGCTGTTTCTCCAGCAGTTCAAGCGACTGACGCACGCTTTTATCCGGACAACAAAACTGATTTCGCAGAATTTCTGAACTGCGAATTTTATTTCTGAAGCGTGGCTAACTGCATGCACTTCCGTTTCCTTTACAGAGTTGTATATACATATATTTATACTATTCGTATACAACTCGTTATAAGAAGCCGCTTTAGGCAGTTTAAGTTTGGAGCTTCTGCAGCTTTACTTCGTTTTACTTACGGCTTTGAAAAACCTACAGCTTCAAATCGAGAACTTAAAAAGGCAACTCATTAAAAATTTAACTTGTCACGAGTTCAATTCGTTTTCGCATTAAACGTGCTTAAACGGAACTCAAGGGACGACACTCGCTGAAAGTTGAGTTGAATTGCGTTGAGTTGAAATGAGTTGCGTTGAGTTGAGCAGGTCAAACAATCAACGTTGATTACTTTAATAAGCGCAAAGTTCGGATTTACATAAATCATTTTACAATTAAGACCTCTGGCAACACCGGGCAAAAGGGCTGCGGCAATGAAGTCTCTCACAGTGAGGTGAGACGATGAGACGAATGCAGGCTATATAACTCGCTAGCTACTGATTTTAACACAGAGATTAAAAAGTACGTGTGGGCACTTTTCACACCTCCTTTTCATTATAACATAAATTTACGCCCTCAAATATTTCCTTCCACTGCACTGCGTTTTTTAATTGTATTTAGTTAAAGTTCGCCTCATTACATTTTTTCCCATGCTTGCAAAAATCTGCAATTTTTCGCAATGCAAATTAAAAACAAAATGAAAACAAGTAAACAAAATTTTATTTACAATTTATTATGCGGCAATTGAATTTTAAACTCGCAGAAAGGAAATTACGCGGCTTTGTTGAAATTAATTGCATGCAATTAAATTAGCAACAACCGCAAAGCTTTAAAGGGCTTTTTAAGCCCCGATAACCTGCGGGTCTGCGTGTTGCAAACACTACGATCGACATGTTCTCGATACATGTTCTTGAAACACTGATTTGATACATGAAAAGTGTATATTAGATATTTTCTACAAACATACATTCATAAAAATTATTAAGATTATAATGTGCATATATTAAAAAAACTAAATATAGTATATTTATCCCTACATGTTTATTATATGATTATGTATTTTTTAAAATTTTCTTCCAGATATCTTTGCTGCATTTTCAATATCTCTCTGAATACACACGCTCTCTACAGCATGACGACTTCTTCGCCTATAAAAGATCTATTAGCGTAGATTGATGGCAATACTACAAATGTTCAGATCGGCCAAACATTTCTACCCGATTGTAGTAGTAAAAGCAGCAGCTCTAGAAACAGCAGCAGCACCAGTGCTGCCCACACCAGCCTATAGAAAGAGATAGCGAGCGTAGCTGTCTTTTATTGGAAAGTAATCTTTATAGAGAGACAGTCTCTGTATACATGTACCTCGTGCCAGATGGTATTTATGGACCAAAGGACCAAATTAAGCTCTACTATAACCATATGTCTGGATAAAAACGCATTTAAGAACGGATTCTCTTAGAAGAACAGAAGTTGGAAGCCACAGCGGGTACACTAGACTGTACTACAGCCACCAACTACTGCCTTCACAGCCTTAATTCACGTACCTACGTAGTGTTGTACAGGTTCGAATAATCGAATTGTCGGATTGCTTGTTGTTAGCTCGCCGGAGGACTCACACAGTTTAGAGGGAAATGAGATGAAGTGGTCCCAAGTGACGATAGACATGATTCTTGCGCTATTATTTGTATCAAGTAAGTATTACGTATGTGACTTAAGTATAGGACTTAAGTTGGTATTAAATTTTGCCATATTTTATTGGCATTTCTCTTTCGCAACTCGTCCCCTTTCATTCAAAGATCTGTCACGGAGAACCTAAAACATTTTGAAACTCTTCCCCGTCTATTTATGTATCTAAAATAATGTTTTTTCGTTTATATTTGAGATGCTCTTCCTTCTTTCAACTTTAAGTATCTCTCAGGGTGAGTATAATCCCAGAAGAGGTCCAAAAAAACCTTTCTCCCCCGGGCTTTTAAATGAAAGGATTCTACTCCCTTTTCTTTTGTAAAATTCCTCCCATTTTCTATCAACAGAGGCGCCTCGCAAATTTGCATAAACCACAATCAAATGTCTAAAGAAAATCAAAGAAAGCCCTGAAGTAGAAAATTGAATAATCCATTTTGAAAAATTCTATTGTTCGGAAATATTATTTAGGTCTAAAGCAACTTTAAAGAAATCTCTACAGTCGATCGTTACTTCAACGCAGTTTTGGGATTGCCGACATACGAGAAAACATTACGTAGAGTAATGTTTACGTAATGTTTATGTAAACGTAAGCTTGGTCGACGGTGTGTAATTTGATCAACGTAAACAACTCCGTTAACACCTCGCACCCTCTCCCACGGTAGCTATGACCAACCTTCACTGGCATTGAAGAAAGAAGGCTGTCCATAAGCTGAACTGGAATCGCTCAGACTGGGTTGATGGCTGGTTGGCTGGGTGGACGCTTTTATATCCATTATTGCCTGGCATTAATTTGTGCTTCCTCATTCGTGGCTTCTCTCTGCTCTGTCTACGGTGACGTGGGGCGTGTAGAGTGACACGTAGAGTGGGTGGCGCTTGATTTGAGGAGGGCACTGAAATTTCATTGCGTCCACATTTAATCTGGATTTTATGGCTCGGAACAGTAGAACGTAGATGACCGCACAATTCAGCATCAACACCGAATAATGATTGCTTGACTTGATGTGGCTTGTCATCGGGTGGTGTTAGCAGAAATGCGACTCTAGATAATGGAGAACAATGTTGGGTGAGTGCGTTGAACTCAACTTGTCATTGGGACGGGCTGCACTTGTACACTTTTGTGTATATATTAAGAAAACATGATATCTTAAGTGCTTTCTTTTTTAGAAATATAAATGTGAATACAAAACTCTAGCTAGAAGTTGTGTGTACATTACAATTTTCAGAACACAATAAATACTCGTCTTTGCCTGAGGAAAGAAAGTTGTGACGAACGAAACAAAACAGTTGTGTAGCTTGGCTCATCGATTTATGATGTGTTTATATTTTTGTCGTGCTCATAATCAAATCGTCTTCTTTTTTGGTCACGAATACGGTATCTATTC
This sequence comes from Myopa testacea, assembly GCA_949629155.1. Taxonomy (NCBI): domain Eukaryota; kingdom Metazoa; phylum Arthropoda; class Insecta; order Diptera; family Conopidae; genus Myopa; species Myopa testacea. The sequence goes on along the minus strand of OX451345.1, from coordinate 3,711,877 downwards.
GTACGTGTTCATGGCACAAGTAGTTACGTATACGTTATCTTTATTAATGGATATACTGCTGTGGAATGGAAGACTCAATTTGGCACAACAACATATAATGTAGTATCTGTCAACATCATAAAAATATGGCTTCGTTTTACTTTTACTTTATCTAAATGTGTTTGTTGTATATATAGCTCTTAAATATATCTCTTAAATATCTTAATAATAGTAAAATCATATACACAATAATAATATTTGTGGCTTAGCATACGTTTGGGCTGACTTCTATACAACACAGTTAATGAACTCGCTTATCATTCCTTTGAGATTAGTACAGGAACAATTTGAACAGTTGATTCAAGAGAGAATTCGATCATGAATCCAGACATAATCGACTATATTCGATACTACATTGTATAAAACTCTTCGAACTCAATACAATTAAACACAATAAAAATTCTTTAATCTTTCTTTCGATACGAAATCAAGTGTGAGTTTCACACTATCCACACTTTTTGTAATGATAAAGAATAAATTCTTTCTGATTCGAAAATTAATCATCAGAATGCTAACAAATCCGATCCATTTTATTTTTCATCCGTTGCTTAAGCCACCTGCTTGTTTTATTTGTCAATTTCCCGTCCCGTCCTGGCAAGCAGAAAATTCAAGCCAAAGTTCAGGGCTATAAATCTCAGTGGGTGCACCTGTTTGCCACAAATTGTCGAAGAGAGTGTCAAGCGTTTTCGACGCCACTTGAGGCCCACTTTGCTGGCCCATTTGTTTTGTCATGAAAGTCCTTACGGTAACACAAGCCCTACAGTTATTCAACACTGCTGCTCATTTGTGTTTTATTATTTTTTCACAAATGCAAAAACAAAAAAAAAAGGGGGAAAAATAAACGAAAAAATTACTTCAAAAGAACACTTGCACCGAACAAGGACCCATTCAACATTCTTTTGATCGGCTTGAGTTAAATTAAATGTGACGCTGGATGCAGAGAGGTCACAGTAAATCTAAAGTAAAGAACAGAGACTTCCTTCTCTCTCAGTTCTGCTACTGGAGTGCGACACACGCAGCAACAACCAACAGAGAACAGAAAAAAGAAAAAACTCTCCATCCGGACAGCGTCCTTTTTGGGTATAAATACACTCGTACTCGTACTTAAACAAAGAACAATCACTGCAAATATTGCAGAAAGAATGGCGGAGGAGAGCGTGGAAAGAGTTTTTTTGTTCCTTTTGTGAGATAAAATATAAAAAAGTCCTCGTGTACATTATATCGTACATGCTTTTATTTGCATAGATATATTTTAGTTAAGTGCTTAATTTTAACATTCATTCATTTTTAACATTTCCTTTTATTTATCGGAAAGTTAAAAGAAGTTAAAGAAGAATTTCAGCATCGGGAAATCTTGTTATTTAATTATAAACTTTTGTGATTAATTAGTTCAGAAGACTTGGAGTGGATAAAGACAATGAAAAGCAATTTAAAAGAATATTCTCTGTAAACTGTTGAAAAATTTAGTTTACAGGAACAAGAAAGCTAAATTTTGGTTGACTCTAAAAAGTCTTCAACACATCGGCCTGTTACCAGAATTGTTGCCTCAAAAAAGCGAAGCAAGTATCAACTATCGACTGATATTAACCTATAGCAACAAACAAAGGTTAAGCTTTCTAGATACTCAGATGAAAAATCAATTTCCTTCTCGATGTATGGCATGTCATCTGAATCTTGACAGACGTCAACCGATGGTTTTCGATGGACGTCAATCAGTCCCTCAGAAGACCAGACAACTCGTCTCTTTACCTTCGTTAGAGACGTCAAGTAGCTCCTTCATGAAATGTCTATTAAAAGTAGACGCCTAATAAATATATTAGAAAGTCAAGATATTCCTTGAAAACAAGACATCAAAAGTTACAAGGTAACGTGTTGTTTCCAAACTTTTCCTTCATGGTTCTTTGGTAACTTCGAATGGTTCTTTGGTAAAAATCGAAAACATATTTCAACGCAATCTTTGTTCGTTGTATTTGTGTGTGTGTGTTTGTCTGCGTGCGTGCGTGAGTGTGTTCAATAAAAGCCAGCCAAAAACCTGTGTAAACAATTCAATAAATTTTCGCCATGACAAAATAACTGAACCAAAACAATAACAACAACAATAGTAGGGGCTGTGTTCATCGCCGTCATGGTTTTTGTACTTGTTGTTGTAGTAGTTGTTTTTGTTGTTACTGTCGCCGCTATCAGCAAGAGTCTCCATAACGTATGGTCGATTATGCAGAGCATGCATTCTTCAGAACGTAGCAACAGCCTCGCGCTCCCCGGCCCCCCTCCCCCCTAGCGGAATAGAGTGCCGCGACTCCACCGCCTCTGTGGGGCTTTCAAACACGCAAACACACACACAAATTCAGCCATACACACATACAAATACTCGCACGAACATCCTCATTCAAGAGCATCCAAACAAAACCCATACATAAATAAAACGACTTGCTAACTGGGCTATTAAGGTCACCTAGGGTGCACTCGTGCATGTGACTGTGTGTGTGTGTGTGTGTGTGTGTGCTCGTCTTTATGTGTATCGTATGATTCAGCAGCATCAGAGCCACGTTAAGAAGTCAGCTACTTGAATGTATTATCTACCATCGCCTGTTGGAAGTGAATGTAGAGAATGCACAGCTTATGTTGTTGTTGTTGGTGTTGTCTGCGCCCATAAACATTAACACTTTCACACCTTTAATTATAACGATTGCCTACTTGTATATAATAGAAGCATAGGGAATTCACAGAGGGTCTTCTATGACACAACTAAACAACAGGAAAGAAAACCCACCTGCAATAAAACATTACCTCCTTCTCTTTCTCATCCTCCTTCTCTGTGAACTATAAAAGTGTTAGTGTAACTATAAAAGTTCCCTGAAGAGAGCCAATGGATGTCCCCGGCTTACACTTCTACTAACTCCAGAATAACTAAAACTTTAATGGTTTCCTCCAATGCAGTTGTAATACAAGAATTCCAAACTTTAAGGTTATCCACAAATCGATTTCGTTTAGCAACTCAATTGAACATGAGCAGAAAATAATGACAGCAAGTTACAAGCTAATGAGAACTGATGATAACCGATGATTTGACATCTTCATCACTTACATTACATCCGCATCTCTTTTCGGGGTGTCGAGATTATCATGTTGCATGTTGTCAATGAAAACGATGCGATGCAATTTTCACACATCAGCGCCGATATGTCAATGAAATGTCAACGACAGTCGCCGGAATCACATTTCCCATCATTAGTGCAGGCTCGCGCACACAGATTATGAGAGAACACAGTAGATGCGACCAAACTCGATGGATGCACTTTCGTCGAATGCAGGACAGAAACGACTAATCGATCGATCGTTGTTGGGTGAGCTCGCACGAAGAAGAAGAAGACGACGAAAAACTTATTTCCAAACGTCAAACAAGACGTTATCGAAAAATACTTATAAACATTGTGTAAACTTGGAGCTTTAATGTTCGGAAATCGAAAGAAAATAGGAAATACACATACAACAGGATATAAAAGAAAACTTTTCCAAATGTTATATATTACAAGTTGCACTGAAGTCGTCGTCGGTTTTTATGTGTCCACCCACTTGGAATCAACCTTCATGATGATGATGTCGATGCGATGGCGACTGTAACAATGACTATACTCGCACTCACTGTAACAAGAGTGTTGCAATAAAAACATTTAATTGATTTTTCGTGTATATCAGCAAACCACTGTTGACAGGTGAAAAGTAATCAAGGAAATGGCAGTAACTTTAAATGGTTACAATTGATTGATCAGAACTGACACATGGGCAACAGTGTACAAGGATTTCGAGAAGTGTTTGGGTTAAATTAGATCATGCATGCTTCTTGTTTGACACTTGTTTCTTACTCAATTACAATATACACGAGCTTGAATTTTAAATCAACAGGAATTAAGAGTCAAGAGATACTTCGTTACTCTTCACTTAAGAATTTGGAGTAACTTATTCCCAACTCACGTGTACAATTTAGAGTAGGTGGAATATGATTTCATGACATTAAATAGAATTAAATGTCACCTTCAAATACTACACTAAATATTTAAATAGCTTCATATTGCTTCATTCGCAAATTTTCACAACCTTCATTTAAAAAGCACTCGAATTTGAATTTGTAGTCAACATGATATTTTTCGCTCACCCTCAACGCTATCGCTTTTCCGGCCGTATGTCGGTAACGACGACCAGATTCGCCAAAGGACTAACTCAAGCAAACATACTCGTGTACACACGTGTAATACATGCAAATGTATTCCCGGATGGCAGATGTGGCTGCTGCATCCGCAGCACCGACATCCCGCTCCGACGTCATAACGACTTGAAAATATCCGCGGTTAGCAAGACACTGAGAGATGTCGACGGGTCTCGCTCGGGGATGCGTGGGACGTCAGAACTTGAAATCTGCATTTGACTCGGTGCCCTAAAATGTCCCGTTCTCCCAGAACTTGGCTGTCGCGCAGCAACTCGATGGCATAAAATTGCTCTGGCGCTGGCATCATTTTTCACTTTCGCATCGTCTTTTGTGAGCAGAGAAGAAGCAGTAAGCAAGGAATAATGAATGAACACTGAGACGCCTGAAAGAAGGATGCCAGAAAAGAGAAGGACGCGGGTCGGGCCAAGCGAGAGCCAGGCTGTAGAGTGAAAAATGTTGGCGAGCGGTAACTCGATCTACACCAGAAGGCACTTCAGTTAATTTCTTTTCATGTTATTTTAGAATGTTGTTGGTTTTTATTTCTGTTGATGTCTGTTATTTCTGTGGGTCCTGCTGCTGCAGCTGCTGTCATCTGGCGGAATGAGTTACAGAGTGAAAAATAGTTAAGGAAGTGCTTGAGATAATGCCAAAAAATTGGATAAAATGAGAACTTGAAACTTGCTGGAGACAACTGAGAAGCACAGAAAAAGAAAACTCGAAATGTTGCTTTAAATTGATACGAGGATATACGAAGTGTGGCACTGTGGTCGACTAAAAGAATTGTGTTAAGTTGAATATAGCAAAAACAGCAACGAGATTTGGATGTACTTAAGTACATATTAGCACATGCATGGAAATTGAAAGTTTAAACATTTATAAACTGCGCGGCAGAATATTCAACAGGATTCACTGAATATTCACATTGAAAATATTCCAAACAAGGATTTGATGCTTTCAGCAGATTTACAAGAAACATTTTATTAAAGATTCCTTTTCAGAAGAAAGTTGAGAACACTTTTAAATACCTTTGATTAAATTTTAATTTTTAATTAAAATAACAACAAATCTTAGCTTAAACTTCATCATTTTTGCGGGTGAACCTACATTTTGTCTGTATAATTTATCGATGTAAGCAAATCTTAGATCTAAACACGTACATATAAATACGTATGAACGTCACCTAGTAGATAATCTTCCCTTTTTATACCGTTCGCCCTTCCAAAGTGATTCATATCAACCCGTCCCTGTCCTTGAGTATCCCAGTAAACAAGATTACTGTTGTTATCCCAGCAAACAAGTGGACTGTGTGACGTTATGAGAACATGCAAAGAGACATTTGTGATGTATTCTAAGCGGTGTTTTTATTGTGTTACTTTAGAAGTTTTCTCATATCCTCAATCACTTGTTACAGATTATAATTTCTTCTAATATTCGGAGGACCGAATGGATCATGGAATTGATATTATGTTTAAATCCGATGGACAGGAGGATGGATCAATTATGTCAGCTGTCAAAGAAGTCGTTCTGTCCGTCATTCTTTCTGTTTTTTCTCTTGTTCTGTCTTTCAGTTCTATTTTTCAGTTCTACCTTTCAGTTCTGTCATCTGTCTGTCTGATTATAATCATTTACAGTAGATATACACTTATACAAATATCGATTGACTGTTGGGTCGTTTGCTGGGTTGTCTGCTGGGTTACTTGCTCAGGTTGTAGAGTTGCAAGAGACATTGTAAGTATGTCAGCTTGAAGATTTACAATGTTACACTCATTGTTAACATCTTCACAGAACTAAATCCCAGACAAGTCAAGTAAAATTATGCTTGATTCGATGGAAACAAGCAGACGAGTCCTGGTTACGCTCCGAGCAGGTACCCAGTTGTTGTGGTTGGCTTTGATTTTAACAAAGCAGAACGGAAGAAGAGAAGAGACGGGAAGAGAGAACAAAGATCAACGATTAGAATAGACTCAATTAAACATAACTGACAAGATGTTCGTCTCCTCTTCTCTTTCTTCTCTGCTGTTATTTCTTCTCTCATTTAGTTGGTTGCTTATTATTAAAGTGAAGCCTGGAATTTAAGGTTGCATATCAGAGAGTTTAGTTTAAACTTTAACTTAATGACTGATGAATTTATTTATACTTCACTGCTATTTAAGGCTTCCTAATGTTCTGGACTTTCTTTCTTCTTAGATACCCTCAATTTAAATGATAAGATTCAAGCTCCTTCATGATTGTTCCGAATATACTTCAGTTGTGTTTTTATTTGTTAATTCATTTAATGCCAGTTTTTACTGTTTTTTCAGTAGAAGAATAGATAGCATCTGCATTGCTATCACTCTGTCTCTCTCTCTCGCTCTCTCTCTCTCTCTCTCTCTCTCTCTCTCTCTCTCTCTCTCTCTCTGTGTTGCCTCCGCGACAACCTTATGGTTGTTCTTCTTTCTCTCTCGCTTCCTTGAAATTGAGACAAATTGACTTTAGCTATTTTCACTGAAAGCACGTGCCGTTGCTCTGCCGTTTCAAGTTTACTACGATACTTGCCCAAATGGAGAGGCCAGTTTAAAGTTTGTACACTGGGGTGGAGAGTGGAGAGATTTCAGAATAGTTTTTCAGAAGTGAAGAGCTCGTCTAAAAAACAAACGAAAGACTGGAAAGAAGAATAGTTTTAAAGAATAAAAAAGCAAGATATCCATGTCCACTGCGCTCTGCTTAAAGCTCTAGAAATACTGCAGAAACTCTATCTAGCCAAAAGCGCCATAAACATAACTCAATTATTAATGTTGCTACAGCTGCAAAAAGTACTCAAGACGATTGCTGAGAAGAAGTCGTTGGTAATCTATTGTGAATCTACTAGTATCTGTAACTTAAGCCTGTAGAATGATTGCTTTAATTAAAAGCGATAGAAAATCGACAAAAATTTGAAAAATATTAAATCGTGTTTTCTGAATAGGAATTTTAAAACGAAACCAGTCAATGGCTCTTGCGTTAATCTTGGCCCACTCTACAAATATACTTATTTACTATATTATTCAGTCATTCTTTCATTCACATTTTCTGAACTACATTTGACGATTCCTGTCTGAACTACAATTCGAAAAGGTGACGCCTAGTTCTACGATTAACCGTTTTCTTGGTGTTTGTTGTTTATCCTGTTCAGTGATCCGGCGGGAAATGATTCCAACTTCTACATACTCATTGCAGCAATGCGACTAACAAGCCAAAGCGTCAAAATTATGCTCATTTTTGCGACACAAAGCGGACAAAATTTGTGGCGAGTTTGCTGGTGGTGTGAGCTGGCTTCTGATTGTACTCGTAATGCACACATGTAAACACACTTACACACACATACAAACACATTCACTTACACGCGTATACAAATCCACATACACACAAATTCATACACTTACACAGCCACGTCCCCAGACACATGAAAGCTTTATTCAATTTCGTTAATTAACATTTTAGGCGAAATTGTTGTTACTGTTTGTAACTTGTTGTTAGTAAACACAGACACACATACACAGTCCGGCGTCCTCAACCCAGCGCCCTCGACCCGGCAAATGAATGAACCAAACCCGCCCGTTAAATGGAGCAATTTAGCGACTTCGGCCAATATTTGGACGGCTGATGACACACAAACCCAAAATGTATTGTGCAGCAGATCCTGGTCTACGGGTCCGGCTCGCGCTCAGACTCAGTTTATTAAAGTCCATATGTGGCCTGGACGAGGCATTCCACTGCGTGCCGGGTACTTCTGCGGCCGGGCATAAAAGTTGCAAATGACACAAAGAACATGTTTCCATGTCGTCGATGTTTTCGTAGCCTCTGCGGAACGTTAATTAGTGTCGGTTCACTCGCGTGGGATTGAATGGCCTGGATTTCTTTTGTGATCCAATGCGTCGGAAAGCTCGTGTTCATCCGATTAGCTGCTGGACGACGATTCACATGAAATGCGAAGAATAGCAAAATACGCAATTCTTATTATACACCGACAGGAAGAAGAAGAAGGAGAAAAGAATAAAGAAGAAACTAATCGTTAAATATTATGTGGCTCAAGAGATAAAGTGTGTCCATCAAAAAGCGTCACTTAAATCATTCTGGACTGATTCCAATCTTTGTTTACCAGCAATTCTGTCATTAATACGAATGACGAGTTGATATTAAATCACATAAAATAAAGAGAGAAAATAAAATAGCAAAATGAAACACAAGAGACAGGAGAAATTCTTCGTTGAGACAATAGAGAAGAATATTAAACCAATGTTAAACAGTTGAAGTATGTTAAACTTAAATGTATAGAATAGTTAAACACGGAGGGTATTATATAGGTTACGGTTCTATCTTATAGTGTATAATTTTATCTTTAGATAGGCAACGAAAGAGTTCGAAATTTCAATTAAAGTGATTGAATTCTCTTTCAATTTAAAGAAAGTTCTTTAGACAAGTCAACTTATTCAAATCTTACTTAAGGCCCTTTAAAAAACACGAATTGGAATCCAAATCCTTGTCAATTTAGGATGCAAAAAGCTTTTCTACTCTGACCAAATCTGATCCATTAGTAGTAACTTTATTTATGCAGCAGTAATCACTCATCAAGTCCCATCTCTCATCTAATGTCTTTCTTTTCTATTTCTTTTTCCTTACCGCTCTTTCTTTTATTCTAAATTTGCATTTTTGTCTTCTTTCCTCAGGCAGCACAGCGAATCCTGATGCAAAACGGCTCTACGACGATCTTCTTAGTAACTACAACAAATTGGTTCGACCCGTTGTCAATGTGACAGACGCTCTGACAGTGCGCATCAAGCTGAAGCTTTCACAATTGATTGATGTCAATTTGAAGAATCAAATCATGACGACCAACTTGTGGGTGGAGCAATCGTGGTACGACTACAAGCTCCAGTGGGAGCCGAAGGAATACGGCGGCGTCGAAATGCTGCATGTGCCATCGGATCATATATGGCGGCCGGATATCGTGCTATATAACAAGTATGTGTGTTGCTCTCTCTCTTTACATATGATTCACTATTCGCCTCAAGATGTACTTGTTTCCAACAGTTTGCGAAATTCTCTAGAGAATTAAGCTCACTTCGGAATTCTTTCATTGTAAAAATGAATCAGTGGAAAAATAAGTCAATGAAAAAATGAATTGATGCGATTGCTTCGGGATACGCGAGAGAATCTATAAACATCGACATGTATGAACGAGGGTAGTCCCAAAAGTACGTAACGACTTTAAATGTAAGCTTTATAAGGATGGCACTTTCGACTATAGTAATTCTGCAAACAACAACTGCCATCTATGCATCAAAGTCGGGCACTTTTTGCACTACCCTCATATTATATTACATATTATTATACGTATGTATGTGTTGTGTATTCACATGTATTTTGTATGTCTGTAGTAATTTTTTCTAAGCAGCAGCTTGTCTTTCTTTCTTTCCCTTTTCCGATACTCTGCAGCGCTGATGGCAACTTTGAAGTCACCTTGGCGACGAAGGCCACTCTTAACTATACTGGTCGTGTGGAATGGCGTCCGCCGGCGATATACAAGAGTTCCTGCGAAATCGATGTCGAATACTTTCCATTTGATGAGCAGACGTGTGTCATGAAATTCGGAAGTTGGACGTACGATGGTTTTCAGGTGAGACAAAAAGAAACTGCATGCATACAAGAACGACAAAGATCAGGCTTCTCTACAAGAACAATCATGATGTAAATTTAAGCAAAAAAAAAAGAAAAGGTTCCATCTGGTTCTTTCGGAACTAATTAGATGGATGAAATCGAGGGGAAATACGAGCTAAATTGTAATAGATCCATGAAATTTGTGAAAATTAGCAGATACTCTTGTACTATAATACTATTCTATACGGTTTTATGTAATGTATATTAGCCCCATCCTTATAATTGCCCCATCTTTTCTCCTCTTCATAGGAACAAAACTAAAATAGAGACACTAAAATATAGAGTTTTACTCCTATTCTCTCCTATACATATTTATCAATCTGATTCACCACCAGCTATTTCAGTTTTTATAACCTTATAAATTTCATTGAAAAATATCGAGATTATTATGAAAGAATATCGAATTATACATGAAAGATAAGTTTTCTGTTTGCTACTTGCGGACTTCCTCAAAGCGAGTGCATTCGTCATAAAAGCAATAAGCATTTCTGAAGTGTTGCTGCAGCTGCTGCTGCTTCACTGCTGCTTCATATTTTATTGAAGAGTTTTCAGAAAGAAGTTTTCTTTTTGTTGGTAGCACTCGAAAGAAAATCACAACGTGGCTAGGAGAAGAAAGAGTGAATTCAGAGCAAGAAGATGGCTCTTGAAAATAGATTCACTTCTTTCGAAAACACAAACATAAAAATCCATCGGGATTCTTTATCAAAGCAATTGGCCAGATATTGATGCGTGACGACGATTCGAATTTAAGCCGTTACTCAATGAGACCACCAAGAATAGTCGTACCCTCAAAAAAAGAGACCAATTCACTCACCTCCTGCTCAAGTATAAAGAATATACCAATAAAATTTAATCCAATAAGCATCTTTAGCTTCCTTAGCATCATCAGCTTCCGTCCGCATCCTTTTTCCCTCCTTAACCAAGATATTTATTTCGCCAGGATTCAGCGTTTGTAAAAAATGCAAAAGAAAACTTTGAATCTTGTGCTGATTTCCGTTTCCGTATTCGACCCACTTCCTTGGACTCACCACCGTAAAAGCAAAGTAAAAATATTGCAATCGCAATCGGAATCTAAGTTTCTTTGAATTCATTTAAGCGATGTTCCGCGTCCAGCCCCATCTCCAGACCCGTCCAATTTGGTTCACTTGTGTTCAGCCCAGTTGAGCTGATGTTGTGATGATGTTATGATGATGTGGTGATGAAGTGGGTGGTGGGCTGGGCCACGCTGAGGTCGTAATGTAAACTGTATATAGCTGTATACAGCTTGAAGTGGTGAAAGTGAAAACAGGTTGACGAGGCGGAAACGGTTATTAAACGATTCTGTGAGCGACGGAAAGGATGATGCAAGGATGAATCTTTCCTTCTCTTAAGGAAATGCGACCTTAAAGCAATATCTAAGAAAAGGACTCGTATAATCAGTCAAATCCGACGATTGTAAGGGTGAAGTTTGCAAATGATATAAGATTAATAAAAGAAACGTAAACTTTTATTAACATTTTCAAACAACTTGAAAAGAACCTCATTTAAATTTTGTTATTCTACAATATTATTCGAAAGAAAGAAGAAACATAAAAGAAACATAAAGAAACTGAAATGAATAAGTAAGCATCTTAAATAAATACGAGTGCCTAATCGAGATATATTTTTAAAGGAGATATAAACGAAATTTAAACGCGATTTAAACGAGACTCTGTCCAAACTGAATGGAGATTTTATAGATATTTAGTGGAGGATTTTCAAAGCACTCAAATTGATTGAATTTCGCGTCTCTGTGGGGCTACTTTAAGAGGACGCATGACCAATAAATTGCGGCGGAAATCACTTTTCATCGCAATGACTGTGATTAAATAGTTAGTAGTCATCGTTTGTGACCAACGATTGATTGGATTCGGATATTTATCCAATGTTATTTAGCAACCTCATCTTCATTTACAGTTCAAACATTTCGTAGTGGCTACCATCGCATTTATTCCCAAAAAATGTGTGCTTTCGGTGTGGTACTTCTTCTGAAATGGGAAATCACAATTCTTATGACAGAAACAGATGCCAGTCCAATCATTTTATGATTCGCAGAACAGGCTTTCAAATTTGGTCCGTATTTTCGCATCGTTGAACTCAGCCGTTGAACTTACATAGTAATCCATTTCTTTGTTACCTCAGTTTCCTTAAAAGTACGCTCCGTTAACTCCAGATCCTGCATTACTCGGTATATTAAAATAATATGTATACTTTCCCAGAGCATAAAATTATAGTTTCTACCTTTGAATCCGACGTGGGTCCCTCTCTCTGTAAAACAATTATTAAAAAAGGTCCTGTTTTTCTGTGTGTCACTGACACAAAATGAACAAACTTAATTCTGATGCCAATCAAGCAGCTGTTGCTCTATTCCTCTGTCGGCTCTAAAAAGCCTCCTCTGCCATGACTAGCTAAAGACCACTTGTCAGTCACCGTAGATTTTCCGAATTACAATTTGTCCGCCCCCGCTACTCACTTCATGCTTTGAAGCTTAAACGAGCCACTTCTCGGAAAGCGGCACCGACATCGTAAATCGATGTACGCCCATGCGTTGGCGTTGGCGATGACGATGGCGATGGCGATGATGACTTTGCCGTCCTTCGCCATTTCATTTCGAAGTGGCACTCAATTTATGCCCTACAGAGCTCAAATCGTCACAGGAATCCTCCAGCCATGCAATTTCCGAATTTTATTTGACAGTAAGCTTCAATGGAATGGATCACAAACCTGTCAGAACACGACATTTTCTAAAAGGGGATGGCATGTGACCAGCATGGATCTGAAGCCTGTATTTCGGGTCCTAATTGCTTGCTTTTAATAGGCAATCCATAAATTTTACCCTCGCCTCTTGTTACTTACAAATGGAAAAGCGGCCAGCATCGTATTTCTCTTTTTATTTTCGCAAATGGCTGCTATGAGTAGTTTTTGCTCCTCGTTTTCATTTTCGTTTTACAATTCGTTTTATCCACATGGAATCACAGTCACAGTACAGCAACACATCAGAAATCTATTTGAGTTCGTTGCAAGTGTTCTCTGCTAGCAACTGATTTTTGAAAAACTGCAGATTTTCATGTCTTTCTTGTTCTTGTTTCATTCTCCGCAGGTGGACTTGAGGCATATCGATGAACTGAACGGTACAAACATAGTCGAAGTTGGTGTTGATTTATCAGAGTTTTACACATCCGTCGAATGGGATATTTTGGAAGTTCCTGCTGTTAGGTAAGTTGCACAGCTGTTCACACCAATCACACTCCCCCACCCCCGCTGGCAAATCACTTCGCCCACTTCGCCGTGATCCGTCTTTCGATAGGCGTGAAAATCGAATCTGACAAATAAAATCCCTAGCGATTAATTCACTCGCAATCATATCCAAGAGCGTCGAGATGGATGTCGAAGAGACAGGAGCGAGCAAGGAACCCGTTGGCAACGCGTGTACAATTAGAAGTAGAAACGGTAGTGTTAGCAACAGTAGCAGTCATAGTAGTAGTAGTAGTAGTAGAATAAAAAAATAGTGAAGTACTCACATGCAGAGCAACTTGAGCGCCGCATTGAAACTTGACGTGGCCCTTGTAACAAGCACGACTGCTGTCATGGCCGCTGAGGCTTTTATCCTGCCTTTGTTTGGAAAAAAAAAATACTAACTGTGTGCTTCTCATGTGCATGTTTGTGCTTTTTTGTCATTGCCGTCGCTACTGCTGCTTTGTGAACAAAAACAATGCATGTCGAACTGAATTCATAGACGCACTCGCCGTGTATATAAAAAAGATTTCAAGTATGTGGGTGTAGTTTTTCATACTTTTTGTTTCATGTGTTAGTGTGTGTGTGTGTTAATGTGTGTTCGTGTCTAGTGGGTGGAGATGGCGGCTTCATGTCTCGTTGTGCTTTTGCACGCCGCTGTGCCGAGAGTCATTTGAGCCTTCAACTCACGTGGAAGAACGTCGACGAACGTGTTTCCGCCCCTGGCTGTTTGCTCATAAAACACTTAATGAATCTGATGTTAATGATGTTAACTTAAACGTTTTGCAGCATCATAATTAATGTGCAAATTAAGGACATCAGAATTACGCAGCAAACAACGATGCTGAGTGTCCTTCGATAGCAGAACAAAGTATTCGAATAAAGAGCGATTGAAGAGATAGATATTATCTATTAAAACTGTTGTTTATCCGATGAGATTCAAGTCGAAGTCCAGGACGAAGACCGAAACCAATTCAAGTGAATTTCTGCTTTAAATTTCGGAACTTAAACGGTTCTGCGGAAGTAGGCAAGCGCTATCATTCTCACGTACACGCGAAACGTGGCTACAAGCACGCCACGTTGCACTCCACCTGAAGCACTCCGCTCAGCTTCGCAGCTTCTTCCGGCGGAGAGCTACGAGGCTCTCCCGTGAAGCATCTTGTGGCAAACAAAATCAATAATTAAATCCTTGACTCCTCGGCTCACAGGAGTTCGGCGTCGATAGAGTTGTTGTACTTCGATACACATGCGAAAATTTTGGCAGCTGATTGCAGAGTTCGTGTTGAACTCGTTCCTTCCAGTGATTCTAATTAATTCACTGCGTCCGAGAGTCCGATTTGGTTCTTGAAAGCAACGCTTCGAGTAGAAGCAACTTCGGAATAGAAAAAGTCTTCAACCCACCGTTGAGCGCATCCTTGAACTATTGAAGGCTGAACCGAATGCTATAAATCACTTAGTTCAGGGGGATTTCACGAGCAATTTGTTAGCCATCACTGGTCCAAACTTATTAGTGTATAAATTACAATGGTTTTAATTGCAAGTCATGTGTAGGTATCGAAGGGTGGTCGATACTACTCGGAAAATTACAGAGTCTGCCAGAATTCGGGTAAATTTCATTAGCGTAACCAATACAGTTAATTCTGAAAATCGATGGTTATAATGAGCGAATTTTGGATTATGTGTAGATTACTTCATTTACTGTGGTTATACGTCTTCATCTCTGAGTCGAATGATATTGTCGTATTTTAACGTCTTAAATCGATGTTGGGATATCTCGAAGCGAATCCTTAAAGTTTCCCCGGTGATTCAGCCATTCGAAGAGTATTTAGTAACATCCTTAAAAACCTTACGTTCTTGAGCATTAAAACTACTGAATGGGGATGTTTTTGTGTTACGTTTTCGATTCTCAATCACCATCTCGATATTCCGCCGTTAAGACTGAGATAACATGACTCTGATTTATCATGTTTTTCTCAGACTTGTTCATTTATCCACTCCGAATCATTGAGTATATCTTCTCCCAGATTAATTATGTATATTCTCTTCGCAGGATAAATAATTTATATTCCATTCACTCCACTTTGAATAATTATCTAAATTAGCATCATATAAATAAGCTCAATAATATTGAAGGGTTCCAGAAAATCCAACTTAAATGTTGAACTTGAATTGAATGAATACGTGAAAAATAAAATAAATATAATAATAAATAATAAATTCAAAAAATGTGAAGTTAATTTATTCGTTTTATACAAAAATAGCAATGATGAGCGATGGCCAAGCAATGAACGACAGTATTCAGTACTTTTTCAGGAAAAAATTTGAAATTAATTAAGTTTAAAGTGGACCTCGACGTTTGTCTATCGGCGCCGCCGGTGAGTGGATGGAAGAACTTTTATACGAGGCCAGTTGAACGTGTTGAGGTGAAGAAGTTTTTACAGTAGAAAATCGCAGAGTTTATTCAGCTGTCTGCGGCGTACGTACAACGTGTTGGTGTATTCATCGTATCTCTCCGCACCAAAAAGTTGCCCAACGTTGAAGAAGTTCTTCCTACTCCGATTGCCACAATAATAGAGCCAGCGGAGTGCACAAAAATCGGATGAACAGATAACAAATTCTGCCTAAAGGGAGTATCTCAAAAACAAAGCTTATCTGCAGCACTTTATGCTTAAAGTTGTCGCCACAAAAAGTGTGGCAACTGCTGTTGCACCAACAACACAAAATTAAGTCAACTTAACTGCACCGAACTGAGACACAGACGATGTTGTCCCCGGTCATGTATTCGCATCACGTTCCACGATTTTGTCCCGTCGCAGTTGCTTCTAATATGACACCCGTTGTATTTATTCTATCATGCAAACAGCATGTATGACGGAATTACAGTCAAAGCTAAAATAAAGCATCGTATGAATAAATGAATAAGAATGTTTACGAGCAGAGTGAAATACGTAGAAAGAAATACTTATTGACATGTGTTTATCCACCAAATAAATAGCATGATGACCTGAAGGTCAAACAATAGCTGATGAACTTGAGCTGAATAAGTGCTGGACATGAGCTGAATACAAGCTGTATACAAGCTGAATAACGATAGAATTTGGAAATCAAGAAATACGGAGATAAGAAATAGAGCTGAATTCGATAAACTTAATAAATGATAAAAGTAACAAAAGATTTACACAAGGATTAGGGGGACTTAAGAGTCATCTTATCCACAATTTGGCCATTATACAGTGTGTTAAAAGTGTTCATAAATGTTCTTGAACTGGGGAAATTCTTTAAGAAAATGACCTAAAAATAACGACCTTTTTTGGAAGTTTTATTTACTAACATGAATTAAATGCTTAATTGACAATTAAATTCAGAAAATAGAAGTTTGTTCATCTATTAAAACTACAGAGTGAATGTAGAAAACATGTGCAAAATGTGGTTGTTGTTGTTGCCGCTGGGTCCCTTAAGTACCACACCCCGCCGCACGTGTGACGCTTTGCCGGAAGTGTATTTTGTGTTTATGTACGTGCATGTATGTGTATGTATGCGTGTGTGTGGTTTTAATGTGGTTTGCCATTTGAATGTTTTAATTATAGAAAATTCAGAAATTGTTTGTCGAGTGATTTTGGTAAATTTCTGGTTCTGGTTGGACTCTCTCTCTTTTTCCGCTTTACTCTCAGTGAGATTTTATTTAATGTACGCACAGCAAACCACTGAAATTTATTTCTTTCTACATTAAAACATCAAATTAAATTAAATCAAAGCCATTAAAGCGCTTGTCCGGGCTTCAAAGCGGTAGTTGATGGTTTTTCGTACGTTTGTTGAGGTTGTTTTTATTAATAAATTAATAAAGTCTGTCATTTTGGTATTATAGGACCCTTTATGTAGCTTATAATCTATATTCTGGTTCTATAAAATTGTTTAAAATGGCTCTAAAACCCATTTTTTGCTCTTTTCGCTTCCAATCAAGAGTTTACAAAAATTCTGTTTTTTATTTCAATTGATTCTTCTTCAAATATAATTCATGTTATTTATATACAATGTTATTAAACTGTATATTATTGAGATTGAATCTGAAGACTATATTATCTCATCGCTCATGAAACATTCTTTACTTTTGTTTCATTTGTTTTCATTTTACAAAGTTTCCTTAAAAAAGGAGATCTCATCATTTTTATGTAATACGTGAGCGTCACTTTTATGTTTACATGTTTTCACCCATTTTCTCATTCCAGAAATGAGAAATTTTATACTTGCTGCGACGAACCTTACTTAGATATAACCTTTAATATAACCATGCGTCGCAAGACGCTTTTCTATACCGTGAACCTCATCATTCCCTGCATGGGAATCAGCTTCCTCACGATTCTGGTGTTCTACCTTCCATCGGACAGCGGAGAGAAGGTGAGTGCTTAAACTGAAATATTTCATGAACAGAATGAAAACCAAAAATCCAAGAGAAATAAAAAAAATGCTAAACGTGACTGCCTTTTTTACTTTTTCCCCCCCACTTCTAATCTTCTCACCGCTTTGTTTTGTCTCTTTCAGGTCTCATTAAGTATCTCTATTCTGCTCTCGCTGACTGTGTTCTTCCTGCTGCTGGCGGAAATCATTCCGCCCACATCACTGGTTGTGCCGTTATTAGGGAAATTCGTGCTCTTCACCATGATACTCGACACATTCAGGTGGGTCTAAATTAGGATTAAGCAGATCCACCGGAAGGCGGCGACATAAATTCCGATAAGGTTCTTTTGAAGACTGAGAAATGAACGGTATTTAAAACGAGCTTAAAAAACCCCCCCTCGGAAGGGATGTTTTCAAATGCTGTCTTAGATAATGTTTTAAATACTTAAATTCTAATTTTGTAACTCACATTGATAAATAAAGTCAATGGGTCAAAAGTCGTCTCAGTTGGATGACGATTTGAACACATCCTCAACGTTGTTGTTATCGTATTTCTTTCCTTTGCAGTATATGCGTCACTGTGGTTGTGCTCAACATACACTTCCGCTCGCCGCAAACCCACACAATGGCGCCGTGGGTGCGCACAGTGTTCATCAATCAGCTGCCCCGCATCCTGGTCATAAGGCGCCCACTCTATCCAATCAGCGAAATGATGTAAGCTAATCTGAGTTCCTATCTGTCCGATCTAGGTACCATCTTCCCTCTCTCTCTCTTCCTCAGTAAATCTTCGCGCCGTCTGATGGTGCGCACTTGCAATGGACTCGAGCTAAGAGATCAGATACCACCGCTGCCACCTCCAGTAGCTTTGTCCAAGTATGAGTGTTCTTAATACACGTCAATATTTGATTCCGCACTTTATTATTTTTGGGTTGCCTTCATTCTTTCTAGATTACATCAGAGCCCCAAGACAACGTCTCGGAGCACTTCACCGCATCTGCAGCACAGAGTACAAAGCTTCAGCATCGTGGACGATGCGATCAGTCTCAATGCAATGGGCGCAGTCGGAGCCTCCACCATCACCGGCCACCTGTCCGCCATGTACCCTTCCATGGTGTCCACTGTTAACCAACAGACGTCGACGACTTCCTCCTTGATCGACACTCAGCACCACAGTCAGTACCAGCAGACGGGCGGCTCGCTGCTGGATCATCCACTAACGTCTTCTAGGTTTCGTTCCACTTCCTGTCAAACGAACGGCATCGGAAGTGGGGCACCAGGTAACCACAGCAACAGTGGCGGCGTCTGCAGCTGTGGAGTCGGTGTCGGTGGCGGCGTTCTCTACCACATAGGCCACATGTCATCCTCCACCTCCACGCTGCACCAGCAATACTCGCAGTCGCATCCCCAGCACCTCTACCGGCAGCAGTCCATGTCGTCGGCGAATTTCTCGCCGGTGCCACTGCATCCACATCAGCAGCACCAGTCGACGACCACCAGCGACCTGATGTGCCACAACGCGAACGTCATCAAGTCCACAACCACGGTGAACTCGACCGCCACCGCTTCCACGCTGGCAGACTCGTGCTGCAGCGGAATCCAGCAGCTGCACCAGTATCCTGGCGCCGGTGCTGCTTGTCTGGCAACCGAATTCCATCCGAGCAGAGTTCGGAATACGCCAGCACACGAGCTCCCCGCCTGTCAGCAGGAGGACGGGCCGCACTGTTGCTCGGCGAGAGCGGCGGGGGGCAGCAGGGTGCGACATCGCTGGCACACATGTCCAGAGCTGCTGAAAGCTATGGACGGCGTGACATACATAGCCGACCAGACCCGCAAAGAGGAGGAGAGCACCAGGGTAAGTAAGGAACATGCGATTCAAGGCAGAAGTGATTCGAATCATCAGAAGTTGACCCTGTCCAGTCTGCAAAGAACCGACATCTCATTTGGTAGATGCTACAGATATAAACTCCGGTTTCCGTTTGGCTTATCCAAAGCTTTGTTGCGAAGATTGCTGGTTGTGTTTAGACAACCGCTTGTTTATTTGAGTGACCCTCAGGCCGTTCGCTTAGCGGTGTGTTCACAGAGAATTCTGAGATGCACAAAAGCAAGACTCAGCAAGTTGCCAACATTAATCAAACTCATCATTCCTTCATTTAGTAAAGACATACACTTGGCTCTACGGTACATGTAGATGCCAAAGCGTAGGTGTGTGTGTGCCACACGTCAACTGCCAGGTGGTTGATGTGCGAAGCTGCACGAAGTTTTTCTTGACACGCGTATACGTGAAAAAATTACAGGACTTCGGAGAGAGAGAACTCATTCAAAATACGTGCTCCTCCTCAGCTGATTCTCGAAGAATTATTAAAGAAATAATCGCAGGGCGTTCATTGTTCAGCGTAATCCTGGTGCACGTGCTAACATGTCGACATGACGAACGTTACGAGTATATTTTAGAAAATACGAATTTCGCAAAGTATTCTTCGATGTTTAAAGAGTTCATCCTGTAAGTGTTTTGATGCTTCAGTTTAAACGGTCAATGGTATATACTATATAAAATACTCTTATAAACTAACCTTCTTGGTCCTCTCTGCTTATCGTTGGCACAATCAATATCCTTCAAATGATTTGCTGCTACTCGTAGACGATGGATTGGATTGCCAATGTTATATAAATGTATTTTACGTAGAGCTCCGGAAGAGGTAAGCCGCAATGAAATTGATTGAAGTCTTCGAGAGCCTCTGAGAGACACAAGTGGCCCGAGTGGACACTCCAAGGGTGCGGCATTGACATGAAGACTGTTCTGTGCGTGTGTCTTTTTCAGACGTACACAAGAACTCTGAACGACTCTTTGGACCGCCATCCATTCATCCAGCCATTATTTATGTTGTCACTCATCCTCCAGTTACTTGGATCGTCTTTCTGTTTTGTTCATTCTTCTGCCTCGTCTATTGTTTCGTTTATTCCTTTGACGTTTATTGTATTTGTGTGTGCGTGTGTTCTTTTCTTTTTCTTCTCTCCGCATGTAGGTCAAAGAGGATTGGAAGTATGTTGCGATGGTATTGGATCGTTTATTCTTATGGATTTTTACAATTGCTGTTGTTGTGGGAACAGCTGGCATCATTCTCCAGGCGCCCACGCTGTACGACACACGCGTTCCCATCGACATCAAACTGTCCGAAATCGCATCGACCACAGCGAAGCCGAATGCTGCGAAACCTGTGTTATAAATCTTCTTCTTCTTCTTTCCTACCATCTCGTACAAACAGCCACACGAACATAACACACAGCCATCCATCCTTCCTTCCTTCCTTCTTCTCCTTATTATTACAATTACTACTGTTGTTGTTCATATTACTATCGTCGTTTATATTTTAGTCCAGAAGAGATGCCATTTTGTAGATGTTTCAATTCATGCGAAAATCATTCCCGAGGCCGAGACGCCGATAACAAAAGATGCATTCGCAGTGAATTTAAACTTTTCAAGAGTTTCTCTTACAAAGTTTACACAAAAGTCGCAAAACAAGAAAACTGCAAAAATATTTCCTTTACGATTGAACGAATTTTCGTTTGTGGATCGTTATTCTGTTTCTGTTTTATGATAAAAAGTATTGCTGGAGTAATAATAATAACAATGATACACCACCGATTTCGATTATATTAACCGTTGCTTTTATGAATTATGTATTTCATGGTATGAAATCACTGATGTAAAGAAAGAGCAATTATTTGTGAATTCGGCGAACTTTATTATGAAACAAAGTAACCGCAAATGGAAGCCAACCAAGGAAATTTATAATAATGCACACGATATGTCATTCATTGTATGTTTTTTACCATATCTATGATTCATTTATTTATTTATTTAGAATTAACAGTAATCATAGAGTTTAACATTATACATTAACAGTAATCATAGAGATTGTGGTGTAAATGGTAACTTGAAATTTTAAACTGCAGCAATCTAGTTAAACTTCGCTGGTCATTCATATCGTCGTCTTCGTCTCTCTTCTGTTCGCTAAAGCAATAAAAAATTCTTCATGCATTCAATGCATTCAATGCATTTCTTAGTGAAAACAATGCGTTAAAAAAGAACAACTGCCAATTCGTAAAAACAAAAATATTATTACTACCTACCAACATACATAAATATATGTAACGTTATGTAGAACACGTAGAACATTATATTTACAAGTACAGCACAAACACATAGTTCTATATACATACATTTGCATTACTATATACACTATATTTATAATTAAATAGAAGAATTAATAAGAAAGCAAAAGTAGCTAATTGAAAAACTAAATATTAAAAAACTACGAATCATAACAAAGATAAATGCATGTATAGCGAAAGAAGTTAAAATTTAAGTTTATTCTAAAAGCAGAATTTAGTTGTTTAGTAAAATGAGGTGTCGACCGAAGAGTTTCGTTTACTGTTGTTAATAATAAGTTTTAAAAAATCTAACGTACTTAGCTAAGAACATTCGCATGTTTTTCATTATCATCTGGATTCAAAAACAATTTACAAGAATGTCCCATTTACGTTAAGTTGTTACGGAGTCTTATTTGAATCATGCACCATCAACTTAAGGAACTGTAATAAAAAAAAGTACTATTGTAAGCTACATCTTCAAGCTAAACTTAGAATTAAATAGAAAACTATTCATATTGTATAAAATGTTCTCTCAGTAGAAACAAAGATAAAGCAATGAGTTCTAAAAACCACACAGAGAAGGATCAACTATAATTAATGTTAACATAACTAAGAATTAGTTTCTAAGACACTTCGGATAGCCACGTGGTCGCTTGTTTGGTGTCGCCAGTCGCCATCTTGATGTAAGTCGTGACAACTAACACTGGATCAGTTACGTGGCCATACATGAAACCTTTAGGGAATCTAAACCATAAAAAATATTAAATAAGTTAAGGATACATGGCTAGAACATGGTTTGTTCCAGAACCAGATTTGAACCAGGGGCATGGTGTGCATTCCTTTTAAACTTTCTTAACTTTTATCTTGAGTCTAAAAACCAAACTTCTTCCTTGTTTGTTTCATTGCAACATGCAAGAAAAACCGATTTCTGAATGTCTAAAAGTCAAAAGAGAATCATGTTTTATAAAGCGGTCGTTTCAACAGCGATTTCTGTTGTTTTTCTTCTTCAGAAGCTCCTTTCGCCGAATCAGCCATCAATTCAAGCAGAAAAGTGATGCATTTTAAGATTTCCTTTAAAGGCAACATCTTCTTTGGTCTTCTTCTTCTCCATTTTTCCATCAGCTTCCTATTTCAATAACTTTTTCAATTTCGTTAACAGATACAAGGGTTATCTTAATAAAATGCAACGTAATCTTATGTGATAGAATATAAAAATCACCACAAAAACCAAACAAAAAAAGGCAAAAAAGCAATGTTAACATTTAAAATTAAATACATAATTGTTACAAACAGACAAAGAAAACAACTAACTATCGAAGACCTCCCTGCTCCCCTCCCCCTCCAACCTGGTGGGCTATTTTATATTGTTGTTGGAATGAAAATGTTCACATTATCATTTGTCTATTTATTTGCTCGTCCGTGTTACAAAAGCAAAAACAAGTTACATATTGAGGCACGAACTCTCAGCACTAATCCAAAAAAAGAAGGAGAACCAGAAAAATATCATTAGCAAGAAATAAGATAAAAACTAAACCACAAATCGCTCAAGTGATGGTATTCGTTGTATAAAATACAGTTAAGTTACTCGCATGTAAAGAACAAAAACACTGCAAAAACCTTAAAAACACACTCACAATTTAGTCAGTAAGAAATTCCATACAAATAAATTTAAAAGCCAAGAAAAATAACTCACTTAATTAGGAAATAATGTAAATAATATTAAGATTATAACAAAAGATTACTAGAACAATTAAGAGAATAAATGATTGTTTAAAATAAATAAATTATAAAATTCCACATACAAAAATTTAATTACAAATAAAAACGATTTTAAATGATGTGTTCCTGGTTTCTTATATAATAATAATACATTTCCTACACAACTTTAAATATTGGACTAGGTTTTAGGTAAATAATTTAATAAATAATACTTTTAATCGTAATATTTACTTATAAATAGTAATAATACTTTAATATTTGTGACTTAAAAATAGCCACGGATAGGATTGTGGTCCATTGTCAATGCCTGCTGTGTCTTCGTACGCTTGCTTGAGTGCCCAAGAACCCAACGTGAGATCCATCTAATCTATTACTCAGGTGGTGGATCAGAGAACCATTTCGTTGTCTAAGTAAATGTTAGTAACTTTTATATTCCAACCACTGCAAGATCTGATATATCCTGGATGAACTTTGTTCCCAATAAAGCAGGGAGCAGGTGTCGAATAGATTTAATTTTCCATCCTTTGTTACAGCAGACGAGTCATCAAAATGTACATAATTAAATGTGCAAGAGTGCAACAAGAAAGGAACAAATTTTATTTTGTAATTTAAAATATTCAACATAACACAACGCTGTTTTTAACAACAAACCAAACGAATCTTTTCTAAGCTTAATATTTGAATAAAATTTGGTTTCTTCAAGTTGTAGTTAACATAAAACATGTCTTTTTTTAAATACATTAAATAGGGTTCCTTTAAGTCGGGTATATGTAGGTAGCAAGTGATTTAAGTTATTTTAAGTGCATTTCTATGAACTGTTCTTCATATATTTTAACTTTAGGCAAAAGCAAAGCGAAATAACTTCACTTGTATTACGCTTGACATCAGCGTCAACAATCAGATGTCAGCTCATCTGCCTCGTCATTACTGTCACCACGTCCCTCACGGATGCGCTTCAATTTCCGCTTTAATGTCATGATGCCTTCAAAATAATGGAAATATAAATGCTTTGCTCACTTGTATCCTGTGACTAACTAAGATTGCTTACATTTTATTGCCTGAAAAGCTTTAGCTGATGAACTCTCACTTGAAGGCGCTGCCAAAGTGATAGCGTTCATCCTCTCGTGCGCCAATTTCACTTCAAAGTAAGCCTTTTTCAAGCATTTGAAATGGCGATGTTCACTGGAGTCTTTCAGCAGGATGCATCTACATATATTTTAAATAAGAAACAAATCAAATGGCGAACAGAACTCCTTTCAACACACAATGGAACTCACTTTGCTGCTGAACCTTCGCCTGAGCAGTCGATCGGTGAGTTGTGATAGATTTGATGATAGAAATACTGTAACACGGGAGAGTTCCAGATGGACAGGCCATACCACAGCCAAAAGGTTATATTCAATACTATTTTAAAGTTCTTCGCAAACAAAGTGGGCACCAGATACTTGAATGGAAGCAAACTGATGAACTTATGCGACCTTTAAGAAAGCAACAAAAACCAGAAGTGTTGAAAGCAAATTGAAACAGTTAAGGTTAAACTTTTCTACAAAGTATACCACGAAGCGATGCGCAGTCCCAGGAACACTTGATACACTAAGCTACTGCGATGCGTATTCTGCAGTGCCAGCAAAAAAAGGCACTCGGTGATTATATTATAGATGCCAAGGTTTAGATTAAGGCCCACGAAATAGTTTTCAAACCTTTAATATGATACGTATGAAAATAAAGACTTGTATTACTTAATTCTACTCACTTGTAGGAGTTAATTGCCAACAAAGTCAGTAAGTAAAGTGATTTGGAAGATGCTTCTAAGATATCAGACTCCTTGAAGTCCAAAATAGCGCCGTGAAGATGAAATGTTATAATGAACAAGGAATAGAATTGAAACTTTCCGCACTGTTGCGATTTGTGGAAGATTGAGTTCTCCGACGAGGGGAAGAGCGAAAAGCGACCGGCGTTCTTGGTCAGCTGCGGCGATATCATGAACTCATTGTAGAAGTACAGAAAGAGCGTCGATGCGGCGTAAAACGCTATGTTCCAGATGGAGCGCACGAATTGCTTGCGCTTGTAGAATTTGATGCCAGAAGACTTCGTAAAGACTATCTATAAGAAATAAAAGAAAAAGGTGTTATTTCAAAAAGCGAAAGTTAAATGAAGTACTGACCCAGAGGTTAAGTTATCAACAAAAATCTCTTCCGCCTTAAAAATATGTAAACAAAATTATGCAGACTGACAGATACCACACAATGTTTTTTTGTGTGCTCTACAAAAAGGTGAAATTGCGAAATAATCAATTGCATTACGTGATGCCAACTCATTGTTTTCTTTTAGATTAAATATTTAGTAAATTGGAAAGTATTGAAATTTAATTAACTCCTTCACTCGAAAATATAACCACCGTTCGTAGCTAACTTAATCAAGTGAATTTATATATTAATAATTAGTATTTGGTTTGGCTATGTATTCCGGAATTCACACAAGTTGACATCTCTGACAAAGTAAAATTCTACTGGAATAGAATGCATGTTAAATACTCTTTATTTCAACTTCCAAGGTAATCAAATATTTTCAGGTGCAAATTTCATCCCTTTGCAAGAGATTTCAATGCTCTGCAAAACACTGATAGCGCCGCAAAGAACATCGTGTAAAACTTCCCAGACAGCATATAAAACAAAAACAAAAACAAGATCATCGCACCCAGTTTATTCCTATTTTTGGACCAAGATTACACATATTTATTACGATTTTCGACTTCACTTCTCTGCAGTTAAGAAAATACCTTTTACTTGGCAAGTAGAGACATCATCGATCAACCGTCTAACTTACCTCGAATACTTTGAAGAAGCCAACAAAACCAAGAGAAAATCCCAGGAAGATCCAGAACATAGCGTCGGTCAGGTAGTTGAAGTCTACATTTTCGATTAAGGTATCAAAGCGGTCGTTGGTGATCAAGTGCTTCAGCGGCATGAAGAAGTTGCTTATTTCAGCCCAGTAGTCAGGGCCGCCACCGCCGGCCTTTATGTCCAAAATGGACATAATGTTGGTACTGCCAGCCGTAGGCAGCAGCCAAGCCCACAAGCTGCCCCAATAAAGTTAACTTCTTTCTGCTTCCCTTCCAGAACAGCTGAGATTCGTCTTAGCTCCGGTGGGTTAATTTAACGTATTCACAACAAGAACTAACTGGTAGCTCTGTTCGTTCATTCACTTCGTTGCGAGTGCGTCAGAGTTGCATGTTCTAGAAAACTATTTCGAGATGGGCAAACTACATTATGAAGCGGGCCATACAAAATATAGTTTTATACTCGTAGCCGAATTTCAGCTGTAAAGTCTGTTATTTGTTAAAATTTTGCTATTCTAATGTTAATGTTAATTAATGCTGCAAATTAATTTGTTTCAGATAAAAATCGAACTATGGTAAGTTGTTAATGCATTATTCCAATTTAATTACTTTTGATTCACAAAATATAGGATTCATCTGATGTAGCTGTAATCAGGGATCACTTTGAGGATCCCATAGAACAGTTTCAAAGTGTTTTGAAACGTTTTCAAAACAACATCCTTACCATGAATCTGGCAACTATTGATAGGTATGCCTTAGAAATTTATAATTAACATTATTAAATTCAAATAAAACGCATTCAATTTTTAATTTATATCAGTGAATTAGGAGTTCTCAATCAATTGATAGGTATGCCTTAGAAATTTATAATTAACATTATTAAATTCAAATAAAACGCATTCAATTTTTAATTTATATCAGTGAATTAGGAGTTCTCAATCGGACTGTAATCTATCGAGGACTCAACGAAGGTGCTGTCATCTTTGTTACCGAGCGTAACAGTCGAAAATACCAAAATATTATGGATAACCCGAAGGTTTCGTTGACTTTCTACCTACCACCAACCCTTTCGCTTGAAGGGGGAGGAGATGAAGACACTTGGCAGGTGCGCCTGTTCGATGCAACCGCCAAGGAACTAACACCAGAACATACACAAAAACTGTGGCAAGAGGAATCAGTTAATGCAAAAATTCGGAGTCACATCTGCAAATGCGGAGCGCCGGTTGATCCGGTCGAACTGAAGAAGCAACATGATCAGCTGCTAGAAGACTATCGCAGAGGTACCAACAGCTTGCCGCAAACCGAGTCGTAGTACGTTCATGATATTGTGGATATTTACTCAGAAACATTCTTTTATTCATCTCTCTTTTAATGCAGCACTGCGTTTGTCGTCACAGCAAATCGTTGGGATTTTTTCAAAACGCAAGAATATAAAATTGCCGATCGCTTGCAATACGTAAGAAAGCATCGCGATGATGCTTGGCAAAGGAGGCATGTTAGTGCTTAAAAATGTCCCTGGATTTCTTTTTAAAACTTTATTAAAAACACGAAATAATATTGCTTAAATTTACAGAATTACAATTTTAAATCATAACAAATATATTAATATACATATATAAGTATATAAATACTAAATATTATATGATACATACATTTATATAAAGTTTTACTATTCTATTAAAAACTTTATTATTTTAATATTATTATTATTATTTTATTATTTCCTCAATATCATTATTATTTGGTTTTAATATTATTACTCGTATTATTATAGTGTTTATTATTACATAAAAGAAACTGAAATGTTTTGATGCAATAAATAAATAACGAATTTGTTTGGTACGGATTAATAAACGTTTCTGTTATCTTTGCAAGTCTCAAACTTAACCTAAAATAAAAAAAAAAATATTTAGCAGTTTTTTTAATGGCATCACACACACATTCAAGTTAAAAACAAATAGAAAAACACTCACTCAATCACATTTAAGAACTGAGAGCACCCAAAAAATATCTCAAAAACACTTTCTGTTTGATTCAAGTCTAGTTTTATTTAAATGTTTCATGTTTCCATTCAATCATATTCAAATCTTGTCATATTTCTTGGGTCATTTTAACTCTTAATTTAACACATTCACCCACTCACACTATTTACACTCAATCGAAACACGGGGCACATGAACCTCGATTCTACACCGCATTTGTTGTCTCCCGAATCCACGCTGCATTCGACGTGATCTTGTCGTACATTCTGGGACGTTCGACACCCGACGGACCGCACGCAATTCGCCAGGACGACACTCCAAGGAGAGCCCATTGATTTGTACCTGGTATCAGACACTGCACGGGGGCACCCGAGTATTCTTCTTGCTAAAAACAATAAAAAAATACAATTATGATGGGTTATAAATATTAGATCATAAAATCTTAAGTAAAAAGAGGAGGGAGTAAAAATTAGGAGGACGTAAAAGTTAGGAGCGTCTAAAAGTGAGGTGTGGTCACTTTCAACCGCAAGCAGAAGAATTAGTGGCTTTTATTTATTAATGATAGTAATGAGTCAATAAATTAAAATTAGTATTAAATTAAAATTTTCCAAATAAACGCATAAAAGGCAGGTAGAAACTCCGGTAGAATAACTGTTCAATTGCATGCATTACAAGGTTAAAAATGAACCCATTTAAACTAGAGAAAAAAATTTGCCTGATTTGATTCAGGTATCGAAGTAAAATTTTAGAAATCTTGAAATTCTTTAAATAGGCAAGCAACAAAGAAGAAGAAAATAACATCGGATTTTTTACAATTCATTCATGAAATTAATTGATATATGTATGTACACTACAATCTCGATTATGTGAACCACGTAATGATAGCAACGAACGAATTCAGCATCGAACGAATTTTAACCGCGATTTTAGTATAGATTAAGTATGTGTGTGTGTATCGATAAAGTAAATGGCAAGGCGACATTAGAAACATGTTTGGACATGATTTTATTCGGGAATATCGCCGCTCTACTGATCATTCATCATATACGATACTCGTGTACGATACGAAGCCTTCAGAGGGTGATTTAAATAAAGAAACAATTAAATTCAACAGTTTCACGTTTTCACACATTCATTTTATTGTTGTTGTTGTTGCTTCTTCTTCATATGCACTCCATGGTGACTAAGCACGCGACACTGCGAACGTGTTGTAACTTGTATGCAGCAGTTGAAATGTGAATGATGATGGCTGAAGAAAATAAAATCAGCTTTGGTTAGGGTTGTTTTGTTCGTTGCTTCTCTACCTGTTTCAAATTCTCTCTCTCTCTCTCTCTCTCCCGTTCAGCTGATTTATAGTGTTTATAGTGCTGATTCGCGTGTGCGTAAACGACCTTTGCTAGGTCGAACGATTCTCTGCTCATAAACAGACTGCATAAATAAAAGAATGCCTGTTGTTGGTCGTTTCATTTGACAACAAACTATCAAACTGTTCGCGTCGCTCAAAATTAACGTGCGCTAAGGAAACACCAAAAATTCCGAAATATCGAAAGAAAATTAAAAAAGTGAACAATTTGGCCGTCATCATGTCCAACGAAGAGCAGTCTACGAACAGCTTGAAGTTTAATTATCGTGGTTCTTTCAGTTGCATTGTCTGCAGCTCGAATTGTGATTACAGTGATATCGTTGCAATGGGTACGTTACCGAACTTGATTCGGTTTGAATGATAACTCCACAAAAAGTACATTAAGCTAATTCGCAATAATTTCTATTCTTTTCTAGTTATCAAGCGCTTCAGCATTTCAACTGATGAGTTGACTTCGTTGCAGATTACCAACGAAAGCGGATACATTTTCGAACCGAAACTCTTTGAGTATTTTATACTGTTATTTCCGAATCCAGAGATTGTTTTCTATGTACATCGTTGCTACAAGAAGTCTGTGCTGGAATATAAGACAATCAAATTGAACCTGAACAGCAACAACAACAACAATAAAAAGCGTCAACGAGAGGAGGACGATGACTCATATGGAGCTCCTGTTAAACGTCAAAATTGCTTTATCGGATCACTACCATCCGCACTAACTGAAGAAGCCCGAAGCTCCAAGCGAGTGACCAGAAATCAGCATTCAAATGCGAGAAGAACACCCCCAAGAGCCCAAAGGAGGACCAATCGTGGGTCTCGCAGTACGATACGTATTTAAGTCTCTCTGTTCTTTTAACGGAGGAGACTCCATTCCAGCAACCATCCCGCAAAACCAAAGTCAAAATTTAGGACCTACACAGAACTACAAAACCAAACAGAAACATCAAAAACCCGTTAAAAAAAGAGTGAATAATAACCTACATATTATATTACTATAATTTTTTAAACTCGAGAAAAATATTAAAAGCTACCCAAATAAGATTTTTGAAAAAGTACGTTTTAAACGTATTAAAATACTAAATGTAATCCGATATATGTACATGTACATACTCGTATGTATGTAATTATATAATTTGGAAAAGTATTTTAATTCAATTTTTCTAACGAAAGTATTCCTAATTTTTACTTTTAAATAAAACATATTTACATTAAAGAAAAGCATATTGTTTTTAAATGGACAGATAAGAGTTCAAAGAGTTGATATATTTTTTAATAACCCAGTAACTCAATTGAAAGAGGTTATGAACTCACCGTGCAATCGTGCTTTTGATACGTAGCCTCTGTACACATGCTATTAACTGTGGCAATGGAAATGTTCTCACAGGTCGCCATGTCGCCTATTTTCAGCTGGACTCGCTGCAGGTGGTCGCGTTGCCTCGACCATCCCAAAGTGTTGCAGTTGGTCCATGCTTGTTCCGGAGAGGGTGGGGGTGGACTTGTGGTGCTCGAAGTGGTTGACGCTTTGCTTGTGGTGAGCGCTTTTCTAAAGTGCTCCGGCGATTGAGACTTCGCCATAGGCGGCTCTGCCATGGAACGCGATTGCTGCCCCGTATAATAGTGCTCCATCTGAGGAGCGCTGTCAGGCAGAGGATATGCGGTGAGATTGTTGTGGTGCGTGAGAGCTTCGGCTCTTGGCATGGTCGCTGCAGCTGATTCGTAGTGATCAGCGAACTCTGACGCCCTACCTGCTGCCTCTCGCTCCAGGTCACGTTGCAGTGTTGGCGATACGAAATACTCTTCGCTCAGACGTTTTAGCGCCGGTGAATGGTTGGACTTCGTGCTCTGCTGTTGACTTTCTAGTCGCTCCGCTCGCGGCACAAAAGAGCGTCTTTGAAACACCTGCTCATTTCTGCGATTCAACTCGTCGGGTAGACAAATCGGCCGCACATGATCGGAGAAAACTACCGGGCTTTCTAGACGTATCAGCGCAGCTGTGGAGCCCTCAACTGGGCTTTTTATCATGCCGATTATTCGACGTCGCTGCTTCCACGGCGAGTTCGAGGCGAGTCGTACGGTACCGAATATTGCTATCCAAGTAGCTCGAGGTTGGCCTTGGAAACAGGACTCCGTTGTGAGCACCCAGTCGTGGGATATCTAATATTACGTTGGATAAATAAAAGGAATATGAATAGTTTAAAGTTAAAGATATTACTATATGTATATATGAAAACAACTTACCAACGTGCCATCGCACACATGGATGTCCTCTCTATAGAGCGCCACCAGCCATGGCCAGTCACCGGGCGATGACATTTTCGGCAGCGACAAGTGTTGTTTGGCGGACAGGACCGACTGAACTCCACACTGTAGCTCACCACACCCTACGTACAGCACCTGTTTCCTCTGACAAGGCGTTCGAATAAAGGAAATCTCTGGCGCGTGTGGGTCCAGAACACGTACGTAGTCGTTCATGTTTTCCGTATCATTGCGGACCTCGAACAATTCCACCGATCTGCCGAGGAAGCAATTTAACACAATTTAAACCATCTTGATACAGAGTTCGAGTTTTAGCATCTCAGTTGGAAAAACTTACTCGTAGCCCAGAGACTTGCAGAGCGACTCGGCCACAGTCTGGCGCACAACTGTTTTTGCATCACCTTCCAAGCCCTCGGCGCACAATTTGCCAACGATTCCCTTCTCGGAAAACACAGCGAATCCTTCGGGGTGGAAGCGAGGCAGATAGGGCACCAGCGGCTCTGGTTTTAGCAGATCGGCCGCAAGTGGAGAAATGGAAACTTGAGTAAAGAAAGAGTATGTAAATAATTTTAACCTCATTTATACAAATGAACGCCAGTGTGACTTACGGCAATCCTTCTCATCGGAGCCATCTGGACAATCGGCTTTTCCATCACAACGAGACTTTCGGGGCACACAAGCACGACCTCTGCCACAGTACAGCGTGTTACCGGCGCAAAACGAACAGCTTCTCTCGTCGGACAGATCGGGACAGTCGGCGAATCCATCACACAATCTGGGACTTTGGGCATTACTCTGTAGGTCATGGGCACAGCCCGGTTTCTGGTGGCACGACCGTATGCCAGTCGACTCCGGAAAAGCCTCACAATCGAAGAACTGCCTAAATCGCTGTGGCAGACGATCTCCACAACCCTTCATAAAGGTCTGACAATATTCGCGACACATCACACCAGCTCCTGGTTCGAAGGTGCCATGCGTTTGACAGGGCGGCTGTAGCAGCCTGCACACGAAGTCGAAGGCTTCTCGAAAGCATTCGGCGTCAACAAGTTCTCGAAAAGATATGACATCTGCCTCTACTTCTTCGATAGTACTGTGGCCCAACAGATTCGGGTATGTGGTCACGTTGTAGCCAATCGAGCGGCAGTAGCTCAACTTTAAAGGCTCACAGCGCCTTGGCGGCTTCGGTGTCGTCGTGAGGACTTCGGTGGTTTCATCGTCACCGCCTAGAGGCGAGGACGACATCACCGGTTCCTCGATCAGACCAGTTACCTCCTTGATAGTTAGGCTCTCTGGATCGATTTTCAGATTTGTCAAATATTTCTTATGCTGAGCATTGATCTCCTCCGAGAAAATGGCCAGTAGGTCAGCGATTGAAACCAGCCCCGCGTATGGATCGAATATAGCGTTGAAATGCACTGTTAAGTCGTTGCTACCCTCCGTTCTGTGAAGGAGAGAGAGTGAGAGATAGTGGTCAGCGCTGGAAGCCCTAAATTCCAATTCAAAATCTTACCCATCCAGTGCCAAAATTTCACTACCTTGATATGGTTCGCGTAGATCCGAGCGCCTTATTATCAGGTTTATACGTTCCCGGTAATCGCGGGCTTTGTGCTGAAATCGTAGCGAATTTTGATCGACCAACTCCATCGACCACCGATCGTTTAGCACTGTGAACTTGCCGCGGAAAGTCCGATCTGGAAGTGGTTCCGGTTTGAAGTATGTATCTACAAAGTGAAATGAAATCCAGTTAAAGTCTGTTCGAAATAAGGAAGTACTTTCATGTTTAATGATTGGAAAAAGCTTACATCCAACATACACGAGGACTCCAGCGACCAGGAGAGAAACCAAAAAGCCGGCTATCACAGCACATCCACATTTCTGACCGTCGCCCAGTTTCCGACGTGTAAAACGTATGTCCGAATCGGTCGAGAGCACCGACTCGGCGGTTTTCCGTCGATGGTTGGTGCCATTTGAATGATGTCTGTGGCTGTCACCGCTGTGATGTGAGTGAGCCTTGTGGTGTCGTGTGCAGCGGGTGTTGTGGAAGGTTTTCGGCGGAGTTGCAGAGGCGTCAACTACATCGCCTGTTATATGATGACCATTTGGATTGTTTTGTATTCCCTGAAGAATATACACAATTATTGTAGTATCATTAATAATAGTATTTTTTATATTAGTATATTAACGACCGTATTATGATCATAAAATAATTATCTCAAGGGTCTTGGAGTTCAAAAAAGTATGTACAACGGTCGTTTGAAATCTTTTGATATGTTATCTTATGACTAATGTGCCTTAACAAAAATATTCATGTAATATAAACTTATATGGCTCTTCTCGTTGTCGACTCGTTTTGTCGACTGCCATTCTGGCTGTAACAGAAAAGCTCTTTTCTTTACAATTTTGTAAAGCGACATCATTGTAAAATGATGCACGCATCGTGATTCTACGTGTGGCCGCGGCCTGTCTTCATGTATCGAAAATGACATTTCAGTTTCAGTTTCATTATGTGACATTTGACTACCAAATATCAATTTAAAAAGCATTGACAAGATTATTGATACTTCACGTTACAACGAGAATAACTCTGTTAGAAGTTTTTATTTATAAAATAATGAAGAAAAAAAAGCTGAGTATTATTTATATGAATAAAGAAAAAAATCGTAGAATCCCTGCATTTTCTAGGTACATACATATGTATATTTCATATCACTTATCGGCGAAGCCTATCCAGTAATTTTTACAATAACACTTTGAGAATAGTTTTTTAAATTAGTTAAATTTATTAAGATAGTACTACGAATTATTACTATTTTCTAATCGAAATATGAAGTCTCAGAATTAATAATACTCGAAAAACAGCAAACTTCATTTAAAAATCGTAATCTTTTTTATTAAAAAACTAATGCTCCAGGTGAGGCTCGAACTCACAACCCCGGCATTGCTCACAAGTTACTGATTATAAGTACCGTGCGCTAACCAATTGCGCCACTGGAGCCATGAAAGGGGTGTGTTTAGTGAAGCATATCAGCCGCATCCGCAAATATGTTGTAACAAACGGTTAGCGAAATAAATAAAATAAACAATAACCAAGTTCGTTGCAAATGACGTTAAACCTACGTCAGTGATAAGAACAAGAAGAACTGCTATACAATCGACTAACTTATTATGTTGTGAGTGTGTCTCGGGTCAACGTGCTGCGCGATAAACAAACTTTTATAATCATCAACAGTAAGGAAATGCGATAGAAGCAAAACAACAAAAATACACAAAGTTTGTGCGAAACGTGAATGAATGAAAGGTTCAAGACAACAACAAACATACAAACATACTTATACGAGTATAAATTCTAATTTTAATTTTTGATAAAGCTTTTGTGATAAGTTTTTCATTTTTTCGTGTTAAAATTCTTTAAAACCTTTTGAGAAGTTCTAGTTTTTTGGTTGTATGTCAGTTGACGAATGGCCGGTGTCAGAGGAATCACAACGATGTGTGATCAGTGTGATCAGTGACGCCCACTGGTTGCACATGAATCATTAAGTTTCTATATTATAAATCGGAAAAATCTATAGAAACTAATATGTACATGCATCCATGCACATACTTCAAATAATAAAAATAGTATGACTTTCAAGTGGATTGCGTAAATGCAAATTATGACGTCACGTGTGTTTTAATGGTTGGATGGCTTAACAACAAGCAGGCAGATTAGTTTAATCGTAAAAAACAAAAACAGAGAAAAACTCGTATACTGCTAACTGTTTCTAAAGATTACACAATACAGCTGAATGTCGTCTCATAACCAGATACTATTAATTTTTAATTACAAGAGGTTGTTTTTTTTCTCTACTAGAACCGCAGAGACACGACACGAGTACAGCTTCCGTCCGGGACAACAACAACAACAACTACTGTAATTTTTTACAAACATTCTCGCTGATGATGTTGCTGTTGTTGTCGTTGTTACTGACGCGCTGCTATCGTTGTTGTCGATGTTGATGATGAAGAAATGCATGTTTATTTGGTAGTTTTTTTAATTAAAATTTTATGGCAGCTAAAAGTCGTTAAACTAATTTCCAGACAACAACCTGGAAATTCCAGAAAAAGTGTATCGCGGAACAGAGGTATAATTTTAGAGATTTGCCGCCGAGCGACTTATCCACGCATCGGCGACGACCCACTTTTGCCACCAACCACGGAAATGATGTTGTTCATAGGTAGCTGTTGTATTTCGACATGAAGAAGCCTCGGACTCAGGAGCCTCTTTCTTGCATTTTTAATTGAATGACACCGAGTGCAAGATGCGACGAAACAGTTGAGAAACTGATTGTGTTTCAACATAACATCATTTTTACTCGTAATTTAATTAAAACCGGCGAAAGCAAAATTATTGTATTTTTTTCTCTTTATTCATCTTACACATTTTTGTACTCTAACAGACGAACGCATGAAAGCTATCGATAAAACTGATTTACTTCTCCGATTGTACTGCATCTCCAGAGAATTGTGCATCCGTGCTTCAATTTTAATTTTGCCGCTCAACGTCTGAACGGATCGAATTCAGTGGCACAAAGTTTAAAAGTCATTGGAACAGACAACAGTTGATCTGCATGTGTTACAGTTGCTGTTGCGTTTCTTTTCTTTCTTTTTCCTTTCGCCGCACATTGATTTCTGCTCCATCCCGGAAAACAATTCAATCAGTGAAAACTGATAGTCCTCTTTAAAGGTGTAGAGGATGAAGGGGGGCGGGGGCCGGGGGAGGGGGAGTTTAGCTCACAGAGTTTAGCTGAGAAAATAGACGAAAGATAACCAAAGATAGTGCTAACTTGGGGTCTAAATACGAGTATTTATATAAGTGAATAGTTTCGGTTTTTTAATTAATATTTTATTGACATGTAATTGAACAAAAAAAAAATTGCAGTAATTTAATTAGAGTAAAGCACTAAATGATCGCAGTGTGATCCAAACCTGAATGGTCCACAAAAAATGTACATAAAGGGTTTTCCAATAAGAGGTGTAATTTTGAATAGCTATGGTCCTGTAAGCGTGGTCGTGGTAGCCAGTTGGCTGATGTTGTTTTTCATTATTAACGGCATATCTTCCTCTTTATTACGAAATAAACATGCGATAATTTATCTCAAAAAATGGCATTTTTCTTTGAATATCAAAATTACACCTCTTATTGGAAAACCCTTTATAATACATTCAAATTAAATACTGTATTGAAAAAGTATTCCCTGAAAATTATATATGTTGAAAATGTAAAAAATATTATGTTATGTTATGGGATAGGATAAATGGACTTTCTGGGTCCATTCAGGTACAAAAATGGACCAATTCCCTAATAATACCTCTTCCTCAAAATAATTTCCTCAGTTTCTACATTAGAAAACTCTTGGAATCTTTTGGATTACAAGAGGTAAATTCTTCACAGGGAGATACAAAGGCACAAGGGTCTGTCTATTCAAACCTTCATGTTCCAATTAGTTGTTCCAGTCGCTGCGTGTTTTCCACAGATATGGTTGTCCCTGGAGTTACCACCGTTAATCGCCGATTTAGCCGATTTCTCCGAAGCTAATTTAGCATCTCCCGAAGATGATTTCTTATTCTAAAATGTATGAAAATAAACAGAAAAGAAATATGTTTATTATATGTTAAATCAATTTAATAAGAGAAAAGAAACTCCTAAAATCTTGTTATAATACAAAACATGTATTTATTCTTTATCTAAATGAGATAAATAAACCTCAAACTAAATCAAAGGTTTTTCGATTCACATCTCAGAGTCTCATGACGTGGATATGAATGATGCAACCCATTATTACCATTCAGTGGCATTGTAATTTCTAGGAGTATCTTTAACTCCATTCAATTCTATAATCTTTTGTCATGTCTCTTTTGTCATTTTTACCCATTTCCGACTTGACTCTAATGATTCGAAATGAAATTGAATGAGCATCGCCTCCGTCGTAGTCACAGTCGCAGTTTCACCAACTGAACAGAATCCACAAAAGATGAAGAGATCATCACCTTGTAATTTTAAACCATGTTTTGTTCATTCACTAAAAATACGACGTCACAGCTGAACATCATAAGAAAGAAAAAATGTAGTTCATTCATTTTAACAGATTCAAAGCTTCATAGAAATCAAACAAAGCAGATTCTGTTGCTCAAACTATAGAGGAATGCTCGGTATTCGAAGGTACCGCTTCAAAGAGGAGAATAAAAAACGGGTAATCTTAATAAAAATAAAAATAATAAAAACTATTTAATCATTACGTAGAGATCGACGCTGTTGATCATCCGAGTAACGAACAACAGCAGCAAAACTAAACGATGCAAAAGTAAAAGTTTCAAAAAGCCTTCCGTTTAAAGGTTAACAGAAAGAAAAACTTTCTTCACCCAAAAAAGCACAAACAAAAAACCAATAAAGATTAAAAAAGCAGAACACAAGGGGAAAAACAAATGGATTTTTTTATATATTTTGTATGGCTAACAAAAACCCACTCCGTACATCTTTCGAAGTGGGTACCCAGAGCTTGAAAAACCGGTATCGTGTGAATAGTTTAGCTTACTTTCGTTTGGCACAAAGCAAAAACAACAAAAAAAGAACCACATTAGCAAAAAACCATAAAAAAAGAACTGCAAATCCAAGCAATAAATAAAAGTCACTCGTAGGTTGAAGAACGAAATCTGCGTGTATTAAAACCTGAGTTGGTTCCAACGACCTACATAAATAAAATAAAATATATAAATATTTTTATATGCATGCACTGTGTATATATTTTCATATTAGTTCAATTTTATTTGCAAGAATTTATTCAATCTTGATATTGTTGAATTTGAATTTATTTAATCTTTCAACATATACTATAAGTGTTTAAAGTAAGCAAGAAAATTTGAAAGCTGTTTTAAGGCATTCACGAATAATAAAATGGAATAATTAAATAGAATCACTGAGAGTTAATTGATATAATAAATTAAAAATGGATTAAAAAACAATAATAATTAGAGGAGTAACAATTACACAACTTTTTGAGTTCTTTGACACTTAATAGTTCAACTAACATAAATAGATCCGGTTTTAAACGGTTTTTAATAGCATTTAAAAGGCATTTCTATCTGGATTGAATGGAACTTTTCGAAACTATCATCAACTAATCAAGGGTTGTATATTAGCACTTCTCAAGAGAAAATGGAAGTGTAAGTAAATAGATTTACTGATGAAAAGATATAGACTTTTTATAGACCCCCTCCCCCCCCTTCTGGACTAACAAAATAATGAACTCTGATCAAGAGTACAGCGAAAAAATGGTATACATTAAAAATGTTGTAACGTTTGTTTTTCCAGACAAGTTTAATTTTAGTTGCTTTAAATTGTCTTCAAAATAAAACTGCAATCAAAAGTGATTTCTGACAGGAGAAAATCTACGAACCCGTCATATGGAACAACGTGACTCAAGTTGAGACTTGAAGTTTTTATTGCTCTTGAAAATCGGCAATAATTTCGAAAGGAAATACAAATGCTATTATTCGATGTGTAATTATTAAAGAAAATTAGTATGTTTTTTCTTTTTTAATGGGAGTTTGATTACATTTGCGATTTAGCCGTGTTGTTGGCTTTTTACTCGAGACATAGAGCGATGTCAGACTAAGCCGCTTGAGGCCGGAATCACTCACTAGGTTGGGCCATGTTATACCACGAATCATTCAATGAACGCGAATGAGTCCGGCCTCGAAATGCTTAGTCTGACAGCAGCCATAGAGTGTTTGTTACCCAATCGCTTTTAAATCATGATAACCGATAACACGATGCATTTACTCAATAATTAAAAACAAATTATAATACAATAATCAATTTAATTGTCTACAATATAATTAAATACAATATAAACTCACAAGTGTTTAAAAAATAGATTGAAAACATTACAGAATTTCAATCTCTCTCATAGCAAAAGTTTAACGACAAAAAAGTACAGAATTGTTGTTGATAAAAAAAAACAACAGCAAAAAAAAAAAAACAAAAAATGTGTCTATTTTCTTTGGAAAACTCGTTTTGATATCGCCAAAAGTTTAGCAAATGAAAATGAGGCGAATTTCTTTGGAGAAAAATCTGCATTGCTACGAATACTCCTCCACCCCATCGAAACTCCGAAAAAACCGGTTGATGCACCGGTGCAACCCAACCAGTTGAAGGCAAATCAAAACTGTGCTTGACTTTCTTTTTCTGACTGCGGCCAACCCGAAAATGACGTGAAAATCGTGCGACTGACAAGAAAAGACTTTGACATTGCAGTTGTTGCTGCCGATGGACCTTGCTTCAGAAGTATGCATCACGGCAGCAGCAGCATCTGCATCATCGAAGTCGTCGAAAAGGAAAGTAAAGCTGAAGATTCAACGAAAATGTATGCATTGTACTTTCACTAACGGAAAATCGCGCCGCACGATAGAAGCGATTTGTTCACGACAAACGAATTCGACACGATTTCAATAGCATGAAGCCTTTGAATAGTGAATATTGAATATATTATAATATTTTATATCTGCTGTTTAACAAACAAATCTGTTATGAATAAAATTAGTTATAAATTCTAAGAAATTCGAAACTATTCAAAACATGTCATGTCAATTCTGCTTAATGATTAATTGAGTTTAAAAAGCAAACCAAAAAGCATTTAATAAGCATTTTTTGAAAAATGATTCCCAACACCATTTCGACTATATTCTGATCTCAATAACGGGGCGAGGATTTATTCCAAAAAAGCTTTCTTTTATGTTCCTTCGCGATGAACACTGACAATCGTATGCGACCTGAACGACTGAAATGCGTCTACGACACAACGGGCGCAAGTCGTGTTTACATCGGACGTTACAACAGGAATTCGACTATGAAAGACTGTGATCGGCCCACTGAATTCAACTATAGATTTGTACTACGGGTGTAGGGTATATGAACTTCGGTGAAGCTGAATTTAATACTATTTCTGTTTGTTATGTATAATGATATGAAATGTTATTTGAATATTTATATTTATCAAAGACCACTTGAAGAACATCTGCACCGCAGTCAAGAAGGTTCCAAATAAAAAGGCTCCAAATTCTTCATTATTTGATTATAAACGATAAATAATTGATCGACCAATAAAAATGATTGATTGCTTTTATAAGCAATAACTTCAAAGTTAAAAAGTTTTCACTTTCATAACACTTACAGAGCGTGTTTGTAGGCTTGCCTTCTATTCTTCTTCTATTGGATGCTGTTAATTATCACCGAAAACAACAGAAAGAATGGGAAAGGGAAGTGTGAGGTAGTCACCAGTTGTTTACAGTAGTCAATTATCGGCTATAATCGTGGAAGATGATTGTTATGTTTGCGTCTCGCTCGTATTAAGTGAGTTGCAGCTGCGTGGCTGTTGTTCGGAAGTCAGCTTCAAACGATTTCACTTTTCTTCTGGCAGAGTGCAGCAGAAGCTGTGCGATTCATTGTGACCCAAGGAGTATTAATCACCGAAGATGGTGCTGCTGTTGGTGACCAGCTCGAACTCAACCCAACCAGTGACGGGTTATTAAAAATAATTTCATTCCACTTAAATTTAAAATAAAACCAGAAAAACTTCTATTTACAGATGGCGACGTCGACGACACGTTTTTATAACTGCCACGCCTTCTTCCATGAGTTATAAAGGTAAGGATAAACTTAGTATACCCCCAACATGCTTTAATATGTGTATATACTGTAAAAAAGTACTGGAAACGAAAAATTTGGTGTAAGAAAGTAAATATTCGAGAAATTCGAGTACCAGGCAATCGTGAAGTTACTAAAACCTCTATTATAATGGGTTTCAATTAAAGTTGTTCTAAATACTTCAACATAATTAATTAATTTCACAAGCACTTTATACTTTTCTTGTAAGTACGATTTAAAAAGTTTGAAAGTATTAAAGCACCTAAAAAGGAGGTTGAATTCTGAATTCACGACCCATAAATAAACCTAAAACACAACTCATAAGAATACGAAACGAAAAACTTTCTAAAAAATATTGCCATCAACTTTTCTCTCTCTAAGGTGCTGCTCTAAGGTGAGAATATTTATAAGCGTATACAAGGTATATTCTCCATATTCTCGTATACAAGTATAGTATTATCTCCATATCCAAGGTACTTCTTTACATAGCAAGCTTTGTCTAATTAATATGCAAACATTGTCTCCTCTAGTGAATTCCTCCTTCCAAATATGTAAAACCTTTGCCTGCAATTCTGTACTAAATTTCTTGTGAACTCTAAGAAAACATATAAAAACATTGGCCTAAAAATCTGAAAACCTTAAAAATATGTGCCCTCATTTATAATGTAGTCATGTACTTAAATGAAGAAAAAATCTTGAACAAATATTTCCAGAAATATAATTTCTATTTCTGGAAATATTTGTAGAGATACAATCTTTGTGGGGATTTACAACACCAACTCTGACACATAACATTTTATGCAAACTACAGTTAAAATAACAACAAAAACCAGAAGATGAAATAATTTGTCACTCAGGCTTTCGAATAGCAGTGATTCGATTTAGAGACAAGCTGAATTTATTTAAATGTTGGTCCAACGACCTGCCACATCGCTTGAAACAATCACTTTCTCCACAGTGCAAATAATAGGCGAAAAATGGTCACGAGTGATTAAAACAATTGATTGTGTCTTAAAAGTGGTGGCTTCAGTGTGATGGTGTGTGTCTTGGGAGTCATGTACAAAAAATTGGCTTACGGCTTAAAACAATGCTGTAAACCGTATCATTTACAATTTTATATCATAGCAGCACGTTTTTCGGTCGTTTTCGTAATCATTCCCTCCGGTGAGTGAACTCGAAAAAACACTCCCTGTTTTTAAGCCCAGTAAAAAAAAAAAGTTATGTTGTTTTTCAACAGTGATTCATTCGTTCATTTAACATTCAAACATTTCGAGATGTAATTTTTTAGTGATTTTGTTTTTGTTGCTGCTTTTGTTTTTATGAGATGCTTATTTGTATTTAAAGTGCCGAATTTATTAGTTACTCGATATTAAAAAATATATAATGTTTTCTCGGCCTAAAAACAATTTTGTACAACAACAAACACTTTTGCACTTTTTTGGTGTGGTTCACCATTAATCGCTGTCATTTGTTCTGTATATAAGAGTTCATATATTGGAATAAAACCGGGCATTAATATAATCGAGAGCGTGGTTTATTTATTATTAATTATATTGTATTTGGTAATCAGTATTTAGTGCAATAGAGAGTTCTTTAATCATCACTCCCAGCAACTCGTCACCAAGTCCGTGAACTCTCCAGCAGATGTCTCCATTTTAAGGAAAAGAAACTCTCAAAACGAACGAAAGCACCAACCAATGCAAGCAACAACAACAGCAGGAGCGGCAACAGCAATAACAACAACAACAGCAATAACAACAACCCACAAAACAACAACAACAACAACAGTTAATCGCAAACAGTACGAGCACAAGCGATGTTTGATGGAGAAAGCATCATCGATCGTACTTTCACAAAATAAACAAATCAATGCTTGTTCAGACGTTGCTGGTGGAGGCACTCCGTTGAGACATCACATAGTACACAATGGGAACTTCTACTAACAACGTATACTAATTAGGAATCAGACACGAACTTCAGTTAAATAAACACAATTATTTTTAAAAAAATGCAAATGTGCAAAATGTGTAAAAATATTAATTAGAATAAAAATCACAGAAAAATAATTATTAAAGAAATCAAATACGAAGCAAAACGTTTGGAAAATGAACATCAGCAGGAACAACAACAAAAGGAAAAGCAATAATCATTACAATAAAAACATTACCAACACAATTTCAAAAAAAGCGAGAAGACAGAACAAGTTTCCACCACAAAACGGAAAGAGTTTTCCCCCCATTAAAAAGTAAATCTTTTGGCACACTTAAAGTGCCACACTGCGACCTTCTACGCCAAGGAACTGGCTTAAAGGTAGTCCGTCTCCGACGTGACAGCCAACCGGGTCACCTTTAGTCTAGCAGAATGTCAGTGGAGTGACTGGAGCTGCAGTAATCCGCAAGTATCGTCAGCTCTCCAGACACGACATGTCTTTCCAGCGACAGAACAGAGAACAGAGAGAGACTTTGATATCGTACATTCATACTTCTTTTCTGTTGGTTTTCATTAAAAAACAAGTCTGGTGCTTAGCAATAAACTAGCGCACGCTGAGCGAAAAAAGAAAAACAAACAAAAAATGTCAGAAACTTTCAGACAAACTGCACCCTACAAGCGATACACCAAGAATATTTGTGATTTTTACCAGCGATTATTTAATAGAGCTCAAAAGATTCTCAGGTGCGATCATTTGTGGCGACTCCTCGGCGTTTGGAAGTGGCTGAATTTAGAAACTCGAAAGTCATTCAGCACCTGTTTTTTAGGTGCGGTAAAAGAATCACCACTCAAGTGGTCCGAAGTGTGGTGAAGTGACGTGAGTGAAGTGATCTGAAGTGAAGTCAAGTGGAGTGAAGTGTGTAGGAGTGTAGTGAGGTGATGTGACGCGGAGTGGAGTGTCGTGGAGTGAAGTGAAGTGAGGTGAAGCGGAGTGGAGTAAAGCGAAGTGGAGTGGAGTGGATTGGAATGAAGGGGAGTTGAGTGTACGTTTCTAACCTAATCTGCAAACATTATGCATGTGCTATAGAAATGCATGTGGTATAGAAAAAAAGAGGTGCTGCTATCTTCGAGACTTAATTTATGCTGTATGCAAGCAAGTGTTTACCTTACTTCTATGGACTAGAATTCCTAACGGCATCCTGTCCTCACTCTGGAATCTACACAACAAAAGCCGTTACTATCAGACAAAGCTTATAAAATATGTTTAATTCGAATTCCTTGTATTCACACATAACGATTTACTCACCATCTTCACCACGTTCTCACTAAAACCCAAACACAATGT
This sequence comes from Myopa testacea, assembly GCA_949629155.1. NCBI lineage: Eukaryota > Metazoa > Arthropoda > Insecta > Diptera > Conopidae > Myopa > Myopa testacea. Next base: position 3,667,044 of record OX451345.1, on the reverse strand, counting down.
TTATCTTTACAAAGACATTTGTTATTCTCATAATTAAATTGTTACCAAATTATGTATTTTTACGCTTTAATTGCTTTTATGTAAAAGGAAAAACAACTGTAAATTAAAATATCATCATCTCACATTTTTTATTTGCCGTTCTCTGTCATTTTTTTGTTTGAAAAACTCGCGTAAAAAATCAAAATTTAAAACTAAATACGAAAAATTCACATAATTTCATGATAATTACTTTAAATTAAAAATATTCACATCTCAATTTAAAAAAATTTCAATTTTAATTTTAATTACTTATTTTCTTTACCTTTAAATAAGTTTTATTAACTTCTCATGAACTGTAACTACGTCCCTTTATAATAGCAGGGTTGTCGTAATTTTTTTAATTGCTTTTTCTGGAATGTGGTACGGTTTTGAAATGTTTCTAGCCAGTTTTTCCTACCTACTTTTATATGAATATTAATTATGTTTAATTTGTTAATTATTATTGTCTTATTATTGACATAAAAGATATCATAGTGACAAAATGCAGTTCAAAATAAACTAAAACAGAATCTGACATTCAATTTAGTGCAAACAGTATTGAAATATTCAAAGTTTATTTGCACATCATGAATTCATCGTGCTTTCAATAATTTTAATATTCTAACAGCGTTAAACGAATAAAAAACCTTCAATAAGTTGTTGTTGCCATTTCAACACGTTTTAGCAAGTCTCCAGTTTTCATATTTACACATTTTATTCAGGATTATAAACTACTTTTTGCTTCTTTTATAGTATGAACTAAATTCTGTGTTCAATCAAATAAATCATTTAAAACCAAAGTGAAGAAAATGTCACTTCTAAGTGGATAAGTCTATCGATTCCTTGACCTACTGGAGAGACGTTCATATGTCACTAAAGTCTACTGTTGTTGTTTTTATATTACTATGCGTTTTATTCTTATGCGGGTACATTTCAGAACTCTGTGAATATTTGCGTTCTTTTAAATCACCTTATTTTTTGGTATCGAAAACAGATCTCAATCCCAAACATTTTGAGACACATCATGATTACTGTTATGCTTGTACAACACGATTATTACCTTATTATTACTGCAGTAATAGATGTCGGACATTTTTCGATATTGATGAGTCTTTTCTTTTGTTGAATGTTCTTTTTGGTTTTCAAAAATAACGTATGACTTCGATGTGTAACCTCACATCGATAACTGATGTGATGTATTACATTCTAAAGGTATGAAAAAGTCTGTTAGTCTGGCTGTTTTTCACAGTTAGTTATTCACGGTTAGTTTAACAATTTGCTGACAAGTCGTTGTAACCTTTAATCTTTCGAATTGAATTGAACTTCCAACGCTATTTAAATGGCTGTCGTGGCGAAATGTTCTACTACGAGTAGTAACTAAAGTGATTTAATGCAGCTCGTCAGCTGAATTCGCGGCTACCATAATATGGGTACATGGGGTACATCGGTTATTTCCAACCTGAGCTGCGGTAAACCGAAGCCGTATCCACACAAGTTTCATTAGTTATTTAAGTGTTATGTTTTTCCGGCGATTGTGAACTCGGCGATTTTCAAACTGTCGAACCACCTGTTTGTTGGCCGGATTTAGTTTATGTTTTCCTGAAGGGCGGGAAAAAACAGTTCTCTCAACCACGCACGCACTCACACCAACCAAACAGCGAGAGCCAATGGACCAAGTAACGGTAATGTTGAGGTTATGGTATATTTTTTTTCTATGACGTTTTCACTCCTTTCCACGACACAGATCACTTTTACCACAACATAGCTGGCTCATAATAGGTTTTGTTGTATTTTTTCTTCTTCGAGTACAGAAGCCAGAAGTACTGCCAGAGTTTAGCCAAGCATGACGACCACAAGACACAATATATGTAAGTATATCCACAGTAACTACTAATTAGACCAACTTGGCTAAAAAATCGGAGCAGATCACTTTTAAGAATGCGCGACGCTGCTGCACGTCTTTTCTACAGCGAAGTCTCAAACGAACTGTCGAAGAAGTCGCGCCTTCAGCACTGAAGAGCGACGGACTTCAGGCTCCGTACTCGTACTTTCGGAGAGACCAGACCAACAGAGACCAGTTTTCACTAAGTGATCATCTGGCTTAAATATTAAAGACAAGTTTTTAGTGGAGAAAACTTGCCGGAGCGGCGCGACGCGGTGCGCGACTTCAAGTCGCTGAAATGCAGTGTTGGTCGGCTGTGCTTCTTTCACCTGGTATTGTTATGGATTGGATTGTTGTTGTGTTGTTAAATTTCTCGTCAGTCAGTCATTCGTTTGCAACTTGCAACCACTGCATCATTTTGAGCTTTCAAAAGAAAGCTTGTGGTACACTGAGAGAACTAAATATGAACCATAGAACAACCCAACAGAAAATGGTTTTGAAAGATCATTTGATTTATTTCATCATTTCTTAAAATAAGATTAGGTTTATGCTAAGGTTGCACTTATAAGCGCCTGTGATTGAATGGCTCCAAATCCATAAACCTGAGAAATGCATCTTCGACCCTGATAGAAAGTCATTCAGAACATTTCTCCCATAGGCTTTACTGTTATTTCATGGATCTGTGGAGTAAGTAGTGGGGAAAATATTCGAAATTATTGCCACTGCGTTTGTATCGAACTCACCTGGACGTTGGGCGGTGTTTTCAGTGCGTAGACAACCGCATCGGCTATATTTTCAGGCTCCAAGCGAGGCATATCCTTGACGTAGAAGTGTATTTCTTCGGGGAATATATTCGTATTAACTGCGCCCGGACAAATGCCCTGCCCAAGAAATGCTTCGTTTTAATAGAGGTTGGTTTTCCCGCCAACCAAATCACTTACCGTTATTCGTATCTTCTGGCTGTGCAGCTGAAACTCCTGCCGATAGGTTTCCGTCATGGCTGTGATCGCGAATTTGGTCGCCGGGTAAATGTTGAAAGAGGGCAGGACGTCGATGAAATTCAACACCTGCTGGCCGGCGATGCTGTTGATTATTAGCACGTGGCCCTCTTCGTTCCGCTTCAACATGCGCTGGAATGCCTCCCGGGTGCACCACAACACTCCCATTACGTTGGTGTCGATGACTTGGCGAATCTTGGTTGTGTTGCCCGGCGCCACCAACTCAGTTTCCCGCGTAATGCCGGCATTGTTAAGCAGCACCTGGACACCGCCGTGCTTACGTTCCACCCAGTCGAATGCCTCGAGGACACGCTCCTCTACGGAAACATCGCACTGATATGGTATGAACCTGGATTGCTGACTGCGTGGAAGTGTTTGCTGCAATTCTATTAGCTTGTGTTCGCGACGAGCCAAGCCCACAACGCGCATCCCGGCGGCCACCAGTGTCTTAGCACAAGCTGCTCCAATGCCACCACTGGCCCCAGTTACCACCGCCAGCTTGTTGTTCCAGCGCTCCATTTCGAGTGTGTGTGTGTGACGCACTGCTGTATGCGACCAAAGACGCGCACCAACTAAAATGAATGACTTCATTTCTTGAAACACTATCGCGGTCATTGTAATGCTTCGCGTTTGAATTTAGCACTTGTTGGGATTCTTTACAAGAATGTACTGGATTACAAATGACAACAGAGAGGTGGATATACTCGTATCTTGGTTACTGCCTCATTAGCAATGGAGCGGTGGCGTAATAAAGTCGCGTTGGTGACCGGTGCTAGCGCTGGCATCGGTGCTGCCTGTGCGAGAGGACTTGTTGCCGCAGGTATGATGGTCGTCGGGTTGGCCAGGAGACACGAGAGGATGCTGGAGCTAAAGCACTCATTGCCAGTGGAACAACAATCAAGATTGCATGCGGTGAAGTGCGACATCACCAAAGAAGATAACGTCTTCGCAGCATTTAAATGGACTGAGTCCACTCTGGGTGATGTGCATGTGCTGGTCAACAATGCCGGCGTGATACCGACCACTGAACTCTGCAAGGCAGACAACACTGCAGCAATTCGTTCCGCCATTGAGACGAATTTAATGGGAACAGTATTTTGCACCCGGGAGGCATTCAAATCAATGAAAGCGAAGAATATCGAAGGTCACGTTATTCTCATCAACAGTGTAGCCGGTCACCAGGTGCCAAACTTGGGACCAGACCTGCCATCCCTCAATATCTATCCAGCTACAAAATTCGCATTGAGAGCAATGAATGAAATCTATCGCCAGGAATTTCAACGAAATAAAACTAAAGTTCGCATTTCGGTGAATAATACTATATATTGTATTTATATGTGTATACATAAACATGTAGTATATAATAAACAATTTCCTGAATTTAGAGCATCAGTCCTGGAATTGTGAATACCGATATTTTGCCAGTCGATATACAGACGGTTGTCAAGAAATGTATGCCAATGTTAAGCGCTAAAGATGTTGCTGATGCCGTCCTTTGGGCCATCGGTACACCACCCAATATGCAGGCAATTGAAAAGAACGCAAATTATTGTCTTCAGTACGATTTTATTTATTCAATTATTCAGGTTCACAACATTATTATAAAGCCCATGGGGGAGAAATTCTAAGTACTACAAATTGTTGAATACTCTACTCGTCTGTCACGAAAGTTTCAGTCATCAACTGGTTTCTTAATTAATTCAGGAATCTGTATGCAAATAAACATTTGCATTTGCTTCTTTTGCTTCTTTATTTGACTTAAATTAATAAACTAATAAACTTGTGAATAAAAAATCTCTCTTCAAGAGGAAAATATCAGTCATCATAGCTTCGATGTTCATTAACATTACTCGAAGAAAAAAAGTGGCACATTTAATTTTTCATACAAAACGTATTCTTATTTATTGGAATTTGAATTTCACTGTTTGGATTTCGCTTATCCCATCATCCCCTTACTTCGCTTAAATGCTGCGCCTGCTTTGCGGTTATGATTGGCTCTGGATGATTTATGAACTTCCTTTTTGTTGCGGCTTCGCTGAGTGTCCTTACTTTGGCCGTGTCCTTTTGAAGCACCCACAACATCAGGTGCAGATTGCTGTGTAAAACCACCACGTTTGCCGTTTCTTTTAGCCTCCCGCTTTGCTTCGTAACGTGCACGAACCGCTTCCGGATTTTCACAGAAATCTAATTTCTTTTCGCGGCGTCCGTTAGTTTCTTTGGCATCGGCACCATTTTCAGCGTCATCTTCATCGCTTCCGTCACTTTCCTCTTCAGACACGTCCTGTACATCGGCCAAACCTGCTTTCATCTGCTTTGAACGCACCACACGCGTCTCACTCTCCAACAGCGCCTCGTAGCTGTCGTCGTATTCATCTTCGTACTCACCATCGCCGCAAACATCATCGGAAACCATGCTGTATTCCTGATAGCGGTGTTTGAGCGACTGTAAATCTCGCTTATCATCCAACAGCTCGGACGCATCTTTCGGCGCATTTGGGAATCCTTTGCCCTGTTTGATGATGCAGGCTGGGTTGTCCTGAGTCATGATGTCGTACGAGTCACCATCGTAGACATTAAAATGCTTGATGCCTGTCTGTAAATAAAAAGTGTCCTGCGGATCAGACGGAATGTACACCTCCGTTTGGTCTGTGTTAACTAAGTCTGGCGGTAAGTTCTCCTCCAAAATCGCGGCGATGGCATCTTCGCTGTTTTCATAACGTTGTAATACGCGACGCAGAAAACCGGTGCCTAAATATGGCAGTATATCCAGAGCGGCGGCGACTTCCGCGTCTAGATCACGTGTGGGGGGCGCTTGGACTGTCTGGTTGGAGTCGATTTTATGTTCATTATTATCTAATCTTTTTACTACATCCCGACTATAAGGATTTTCTTGTCCATTACTGGTAATATGTTTAACTGTGGATTTAACAGTCTGATGTGGTTTAGCTTCTCGTTGATATCCTTTGGTCACGAAGTCAGCTTTAAAGTTATCGCTAAAATTGAAGTTGTCATAAGTAAGATATGTTCAAATACACATTTAATGATGACTATGTGTATATTACAGTTCTTTACAAGCCTGGCTCAAGATATCCATATCGAACTCCACAGGATACTCGCGCTGATAATCTATTACAAAAGTACGTTCCGATAGACACTCAGTCAGAAGGCCTACAAAGCTCTCCGAAGGTATGAGGCTTTCTTCTCTAAAAACTGAAATAAGTACCACCTCACGTCTAAACAGTTTATAAAGTTACTCACGGATTCATTATTACACTCATGATGTAGGAATTCGCTATACTGCGAAATGCCTTCAGCAGCTGAACTCTTGCCATGTTGAGCCATTGGAGACTATATGCCTGATCGTTAATTAGAAAGATATTCTTGTACAGGTAAGGAATGGTGTTGTCATAAAATTGAGCAATACTAGGAATTGTTTAGCATCAATAACAATAACGCATCTAAACAAACAATGCTTCGTTACCTCTGGCCCAATTGTAGCTCGTAGCATATACTGTGCACATCAGGACATACTTCTAGCAAAATACTTAATGTGTATGCTGCGTCCAGTGTGTAGAGTACAACGTCATCATAAGGTGTATCAAGATTATCATCCACAGCACCTCCACCGGCACCATCGAAGCCTTCATTCTCCGACTGTGTCTGTATGGTCCGAAAAGCAGTTTTGAAAAATGCTAATCCAGTCGTTAAGTCTTTCCTGTACTTGGGCTCCAAGCTGAATACTATCCCGAAAATCTTAGACAATATTGACAAATTATGTTCATCTGAATCGCCCACTGCTACAACGAGATCCAAAAGCATCGGAATCGATATGAGAAAATTTGTGTAAATTAGTTGGCGTAAATGTTCCTTTGTTATCCACGCCTCAGGCGACTCTCGATTTGTTATTAGGCGGCAAACCACGCGAAGCACAGAATTTCGTATGGCTTCGTAAAGATCCATTACTACCGGGTCCTCCGTGTGCTGTCTTATGTCCAGATAGAACGGATTCGCACGTTGCAAGAATGAGACGATAGCGGAAAGTGCTGACGTTTCATATACCATGTATGACCAAAATCTGAAAAAACACCGATTCGAAACAATACATTCACATTCACATTCACAAATGACGTAGACTACGATTTTACTCATGATGTCTCAAGTGTAGCAGAAACTCCATATCTTTGTGAAACCAATCAGCTTCGTGAATCCATTCTTCCAAATCAGCACCCTTTTTTACCTTGCCTCCAGAGACAACTAACCCAATGTAGGTCGAAAACACTTTGGGTCTAACCCAGCGCTTATCCTGCCAACATACGAAATTATTATGATTAAAGAGCAAAGGGAGTCTAAACATTGAGATCACCTACCAAAGCCGGCACTTTAATAGTTACTCCACCATCATCCACATCAAACATCAGCTCACAAAGATGCTTCTGCTCTGGATTCTGCAAGAGTTTGAATCATATAAAAAACGTTACCGATTGAAGGGTTTACTTACCCTGAAAATATCAGCGACTATGTCAGGCATATCTAAACGATTTATGGACAGATTGCCCTAAACAACTTAATTTGTGCAAATCTTTTGATAACTTTGTCAAATTTATTAGTGATGTGTATATTTGCGACTAGTCGGGTACCCGGAATATTATTAATATTAATTATATACTGATCTTTTATTTTAATTTTTAAGTTATACTTGACAATTTTACTTCAAGTACTCTACCGAATTCTTCTTCTTCATCATTAAGTTTAAAATAAGTTTTATTTTCGTAATTTCACTGATTTTGAAAAACATGCAGTTTTATAATCAATATTTTGATAAAAGAAATGATTTTAGATTTATTTTTAATTCTTCAATATTATTGCAGATTCTCAAATAATTATTTTTCTAATTAGTTTTTATTAATATGGATGTTTGAATATGTGCCAAATATATTCAACTTAGCTTAGAACAGGTGGCAACTCTATGGCGTGTAATTTGAAATTTTTGGGTAGCAAAATTTTGTTTACGTGGTGGTCTCCCGATTTTTATCTATGATTTAGTTTTTATCATTGGCGCTGAAGCCAAAGCTAGCTTTGTGTGGCCGAAACATTTCTGGTTCTTAAGGCCGTATTCGGTTCCACAAAACAACAACGAAGAAGCTCGACAGAATTCTAAGGCGAAAAATACAGTTCAATATATACTCGTATATATTTTCCCATTCAACCGGCGATAGACAAACAGTAGTTAATATGGGTATCCACAGTACGTAAGCCGCAATTGGATAGTAATCCATAGTAAATCTATTTCTTTTATGATTTATGGTTTCTTTCTAGTGAATAACCATTCTTTAAAGTACATTAGTTTACTAACGCTGACGCTTCAAAATGCGATACTTGGACTCAGCATGCGATACGCTAGGACACGTCCGGGTGACATTTTCACGAGTTCCACAGGTAAAACTTGATAAGCAAAACAACTAACGCTAAGCAAAAGTGGAAATTTAAATCATGTTCCTAATAAATACCTTTTTTTTTAAGCTGTATTCATGTCAGAGGTAAGCAAGCTGATCACATGCCTAGTGATTGTGTTTTATGAGGAAGGCAAGGATGGACGGAAATTTATGCAATCCCTGCATAAAACAATAATTGCAAATCCAGTTGATACACTAAAGGTCTGTGTCCCGTCCTTGGTGTATATCGTGCAAAACAATCTGCTGTATGTTTCTGCCTCTCATTTGGATGCCGCCACTTATCAGGTTACATATCAGCTGAAAATCCTAACTACAGCCATGTTCGCTGTTGTAATACTACGTCGCAAGTTACTCACCACTCAATGGGCTGCATTGGTGCTCCTCGTGCTCGGTATTGTGCTCGTACAGTTGGCGCAGACGGTTACAGACTCGGTAGCAACAGTCGCCGCAAAAGTCGAGGGACCGGAACAAAATCGAATGATGGGCTTGTGGGCTGCGCTGGGCGCATGTTTCTTATCCGGATTCGCTGGCATCTACTTTGAGAAAATACTGAAGGGTGCTGAAATCTCCGTTTGGATGCGCAACGTACAGTTGAGTTTACTTAGCATTCCCTTCGGCTTAATCACCTGCTTCGTAAACGATGGCAGCCAAATCTCCAGCAAAGGCTTCTTCTTCGGCTACGATTTCTTCATATGGTACTTGATCCTACTTCAGGCAGGCGGCGGTCTGATTGTGGCTGTGGTGGTGAAGTATGCAGACAACATACTCAAGGGTTTCGCCACATCGCTAGCCATCATAATCTCTTGTATAGCTTCCATATACATGTTCGAATTTCATTTGACTCTACGATTCACTGTTGGTGCGGGTCTGGTCATCGCGTCAATATTCATGTATGGATACGATTCGAAAAAGACCACCGCTGATAAGCCGCATCAGATACGCAAATCCGATGAACTGGATGGGGAAAGATTACTACCGAAAGTTTAAATAGTGGATTCAAACTAAAAGTGCACATATTATGAAAGTACTTAAAGTTCCATACAGTTTTGCCAGTATTTTATGACGACGTTAATGCATAAAACGATTTTAATTAGTTATTAAGAAGAAATATTTTTGATTACAAATCGGATAATATTCTGAAAATATTTTAATAAGCTATTCACTATTTTAATAAACTAAATCTCAATATAAAAAATAATATCAATAAACGAAACGATGAGAATTGTTTTTTTATAATCTGTTGAATATTTGCACCATTAGTTATCTATTTAAAACTAAAAACTTATTGCATCAGATTCTGAGCTCTTGTAGCTTCCGAGAGTTTTAATTAAAAACGAAGATTTAACAAACGAAATTCTTTTAATTCATTTATTTTTATTTCAAAGTCAAGTTATAAGAGAAAAACAAAGTCCTATTCTAATATTTTAACGTGTAAGTCATAGAACAAAAAGTGAGTGAAGTGAATATTAAATGTAATGAAAATCTTAAATGCCGCAATTCCAACCAAGAGTTGCATCATTGAGTTGGGTTTGAATTTTTAATATCAAGCTGTAGATTCTAAGAGACGGGCCCAATTTGATAGGCAGTTTCTTAACTACATCGCTACGCTTGAGCAACAACAAGGACATGCCATCTATTTCGTGCTCCTTGAATACATATGCCTCCTTGGGAAAATACTTTGTAAAGTATTCTGTAACCTGATCAACTGTCCACTGCTTGACGTCAGGAATATCCAAAGGTTCGTTTATGATGTAGCGATCGACAGAAGAATGGTCTTCGCGCTTTTGTGCTTTACCATCGGGTATCTCCTCGCTTTCATTACCATTTAAAATAGCATTCGGTATATTTTTTGTAGCTTGAAAAGTACGCTTGGTTGCTGAATTTTTAGCTTCCTCTGCTGCTGCAGCTATATTAACTTTAGGCTGTTTCTCTTGTAGCTTGGTGGAAATATTCGACTCGTCGCCTATTATTTCACGTATGGCTTGTTTTGCCAATGAATTTCCGTTGCCAGTAATTGGTAAGGTGCACTTATTACATTTCCAGTTTCGTGTGAGCTTCTGATATTTTTGTACGTTCGGAATGTGACAAGTTAAATGATATGACTTCACACATTTAGTACAGGTAACTAAATCGCTCTAAAAGCACAGAGGCTTAAAAAGTATTCCTATAGTGCAGAAAAATTAATCCCAACTTACATCAACTACAGCGTCTATTTCAGAAAAGGCTGAGCACACAGTGCATGATCGACAATTGTCGCATTTGAAGGTAGAACGTAGAACCTCGTAGTTTTCGAAATCTATCTTTAGGCACATCTTATGAACTGTTTTTAGATAAAATATAGAATATAAGATTGAAAACTGCTCAAATAATCAAATATTTTGAAGGAAATCTATTCAAAGTAGAGAATAATACGTAAACCTTTAAAATCGCAACTGATGCATGCAATTAACTTGTTTCTAGCTCCCACGCCTCGCTTTATCTCCTTTTTGAAACATATATAGCAAGTATCTGCTGGGATCGGCGGCGTTGACAACGTCGCTGTGGTACTTGTTGACTGTGCGGAAGACTGCGAAAGAAGTCTTTTATTTTGTATAGGTTCTGGTTCCCGTTTTCGATCCAAAGCCGCGGTTGGGGTAGCAGCAGCAGTTGTTTCTTGTTGTACTGCAGTTGCAGCGGGAGCGCGATAAGAACGCGGCGTGTAATTATCCGATGGATCAAAAACTGCCTTCGGTTTCTGTACATATATAGTTCAGCCATATTGTGTTCTCCATTATCAATTCCACAAAAGAAAACATACCTTAATGCGGCCAGTTGTTCGTACACCAACCTGTTCAGCAGTTCCAGCATCTTTTTCTTCAGCTGGAAAACGCAAACGAGCCACTTTCTTCATGGTAAAAATTATTGTCTAATAACTGGATTAATGCGTTTAGAATATACAACTTCAACCAAGCAAGAATACGGGCCTTCTAAGCTTGCTTGTGAAATTTTTTCTCTTTATAGAATGTATTTTAAAAAAATCGTCAAAATATTTAAAAACGAAGCCTACTTTGTTATATTTGTGTGTGTTTTTGTTTAAAATAAAAAAATGCAAATAAAAAAATGGAGTCCTGCCAGCATCAATTAAAATACAAGCGTTGCCACGTAATTTCAACCAGGTTTGGAGTATCTAACCGAATTCATAGCATTAGCGATAAAAAATGCAAAATACCCTTTTCACTTAAATTACTTGAATGAACAAAACTTTAAAATTGCCTATAATGGCTTTTATATTGATCAGTGCTTTATGGTATGCTTAAACTGAGTTTATAGATTAAATTAAGTGATGCGAGATTTAGTTACTCTCATCTTTTAATCAATCGCGGGTATACCACTAAATAGAACAATATTAAATACAAAGAAATGATAACTAAATATCAAAGAAATATGAAAATGATCTATTACGTCCTATTTTAATATTTTATGACGCTCGAGTCATTTATAATTATTTCCAATTCAGAATAGGTTCTGAATTAAAAACCAGTAAGAAAGCTATATTCGGCCTGGCCGAATCTTAGATACCCTACACTGTAAATGTTTTTTTGGTAAACAAGTTGTTATCTAAAGTTTTATTCAGGAAGTTCATATATTTAACAATATAACCCTCTTTTGCCTGTGTAACCTAAAAGTGGGCGGATCACGCCCATATTTGGGTTATTAACGGATACTGCTACTCTATACTCAGGAATGAAATTTTGTTGTCATAACTCAAAAACGAACGCTGATATCACATTTTTACTAAAAAATAGGCGTGGTCGTGGACCGATTTTGCCCATTTTCAATACCAACCTGCACACCACAAGAAACAATATTTCTGCAAAATTTCATTACGATATCTTTACCGGTTCTCCTGTGATCGTGATTTCAACAGACAGACAGACAGACAGACAGACAGACAGACGGACGGACATGGCTAAATCGACTCAGGAGGTCACGCTGATCAAGAATATATATACTTTTCTATACCTATCGTCTCTATTTCTATGCGTTACACATTTCGTGACAAAGTGAATATACCCTTAACCTTAAGGTGTAGGGTATAATTATGAACTTCATTCCTGCATTTCTGATATGAAATTGATACTTTTGAATTGAATACAGTTGTCTATTCTGATTTGACCGCCACGTAGTGCAAGCATCCAATCGGAAGATGTGGAACTGCCCACTGCAAAAATTTCAAGAAATAAATTAATCTCAGTTTAATATTTACAATTTATTTAAATAACAAAGAAGAATAGTTAAAAACATAAAATATTTTTATGTTACTCGTTTACACATTAATCGTATTATCACTCGTTTTTGGAAATTTTGTCTTTTGATTTTTTTTTTCTTTGGTATAAAGCAAAATTATTTGGATTTCACTTTTCGTGTGTATCTCATGCCAATTTCTACTAATTCATAATTTTCTATACTCCAAGTAATCAGACAAACAACCATTCCACAGCAGCCTAAAAGCAGGTAAAAACACGTGGATACCATTGAAATCTGTAAAAGAATATTTTAAATGTTAAATGGTTAAAGAAATTTTAATGTATGTATTTTTTATTAACCTCTGCATATTTGCAAACTGAGCCCACAATGATAAGAGTCGCTGCAAAGGCTTTTCTTGGAATAATGCCACTTAATGGATTTATTCCAATAGGTTTGTACTGTTGCCATATAAAGTGGGTACTGCAAAAGTGGATGAAACATTCAGAGGGTTAATCTTTGGCAAGGTTTTTTAAAATTATTGAGAACAAACCTGTAACAAATTCGGCAGAACATATTTATGCAGTTGGCAAAAATGAAGCCAACTGGACCAAAAGCACTCGTCAGGAGGTACGAGAGCACAAGAAAACTAACGGAGAAGATAGCCATTAAATAATTGTATTTATCGATGTCTTTGCTGGTGTTTGTGGCAAACATGTATCCTTCAGTGATGCCATTTACTGCCAGAAATAATATAGCCAAACAATGCCACTTGAGTAGATTCTCTGGCAACCCGCCTTCGACGAAATCTGCGCCGCCATAAAATAGGAGCAGCGTGTGTGAGTAGCTCTGTCCAAATGTGAACGCCAACAAGCCTATAGATGTCACAGCCAGAGACAGTGTATTCAACACTTTTCCCGCTTGCAAAACTTTGTCCTTAAATTATTAACGTGAATTGTATGTAGTCGTGTATCATAAATGTAGCCAGCAACAAGAACTTTACCCTCTCCTGTTGCTCCAGTTTAATATCTCTCGCTATTGTTTGTGTGAAGTAGAAATAACTATTTTCTTCGATTGGTCTAAATATAAAGCGCGCTGCCAAGCTTCCTAAATTATTGACCACATCATAAGTGGCTTGTTCACTGAATGACAGCACTGGACTCATGGACATAACGTATTTTTCGCCCTCTGTAAGAATTTGCTTAAGAATACCCTGTTTCAGGAAGCTTAGTGTCAATGTTTGAAGCTCTTTATTAAAGAATCCTTCCTATTAAAAATATAATAAATAAACAGATCAATTTAAAATAAAATTACATTCGTTTTGTTAATTTAGGTGTATTAAAAATATTCACTTTTATTATAAATGTTGACATACCTCATTTTTCAGTACTCCTGGGAACATTTCACCAACGTGAGCAAAAGGAAAATCCTCCATATTTTTGAATAAAGACTCTGTTTTCTGATTACTGACAACAACAAAGTCTTTCTCCTTATCCTTGTCTAATTGACGGTGTTGACGGTAAGCATTCAATTGTCTAATGTACCAGTAAAAGAATACATAGTGTCCGATAAAGATGCTGAACCCACTGACAACTTGTGCAATGGCAAATGCATTGATAGCCTCGTTACGATCACTCATAACAATCCAAATAAATATAACGGACCGAAGCCCAATATGTAGAGTGTTTATGACAATTTTTAATTTGACAAAACAGAAAACTTGCGTTACGAAAACTGGTGCCTCCGCACAAAGCTCGATTATGCATGAAAATACCACAGCATAACAGGCTGCATTATACTGCTCCTTCAGTATATCATCAACTGGTGAAAGCAATTTTATCCATATATAAAGGCAGGGAATGCACAAAATGAGACATATAGGAACACTGTGAAAGTGTTGAAAGTTAATGCTGCACATTTCAAACGTAGAATACGACTCACTTTAGCCACATTTGGTTAATCAATTGAGCCCAGGAGCATCTCTCTCTGTGTTGTGTTGTGGAACTCAATGCAGCGCGATTTAATGCTTCGTGCGATAGGAACAACAATGTGCTTTCGAGAAGCAGCAGTCGGACATTCATGATGCCCAAAATATCACGTCCCACATTTCGAACGATGAAAGCATTGATGCCAAATGTTATAAAACGACAGAGGATCTGAAGATAAATAATTGTAAATGTTTTCATGTAATTAGAGGTGCCGGCCGTAATTTACCTGGAAAATAATACTGAAACCTGCATTGAGCAAGCTGCTCTGAAGAACGTTGCGAGTCATTCTATTGTTATGCTTAATTATAATTTGATATCATTTAATAAGAAACATTAAAAGGATTTAAGCAATATAAAAACACAAAAACCAGGTCAAACAACAAAAATACTGTATTGATAACCAGCTGTAAATAAAAAGAAAAATTACTGCTGATGAAGAGTTGATTTTAACTATGCAAACATAAAAGTACATTTTTTATAATTTCGTATTTTCTATAGATACTTGGCTTATCTTTACTGTTTACCCCTCTAATTTTGTTGTTTTAGTTTTTATGTTGATTACAACAACTTTTTTGCTCTGGTGTAGTTATATGCCTTACAAAAATTGATAAACTTATAACTCCATAACTATACGAGAGCAAATAATGTTGTGGTTGTTGCAATCAACATAAACAAATGAAACAACAACAAAAGAATTGGAGGGGTTTCAGAACGGTAAACTTGTTGCGATAAGTTGGATGATCTGATTATTTCATAATTGTCATTTATAGATTGAACACAATTCTCTGAAATGAATGGCTACATTCATAAGAAATAGTAGTTATTTATATAATATTATTCGTATAGTAATGCAACTGTGGAAATGTTGATATTTGAAAGATTTTATGTTGTTCCTTTTTGTAGTTGTTGATTCTTTTATTCATTGAAATTATTTCTATGATGATCCTGGAGATTGTATGAGGAATTTTTCCCAATTTTGTTGCTAAAGATGAGGAATTGTTTTGTGCCAGGCTGCGATCAGCAGCACAAGACTTCACGCAGGAGAGCAATGTTCTTGGCTCCAAAAGTATGCAAAAAATGTTCAGTCTCAACACAATTCTCACATTTTGATATCTCATTGATTAACAGAATAAGGAAATGCTGGAAAAATGGATCGAGGCTCTTCCTAAGCTTCGCACACTGAAGCCGCACGATAAAGTTTGTCATCTTCATTTTCATCAGGAGGATATAAGTTCTACTTACGATCACACAATCAATGGCCAACTTTATCGGCTAGAAAGAGGTCGACTACGTCTAAAACCAGAAGCAGTACCTGCAATTAATATGCCCACAACAGAAGTATTGGTAAAAATAGATCATCATATATTGTAAGAAGTATATAATTTTCCACCATGTTTCTCATAGAAAGCTCTGTCCAAATCTTCAAAACGAAATGTTAAAAAAGTAATTGCAAAGAAAACGCCAGCTGAAGCTTCAGAAATTCTAATTGGAGTACAAGTAGAACCATTTCCACAAGATTGTGAAGCTACGACAGGAAGGAGCTGTTCTGAAGAGCCCTCTGACCTTAATGCAGGTGAAACTACATCAGAACCAGAATTCGAAGAAGTAGAGCAAGTTCCAAATATTCAAAATATTTACGCATCATTCTACGACGACATACAAGATGTCAAACTACCGAATTCACTGTGGGGATTTCATCGATGTCCAAAACGCTCTGCCATATTCTTCACTTACATGGACGTCGAACACCTGCGCTGCACGAAGGTAGTCAGAATTGCATCCGATGGTATCATGAAAGTTTTCGCTGTCAATCGCTTGATCTATGAATTAAATATTGATGATGGAATACACACCACAGAAATGTTGTCGAAAATCTTAACGCAAATAGACGCCATGGAAGTAGAAGAAGTGGAGACGTTATCAAGTGAAAGTGACAGTTATCAATTAACGTATGTCGACGATAATTCTGATGATAAAATTAATGAAGACTCCTAAAGCCATAGACTATATCGTTAGTAATAATTTCTAGTTTCTTAATCTTCTAATATATAAAAACGAATGCTTGCCTGTGTTACAAGACACTAAACCCGAGAACCAGCCGGCCGATTGAACTGAAATTTCCACCGAAGTTCCAAAACAAAAAATCTGGTGGGAGAAAGAAAAAGCGAGAAAATAACAAAAATTGTGTAGTGTTTAAATTTATTTTGCGGGGTTGCTAAGCGCACCGGGACAAAGCTAGTTATAAATATAATCAAACTGGACAAATTCTCTCATACTTTTATATTTATAATACATAGTATATTTTATTAAAATAAGTTCTCTGTTATTTGTTTCGTTTTATTTTCCGTTCGCCACTTTTAGCATTGCAAACTCGTTACTTAAAATTTTCATGACATCTGTATGCTTCAAATCTGGACGCTTGTATTCCTTGTATTTATCTCGCACGAACTTGGCAAAGCCAGTAGGCTCCCGCACTGGCGTGGCCATTGTATTGCCGTCTTTGTCCTTTTTATTGAGGAAAACTTCAATGGCACCATGACAGTAAGAACAACGTATGAATTCTACTTTCTTCGATTTGGAATGCGCATAAGATCTGAATATATACAAAGTAAACATACAAGTTGTCTGAATAAAATGATCCTTGCAACACAAAACTTACTTTGCCGCGCAGAGAGTACATTTGTATGTATATTTGTATTCAATATCGTACTGATGACAAACTCCGATTTTAGGAATTTCAGGGAATACGGCGTTTGCTTTAGCAGCCCACGATTTCCATGTAGGGCCATGTCCTCCTTCACCGTTAAAAATCCATGTCGCGGCGTGACATAGTTCGTGGATGAGAGTACAACGCAGTCGGTCTGCACTGGTCAACACTTTTTCACTTAATTCTATATTACTTAGTCGATTACCCATTCTGTAAAGAAATAAATTATATCGTTAAATATTATTTAATAGTGCATTTCTTAGACTTTAATATTGGTTGATTTTGATACCAATCATTTGTCTCGATTACGTTTTCTTACTTTTTCTTGTTCAAACATCTTCCGGCAGTATTAAGCAGCTTTTTATTCCAAACGAGCGAAACATCCAATTTATTGTCGAATAATTTTTCATTATAGAGATCATAAAGTTTTTTAGCTAGTTCCTCCTTCTTTTGTCGGTAGTTATCTCGGTAATATAACGCCTCCGGATGGCACAAAGATTTGCCAACACAGACTAGAAATTAGATTGCAATTATTTGCAACAGAAGAGAATATTTTCTAATAAGTATTATAATAAATTTTCTAACCATCCAAAGATTTCAAAAATCCATACTTCGATGTTAAAGTATTTGGATCCTGTACATTGTTTAAAGCTTTGTTCTGTTTTCTTATTGGCGTCATGTTGTCTGTAAGAATATAATAAGAAAATTGAGTCGATAGATTGATGGCTGGATATACGTCGATATATCTAATCACTAACTACTAGAACTGTAGTGAAATTTAAGGTACCTTTTTCTTCTGCCCGGGATTTAGGGGTTTTAGGAGTTTGTATTTTAAAAACAGGAGTTCCACTTTTCACCGATTCCAGAAGTTTGTTGAAGGGCTCAAATTTAGTTGGCATTGGCTGGCAGTTGATGCGCACATTTTGATTTTCCAGTACTTGTCGGTTTTCCTTTCCGGGAGTGCTACAACACGGCTCCAAGTCATCGCCTTCATCTCCGAAGTTGAGTGTGAATAATTTACGTTTTGTTTTAGAGTTTGTGGGTGTTGCTTCCAACCTGGGTTTCTCCACAGCCTTGTAGGCGGAAAATATGCTTTGTAGACGGCTTTTAATGTTTTCATCTGGATGCATGTTGGAATGGGAAGGGTGGTTCATGATCATGGTTGAATGTCGGTGTCGTTATTTTAATATTCTTACCGTTATTTTCCACAGGTGTTCCCTTCAAGACCTCTACTTCATTTTTTGATAAATCCAAATAAACAAGTTTTTTTTGCTTAGACTTCGTTTTCACCTCGTTTCGTCGTGAGGTGGGACATCTTTTGGTAATGCGGTTACCATCAGATTCACTACTGGAAGAACTGATATTCAATATTTCTTTGCTCCAAGATTCGTCCGAATTTTCATCATTTGAAGAGGTATCATCATCAGTTTTAACTGGCTCATCGTCTTCCGAAGCATTCCCACAGTCGTCCTCGCTGTCGCTGTCAAGCTGTCGCCAGCGTGCATTGGACGGTCCACCTTAACAAACACGAGAATTAGTATAAACATATATGTGCAATCATATTTAAATTTAATTGAATACATTTTTGTAACGCACCTCCGCGTTTTTTCTTTTTTACTTCAGTTTGTGGAACTTTAAAATTGCACTGATCTTTCAGATGGGAAGGATTGGGTTTTTTTTCAGTGTTGGGATGTTTTCTGGTTTGAGCATTTTTCTGGCCTCCTCTCGGTGTAGTCTTTGTTGATCTTGTCGAGTCCAAATTGGTTGCAATATTACGACGAACTAAAATATCAAGCAACAGAAATAAAAGTATGTAGATAAATATGTTTTAAATGAAACCCACAAATAGAGAAGTCATCCAATACACTATCTTCTACAGAAGGATTTGCAGGCACAACATCCTTAGAAGACAAATCCAAATCAGTGGTTGATTCCTTTGAACAGCCAACTTGCTTTCGATTTTTATCTGAGCCTCTTGGATTTAGTGTGCGTATAACTTCTGGGGTTCGCCATGTATTTCCATACAGTTCATCAAGTAATTTTTGGTAATTTTGTTGTACGAGATTTTGATCCTCGATGTCATCATTGTCAGTGGTCGTTGTACGATCTTGGCACCCGTTATCAGTTGCCGATAATTTAGGTTCATCATTATTACAGGACATCATTGGCCCTGCTGCCATGTTTCCTTGGCAATTATTGTCAGTGGATGGCTGTGGGTCTTCGCTTGAACTTGAGGAGTCCTGTTTTGAGTCACCGGGTTCAGTTTGAGCGTCTTGTAGAGGCTGAGAGTCTTCTTCGCCGTCGCTTTCTTCTCTTCCGTCGTCACTAGAAAACTGCTGCGATATATGAATTTTAATATTTATCTTTGCAGATATATTTATGCTGTTCGGATTTAATTGAGGTTGCGATAACAACTGTGAATCTTCCGATGGACTCTCCGGAGTTTGGGGTTGTGTTTGTGCACTCAAAGCAGTATTCGCATCCGAGCTTTGCAAAGGTTTCTGACAATTATCGGCTTCACTATCAGTGTTCGTATGCGACGTCTGCAAAGAATGCTGGCAATTATCAGCCTCACTATCAGTTTCCAATATTGTAAGCGATTCATCGGGTACAGTGGAACTGTTGTGTGAATGGGCTATAATACTATCATAATTAGTGCGTGTTTTTTCCGGCGTGTGTACTGGTGAAGTATGAATTGAGAGATCTGAAGCTATAGTATTTGCCACAGTTTCATCGTACGCCAAACATCTGCTAGTGGTATCGCCTTCATTTTGCCCTGCATCAGTATTTGTACTTGCTTGGGTATTTGCCACAGTTTCATCGGACGCCAAACATCTGTTAGTGGTATCGCCTTCATTATGCCCTGCATCAGTATTTATACTTGCCTGGGTATTTGCCACAGTTTCATTGTACGCCAAATATCTGATAGAGTTATCGCCTTGATTATGCTCTGCATCAATATTTGTACTTGCCTGGGAAGGAAGGGTGAATTCCGCAGCCGTGTCACTCATTGGTTCAGTATCATCCATCATGTGGTGCTTCATACGAAAGCCACCAGAGAAGTCTTGAGGCATTGATTCAGTGTCTGCCAATGTAATGAGCTTATTTTTCCCAACAGCTGTCGTATCTGTGGCTCCACATAGATTACCAGCCTCCATCTCCTTACGAGTCTGTGATACATCGCGCAGAAAAGCCTCTATTCGATCTGCTTTATCATTACTCAACGTGCTGGGCAGCAAATTGTTCGCAGTTTCTCCAGTTTTCGGTATCTCTGAGGTAACAGCATTATAGTTTTCATTTTCTGAAGAGTCTGATACAGTGATCGCATCTTGTGAATCCTCATCGTCTTCGCTATCCCCACCGTCTTCGTTATCGTCACCGTTTGACGAGGAAATGCATATGGAAACCTGTTCTACCTTGGGCATGGTTTGTAATGGGGATTCGTACAAATCTTCTGTCGAACTGATAGAAATTCGATTACAATACAAATTTAATGATGAAACCTGCTGCGTTAAACGATTGATATCATTTGTATTACTAGACAAGTTATTTTGGATGAAGTCGGGTAATTGTACTGAATCCATTTCAACTGATTGATCCAAGATAACTCCTTGGTTGGAAGACTCATGATATGTTTCATTCTCTTCATCACTGCTTCGAGAGGGGGAATTAGAGCGTAATATTGGATTAATATATGCACTATTGTCACTTTCTTTTTGTACCATCGCATCCGCAACAGACAATTCGCTGATGAGATTCCGACTAACTCGCTTCTGTGCTGTAAAGTAGCTGGGAGGCTTCTCTTCAGCAGCGTCGTTTTTTTTCTTGTTGGAAGACAGAGTTAACTTTGCAAATTCTAAGGACGATATTCAGATGAAATCAGAACGTAAAATATACCTACAAAAACGTTCTTACTGTCTCTGATATGAACTTTGATTTTTGTTGGGTCAACAGAGTATATTAATTTAAAATCAGGATCCATTCTAAATAAATTAAACCCTTTTTAAGAACTACTTAATATATATGTATAAATAATCAACATTCAAATCTAACAACGCTACACGAATACCAACTAGAAATCATGAATTTTACTCAATTTTCAGGGTTGCAACTAAGAAATACACCAAATTATATCAATACTAGATTAACAAATCTATTACACCACACTGAAGATTCAAGAGTAAAATTGATAGAAAACTCACACGAGATTTTAGTAATGCCTTCATTTTCATTTTAATTATTAAAATTTACATTTACAATAATTTGTAAATTTTTAAATTTAATTATATTAAATATATTGTGTATAGAAATATTGGAATATACGTATTGTTTTTGTTGTTTTATTTTTTTGATGGTGATTACAGCAACAGCTCTTTTTGCTCTCGTATAGTTATCGAGTTATAGCCCATCGAAAATTGTAATTCTTATCACGATATCTCTTATACTATTGAAGATATTAGATTAGTATAAAGGAATTTGGAATATTTTTTATTTTTGTAAATTTTGTCGAAATTTTTGCAGAAATCACTCTTCTGGAGAGCAACGATTTTTTATAATTTTATTACTTTTTTTCCCATGTATTAATTTTGTCCTTAGAAAACTGTATAATTAATTAGTCTATATAATTTTCAACTATTCAAAGCAGAGAATTTATTCAGAGCGTATTTTTTCATCAGTACGGGTGCAGGATTTTAGAAGAAAAGGCATTTTAAAATTTAGTATAACGTAGTACAAAACACGTTTTTGAATATTGCAGTGCTTCCATGTAAGCATAGCAATACTTTCTTGAATATTCCAGTGATTCACAAACAATTTTGTTCTGAAATGTCAAACAAAACGGAATGTTCCCAGTAAACAAACAAAACAAAACGGAATGTTCCCAGTAAAAACGATGAATATTTTTAGTTTAATGATTGATACACAAAATAAAAATACAAAGTCGGTTTTTTTATGAAGTTTTTATTTCTACACAAAGTTGATATTGTTTATTGTTAAATAAATATACAATATAGTTTAAAACTAAATCTAAACAAAATTTTTGCATATATAGAAAAAATACAGACGTACACTTGCAACAGCCAAACAATAATTTTGTTTTTACGATAAAAGATCACAGTTTTATGTTTTATTTTTACTAGTTTTTCAAAAGATGTTCGTCGAAACGGGGATTTTTTTTGTTTAAACAAGGTGCGGAAAACTGTTATATGTATGTATATATATTTTTTTCCGATTATTTTTCTGTTATAATTTCAAGTAATGTATTTGAACAAAACTGTATATAAAGAAATCATCTACATACTTTAGGTATATATTGTTTTTTTTTTAAAAATCAGTATAATAAATAATGTGAATTACTTAAATTAAAACTATTTACTTTGAGATAGATATATACAATGCATAAATTGCGGTCATATCCGAGGTAGACCCATTTTCAGTTTAAACTACTACTTTCTAAGATTGTGCTAAATGGCGCACGGTTAATTGTAAGAAGATTAAGAAAATCCGATTAAATTATTTTGCTTAATTTGTTGTTTAAAGAGCTTGTAAATTTTTGTATTAACTTGATATGACTTCACTATTTTAAACATAGTAGTTGTCTAGCTTAAGTATATGCTATATATTTATAATGATTTAATTTTAACGATTTCCTGAGAAATTTTCGGATATGTGCAAATAACAATTTGGAAACTAGATTTCTTTTTTCTTATTAAGTTTAAATTCCCTGAATTTACGTTTTATTAGATCCAAATTCATAGTTTCATTGTGCAGGTTTGTAGTGATGTAGAGGGTATCGTTTCTTGGGTATCCAATCCACAATCATTAGTGGGTTCGATAGCAAATCAATTAGAAAACACGAAGGAAACTTGGAGTGGTTTTCTTCCTACTAATCTTTGAATACTTTAAGCCTTTTGTGTGGTCTTATAGACAAACAAACGCAGGCTTCTTATTTATATTATAAATAAAATTTAAAACATCATAAAAAAAAAGTTTAGA
Organism: Myopa testacea; assembly: GCA_949629155.1. Taxonomy (NCBI): domain Eukaryota; kingdom Metazoa; phylum Arthropoda; class Insecta; order Diptera; family Conopidae; genus Myopa; species Myopa testacea. The sequence goes on along the minus strand of OX451345.1, from coordinate 3,643,780 downwards.
TAGAGCTGAGATGGTGGTGAGAAAGATGACGGTGACGATGATGTCTGCCGTCTCTCTGAAGGTGTTCTTTGAACTCCACCATCTTTTATTTTTATCTGTCTGAAACGTTTATTACTGGTAAATATTAATTGTGAACAAATTGAGGGGAATCAATGCAAACTAATGCAGTTATAATTATGAACAATTATTTGCACACATTTGTATATAATATTTGCAAGGGTTGGCATGAAGTTTCCAAGGTATTCACCACACTTTATCATCACTACTGGTTTGGCACTTACCATAAAATATGTATAGTATTTGTATTTGTATACGACGCCATCTTTGACGTGTTCGTTTAGACGTGTATTTATGCTTTTTGACATGTTTTTCTTTAGACTTTTTGAATATGTGTTTATTCATTCACATTTATGGTATATTTCGAAAATATTTCGTGTAAAGTATACGTACGTTGCTCGTATGAAAGTATTTATATGTACATACGTATGTACACACACATGTTTGTTTGTATGCGTTTCGGAAAAGAAAATAAGTTCTATATTTTTAAGTCATTTGTACTTAACTGGTGGAAATCACTGAGTTGTTGTTGTTGTTTTTGTTTTAGATATACATACACTATATTGTATTTGCTTATGCATTTGTGTTTATTTCTTAAAAACCATTGATTTTAATCCCTGCTTCAGATCGTGCAATTGATAATGTGTTCAATATTCTTATTCTTTTTATGAATATGAATTTTAATCGTATGTAGAAAATTCTTGAAACCTTTTCTTTTCTTTTCCTATCTTTACTTTTCTTTTCCTATCTTTACTTTTCTTTTTCTGTCCTTTCTTCACGTTTCTTTCCTTTACTTTCTTTTGCTTTCTTTTCTTTTCTTAATATTATTATCTTTTCTCTCTTTTATTTCTTTTCCTTTCTTTTCTTTAATTTTCTCATCTTTTCTTTTCTTTTCTCTTTCTTTTCTTTGCTTTTCTTTACTTTTCTTTAATTTTTTCATCTTTTCTTTGCTTTTCTCTGCTTTTCTTTGCATTTATTTGCTTTTCTTTAATTTTGTCATCTTTTCTTTGCTTTTATTTTCTTTTAGCATTAATATAAATATGTTGGAATATACATTTTCTTAGAGATTGCAATATAAAGGTTAAAACATAAAAGCATCAAAAAGTATGAATTAAAATCCGATTTAAAATTTGAAATTTAAACGAGAAACCAAAGAAAATGTGTAAAAAAAAGCTGAGAGTCGGAAATCAGTTTTGATTTGATTGAGATTAATACCAGAAGAGAATAATTTCTGAGGTTAATCAATGAAGATCAGTTGGTTGTATCGTGTGACATGGAAGTCTTTAGCTATTGAAATGTTTGAGAATGTGTTGTTTGGACACTTCTTCTTATCTATCTGTAAATCGAGGTTGAAGTAACGATAAATAAATGAATTGCTTTTAAATTGTTTCTTAACTTATTTTGTTCCAGAATAATTACGACCCATTCTCATCTGCTTTGGGACAAAAAGCGGTTTTCAGGTCGGTTTCATTGGTTTCAAATCGAAATCATAGTATTTCGACCCAAGAATCCTTGACGAAAGGAAGGATACAGAAAAGTGCCCCTTAGAAACGTGGGCGATTCATTCCTCGCCACTTTCTACATCACGCTTGTTATTTATTATTCATTACGCTTGAGGTAATGTTAAGCCTTTAAAAACTATTTATTTATAATTGTAAAAATATGACACTCTAACTTTAAGCTTGTAGTTTAAATAATAAACATTAAATTCAACTTCCGGCAAATGCTAGCCTAATTATTAGTGGGTCTACGCGTATTGTTCGCATGGTTTCATCTCTTAATTTATGTTATGTACAAAGGACGCTTCCCTTACTTTCTGGCTTCAGTAGCCGAAGATACGCGTACATATTTAAATTATATAGATTTAAGTAATCATTTAAGTTTGTCAAAATATTGCACGTTCGCCAAACGGTTCAGATTTGTTTCGGTTCTCGCGAAAATTGAAATATGCGCAAACTAAAAATTTCCAACTTGCTCGATCTGTGGTTGTGTAATGTTTCTTAAGCGATTATTAATACATAAATATCCATTCTATACAATCCTTTTAAAAGTAGATAACACATAAGAATATTTCAATAAAATAAAATCAAAATAATATCGAATAAATTCAATTCAAATCAAGTCAAATAAAATCAAGAAAAATCAATTCAAATCAAGTCAAATAAAAACAAGAAAATTCAAATAGAAAATCAACTAAAATCATATAAAATTTAGATAAAAGTTAAATGGTTTTGTCACCGAAGGAGCACAATTTAATGTAACAATGAAATCTCTAAAAAATTGCATTCCAGCTTAAATCCTATTGGATACCTGGTGGTGGTTGTCCCAGCTCGCTGCTGAAGTCGAACAGACTGGCTCGCGGATGGGCCAGCGCATGATGGTGCGCATGGGGCACCAGCACATTCTTGATGGCGGACGTTTTCAGCAGCCGCTTCAGCATGCCGCTGGAGCCGCGATGCTGCAGACTCTTGTGCGTGGTCAGCGAGTTCTTGGTGCGGTAGCGGCGATGGCAGAACTCGCACACGTACAGGGTGTCCGACTGCTCGTGCTTGTCCTGGAAGTGACGCTTGAGCGAGTAGTAACAGGAGAACGTTCGGCGACAGTAGGGGCACTCCTGCGGCTCGTTGATGCCGCCGCTGGTGGGCGGGGGCATACGCAGCGGTGGCATTTGCGCTGATGAGGTAGAATGTGTTAAGGTGCTGGCGGACATCATGCCACCACTGCCGTTCCCACCGGGACGCGGCGGTGAAGAGATGATGCTATAGGCACTGCCGTTGTTGTTGTTGCTGAGCGGTGGCGCGGCGCCGCAAATCATTGCGCAGGCGGCCGCGGCGGAGGAGGAGTTCGGAGACGCTATGACCGTCGGCGGTGATGGCGGCGACGATGCTGAACTGGAAGGAGAAATGGCTGAAGAGACGACCGTGTTTGGGAGACAACCTGCGAAGTTGGGGGGTTGATAAGTGATAAAGCTTTTTTAGAATTGTTTAAGCAAGTACGAGTAATACGAATGTTTAAGAATAATAGTAAGAGTGCTTAGCTAAGCGGAAATCCAGCTTAAATGATAAGAAAATCTAAAAGGTGATGAAAGAGTAGATGAGGAAGTGAGGCTTAAGAGATAAGAGCACGATGACACCGTTCTAGTTAAGTGAATAATAATTGTTATAATGATGGTAATGGAAATGAAGAATGATGTACCATGTGTGCCAGAGAACTGATTTGGCTGGTGAAAGAAGAAAAACTAGAGTTCAAGTTTAAAATAAATGCATCTCGCACAAATCATGCAAGCATTAAGGAACTATTAGCTCTACGATCTACTTATGTATGTAGCAGATAAGTAAGTAAGACTTTAGAAATATATATTTTCCAATATTTAATAATAACTAAAACAAGTACAGTAATTCGAGGCTAAATATTTGTATACGTACATCGTTAATGTTACGCTCAAAGCCCAGCAGATTGATTGATCAGAACTGGTTTTGGCATCGCGGACTGGAAATTTCAGTGCGGTTTTCTGTTTTTGTTTTTGGTTTTTTGGTTCCGAATGTTGCACGAGTGTTTTTGTTTTTGTTTTCGGTTTTGTTTTTGGTTTTTTAAAGAGACTACGAGCATAACATAAATGCAATTTGAAGTGTAAAACAATGCACCTGTGTACCATGTACCGTGTACCATGCACCATGTTTTAATAACTTGTAACTGCTGTGTGCTTCACCGCTTATTAACCGAAACGTGCACCGACAAGAGACGGAACGAGAGAGAAAATGACGCTTATGTGTGTGCAGGAAATGAAAATCAGAACAAAGCAAGCATGCAACTGAAGAATAAAATAAAAGATGTATAAATAAAGCAATGAAACAAAGTAAATATTGTATATTTTATAGTATAGTATTGTATATGAAATACATTAATACATACGATGCGATTCGATTCGATTCGATTCGATGCGATTCGGTGTGCGAATCGACGACGAGAATCTGAGATCTCCACACGTCTTTGCAAAAACTTACCAAATTACAATCGATATATTTAAAACAAAAACTAAGATGAAGATTTCAAAAGTATACAAGTACAACTTTGGCCATAGATAGAGGAACTAAAGGCGTCCTTAGGAATGGATCAGCCATGTAGTTTGTAGTGTTATTGATAGGATGTGAGTGTGAGTGCAAACTTCGACTTTTTTAAATGACGAGGAGGAGTCACTCGCAAGATGATGGCTCAGAGTTTCGGCAGACTCAGCAGATGAATCGATCCTCTCTTTTGTCGCTTATCTCTTCATCTACGCTTGATATCGGCGAGTATCAATTGCATTTCCGGAGTATTACAACAATGAACTTCTCAACAAATTACACATGACCATAAGATTTATAAACAATATAATACATAGGAAGAAAAGAAGGTAGAAGAATAAGAACAGGAGGAGTTGGAGGAGGCTGTAGAGTCTACTGTTTGTACAAGGAGAGAGAAGAGAGGAAGATATACAGCAACAACTTCAGCAATGTACACAGCGACAGCTGGCTAAGAAAGTGGGAGGGGGGAAGGGGCTGGGGGACAGAGTTGAATGTGTGTATATATGAGCATGTATGACTTAAAGGAGATATGAGTGTATATACAGTTGGTCATCAAACCATGAGTCGACCCTGTTGAGAAAAAGAATCCCTGGAGAGAGAGAGCGAGCTTTCATCAAATGCAGGTGTTTTAAGTTTAGTAGTTCCAGATAAGAAATACGAGTATATTATAAATTTATGCAGTAAAAAATCAATACACAAGTATTACAGACAGTACTAGCAACTACGGCCCGTAGATAAGATAGCCAGAGAGAGGAGAAGATTAAACGATCACAAGTTAAGCATCCATGCGCAGCGGGGTTCGAACCACATCCTCGCGGCTAGCAGGCAAACGCATTGCCTCCTGAGCCACCGAGGATCACGCCTTCAGGTAGGGAAACTTGTGGATAGTATCGTAGTACGAGTATGTGTATGCTGACGAAAGAGTTTCGAGTACAAAGCAACTAATCTAAATCTAAGTGAAAGATTTATATTAATGTACAAGTGTATATAAAGGATGGAAATGATCGATAATATTTCAGAGTCGAGTATTGAGTTTAGACATAGGAGAAAATATATAGTATGTGTGTATATACGAGTATACTGTATACTATATGCAGAATATGTAGTTGAGAGTGTAGTGAAACGGGATTATAGGAGGGTGGGGGCGTGGGGCGTGGGAGAGAACAGACAAAGAGTGATCGAGTGAAGGTGTTTACCAAGAATTAGTATATTATTTCTACAATAACCTTAGCATTTGTGTAGACGAGGTTTAAAAGAGTGTTATTTGCTGAATGTGTCCTTCTCACCTTCTCTGCCAGTGACAGATTTGTGTGTATCCTTTACAACATTATTTCATGCATTACCAAGTCATCGCTGCTCGCAATTCGCTGATGCGCTCTTTTCTTTTCTTCTTTTACTCTACTTCTCCCACGAAAGACATCACCGGGTTGTTAATTTACGTTAACTGTTTCGATTGTTGATTTCACGATGAAGCGAATATTTAATTTACGATATTTACACGTTACGCAGGAGTAGAAAACGCGATTTGAACCATTTGAATGTATGATAAAATGAATGATCTTCTTGCTTTCAAACACATTACAATATAATCACGGTTCAGTTAGTATATTGTACTGTACACATATGATCACAAGCATGCTACACACACGCATGTATGATCATCGTGTGCGTGTGTGTGTGCGCATTTCTTACGAGTTTCATTGCTTTCGTTTACGGTTTGTTTCTTCGGTGTGTGCGAGTTGAATACGGTGTTTTTCTTGATTTTTTGACTTGACGATTTGATTTCCGACCTCCTTAGATGGAGGTGTTAAATTGATTGTACAGTTTGAGGTCCTTCATTTCCATTTCGCCGGGTCGCGACTTGTGGTAGGTGTAAATGTGCGTCATCAGCGAATTGCGCGAGCAGTAGACTCTTTCACAGATGATACAACGGTACTCCTCTTGACGTACGGCATGTTTATCGGCTATGTGACGCTTGAGCGAAGCTTTCGAACAGAGAAGCTTCCCACACAGTTGGCATGAGAATAGTTTCTTGGGTGAATTTCCTGGAAATTTTCAAGTTAAGGTTGTTTGTTTATAGTACTTAAGTATTGGCTTAATTCGAATTAGGTATCTAAAGAATAAAGTGATAAATAAAATGCACTGTAAAGTTTTGCGGCGAACTTTTGCTCAACTCAAACGATTATGAGGCTGTATGGCGCTTGGGAGTTTACACCCCTAACAGCCCCACTCACACAAGCTCACAGTATCTACAGCTATCTATGGATCTATTGTAGTTATGATTCGATCGTAGTAATGATTCTATTGTAGTTATGATTCTATTGTAGTTATGATTCTATTGTAGTTATGATTCTATTGTAGTCATGATTCTATTGTAGTTATGATTCGATCGTAGTTATGATTCTATTGTAGTTATGATTCTATTGTAGTTATGATTCTATCGTAGCTACGTATGTATTTTGTACAAAGTGTATGGAGATACTTTATACAAGAATGCGTTGTGCTGAATCTGAAGTCACTTGGCTCGGTTCACTACTAACTCGGCCCTGCGAGTGATCGGTAGAAAGTAGCAGATGGCAATAATCATGTACGAATCGGATGATAAATTAAATTTAAAACTAAATTGGCAATAAATCCATGAAAACTATGAAACCAAGAAGGATAGATGTTGTAGTAAATTTAGAGAGATGTTGTGAAGTCGGTTGGTTGGTTGGTTAGGTTCGGTAAATCCTTTATATTGCTTTCCCAAGCAATACGACAGCGAAAGAGTGGACCCAACAGAAGGAATTCTGCTTGTTAGATGCGCTCATAGAGGAAATGTTATAAAATCGAAATCTGCTATTATTATATATGCTATTATTAAAGAATGGCAGGAGATAATTGAGAGAATGTTGTAGTTATGCTGATTCAAAGGAAGATTCGAAGTAAAATAGCAATAGACAGAGAATGCTTAAAGATAGTAAAAGTTGTAGTATATATAAATGGTATATATGATATATAGATGTATATATTGTAATTGAGTACATTAATAACTCCAGAGATATGCTGTTATAGGATTTTTTTATTTCAATAATAACTCAATATATTATTTATATTTATATATACGAAAATATTACGATTTATAATGCCACTGTTATTGGAGTTGGTTTTAGTGTCATTGTTTCATTATATAACCACGTTTCATTATAAACTAGAATAATTTTTAACTTTTGATTTTTAACATAACTGGAAATAAAGAAACATATTAATATATATAATATATATAGGTAAGTAGAGTGGTACTCGTATCTTAGGTGTTTTCTAAACATTTATAAGGAGTGATAAACAAAAAATAATAATAATAAATTTACAGTATATGTATGTATTGTTTTCTTGTTTTTTTACATATTAATGCTTGTAGCTAACTGATTTGTTAACAATATACACTCATTTTATGGTCTAAGGAAATATTTTTTATTATTATTCGGTTTGTTATTCTGTCTGAATGAGTCGAGAGTCTAAGCATCATGAGTGAACGTGTGTGTTCATGCAATGGATGTAGAAAAGCATGCACTGAACAACCCCCATATTAGCATTTTCACCTTTTCGCCATTTCAGAGGTTTTTACAGAGGTAAATCAATTGAATTCAATTCATATTTCTTTGGGTTCAAAATAAGATGGACTTTAATAATGCGTTTATAGTTTGTAGTGTGACTGGACCATGTACAGTCCACTTTTACTATTATTCGTAACTATTAACAATTGAATATTTAGGAGATGTGAGACGAAATTAAATGCTCTGTAATGCTGTGTTATTTGTGTAGTCTTTAGTTTTGTTTTATTCTCCTTCTCGGTTTTAGTTTCGGCTTTTATACTTAGTAGTTTATAGGATGAAGTAGTTTATACTTATGTAGTTTGTTTGGGTTTATTTGAAATGCTCGTTATCGCTCTTAACTTAAGTGTTTGATATTTGATTTCTTTTCTTGCAGGAAGTTGCTATTGTTTTTAATGGTTTTCGGTTGCATTTGATTCATTCGGTTCATTATACATATGATAATACGGGGGAAATAAACCATGAATAAATACAACTGCTTTAATGATTCAGAAATCTTTAAATATAAACACAAGTACATGTGTTTCTTCTTCTTTCTCTTCTTCTTCTTCTTATTTTAATCTATTTTAACCAGATAATGCTAAAGGATCGATCAATTATTCACATTACATCATCAATCGATTCAATCGTTTCTATTTACAAAGATTATTTTAGTTTAGTTTAATGCTCTAAATAATGATTACATGTTGAAGTACATATTTTGAAAATACATAGTTTTTTTCATATTTTTTCAGTTATGAATATCGTATATACTAATACTTTACAATTACAATACAAAATGACAATAAAATAAAAACTTAAATCATTTAATATGATGAGTTTTTTAGAAAATCGCTGGATTTCAAAAGGATTTTCTTTGTATAAAATAAAACCCTCAATTAATATGATTTTATATAAAGTGAAAAAAAGAAAACACTTCAATTAAAAGTGTGTTTTTTCTTTTGTATACTAAAATAATAAAAATAAAAGAGAAAACACCTCATTAAATGATTTTGTATGTGTAAAAAAAATGGATGCGTTTATTTGTGGTTATCATACGATAAAAACTAAAAAAAATTTATACGTGTAAAAATTTGGTATCAAGTAAAACAAATATATAGTATTTCAGACTTTTTTCCACTTTCCGAATATGTAAAGTATTTCGAATACTTCTCAAAGTAACATGGATTAAATTTTAAATTGCTCTCAGTACGTTTTGCGCAACGATAAATTTTGCTTCTTTCGAATAATTTATTGTAAAAATACCGTCTAAATTCAAATTTTCAGTCTTGTGAAAAAAACAACACAATCTCGCAATTATTTCTCATCATTCGCAGTTTTTAGTTCCGTAGCGTAAATTTTAAAGTAAATTTCAACTCTCCCTCTTTTTCTATATCGCTTTTTTTCTATTCCTCATTTTTCTATCTCTCTTTTTTCTATCTCTGTTTTTTCTATCTCTCCTGCTCTATCGTTCTTCTTTTTCTAAAATGCTTTAACTGCTTTTACGCCTAAATCATCAGTTAAAATGCACAAATTTTTTCAATGAGGAAATGCTTTTGAAGCATTTTCATTGCTACGTTGCCTAAATCTATCAGTTCTTTCAGTTTTAACAAAAAATTTTAATTCTTCTTCGTCGTCTTCTTCGTTTTCTTCTTCTTATTCGTCCTCGTCTTCTTTTTCTACTTCTTTCGTTTTCAAGCAACAAGTTCAAAACGCAAAAAAAATTCCTAAAAAACAATTACTAAAATAATAATAACAAGTTTGCGATTTCGTAACTTTTTACATACATAAATATTATTCGCACGCCATTTTGAAAGCTGTACAATCTTTTTTCTTGAAGTTTGCTTGCTTGCATTCACAATAAATACGATTAAATGATGATTATTCAATTTTATCAAATTTCATGGACTTTGCACACTTACTGCTGTGTGTGAGTGTATTGGTGTGTATGTGTGTAAAAAAAGGCATTCCATTTTAAATAAACGCAAAAAATAAATATATATATACATTAGTTTCTATATAACGAAGTCGAACGAATATTCGACATTCGACTTCGAATATTGTTATTCGACAGATCTTCGTTACAATAAATTTCATTGAAAGTTCATTCACAATAACACACAATAACTTTTCGTATTGTCTTAAAAAAAACGTATTCGTATATCATGGTATTGAAATGTATTGTATGTATACATTATATGTATATATGTATGTAATAAAATTCAAAACAGTATAAATATAGGATTGTTTAGATTTAAATTTATAAAAACAGTTAACAATTAAACAAGGGTTTCTATTGTCAACCAAAATTGCACATATCGTAACTACTATTTATATAAAGCAGCAAGAGGATTAGGGAGGAGGGTGGAAGAGGAGGGGTTGGGGAGTAGGCAAAGGAAAGCGTAAGTGTTTCAGTCGTAGATGATACTAGGACACATAAAAGTATAATCCTAAAATAATACTATGAGGAAAGAGGGCACTATCGATTTTTTCTGGGCCTGGATACCACCCTAAAGATTTAAGGACGAATCAAAGACACAATCGGGACACTATACGAATTTCGGAAGTGGTTCGTAACACCGTGTGTTCAATCGGTCGGTCAGTTCGATTCGATTCGGTTCGATTTGGTTCAGCTGGGTTTAAATAGTTTTAAAGATCAGTCTGTGAATGTTTTGATTTGCTTCCTCTCCTTGTCCTGGCACGTATAACTAATGGTCCATTCTCAGTATTGGAATGACGCATTTTTCGGTATAAATCACAGTTTCGACTTCGGCGAGTGGTCGTTGCTTGCTATATGTACATCGAATTAATCTTCAGTATTTCAAGGAGAGTACAAGTAATGGTTATGACTTTGGTGGACGTGTGATGTCCCCACCTCCGCCTTGAGTAGTGGGCGATGGGAGGGGATCATCACTCCACAATTTAGCACACACAACAAGTCAGTAGTGAAGAGGATTATGAGATCATAGCACATTATATCCGTATATACGATAGAAATATGCATGTGCTACCAACTACTAACTCAACTAAAAAACCCTTTACTTATTTATTCTTTCGTAGGGTAACCCTTCGGTCAAGTAATGATGCTCCAGCTGGGTCAAGTCAATGGTTGGTTGTAGCTGATCGCCGCCGCCGCCGCCGAGTCTAGCAATCGCTTGGCCTGGTGTATTCAATGCAGCATGCAGGAGTTGCTTCAGGAAGTGCTGTTGATCTTATAAGAAATCCATGCATGGTTTTACGACGTTCGAGGAGGATTGCTGCTGGTGGGGTGGCATTTGTCCGCCGGTGATTGCATTGTTGTTGGCTGCCGCAGCCGCTCCGACGATCGGCGAGAGTAGAAGTTCGGCGGCGGCAGCGGCAGCAGCAGCGGCTGCAGCTACTGCGCTGCCATTGCCGGAGCCGCCAGTATTGTGACCTGCTGCCACGCCCAGCGAGCTCAGCGACTGGTGGAGTCTGCTGGTGGGCGAACCGATCGCGCCGCTGCTGCCGACAGTGCCGCCGTGATGGAAGTACGAGTGATGGTTCTTCTGGCGTCTATGATAGATGCTCTTGTGGTTGTTCAGGCTGTTGAGAGTACGGAAGACCTTGTGGCACAGATTGCAGACGGCGTTGTTCAGTGGCTGCAGATGTTGCTGCTCCTTGTGCCGCTTGAGCGTCAACTTTGTGCTGAGCAACTTGCCGCAGACGTCGCAGCGATGGCAGGCGTTTAGAGGCAGCGGAAGAAGTAATCGGTTGCTGGCGATGTCACCGGAGCGTGAGGAGGAGAGGATGCCAGTAGCGGAGCCACCTGCAGATGTCCGTCCTGTCGACGAGGGCGACAACGAGGGACGTCGGTGATGCAGTAAGTGATGGTGATCCATGGGCGAAGAAGGGCGGCCACCCAGGTGGTGGTGGTGATGGTGGGATGTGGGCGAGATTTCGTGGTGGGGGAGAAGTTGGTGGGCCGGCAGAATAGGAAGTGGCAGTTGCTGGTGACTAAAATGCGAGTGATGATGTGATGAGGACTGCTGCTGATGCTGCTGCTGTTGTTGTTGTTGCTGTTGTTGTTGCAGGTGATGTGGGGACAGTGAGGACGTCGTCGCCTGTTCGGAATGTTGCTGATCTATTTGCAGACAATGATCTTGGTGACGGTCAGAACGGTCTGGTTGCTGTGAGTGCAAATGGTGGTGGTGGTGTTGTTGTTGTTGTTGGTGGTGGTGGTGATGGGAGGAATGATGATGGTGTTGAAGATTGGAACTATTATTAGGGTTTCCACCGGGTACTATTACCCCACCGATTAGGTTGGTGCCTTCACCTATATGATATATAGGAAGAGAAGAAAAAAAGAGACAATAGTGACTTTCAGTTTTCATTATTTGCTTTGTGTTTTTTTATTGGTTTTTGATTGAGTTTTTTTTGAATTTTTTTTTTTTTTTTTTTTGGTTTAGTGTCAGGTTAGATTTACATGTTAAAACTAACAAATTCAGGCGCAATAATGTTACATATACAGATACAATATTTCAGATGCAGTTTATCTCGATAAATTAGTTGTGGAAATTCAAAACGGACGCACGTGTTTTGTAGAGATTTCAACAGGTAAATCTAGAATATACTGCCACACATGTAGTGATCGTTATTTTCTGGTTTGAAGAAATCTTTCTTTGTAACGAGTTCGGGATTATGTAGGATTTGAACTACCTTCAATAAATAAAAAACAATGATAAAACATTGAAGTTTCGAAAGATTGTCGCTGTTATCGCTTGAGATTTCGATATCGCGTCAGATGATATCAGCGAAAATTGGATTAGTCCGAGTTTTGACTGTTATTGGAATTACGGATTACTATTTATTGTAATTGCAAAAGAAAAAATACAATTATTAACGAAAATTCCAAATTAGAGCATGCGTTGCATTAACATTAATGTATTATAACACGTTATTGATTCAGTATAGCAATTCAAATTTTGAAACATGTATTTGGCCTGATTTGTATTTAATCATGTGTTGTTGTTGTATTTTATAAAATATATATAAATATGTATATATATATATATTGTCACTAGTGTCTCTTTTTCTTATCTTTAAGCAGAAAACCCATTTGATGGTTGCGGAATGTTGTTGTTTTTTTTTTGCTAATTTTGGGGGGAGGGGGGATTTCCAGGGATTAGATGATAATTTTAATTTCATAATCACTAAAATTAAAAAATAATGGTCAAATACGTCAAGTAAGTAAGATACCAATTGGAGTGTAGTGATATATGATGTGCAGAAATCGGATGATCGGTTGATATACGAGTACAATACGTTTGTTTTTTGTTTTTGTAGTTTTTTGCTAACGAACTTTCTCGAATTTTATAATCTTAAAGTATTCTTATACTAAACTATATGCTAAATACTATATACGATATAAGTAAGTAGATATACTATATATATGCATGTATATTAACAGTAGATCAAACACAACACTTTATTCATGTACAAGTTTCTTCTTTTTACGCACTTTCTTTTTACGTTTCTTTATCATTATAATTCATCAGGGGGGAGTGGGGGAAGGGGTGTGTGTGTGCATTGGTCAGTTACTCGGTCGGTTTTCTAGTTTAGAGTATATTGTTAACTCGAAGATCTACTGTATAGTTTGCAGATGTGCTTTCTCTATATTACAACATGCAGATATGGTGTAATTAGAATCTACGAGTAAATCTAAATCTAGTTCCAATCTGGGTAGATTACTAGCTTAAGTGGGTTGATAATGTAGTGTAGATCCCAGTAGATTGAAGATTGTTTTTACAGTTGATATGTCAAAAGAACTCCTTTATACATCTAGCTATTCTGTGTGATATAATGATTAAGTTTGATTCATTATAATGAGCATGTGTTTACATTAAAGCCATTGTATTTCCTTCTTCTTCTTCGTCTTCTTACTGGCACCTTCGATTATTTAAACTATGCAGGTCTTCATTAACGATTGCTTACGTCTAACTAGTATGATAACACTAACTAGGTAAATATTGCTGAATAATTGATTGAACTATCTAAAGGATAGTTCGCTTGTACTGCGTGAACAAGAATATTTGCCGTGGAAACGTGACACTGAAACAAAGGCTTAAACTAGGTACAAAAAATGCGTAATCGTAGAAAACCCTAACTAACTACATCTCGACTTCTCGACGTCTTTAGGTCGGCTCTTGGGTCGGTCCGGTCCGGTGATTATAACTGTTATTATATACAATACTATGTTGTATATCTTAGATGTTGGCATTAGTTAGGTAGTCGAAGTACACGAGATCCTATGAGGTGGATCTGTGGTTCAGCGGCGAGTAGTACGGATTGTGCACGGTCACTCCCAGGCTGGACGCTTGGCTGACGTCGGCGCTCGTCGACTCTTGTTTCGGCTGCTTTAGATTTCTGTGGTAGATGCTCTTGTGGTTGCGGAGGCTGTTCAGCGAGCTGTAGACGCGCTTGCAAATGTTGCAGACCGGCTCCTTGGTCGGGCGCATGTGGACATTTTGGATGTGACGTTTGAGGCGCGTCAGCGATGATAGGTTTTTGTTGCACGGATCGCATCGGAAGTCGTCGCCGCCACTCGACGTGTTGAGTGCATTCGAAGCGGCGCCGCTCATCGAACCGCTCGAGCCAGCTGCGCTGCTTGATGCCGCCGCCATGTTGGCCGCCATCGCAGCAGCCGCTGCGGCAAACATTTGCGATTGCTGTTGAGCAGAGGCAGCCGCAGCCGCTGCTTGCGTCGCTGGATTACCACCGCTGCCGCCGCTGCAGCTGGTTGTATTTGACCCTGAGGGGGCGGCTGCATTCGATTGTTGCGTGGTGGCGGCGGCCTGTGCCAGGGACGGGGGCATGAGTTGGTTGCCCAGAGCTGAGACAACAGCGGAAACACCGCCCGTGCTGACGTTGCAGTTGGTGGAGAAGGTCGACAGATTCAGCCCGCAAATGCCCGATGATGATGATGCCGATGATGTTATAGCTGTGAAGTTGTTGTTGTTGTGATTGTAGTTGTGGTGGTGGTTGTAGTTGTGGTTGTAGTTGTAGTTGTTGTGGTGGTGGTGGTTGTAGTTGTTGTTGTTGTTAATGTTATATTTATGGTTGATGATGTTATAGTTTTTGTAGTTGTTGATTGAAGTTGCCGTCAGTTGACCTGACGACAAGGGGAAGAAAGTCAGAAAACGTTGTATTAGCTCAACGTCAAAAGATGGTTGGAAAAATCGAGTTCATGTATTATTTAACAATGTACATATTTGGAAACTTAGTGGGTGGGTGGGTAGGTGGCAATCATGTATGTGTATATACATGTATACGTATGTTTGTAGGCATAATGTACCTGATCTTTCAAATGCAAATCTTTGTTTTTTCGATTTCTGATTTTGTTTTCATTTTTGGTTTTCTTTATTTTATTAAAATAAGCAAAATTTATTTCTTTTTTGATTGTTTGCATTGTCTCTTCTTTTCTTTCTATCTTTCTTTCTTTCTTTCGTTTTTTCGTTGTTTCTTATTTCGCAATTTCGAGGCGACCAGATCCGCAACATTGATCTTGATGCATTCTTGCACTCGACGTGGTCGGTATTGCAGTTGCGTCGAGTTGCGTGCGTGGGGAATTTCGAGTTGCATTTTTATGGCTACTTTTGTAAATGACAGTACCGTGTGTACCCATGTGTGTGTGTTCAACGCCATCACCATCGTGTGTGCCTTGTTTTTCTAGGTTATACGTGTTTTCTTTATATTACTTGAGTATAATTAATTAGATTCTATAGAAGTTTCTGTTTCTGTTGGTTTCTATTTCTGTTTCCTTGCGAAACGTGACCAAAATCGGGGGGGAAAACTACTCGTATATATAGTATATAGAAAATAAATTTTACAGGGGTTGGGGTGGGGCGGAGTTGGGATGTGACAGTGTGTGTGTGTGTGTGTGTGCGGTCAAAATTGGTGGTCACTTGACAAGCTACGACTATGTATGTACAACAACAATAAATTTCAATAGTACACAAATTCAAACATGGTTAATAATTTCAGAGGAAGTGGTAAGGGGTGTGACCGAATCCTAAATTTGGAAATCTTGCTTGCAACATCCACTTACACAGCAATTCACAGTAGACTTTGCATCTGAGATCTCAACTGTTCGCAATCAACTAACTGTAGCCAATCAATGTATAAATATTTCATTGTATTTCCAAATTTTTGACATTTTTGTTTGTAATTTTTGAGGTTTGCTTGTTGAAATGAATGTTGCACTTCAACTACGATGTTGATGAGTCATCTAGTTGGCCGGTGTGGGGGTGTGGGGCGGGAGCGGTGGTCATCAGTTGCAAATGTGAGATAAAAGTGGGCGGTGTTGGTTGTGGTGGCACTTGGGTAAGTATGTGTTGTATGTAGGTACTGTGTTTCTAGGTGTAGGTGTCAAATTTAGCGGCTGTTTGTGTTTAATTGCGACTCTGGTTAATTATTAGTTGTCCTGTAACCTTCGTATGTGTGTGTATTGTTGTGTTCAAAGCCTTAATTTAATAGTAATGTAGTAATTACTTAATTGATAGTAATAAACAAGTGATGTAAATGTGTTTTGTTCGAGTATGTCTTCAAATAAAGATGTCGGTTGGTTGGCAGATCTGGTATCTGTTTTCATCCAATCGTTTGCATCTGTGTGGTTCTTGTATTTGCTAAGTTTATTCGTTTCTTTTGTTTGCCTTAACTATACAAAAACTGTCAAAAAGTTGCATTTCAGTTGCATTTTTTGAGGCAAACTAAACAACAAATCTTTTCTTAATTCTCATGCAAAGTTTAACATTTTGTAGTTTTGTAGTTTTTTGCTTTGTGTTTTTTGTTTAACATTTCCAATTGTTTTCTTAAATACCTTAATAATAATAATAATAATAATAATAATTTGTTACAATTACAAGTTAGCGCATTTTATTATTCTTAGAGCTAAAATTTGGATATTATTTGCAAATTATGTATATTATTGATAATATGTATATCTCAAAAACTATTTCTAGAGATAGATTAGTGGTGCAG
The DNA here is from genome assembly GCA_949629155.1 of Myopa testacea. Taxonomy (NCBI): domain Eukaryota; kingdom Metazoa; phylum Arthropoda; class Insecta; order Diptera; family Conopidae; genus Myopa; species Myopa testacea. The sequence goes on along the minus strand of OX451345.1, from coordinate 3,627,090 downwards.
AAACTATAACGGAATCACGGATAACGCAAGAGGCGGTTAATAAAGCTTAATTTAGACGAAACTGTTGTTGGTTTAGAAGGGAAGAGAAGTTAGCTTTAGAGTTAAGAGTTGAGAGTTAGAATTGTGGTTAATTAGTTATTGTGGTTAGTTATGATATATAGTATGGATGTATATATATAAGTGTATGTGTTCATGTGTGTATGTGTACTTCTGCGCGTGTGTTTGTGATAATTAGAAACCATAATCGTACAATTCCTCTTAGAAAATAACCAGTGTTGGTGGGTTGTTGGACATTTTGTCAACCTCGTATTTACAGCCAACACACAAGTAGTTAGAAGAAGATGGTGAAAGAGGGATGGTGGGGGGTGGGGGCGGTGTAGGCGTGGTTGGTCTGTGTTCGGGATAGGATTTAAAGCCAATCTGTGGTTTCCATTTAAATATACCTCATTGTATTTTAGTAGTTTGCCGTGAGTGTCATGCGTCTATTTTCGAGTACCAGACGCCCTTTTGTATTCGTACGTATTACGATCGGGGCGCTTCGAGTCGTCCTGCACGAATTCAATCGCCGACTCTTACAGAAATTACGTGGATGTCCGTACAATTTTGAAAATAAATCGAAGCAACTCAAAATAATAGAGTACACTGCGCGTTTTTTGGCAGTTTTTTTGGCTTTTGAATAAATTTTAAATGAACAAACAAAAAAATACACTTACACGAAACGAAAATGAGACGAAACGAAACGGAATGTAACGAAACACATACAGATAACGAACGGATATGTAATGTAATGTAAGTAATGATTACGAAATAATCGGCGTGTTTTTAAATATGTGCCTTTGGGGTTAATTAATGGTCGGAACAGAAAATACGAAATAAATAAATAAAACTTATGTTAATATTTATTGAAACTGTTTTAATAACACACATACACGACGATAAGTATTTGAAATCGAATATTATTATGTATATGACAGGAAATAATGAAAAACGCTAATAATATATATATAATAGTTGTGTATTCATATATATTAATTCCAATCTCTGTTATACTGGCATACAAATCAACAGAAACAAGAAATAAAAATCATGTAGGTTCTTCGATAATATACGATACGTATATACTATATATTATATATTGCATGTATGTGGTATATTAAATGGAACGAATACGATTACAGAATTAGCACACATTCGAAAAAAACATAACCAATTCACGGAAAATATATATCTGGCTTCGGTGTTAAGTTACTACTGACAACTTGACGGTTATACAAGTTGGGAAAATTGCTGTTTTTCTTCTTCTTCGGTGGTATTATTTATGAAAATTAGCAAATGAAAATTAAGCGAGATTTTGAGGTCCGGCGACATGTTGTCGAGTGTGAAAAAAAGAAAGAAGCCTCGACTTTAACAATCATCATCATCATTCACTTTAAGAATAAGAAAAGCGAACTTTTTTATGCAAATTGATTCAATTGGAAGAAAGTTTCGATAAAACAATGAAGTTAGTTAAAGAAAATTAGTTAATTATTATAATCAACTCATCTTTATTACGGTTAACTATTAAATCGTTAAGATTCATAGTTTAAACTTTGAATCCTTATGAGGCAGAAATTTTCGATGTGAATATTTTTAGATTTTTATAATTTATGTATTTATTAAAAATTGAATCGGTTTTTATTAATTAATGTCGAAGGATGTCAAATTAACTTCCATGTTTTGCATAACAAATGTTTAAAGTACTCTATTCTGCTTTATATAATATTTCAAATAAATTATGGCTAATTTAATGCAATAAAGTTCGCTTCTCATTCTTTCGGCGTGGACAAAATTAAAAGATTAACCTTTGAAACAATCAAACAAGAAAGAAATTTATTCCGCTTTATGAAACAGTGTATTTCTGCAAGTAAAAACTTACAAACAATGCTATACACGGTGGACATCATTCAAGCATCAATCAATCAAAATAATACAATCGTTTCTGTTTGAATCGTTTTTGTATTTAAACAAGTAGCTTGTAACTTTGAGTCGTGAATCTTGAACACTAGCTTGTGAAAAGATTTGCTGACGATGTTCGCATTTCTATAGCATTGTTTGTATTTATTATTATATGGATATTTTTTTTGCGCAGATAGAATTGTTGAGCTTTATTAATAAAAATAAATAAAATTGTAATAAAATAAAAACAACCAAAATAGAAATAATTGTTTGAAATGAATACAGTAATACATTTGATTTGCACTGATGGGCGGAGGGCGGGGGGAGGGTGACTTTTGATGGTTGTGGTGGAAATGAGTAGAAATGAGTTAGAGTGTTCGTCAAAAGTACTCACCCTGTGGAGACGCCGCCATTTCGGCTGCCGATTGTAATTGAGAATTAAAACCTACAAAAATACATATAAAGTGTGTTTGTTAATATAATATTTCGTTGTTTGATTGGTTGGTTGATTATTGTTATTGTTATTGTTATTAAAGCACAGTGCACACTGCTGGGTTATTGTGAATATTTACCAGCGAGAGCAGCAGGATCGATGTTGCTCATCGAGAAGTTGAATGCTGCTGGCGATGGAAAGAGTTTGGACTCCGCCGGTGACATTAAGAATGGCGCTGGAGGATGCGTTGGCATGCTATTTTCGATTTCCTCATCATTGACCGAACTGAAAGGATAGAAAAGAATTGTTTTAAGACTTCTCTCCCTCTCCTTTTCACCACAAACAGCTGATCGTCACAGCTGATTGCCGCAGCTCATCGGAATCGAACTCACCTCAGAGATCCTTTGCCACCATCACCACTGCTGGACCGAATCACATCCTGCTCCGCAATGGAGTCGTTGCTGTGATCATCTGAGGCCGAATGAATGTTGTTGGTGCAGACGAGCTCCATGGGTTCGCTTTTGACTTCGTCGGCCGACCGGGAGAGTGGCGATTGTGTCAGGTTGCTGGGTTTGTCGCTAGACGGCAGGCCCTTTCCACCTCCAGAGCAACTGCTGCCACCACCTCCGATTCCACCAGGTGGTCCATTACCTGAAAAGTTTGTAAAAATTGATTATCAACATTTATTTTTCTCGATTAGCGACGATTAATTCTATCATTCGTGACGTTGCATCTCACTGACGTTCAGCGTTCTTACGTTTTTCGTCCTTGAGCGGCGGCGTATTGTTGTTGTTGTGTTTGATCGTGGAAAAATCCGCTGGCGTCAGTTGTGGCGAAGAACTGGTCGGGTGCAAGATGTCGGGGCTGTTGTTGTTGCTGGTGGGCAAACCGTTGTCGGGGCCACGCAGACGCTTGAGCGCGTTGTTGGTGTCTTCGGCCGAGGGTGTGGAGTTGTTGCGCTCGCAACGTAACATGGCGGCAGCAGCCATGCTGCGCTTGAACAGTTGGCTGTTGATGTGTGACGAGGCAAGCGGCATCTGCGGCATCTGGGGTAGTTGCGGTAGCTGCGGCGGCGGCTGCGGAGAACCGGAGCTGCGCGGAAACATGGAGTCATCGTGCAGTGACGAATGATGTGAATTGATGGGAGTTCGGGCGCCAGAATTAGCTAGATTTTGTATTTGGCTCAATTGCTGTGGGAGTGAAAGAAGAAAGCACTTAATTGAGGATGGAATTCCAGGTGTGATGGAGGAGCAACTTACGTTGTGGGTTTCCTCGGCTTGTTGCTGGGTCAAACCGGAGACACGCAGGACCTCCGCCGTCTTCAGAAACGATTGCAAGGATTTCTGATGAACGTTCACTTCGCCATGGTAAATAAACTCGACAAGTGAGTGCAGATCGAGGAAGTTGACATCCTGCAGCAGAATAACAGGGTGTTTGCATGGAGTACTCTACGGGGAAGAGAGAGAGAGAGAGCGAAAAGAGACATGAGTAACAGGGTATTCTTAACGTAGTTACAAAGAACTGCTGTTTTACTAAATTACAAATTAAAATACAGTGGTTGCTAACTGTCTGCAAAGGTAACCGATTTATTCATAGTAAATGCATGTGGAGACCGCAATCGCAGTCGCTGTCGCCGTCGCCGCCGTCTGAATGCCAGTTTCGACCTTCAATAATCACACACAATGTCATCGCTGGCTTCTGCAGTTCACAATGCAAGCGTGTGTGTGTGTGTGTGTGTCGTTGTAAGAACTGGTTATCCATGCGTTGCCAACTGACTGTGTGAATGAGTGTTCCCAGATTTATGCACATCGCTCTTGATTATATGGGCTACATTTCTACATTACATGGCTGCATTTGTGCCTCAAGTGGACTCGTATATAAGCGCAGCATTTCGCGTTCGCCTGCGTCTGAGTTGGCGATAATATGGATCGTAAATACATCCGCTTATAGAGTGTATATAGCATATGTACATGCACATGTTTGTGTTAGTGTCGTCACGCACATAATCACAGTGTTAAACTTGGAATTGGAGTTGTAAGTGACGAGAGAGGAGCGGCGAGAGACGAGACTCCACAGACAGATACTAAGAATACACACTTCGGAGTTTTCTTTCACATCATCATGTGAAAATTAGGTCAGATGATAATGAAAGCCTCAGATAAACTAAAGTAATGTTGGTGTTTCAATTGAACCATCAATTCTAGTACATGATTTACACCATCTTACATTAAATCGTTACTTAAACAGCGTCTCAAGTAACGATGAGCTTCATTCACTATACTGTTTCAGCAAATGTTCAAAATTATTGAAAAACAGAATAAATGAAATCTATGGCAATAATAAGTATTACCTTAGAACTTTAGGAATATAAAAATGCCAAAGCCAAGTCTTGTTGCCACTTAATATATTGTATTTTAACATAAAACTTACAAATCTTAGTACGAATTTCTGCACAAAAACGGGACAACTATGCAAATATTACGAAATAATAGAACGAGCCAACGGACAACATTTTCATTCGGAGTTAAGCGAAAAAGTGGACAACAATCGTAAGAAATGCTATTATTACGGAACACAATTAACGATGAATTGCTGTAGAAAGAAGGGAAAAGAAAAAAAAAGCACAGAAAAGAAAGAAATTGCAAATAAAATGGCACAAAACTTTGTTGGCAACTTTGGAGCACAAAATAACTGGCCTACACTTTAATTCAGAGAGTGAGACAGAGTGAGAGACACAGAGAGCGAGGGAGAAAGAGAGAGTGACTTACAGAGAAACAACATTGTTGCGTCGGCTTGACTTTTCTACAATGCAAGCTGTATAGATGAATAATTAATTAACTGCAGCATTATTTTAATTAGGTTTTAAACTGCAGACAGAAGAGTAATTTTGCATAAAAGCATTTGGAGGCCTAAATGGGGTAACTTGCTACTAGAAACAACAACACCATCAGCATCATCGCCATGGAGTGGTACGTGTAACAACCAGAATCCAGAAAGATTCCTTGAGGGTAGCAAAATCAGTGTACTTGGCTTAGATTTATTAAATGTTTACGTTTTCTTTGCAGGTACCAAAGTAAACGATACTTCATTGAATGAATGAATCGGATAATGAATCGAATTGAATGACGTTCGTTTGATGTGTTCGCAATAAAATTACACTGATTCAATTTATAAGTTACACGTTCGTATTTGAAAGGGAAGTGAAACTGTTAAATGTCAAATGTGCTACTGTCAAATGTCAAAGACTGTCAAAGAATGACTTTTAAAGTTGCTACTGTCAAATACTACTGTACTACTGACAGACGTCTGCTTTTGTTCAACAAAAATCTGAAATATAATTTATTTAATGATGCTCTATTAAGTGGTTGAATGGCTCAAATGATCTACTAAAATTTATGTTAATAAAATCGTACGTGAGACTTAGAAAAGGTAATCAAAACTTTTAATAACGCTATTTCGTTCTATCGTTATTTTTTAAACATTCGTTCAGCTCTAATCCAATTTTACACACTGCAAATAATGACTACAAATACTGACTACAAATACTGACTTAAGTAATAGAGGATGTGCGATGACGTAGCACAGATAAGCAGAAGACAGCTCTAAATGAAATGATAACGGATAATGAAAAGTTTCCAAGAAATTAAACCAATCGACTTTGATGCATTCGCTTTGAAAGGACTTCGACTGATTGACTCAATACTCATATTAATACCCGTACTACTTTAAAGTTTTCATTGAGATAAGTAATGAGCAAAATACGGTAACAGAAGGAAAGGAATTTCGGCCTCGTACTGTCAAAAGTACGAGTAGTTTCTAGAGTTCGTGTAGAGATCTGCTGGTGCTGCTAAAAGCTGGCATTAAAAAACCTTTCAGTTGGCTAAATTGTTTGGTAGAAGTTTTTATTTATTGTCATCGTTGCTGTTTACAGAAGCCTAAAATTGTAGGCTGAGTAACTGAATCAAGGTATTTGAAATTCTCATTCTCTGTCTCGCTGCTTCTGATTGCTCGCGTACGTCTTTTTCCGGCTAATGGAGCAAAAGCAAAAAAAAAAACCCAAATAACTTGATACAGCAACCTAATTAATATAATGAATCTATTTCAAATCTAAAAATTACGTGCATCGGTGCCACGAAGGAATGACTCTTGTGTGTGTGTGTGTTGTGTAGATGTGTGCATACGTGTTTGTGTGTGCAAAAGACAGACTAACTTTTGTTGACTTTTGTTTGCATTTTAATTTATTAAGTTTTAGTTAATACATATTTTGAATAAACAAAGTTTTTATAGCCGTAAATGGATTGTAGGACTTCGCCGCGCCGTTAAAATGCAGCGAAGAACGAACAACGAACAGCGAAAAGACAGAACAGACGAACGACGACGGCGACGAAGACGACGGAGACGACGGTTGGCGCAGTACTCATATAATTTGTTATTATTTATGCCAGGTTAGTAGAGGATTTCGTTAGTAGTCGGTATGCACATAAAGCTGTTTTATTCTTTGTCTTCGTCTCTTTCTTTGTCTTCCCCTTCTTCCGCTACTTCCCCTACTACCCTTCCCCTTGTTGTTGTTGTTGTTGGGATCTAGCTAATACCATGCTGTGAATCAAGGAATGAGACACAAATTGCAGTGTATTTTAGATATCAACGAATACTGTCTCGACACGCAAATGCAGTATATTTAACTTTAAGAAACTTTGTTTCAAAGTAATGTTCTCTTAACCGTGTTTCTGCTAGTTTCTAAAAATTAAATAATAATTTTAATACAACCGTAGTGTAGAGTCTAATTTGGAATCTAAAGAAAGCAGTGATGACAACTGCAATTAACTGTCAAATCGAAAATGTCTACAAAGCATAATAATAGGTATGGTATATCCAAAAAAATGTTTGTAAAAGTCTTCTTTTGGGAAAGAATATTTTCGATCGATTTTTTAAAAGAAAATGGCATTAATAAGTATAAATTTGCGATCACAATTTGATTTTCGCAGATTGAATTTCGCTTCAAACCGAAAGAATCTGCGATCTGTAGTTTCTGAGAAAATTTAAAATTACGAAGTATACTTTTTTTCGCCCAGAAAACTTTTGAAAAATATGCTTAATATGCTCGATTTAGACTAAGAGTGGGTTCAATATAATAAGTCCCAAGTATGCATTTATATATGGTATTGAGTAATTTTGAACCATTGCAATAGATTATCCAAAGACATGTTCTTAAGAAATTAATTCTTATGGCATATATATGATTATGTTGCATAAACATATATAGCTTGTGGTTTCATTTTCAACTATCTAATTCAATTTAAACTAATTATTTATAAATAAATTATTTAATTCAAAAAGAAACCAGCCGATGGCCCACCCTTTATATGGAAATCCATAGCGTGGTATGTGATTCTTACCTTAAGCAAGTCCCGAAAATATGGGCTGCATGCTGATAGGACCACTCTATGAGCTTTGATGCTGCGTCCTTCACAAGCCAGCGTAACATCAACGAAATCCTCGTCGTCGCGCAGATTCTCGAACGCCGAAGTGATGCTACTTTGATAATTATTCCATCGCAAACAAAAATGCTGTGTTTCATCCATGTTTTAAGCCTTTTGATTTTTTTTGATTTTTATCTATTGCAGTTTATTTCGTATTTGGTGAGTACGGAGCCACTCAGTGAGGGGGGCGGGGCGGGGAAGAGAGAAAACGATGAACGACGCCTGTTTCACTTTCAAATTCTTTGTTCTGAAAAGTAAAGAAATTTTAAGACTTATTATTATTATTATTACTGTTATTTTTTTATTAATTTGAATTGCATTAAAAATAATCTTAGAATATTTTATTTATTCAAGAAGCTTATAAAGATTATCTGGAGCTAATATGAGTACTAAATTTCAAAGATTTGCAATTGAAAGTTTGAACTTTCGTTATCTTTCGAAAGTCCTCCGGGGGAAAAGATTATTCCAATGCAAGTGTTATAGTTCTCAATAGGTACATCGGTTATTATTATAATAATAATAAGGTTCAAGCTGCACTTTTTTCGATGTATTATTTGGTTTTCGATCATTTTAATCATGTGATTAAACGCACTCGTATGTATAGAAGTTAGTATAAAGACACTGAAAATTGATTCCGCCAGCAATCAGAATCATCGCGTAGTTTATTCTATACATTTAATTTAATTCTATATAATTTAAAGTATATATTAAGTTTAATTCTCATATATATTTATATGTATCACACTTTATATGGTTGTACGTATGTATATCCAGAGTTTAAAGATGTGTATTGTATATCCGAAGAATTTTTAAGTACATCGAAGACGATTTAAAATAGATTTCGAGTAGTCGGAATCATTATTATGACTACTATGAATTATTTGTTTCTATGTGAATTTTTTAGAAGGCTTCGTAGAAGTGTTCCATAACTTTTTATGAGTACAAGTGCTAATTTTATTATTCGAATATAAACAAATCATTTTCGAGGTGTGAGTGTAGAGATGATAGAAAGCCATTTCATATGCACATCTAATATTATCGTTTCATATTCACCTTACACATTCACCTTTCACATTCACCTTCCATATTCACCTTTTATATTTATCATTCATATTCACCTCTCATATTGACCTTTCATATTCACCTTTTACATTCACCTTTCATATTCACCTTTTACATTCACCTTCATAATTAACCGTTTATATTTACCATTCATATTCACCTCTCATATTGACCTTTCATATTCACCTTTTACATTCACCATTCACATTTAGCTTTCATATTCACCTTCCATATTCACCTTTTATGTTTACCATACATATTCACCTCTTATATTCACCTCTTATATTCACCTTTTACATTCACCTAAATAATAACAACCTGACCTGAATAAGAAACTTGAATAGGGAATTCACCCTTAATTTTCCCCCTTCATATTCACCTATCATCATCAGAAAAAACAGATATACTAATAAATTGTTTAAGAATAGAATAGTATGTATAGTATTGCTAAAGAAGGAGATAAACTTAAGCTTTTGTTATCTTAAATATTTAGACCGAAATGACTTGGCTCTTCATTCGTTTAGTGTTATCATCATTTATCATTAATTGAATTTAGCAATTGCTCATCAGCAAGCTTTCGTTAGTAACACTTTCAAGTCCAAGCAGTTGTTGTTGTTGGTGGTGGTTTGTCGAGGCCGCAGCCATTCAATACTAGTGAAGCTGGCGTAATCTTACCTTATCTATTCCGTTGTACCGTTAAATGTCGTCTACGTTTCCTTCAGATTGGAGTGCAATGCGTAAAATAATAACGTAAACAATTTCACAAAAGTTACACTCATTCTTATTACCGAATCCTTCACAAAAAACAATTATATTTCTATTAACTTGTGTGTTTCCTGGGCTACATACAAGTATGTTATTTTTATATATTATATGCACATTATGTTATTTCTTAATTTTTTTCTTTTTTTTTTTTGAATTGCTAACTCTTCCTTGCAGAAGAGGTGAGGAGCGCGACGCGACCGATAAACCGAAAGACCGCCGACCAAGCCGAGAATCGAGCAGCAGCTACACGCACTCGCATATGCAAATTCAACTGCTGACCTGACTGGCGTTAAAAAAGCGCATTAAGCAACTGCCAAAAAACTATCCAAAAAATTGCTACGAGCCGACTAGACTGCGACTGCGGCTGTCGTCTGGTGTTGAGGGTGTGCGTGTATGTGTGTGTGTGTGTGCTTCATTCTTTACTTCATTTTACTTGTTTCGCTAATTTTTATTTTTCTGAATTTCATTTCATTTGTTTATTTGATGTTGTTGTTCGGTTTTTTGGGGTTCTTGCGTCTGTGTTGAAGCGCGCTGCATTCGAATACATCGCAGCGACCCCGCGATTCGCATTCTGACGCGCGTCTCTTCTTCACGTATGAAGACCTGAAAGATTCCAGAGAGACGAATCCTCACCCATACATCGAGGAGAGATAAAAAATATATTAATAATAAACCTACTATTTTGTGCATGTGAAACAGAAACTTCTGTATTTTTGTCATTTTATTTAGCAAGCGAAGCAGACAGCGAAAAAAGAATTCATAGGAAGATTAGAAGAACGCTTTCGCCGGCGGGAGGGTGTGGAGCCGAGCACCAAAACAAACAGAGACACCGCCGTCTTTCGTTTTGGACTCCTCCGAAGTATTGCGAGTTCGAATGATGGATTTAATTAACCGCTTTTCGGAGAATTGCTCGCAGAACCGTCTGGCGAACCCATGAACCATGTCCAGATTACTTTGGTCGTCTAGGAGCACCATCGTTCAGCAACTCAAAGCAGCTTTTGAAAACTTTTGAATCGGGTGAAGGATTCTTGAGTCGATGTGATTCTTATAGAGTGGAAAAAATATTAGAAAAAAGAACGCTAATAAACTGCAAACTGAAGAATTATTATTATCTTCGTTCACATAAAACGTTGTGTGTCTGAGCGAAGAATCTCTCCGAGCGAGAGCTAGAGAGAGAGTGAAAGCTTCAACATAGTTTTCTCTTTTACCAGTACGAGAATAATCGCATTTTTATATTTGCTATTTTCAAGGTCAACATTTAGTTATAAGAGCAGCTATTTAAAGCTCAAACAATGAGTAGGTTGTTCTTTCTGATTACGAGTGTTTTTTGCTTTGTGATCGCCAACATGTGATAATAGAGTGGTAGTGATACAGCAACAAACTGTTGTGTCATACGTTTTAATTAGATGAACAGACTGAACTGCATCAACCACACCCAAGTCGGAGGGGGGTCTACAAACGCATACGTGAAGTTAGGATATACTATAGTATAAGTACTCAGTTATTATAGTATATAAACACAACTGAAGAGTGATGAACATTCCACGAAGACTGACTAATTGAGTGACTGACTAACTGACAGACTGACTGACTAACTGACTGACTGACTAACTGACTGACTGACTAACTGATTGACTAACTGATTACAATTCATTACATTGTTTGTTTGAATGCTTTGTTTTTGTATTGCTGGGAAACAGAACGTCATCGCAGCTACCAAATAAAAGGGGAAGTTTTGCGAATTACAACCCACTGTGTGTTGGAATTGGGAGGGGGGAAGTGAGAGGGGCCCACCAGCCAGCTCACCGCGAATGGACGCAGACAGTCTGGCAGGCAGCGAGTGCAATACTAGAACTGTCACTTTCGCAGAGCGTTTGACATCACGTGGCCAACTCGTGGGGTGTCGAGTGCATTCTGCTCGTAAAACTGCCGAGCTACGAGTAGGACCGAAGTTGGTTGCGGAGCGGCCAAGAAGATGGGAAGATACTCCATATTCGGGACTTCGGACATCTGCCCGTTTATAAAGTTAGTAAATCTTATAAATTACTGTAAATCTAAACAGTAAACAGTTGATTCTTAATATGAATCCAAAAAGGTCATAACTTAAGTGTAGGTCTTTCCATCTATTCGAAAGTATCTATGGAAGAGATATAAAAAAAGAGGTTTGGCCAAAAATCGTCTTTCTTAATGATAAGAATAGCGAAGCGGTGTTTATATTATAATTATTCACTTTCGGCCATGTTATCGTATGTCGAAAACGCCGGCATTGTGAAAAATACTTCAGAATTGCAATTTCTAACACAATATAATCACATATACAATATATACAGCTATACAATCCACTAAAAAAGCTCTCTAAACTAATAACAACAGCGCCGCAGATCGTTAAAACTGAGAATTTTTTAGCGATCGCTGTTTTTTTTTTGGTCTCTCTCTCCTCGTCTCTCGTCGCTGGCCCCTTCCATGGCGTGCTTCCTCTGCTTCTCTACGATTCCATTTCATTTCTATTGCCGTCAGACTTCTTGCTCGACCAGCGTTTTTGCTAAAGTGGCCTTCACCTTAACCTAGTCGCTGAGTGGCGGTCATTCGGTCGTTTACCCGCCTAACTTGCTATAGTATGCGACTGAGTATTCCGCTCTTTAACTATGTGTGTGCATGTGCATGTGTGTGTGTGTCTGTGTGTGTATGTTTGTATTTGTATAGCTGTGTAGTTGAGAGTTCTATTGACAAAAAGTTCTAACGTCGTCGGTTTTCTCTGTTTTGGATTTTTTTTTGGTTGTTTTTTCAATTAAAATTGAGCAAAACAAAAGCAGTCGTTAAAATACTCGTATATTTCACATAAAAAGCGCTACTCTGCATTTGAGATCCGATAAACGGAATAAGTTGCCTCTCAGTGGTGAGAAAAACAACTACAAACTACTCCGTACTTCGTATATTTTAATTACTATATGATCTTTCTCAATGCTGCTCTCTGTTGCCCTGAGTACACCACCAGAGGGCGTCCCAAGCACTCTGACAAACCCACTCTTTTCGGGCGGAATTATCGTAAATAGATAAATCGAAAAAAGAAGGAAAATAATTATATAGGGTGGGCCATTGGCTGGTTTCTTTGGCTTTGCTTTTCTTATATAGTGTCTATACACGCAATTAAAGAATTTCTACCGTAGTAAGTTTAGAAAAACCGATTTAATAGGAACTCAAATTTTTCTTTCAGTGTAAGAATATAGTGTGTATATGAATAAAAACTAATTACTTGAAAATGAATGAAGTTTTGCTAAGTTTTTGTAGGAAACAATAATATTGATGTATTGTCCATGACTCATGTCCATGTCTCAGTTCTGTCTAACAATAAAAAAAACCGGAGAGAACAAAAGCTGTTGTGCTTATTTAGCACTTGTATTAACCACATCTTCACGGGGTGTCTTCGGAACTGTCCTCAGTCCTCCGCTAATTTGAATTTAAAGTGATAATTTCTAGAAATATTTATATTCTCGGTTCGATATACAGTACTCTTTCCCAATACACTGGATACTAAGTTGAACTTTGATAAATCAGTACAAGTTAGTCGCGTGATTAGCTTAAAGTGCGATAAGATATCACTTAAAGTGAACTAGATTCATAAAAATACGTATCATTGTTATTATTAGAAGTGCAAAGCGATAACTTAATTAGATTTAAAAATACTTTTCTGCTTAGTAACTACTTTTTGATTACTATTTCGATTAATTATCTTGCTTAATATACGTCAGCGAATTTGATAGTTCAGTAGATAGTCTTATCTGCTCGGGGGGTTTATCGCTGTGGGGGAATCATTACCGGGGAAAAGAAGGCAAACTATTTGAAAATATTTAAAAAGTGTCCTTCTTCTAGATCCAAGTTCCTAGATGGGTCTTTGATTTGATAGCTTTTCGATTCGAAATATCGTTGGTTCTCATATAATCTGTAAACTGTACGAGTTTCCTTCCGTTTCTACTTCATTCCCATTCTTAACCTATCACAATATCTCCGTACATCGCATTTCAGTCCTAATCACTTTATTTATTGTGTCTTAAATCATTTTCCAATAATACATCTATAATTTTTGATAATTTCTCTATTTCGCGAGTCATAAATGATATGAAAGGAAGTTCTTTTCTGGTTTTGTTCCAGGTTTGGCTCAAATGTGATATGAAAGTGCGTGTGGATGATTGGTTCAAATTTCAGTCTGTCCAGTCAAATCCCCACACAGAACGTGCCGAACCGAACCGAACCCCACTCGGCACTCGTCCGTTATTCGCCGACGCCAACTACAACTTGTTATATAAACATATCATAGACCAAAATAGTGAAACTCTCTTGAGTTGTTTTCCAACACTAACGACTCAAATACTAGTTTTTGTCTAGTTTCGTACACGCTGAGCTGTATTAAGCCAAACATCTGAGAGCCAACCAACAGGCAGCCAGCCAGCCTGCTCTCAAATGCTCAGAGACGAGCGACTGTGGTGAAAAACTAACGTGTAAGTTTGATTTCACTGAAAAGTTTAATAGTTTAGTTTTCTATCCGATCGTGAAGTGCTTTACATTCAGTTGCAGCTGAGCATCTTCTAAGAAATGTCGTCGTCGTCGTGGTCGTCGTTGTCGTGGTCGCTGTAACCAGTCTGGGAGATCGGTCGCCTACACTCTGATGGAATAACAAAATGGCGGATTGTAGTGTTTGAAATTCCTTATCTAAGTGAGTCAATCGGATTCAGGATGACGGAATCTAATGGAGGATTGCAATTTCTTCATTCCGCTTCTTGGTGTACGAAAGTGAATGAATAAACTAAGTGTTTTGTAGTTTAAATTCATTGCATTGTGTAACGTATTGCAGTTAGGATCTTACGTTCAAAGATCGTTGCGTTATTCTCGATCCAGGTCAACTGCCGGGGGTTCGACGACCTTCGTTCTGCGTTCCCAACCACTAGTAAATCGCAGGCCCTGTTAAGTGAAACCTGCGAATCCGCTTTATCTATCTACAGCGTTTGTTGCGTGCTTTGCCAGAGTGCTCGGCGTCGTCCGTCCTCCGTCGTGTTCGTGGCAGTGTTCGGACTGCGAAAGTTCAAACGAGTATTTTACGAAGCGGTGCGGCGCGGCGCGGCAGCAATCAAGTTGCGAGTTTCTAGCGCTGTCGTGCGATGTGCGTTCGTTAACCCTCTCCGGTTATTTTTGTGATTTTGTGCAATTGCGAAACTTGTTGTTGTTTGTCGCGAACTCACTTCAGTGAATATTATTGCAGACCTAAGCAAGAGTTTGACAACATTACAATATCACCGAGTTGTTGTTTTTTTGTTGTCTTTTTTATAAAAATTTTTAAGCAAAATTTTCTTCGTTATTTTAAAAGTTTCTTCAACTCGTTCAAATTTGTGCCGTCGATTCGGAATTCGAAATGGAATTGTGTATGGTTTGTTGCTCCCCCTCCCTCAGTCCCACTCAATCACCCGCAACGGTGCCATTTCCTGGCCGAATGCAGGAAATAATGTAATGTACGCAAATAGGCAAGCCGCCATGAAAAATTCGCCAATTCAAAGATCGCGGCAGAAAGCGTTTTGCCAAAATAAATACCTCTACATTTGGGCAACAACAACAATAACAACAGGAACACAAAAATAACAACAACAACAACAACAACCATAAGAACACCAAAACAATAACAAAATATATACAATATATGTATACGATGTTCTCTCGGTGGGGCTCCGGGAGGAATGCGCACAGCGATCTTCCGCTAAAATCGTAGTGCGACATTCGGCTCTTCTCTACCAAACGCGTTACGGCGCGTCTCGGCGGGCGTTTGTTCGTGTTCGTGTGTGTGTGTCTCAGTGTCTGTAAATGTGTTGTTTCGCTTACTTGTTGTGTTTGCTTTGACTGTTTTTAAGTTTATTTATTTGTTGATTTCGTTTTATTAGCTTTTGTGCAGTTCTGCTGCTGCAAACAGAAACAGAAATCAAAAAAGGTTAAGAAACTTTTTGGGTTTAATAACATTGCACAAGGTTATTAGATAAAATATGTGTAAAGTGTTGTGTCAGTGCGCGAGTACGCGGGGGCCAAGTGATCGGCGCCGACTGCTTCCAAAAGGGAGCTGTTTGTTGTTGTTGTTGTTGGTGAGGAGATGACAATCATCATCATCATCATCAGCATTTCATGTGTTGTTCTTTTGGAGCAACGACAAAATTTAATTGAAAATTTATTGAATGGTGCCATTGATCTGGACGACGTGACGTCAGAAAGGTGAATGCTATTTCAAGTGTTATTGGAGAGTTCATTTGTGCCATACCGCATGAACCCTTCTGCCGCTTCCTGCTCCGCCCCCCCTCCCCCCGCTTTTCGTCCGTTTCTTGGAGCGCAGACCTTCGCGTTTATTAACACGCGGCGCGATCGGGTCCAATGACAGATACCATAAATGAGTTAATTGATACCCTGTTTTCAAGTAAAGCTAATGAATGCTTCATTGATAATAAATCTAGTGAGAGAATGGAGAAGAATTCACATGTAAAATGTTCGTCTTTAATTGATTGCGCACTGATTGCAAAAGAAACCAGCCGATGGCCCACCCTATAGTTTCAATGAATCTTTAATGTTTGTTATAATTTTTATCTTATTTTTATTTCGAAGGACTGATCTTTGATTTTTATAGTTATTTGAGTGATATACATACATTCATGGGTTGTTATTTAGTACTCGTTTTTAGTGTACTAAAAAACTAGCAACCCTGAAAACCCTCTTTTTTAAAGATGAAAAAAGTTCATTTCGTTCGTATTCATTGTTCATTGTTCATTGTTCATTGTTTTTGTTTTTGTTATAGCGATCTTTTTACGAAATGACGCAACCCTTTCTTTTGTTTTGCAATTAAATTTGTATTGTAAATAAGTTATTTTATAATTTTGTGTAGTAAACAACGTAATATTAAAGATAGATAGATAACGTTCTGCGTAAATCAAAGTGATTCATATTCACAACTCGTCGTTCGCCACAGTAAACACATTGCTAATGTTGACCTTGAAAGATTATAACAAAACAAATCCATTTTGTTTTGAAAGCTTCAATATTGTAAGCGAGTTTATACTATATACTATATTATACTATAGTAGAACGTCCCAGAAAGCCTCAACTGATTCAAATTTTAGTATTATGTATATCGTAGATGCGAGATTCCACGAGAGTGATATAAACAGATCTACGATTCTTTAAGATTATAACAAATATAAGATCCTTAAGCATTCTAAGGGATTTAAGATGTTAAGATTCGAACAGATCTAAGATACTAACAGATCTAAGATACTAACAGATCTAAGATTCTAACAGATCTAAGATTCTAACAGATCTAAAATTCTAACAGATCTAAGATTCTAACAGATCTAAGATTCTAACAGATCTAAGATTCTAACAGATCTAAGATTCTAGCAGATCCAATATTCTAACAGATCCAAGATTCGAACAGATCTAAGATTTTTCTAAGATGAAGATCCTCGGATTCACTCCCTTATTCGACTATCTTTGCACTCAATTTTGTTCCCAAAGAAGTCAAGTGATGGGACTTTTTACACTCGTATAATTCTGGTGGATCTCAAAACGAATCTGATTGAGAGTCATTTCGCCCAACTTTAGCATTTAACCTTCAACGGAGTATCTATAAATTTATGAGTTTCTGTTTCTTTCTTAAAAGCCTCGCCAACTACTCGTAATACTTGTTCACCTACGATCGATCCATCATCCATCAAGTACGAAATTCCGTCGTACTATAAAATGATGGTCGAATTCTTATAGTGTGGAATGTTGCACCAGTCCAAAACGATCGTCTCTTGTTCTTGCTCGTCGTTGCCACCATCATATATACATACAGACGTATATACTTCTTTATTTATTGTATGTATGTCCACAGCATGTGTGTCCATGTGGCACAGACTGACTGAGGAAGGCATCCAGTAAGCGGCGCAGTGCAGCGAGTGCTAAATTTGTGTCGAATAGCTGTTTCTGCAACCCTTATTGCTGCCTTTCGACGACGCTGGGCACCACAAGGTTGCATTACAAGATATCAAGTGATCCCATGAAGAAGCCGTACGACATCCATCCACATGTGCAAGTTTTTTACATGTTCCGCTGCTGCTGGTGCTTGGCTCCTCTTTTGCGATGCAATCGTGCTCGATGATTACATGCATACTTACATATGTAGGTATATAATAGGTCAGTCGTTATGTACATTAGTTTTTTCCTGCATTCACACACACACACACACACACACGTGAACGCAACTAAACACAAACTGCATACGATATGCGCTGCACTGCATCCTCCATCCAGCAACACCGACCTTCCCCCAGCCGCCGCCCTTCCGGCCCGCCGTCTATCGCTGGAACTGCACTGGGTCCCGAGGCCTTGCTGTGGCCTAGCTTTGCATCTTCTATACTCGTACTAGAGAACCTGAATGCGTGTGTGTGTGTTTGTGTGTATGTACGTGTGCTTTGTCCTTCACTGCGTGCGCGTGTGTGCGTGTGCGACAAATAGAGTTGTGATCGTCGTAGTTTAGTGTTTGTTTTCGTTGTTGTGTTTCTCTTGTTTTCCGATAAAGACACCACCAGCGAGTGGGGAGCGCTGCCGAAGCGATAGTACGAGAATGTTCAACTAAAACAACGCAGTATTTGTTGTTTTTTTTTTTCAGTCTGTTCGTCTATCAAGCGTTCGTTCGTCCGTCCTTCCATCGGGCTGTCTGCTAGTTTTGCTCTGTCTGTTCATTGAGCAGGGCGCAGTGGAAGCCAGTGGAGCGAGTGCGAGGCGGGGGACAAGAAAGGAATGCAGAAAAATGTGTTAGTGGAGTAGTTTCCATTACGTCACGTTTTCTACTCGTCCGTCTCGGTCTCGGTCTCGGTCTCGGTCTGGGTCACAAGCTATCTCTGAATGCTGCAGAGGGTTGGGGTCCGTGTGTTCGTCTAGCGTTCGGACGCAGTGCAGAGCTGAGACTACTGGCTCTGTGTGTGTGTGTGTGTGGGTCTGTACGTTTGCGTGTGTGTGTGAGTGTTGCATGGATGGATGTGGTTGCCACAGCGAAGGTGGATGGATGCGAATGTGAGTGCTGCTGAAACTATACAGAAGTCGCGCGACTGAAGCTGCGGCAACTTCTGCGCGCTTTTGATGGCTCGGTGGATGTGTCTATGTATGCGTGTGTCTGTGTGTGTGTGTGTGACTCTATGAGTCTGTGTATTTGTGTGCACTGCTTTGTTCTCGAGGGTACTCTATCGTCGCTTCGCTGCAGACGAGACGCTTCGTTCCTAGCAGAGTCCATCATGTGTGTCGTCACGTTGTAAGTCGGCATCGCAGACGACAGCAGCGAAAGCGAAAGTGAAGCTGCTGCTCCTAGCTTCGTTTTGTAGGGCAAACGTTTGTTTGGCTGGTCTGTTGGCATGTCTGTCTGTGTGTCCGTCTGTCATGTCTGCTGCTCTATCGAAGCTGCGTCTAATTGTGCGAAAGTTGCTGCTGCTGAGTGGCCGCCGCACTCTCTGTTTGTCTACGGCGAGTGGATTGTCTAGACTCCAGAAGAGCCACGAATACATGCACTCTGATGTGCGAGTGTGTCTGTTCAAATGGATTTCGAGGAATTCTAGAATGGCATTGAAAAGCGCTCAGCCACTCGTGTGTGCGTTTAGAGATGTACTGAAAGTGCTGCAAAACTGTTGCATCAGATCCTGATGCGTGTTGCGTCGTAGTTTAGTCATTTCGATAATAGTTCAACCTGCAAATTCAATTCACTTTCGTTTTTCGGATTAACTTCTGTCGATAATAACAATTGTATCATCGTCTATTCTACGAGTGCTCAAAATCGATTGGATTCTCACCTACTTGTGGTCCACTCCACGGTTTAATAGTGGAACGGTTGGTTTTCGATAACAATAGCAACAACAACAACAACAACAACGACTGCCAAATCAACACTAATCACAGTTAATAAGTATTCCGCTAACCATCGACTAACCACTAAATTAGTTGTTGTAACTCGACGAGTGAACGCAGGAAGTTTGCACACACTAACTTGTTGTGTTTCGTTTGTTTGTTAACATTTCATTGAATCGCGTACATCGGCGGCTGCTCAACAACGCGTTCGGCTGATTTGCGTTAAGTTACTCCGCGGAGCTGCAGTATTGAACTAAATTCATATCTGGAACGTATCTTAAACCAGACAGACAGACAGAGAGAGAGAGAGAGAGCGAGAGCGAGAGGACCAACGTGCGGATGAAACTCCATAAAAGAATGCAGAAAGAACGAAAGATTAAAAAGCATAAAAAGAAAGAAGCGAAAAAAATGTGTGCTTAACAGAGAGGGATGACTCAAGTGTCCTTCTTTAAGTTATTTTATTCGGTCGTCGTCTGACTTAAAATATCATCTACTTGGCTTTCGACTATGTACACGATTCGATATGGAAGCCACTCTCGCCAATTTGTTGCTGTTGTTGTTGCTGTTGTTGCTGTTTCTTCCTTTTTTTTGTTGTTGCTGTTATTGCTGTTCTTCTTTTTGCTGCTTTTGCTGCTTCTGTTGTTGTTGTTGTTGTTGTTATTGTTGTCGTTTACACTCCCTTAGAAAACTTTCAACTAACTAGTGTTTGTATGATGAAATAAAAAGTCTGAGCTTAACGATTAAGGTACATATAATATATGCATATATGGCCATACATTGGCTTTGGATAGATACTTAGTATAGATTAAGAGTGGTCTGTATGTTCGAACAGAGTACTGATATTGAACTTAGAGCAGTACACTCCGTGCTATAGAGCATATATTGAGAAATAATGAATACAAAGTTACATCAATAGAAATATAAAGTGACATAAAGAGAGATATAGTGACATAAATAGAGATATAGTAGAGACTTATATAGTATACATAAGAATGGTCATGTTATATCTATAGTGGTTTTTCCTCCATTTCACTTGATTGGTTGCAACGGTGTCGATATCTTTACACCTACTATTTAAAGATAGATCACCGGAAATCTAGGGATCTTAGGGATCTAGGAAGGACACTTCCAGAAGAGCCTTACATCTGGAGGGGTCGATAGGTAGGGAAACTGGGAAAGGAATGGAAGATCTATTATCAGAAATGCAAGGTCTCATATCCACGTTAATTCTAGCATAAAAACCGTCCTGTTTATAGATTTATTGTAAGAAAGGGAAGCCTCTTATTCATACCCACGTTAATCTATCAAATCACTTAAAATCACTTAAATCACTAAAATTATATTTTCAATAAAAATGATCTTTTTTTATAAAAAACAAATGTGTGTTGATGAAATGTTGATACTTTACGCTAGAACTGTATTGTTTTTGTAGATAAGATTAAAAGCCCGGAATAATTCGATTAGCCGGATGAACTTCGATGTTAACAATTTTCGGTACGTTTTGATTTCGGTACAATCCTTGAAATAGCTGAATAATTCACATTTTCAAGGGTACCTCATCGAAAAATGCTGAAAACTTTCACCTTTTATCAGAAATTGAGCAACAACTAAACGAGTTTGAAAAAACAAAGGAACAAAGGAATCCCAAAACAAAAAAAAATTCAGTTAAAAAAAATTCCCGCACCCTCCTTATTTAGTACCCCTTCTTTAGTTTTTCAATTATGAACCCTGTTCTATTCTATTCCTTTGGTTGGTCTATAAATTTTATAGAACTACAGGATGGTAGCTATTTTTCGATCGTTGGAAACTCTCAATCATTCGTCAATGGGTGGTAAATCGAAGGCTGAATAGGGAGGAGGGAGAGGAGAGGAGGGTGGAAGAGAGAGAGAGAGAGGAGGACGGGAGAGAGCGGTGGGTTTTGTATATGATTGAAAACTTTTTCAATACCAGAACCAAGGATTTTGTTTTGTAGTTTTGAGGGCTTTTTTCCAGTGTTCAGTGTCATCAATGACTACGCACTTGTTTTTAAACAAAGATTATTATCGTTATTGTTACTGTTATGGTTATTTTATTGTTATCATTATGATTACCATTATTATTATTATTATTATTACTACTTACTTATGATTATTACTATTATTCTTATTATTACTATTATTTTTACTATTTAGTGATATGAATTGGGAAGTTTTGAAAAAATAGGGTTTGCAATGATTCACTTTTGATTGTTTCGGATGCACTTTCTCAGAGTCCTTTCTTATTTGTTCCTTTCTTATGATGTATTATTTTTCTTATTTTTTCGTACTCACTCATAAGTATGTATATACTATGTAAATAGGTGTGTGTATATAGTGTACTCGATTTATGTATTATATTCAATATCCAAACTTGTTTATCATATTCAAATTTAAACAGAAAGAAGTTCCAACGTTTTCGTGGATAGAAATAGATCACTTTTCAATATTCAATTAGGTCAAGTTTTGTATTAATTAATTGTCTGTTGTGGATGGTATTCCATCGGTTTTTGATTGTATTCCAGTAGTTGTTTTTTGTGGCTTTAGGGCAAAAGCACAGCCGCAAATGCGTCGTTTTGGGCGAACAGACTTCAGTTGCTGAACCTTCACTGTACGAATTAAAAAATCCAACTGAATTAAAAATGCAGCATGTCCAATTGAATGGGAGAATTCCCAGTTATTTTATGTCTCATTTTTGCGCTTTTTTGCTTCTTTGTTTTTGCGTTTTTGCGTTTTCGGCTCTGTTTCAAGAGCGCCGCGCTGCTGCTTCGAAGTTGGAGTCTCAGCAGTGCTGCCTGCGAGCTGATAGATCCCTCTGCCAGACTGTGCATGCCTCGACGTGTGTGTGTGTGAGAGAATAAGTATATAATATGTATATATTCGTATATGGGCCGCGCGACACATACACACATTGCCAAAAACATTGTGAATTGTGCGGAACATTTTTAGAGATGATTGTTTACTCAGAAAGTGGGAAAAAGTTAAAAGCGCACATTTGATGTGTTCGCAAATTCGTGTGGAACGCACTCACACATACACTGGCACACGACGTGGAGGACGCCGGCCGCAGCAGAGGCAGAGCCGCAGAAACGCAGCACAGTACAGAATGAAGAACGATCGAGTGTGTGAGTCGATGCTCAGCGCTCGACGAGTGAAATCAGGAGGAATCAAGGCGAAGGGCCACGACGCAGCGGCAGCCAGTCAGTCAGTCGGTCTGTCCGAAAGAGCACCGAGTTTGAGTGCCAGATCCGATCCGATCCGATCCGAGTCGCTGTGTTGTTGTTGCTCGTTGTCGAATATTTTCGCGAAGGCCGAAGAATTGCACTAAAAAATTAATATGAGGCGGTTCAAATCGTGAACCGTATTCTTCGCTCTTCTGGAGTCGTAGTCGGCTTCGGCAGTGTGTAGGACGTAGAAAACTGATTGAAATAGTAAATACGAGTATATGATGTATAGTACATATATGCATGTATAGCTATGTACAAAGCTTAGCTATGTACAGAGCTATGTACAGAGCAGCTACTTTGTGCGGAAGTCGAATGCAACACTGCTCAGTGATCGCACTGGAGTATATCATCTACACACACACACATACACACACTTACAAACACATATACACGTACCGATGTTTGCGAACACGAACGAACGAGTCATTTGTTGTGCCCACATTTTTGGCAAAATTTGAGTGCTGTTTGTTTTTTTCTGCCTTACGAGCTGCACTTCAACTCGAGCGTCCTTGTATTCATGCATCTACGCATACATTCTTGCCAGACCGACAAGCTTTCGGCACCGATCATTGACATCTTCTGGGCACCCCTCCGCCGCCGCCCCCGCCGTCGCCCAGCGTGCGGGTGCTACGAGAATTTCTTATGTATTCAAGTAATTTTCGTGTGTTCGGGGCGGCTGTTGATAAATTAAGCAAACAACAAATAGTAGGTGCCTTCGAAATAAAGAAGCCTCCCGAGCCAGTCACTCACCCGAGCTTAGCATCATGCCAGCCGCTGAGCCTGCCGAAACCTGAGGTTACTGCAGATCGTTTGACGCTTACGATGTTTGCACGTACGAATATAGTGTAGGACGGTGGGCTGAGTATATCGACAGCGAGTACGTGGCTAATAAACGCCAGTACGAGTGCGGATATACACACATATGTATAGCCTTATAGGCGGGGGGCACTGAGGCAGGCAACACCTCCGCCGCTCACTCGTCGCCAGGAGCACCACACTTTTCGCCATTCAAAGGTAATTGATCTACAAAATATGTCAGAGGCTATAATGAGCGAACGAGAATCTTATCTGTTCGAATAACATCGACATTTTTATTGCCTCGTTCCATTGTTTACGTTCATTGACCGTCATTAATTGTTTCGGTGTATTAAACAATGTGTTTTAGACTGAAGTCACTCAATATTCTTCTGCTATTTTAAGAACATCAACATTTGGTCACAAAGTAGATCAGAGAAATTATCACATGAATTCAAAGAAAAGACATCAAGGAAAAAAGGGAAGACAGTAGATAAAAAACTGGTTATAAAATAGATCAAAGAGCTGATTACAGAACTCTGATCATGGAAGAGAGCAGAGTTGATGATAGAAAAGGCCACCCAACCTATCATAGAAGAGGCCAGAAAGTAGATCTAAGCACTGATCACAGGAACATCACAGATATGATTATAAAATCGTCATTATATCAAAGCACATCTCAGAAATGATCACAGGACTCAGGCCTCAATTTTGCAATTTAGATCTCCCAGGAATTTACAGCAAAAGTCACAGAAATATCACAGAACACTGATGATGAACCAAATCACAGAGCGGAGTACAGAATTCTTTCCGTTTCTGGATTCCGAATTTAATGAAAACCTACACTAAACTATTAAGTTTAAACTTTAAAGTAATGAAATAGATACACAATCTAATGGAAATAAAATATGATAGACAGAAATAGCTTACAAAGAATAGAAGAGAAAGAATAGAGAGATTATTTGAAGAAAAAATAGCATATTTTTAAAGAAAATAATATTACATAAAAGCATCTGAAAGCTTCTGGAGGTGGGTTTAATGTTTTTATTCTGTAATTAATTTTTAAACCCTTCGAAAGTTCCTGAAGTCTCTTTACTCTACTACTTTTCGGATGTACTCGTAGTTTATACTAGTGCTGAGATCCCAATATACTTGATTTGTTTATACGCATAAATTTAAACTATAATATTGTAATATAAAAATCCATACACGATTGTTTCATCTATGAATAACTCATAAGTAAATTATCATTCTACGTCTTATCATTCTATTCTGATTATCATTCTGAAAGTAATTTCATCATTTCATATAAAGGCATTTGTTTCCTCCTGGAAGTTGTATTGATAAACTGGGCATTTTTTATTATCAGTATCAATCTATTTTTTAAATTATTAATCTTAACTGGGAAATCTTATTAATCTATTAACTGGGAAAGTTCAAGGGAATTTTTACATTCGATCCTATCGTTATTTCAACATTTAAATAATATAAAAGATAAAATTATATAAAGAACAAAAATATTAATATTAACAGCAAAGGTAATGATATCAATGCTAATAATAAATTCAATTAATTATAATAATAATTCTTACTCAAAGAGTTACTTTATTAGTGTCCAAAGGATACTACAGAAGATCACAGAAGGACTACACAGAAGATCTATCTAAACTTAATAAAAACACTGTTAGTAATAATGATAATAACATCGCAATATAACAATATATGCAACAATAATAATTGTTTTAAAAATAATATCAATGACATTCATTAACATAACAGCAATAATATATTAAAAATAATAATACTACTAATAATAATGAGTATATTACTAATATTGTAATATATAATAATTATAACAAAAATAACAACAATAATGATAATAATGATAGTAAGAATAACAATAACTAATTTTTTTTAATATTAAAATATAATGACAATAATAATCACAATAAAATATAATAGAACTCATAAGTTTTGGCTACAATAAGCTTTCCAAAATAATCTATTTATTGCATATTTTTATGAATTTAAAAATGTTCCCATCTCGCCGATTTTTGACGTTTGCACTTTTTCCAGGTTTTAATCAATATCCTCATTTTAGGTTGTGGAATGTCTTGTATGAACATTTTGTTGCATATACAAGTATAGTCTCGTATGTACTCCTGTGTAAATAGATCAAATTATAGATCTCCATATAATCATCCAAAGTGCAAAATGTATTGTTAAAAAATCCCTTTTCACTAAAAGTCATTCAGTCATTTAAAACCAAGGAATCTATCGACCTTTTATACATTTTTCATAAAAGAGATTTTATAGAGGATACTTCAATAAGAGTCACGTGCCGGCGGTACTCGCACCATGTCCAAGTACTGCAATAGCTATGGTGAATTTAGATCAAAGTCAGTTTAGAAATTCAACACATCTTTCAAAACAATTATTGTTAATAATTCACCTCAAAAACATCGCCTCTTCTTCAACTTCTTTCTAGAAACTTCAATTTCTTTCTAGAAACTTCAACTTCCATCAAAATATTGCTTACTTTTTCAATTCCTTTTGGCGAAATTTCCTAATTTACTGTAATCCATTTTCTGATACTTCGTTGGCTGGTTGCTTTGCATCCTCATTTTGAAACGATTCAATTCTGATCAAAGTTGAGCTCAGGTATTTTTTTTCTTTTCTCTTTTAATTATCGAAACTGATTGCACATTTTTACGAAAAATTGACGCGATATTTTTGTCGTTTGATTCCGATTTATTTGTCCTTTAATTGGCATCTAATATGTTTTTCTTAAACTATCGAACCGCGTCGAAATGTTTCCCTTCCCGAGTGTTACAACTATTTTTCTATTAATTCTTTTGTGTTTTTCTAAACGCACGCACACTAAACAAACAACGACCGGCAACTGAAGCAACACTGAAAAACGGAACTGAATTAAATGAACGCAGTGAACAGCAGCACACGGAATTGCGAACTGAACATCCTTGCGAAAGCTGCCGCTGAAATAACGATACGATTCAGCAGCAGCAGCATCATCACCAGAATCAGCATCGACAGAAGCAGAATCGGAAGCAGAGTCCGAAGCAGAAACAGAAGAAGAATCAGAAGAAGTGTTCGCAGTGTTCGAGTGACGCTAGTGTTCTGGGTCGATCAGGCGACTTAAGCCGCTGAAAGCACTCGTCGTTGGCGGCTTCTTGCTTTGCGAAGTTCGAGTTACAGCCACTCTGCTGGCGAGCGGCGGAGTCCGTGCGAGCGTTCGTGGAAGTAACTTGCTGCTCCGGCGGTTAGAAATCCAGTGCGCCAAACGGTACGCTGATGTGTGCTTTTAGTGGAAATTTTCTATGCCTCCGCTCTGTCATGTACCACGAACATTAAAATAATAACTACCTACACCACAACAACCACCTCGCTCCCTTCTCGCCACCCCTCCTCCCCCCGTGCCAGCAGCAGCAGCAGCAGCAACCCACCGCGAGTGCTGCCGTCTCTCATCCTGTCTGTGCACACACACTGCGATAGAAAAAAGGATGCGAAAGAATAAAATAGTAAATAAAACGAAAACGAAAATGAGCGAAAAAATCGAGCAGCGAAAAAAGGACGAATTCGCA
The DNA here is from genome assembly GCA_949629155.1 of Myopa testacea. Lineage (NCBI taxonomy): Eukaryota > Metazoa > Arthropoda > Insecta > Diptera > Conopidae > Myopa > Myopa testacea. The sequence goes on along the minus strand of OX451345.1, from coordinate 3,599,877 downwards.
GCAACCCCAATGAACAACATCCCTTTTGGCAGAGAGGAGCGCAGCACACTCACAGCACTCGCTCGCCCTGCTCACTCAGCGCGGAGTGTGGAGTGGAGTGGCGTAGAGTGGTGTGAGGAGTGCGGAGTGAGAGCCGGCGGGAGGGGGAAGCGTCGTCCTTGCGACGGGGGAACTGCGCCGCACTGCGCTGGTATTGGTGCGGTGCAGTTGGAATCGCCGAATAAAAATAACCCACCAAAAGGGATAAATTGCTCCCTTAATTTTTACATATTTTTAATTTCTGTTTGTTGCAGATTAGATCTCTTTGCCCCTTCGCCGCCATGCCGCCGTGCTCCGGGGCAGAAGTCGACTGCATGTCTGAAAATATTTCGCTCCGTCAGCATTCCGCCGAACGAACCGATTTTGTTTTGATTTCTCACACTTCAGCGGCGACACACAGATAAATAATCAAATAAAACGGGAGGCGGGGGGGAAACAAACGAACGGTACTTTATTAAACAATCCGTTGCAATTTCTTGATCCATAAACCGAACATCGACCGGCGACGTCGTAACAGTAACTGACTGTGCAGGACATCAGCGACTCTTGTGAAAAGCGGTGCCCTTCAGAAGCGAGCCGGTACAAGAAAGAGACGGACAGGGGGTGGGCGGAGGGATTGCGAGCAGCGGGTGGTTGTGGAACACGATAACCGATATATTGGCTGTTTACTTCGATTTGCCCTCCCGCCAGCGAAATGGAAAGAAAACAAAACCAGAAAAATCCACCGGAGAAGACATTCGGAAGAGTAGAGAAGTGAAGAGAAGAGAGAGAGAAGTTGGCGGATTAACGGTAAACAGTTTCCAAAGAGAGAAATCATCTGAGGCAAACGTCTTTGTCGTCGCTATCAAGCCATCGCCATCGCCATCATCATTACCATCGCCATAATCATCAACGAAAGCACCCACCGGTGGAGTTCGCAGCCCAGCGGCAACCAGGAGCGAACAACAAGGAACAGAAACGCAGGTCCGGAACGGCGGAGTGCGGCTCACAACGTGGCCATCATCATTTTTTCGCGTCTCCTTCTGGGCATCTCAGGCGGAAAAATTAAATCGTTGTTTCTCTTCGCTTCTGCAGCGAAAGAAGAAGCACTGCGCTCTTGACAGAAAAGAGAACGGAGACAACGAAGCAACGAACGAACGAACAACCGAACTCCCATTCTTAAAAACCGATTCTTTTATTTGTTGCTGTACTCGTGTTTCGTCCTCTTGTCGTACTCCTTCTCGCCGAAAGGACAACGAAGAAGCCGGAGCTTGCAGTTTTATTCTCGCAACCAGCACTCGGCGTCTTGTAGAAAAGTCGCAAAAATAGTTGAGTGTTGATAGAGAGCGCGGAAAAATGTTGAGAATACGAAGGAAAAAATGGGAATTATTTTTTGGGGAAAGTGAAATGAATTTTATTACGTGTATCGTGTGTTTGCAGAGAGTTGGAATGGGTTTTGGGTTGAGGAAGGGACATGGGGGGCCTTCTCTGGCGTGTGTGGTAGATGCCATGAAGAATGAGAAGAAGAGGGGAGTGGAGAGAGGAGGAGGCCTTCACATATGATGTTACATCAAAAGCAACAGAAGATTTTATAAACGGCTTAACCGGTTACTATTAAAAGTAACGTCTTCTGATTGTAGCCTCTATCATCTGAAGATCTGAGACTATTTTCGAATGGATTCAAATGGATTTACCTTCAGTTCATTCAGTTACAAGAACCTAGAACCGTCCCATAGAAATCTACATAGAATCCTGGAGTGATTCGCACGATTTATGAATAAAATATTGGAGTTTCCAGAAAGAAATAGAATGAGGAATGGTACATAGATTTCATAGCTTTTTCACTTGCACTCCCCCAGACACCACCTGCCCCCACTCCCCACATACACCCGTAACATTCCCATCTAAATTAATACAAATGAAGCACTTCTGCGAATGCTACAAGCAGATACGCTCGTCGAAGTCGAACTTGACGCGTGCCGCGGCGAAGTTGCGGGTGGATGTCAGTGAAGCAAGCGAAAAGCACGTTCCATGTGCTGCCAAGCAGCCGCCCCCCCCCTTTAAAAGGCAAAAAAAGGAGGAACAACAGCGCTTCAAATTTGTACGGAAAAATTAGTTAAAAATTATTTTCTATGGAGTACAATTACAACACTACATCTATGCTTATATACTTAACGCAGCACACGCACACACACAAGTACATCTAAGTACATGTCGTATGTGGCTGTGTACGATGAGTGCTCTCAAACACACACACACACACACGCACTGAGGCGTATGTGTGTATGTGTGCACATATCCATAGGAGTTTATATTGCGCTCGTGGGCGGTGTTAGAATTGTTTTTGTGATTTTAATTTTTACTGCAGAGCGCCTTGCGTTCTGCTCAGTAGCCTCGAACCGCACATTTTGTCATTCCCTGAATTACACACACACACTTACAACATGTTTCTCAAACACCCAGAACGAAAGGTTGCCAAGCGTACAACCACACACACCCCATCCCTCCCTCCATCCCTCCACCGATCTTCCGCCCTTCGTTACTTTGTCATGTAACTCGTATTCATACTCGTACGCGCTCATATCCTGGCAATTTAAAAAAAAACAAACAAAAAAAAAAAACACAAAATAAACAAAAAAAAAAAAAAAGATTAAAATAAACAAAAAAAGTACAAGAAAAACAACATGCAAAGTAGAAAAAATAACAAAACAACAAAAACATGATATATTAAGTTGGCACAAAGAGAACTTCAGTTACCAAACCTCAATTCTGCATGTCGTCTGCTGTCATCGCCGCGACCACCCCCCGGGTGGTGGTGGGTCTGGATGCACACACGGACGTACGAAGTGCGTAACCCCGGCAATACGCGGAGATTCGAAATAAGTTTAGATTTGAAATAAAGCACGACCTCAAGGGCAGAATAAACTATTCTCTAAAATGGAATGGCTTCTTATAGCCAATAAATAATAACAACAACAAAAAAACAATTACTTCTGACAAGCGAATCAGATCAAAGAGAAAAACAATGAATGAAGATTTCAATAAAGAGATCAGTAAATATGATGTGATAAAAAATATTATCACAGAATAATATTAATAAATACTCTGGTATAGTAACATACTCGTATAATAATAAGTTTATCTATAGTTTCAAGCTTAAAATTAGAAATCAAAATCGAGTCGAAGTGTTTAAAGAATAGAGAGTGGGATGGGCCATTAGGTGGTTTCTTTTTGAATGAAGTAATTATATTAAAAAGGAATTAAATTATTGAAATAAGTAATTTAAATAGAGTTTAGTAATTAAAAGAGAAATTATTTTATATTTTTATATTACTTTATATTATTATATTACTTTACTATTTTATGTATTATTATTTTATAAATAAGTACCGTATATTAAGTAGTATTTCTTCGAATTTCGTTAGAATTTTTATATTTCGTGTCGTATTTATTAGAATATTTTATATTTCTAGAATATCGTCAACGAGTTCACTTAATGAAGTTCTCAAGATTTGACTTCAGTACAATCTGCAGTATTTACATAAGTAATGCGTAGCGGTTCAACATCGCCACGAGCTCAAGTGGACGTTCCACGTGAATCTCTCTACACTCGGTGGCTGTCTCTGTTCCACACCACAGCAAATATACTCGATTCATTCTACATTACAATGCAATAAACCTGTTTCTCCAACCTGCTGCTGCTGCTGCTCCTGTTCGAAGTCATGAAATCCGAATTGGATTTAATATCGTTCAGGATTTTTTTAACGGCCTCGCTAACAGCTTTGTTGCACTGAGCGGATGTGTTCAATCATTGACTGTAAGTTCGGGAATAATTCGACCAGTTCGGCCATATAAACAAGTCAACGCTTTTGCAAACAGCGTGCCCCCCTCCCCCCCCCCCCCCACTTTTCGCTTTATCCTTTTCGCCTGCTCACCGTGGAACACTAGACTTTCACTCCACTCCACTCCACATTCTGTGCATCCGCGCGTCCAGAAGCCAGATCTAAAAATTTAATGTCTCCCCATAATTTTGACAACATCGCTGCTACTGTAAACGGCAGCGCTGCAACAACTTCTGCAAGTCTTCTAAACTCTGCTGCTCTGCCACCAGCTCTCGCCCAATGGCTCAAACCCGCCTCCTGGCTCCCCCTTCCCCGCGCCGCTTCCGCTCCGTTGCTGCCCACTTGCATTAAATGTTACAGAGAAATGTAAAAAATACATAAAGTTTTTATTTTTCATCTAATTCTCATCTCTTTCTAACTCGGCGAATGAAGCATAGTGTACAGCGAGAGGGCGGCAGGAGGTTGAAGGCAGCAGCATCAGCGTCGTCAGAGGCAGGGGCAGGGGCAAAGGGCGACTGATTACTACTTTTATTGCCAGCGAACAGAGTGCTCAGAGCGACAGTGGGGCAAGTTGCAGGCAGCAGTTTTTAAATGCGGAACATTTTCAAGGGTGGTTTATGTGCTCTACAAAGCAGCAGCATCAGCAGCGGCAGCAGCTCACTCACGCGGCTGCTTCTCGCCGTTTTCCTTTCGGTTATTGTATTTCATTTTCCTTCGCATCTTCCTTCACAGGTTTCAATTTTTTAACTACGTGTTCGCAGTTAAAAAATCTCATCTTATTTTTTATGCTGGTATGTGTTGTGTACTGTTTTCGACGTGTTCAAGAAAAAAAGAAAGAAAAAAAAAAAACAGAAAAAAGAAAGAAATATAAAAATAGAAAAAAAAATTGTAGCTGCTACACTGAAGACTGAAAAATTGAAGAAATTAAAATTATCGCTAAAGTTTTCTCCTGTATTTGTAATCAATCAATATAATCTTCAGAATTTCTTTACCACCCCCAAATATTGTAGTTAAACTTAATCGCAAATTCGAAAATAGTTAAAATTTATAAACATTTGGTGATTTTTAAAAGGTTTTTTATAATATTTAAATTTATTTTTTAAACTTTTGTAAATAATTCAGAAAGAAACTAACCGATTGCCCACCATATCCAACATGAATGCATTTGGGTTTAAGGTATACAAGTTTAACCCATCCTGATTTATATAATATATGTACAAATAAAAGGAAAACAATTTAATGTATTCATTTATTTATATTTTAACTTATTCACTATTTATTAATTATGTAGTTATTAAAATTAATGTATTTAGTTAACGAATAATTTAATTTAATTTAATATCTTAAGTTAATGCAATTTACTAATAATTTAATTTAATGAATTTTTATGTAATTAATATTATTAATGAATGCATTTAATTTTTAAGTTCATCATTAGTAATGGAAGAGATACAGTATAGTAATATATCATTGTATATTGATATAGATGTATTTTTTCCATTCTAGACAGTTAATTTTCATTGTTAATTCTTAAATGAGTCATTCATCACTTACATTTTCATCACTTGTTCATTCATTATGACTGGATGTTACATTTATGGAATATCATAGAATATATAGATAGAATATAGTTCATTTCGGTGTTAATTAAAATGTAAATTGCAGGTAACAGTTTATATATCCATATATCATCCTCCATCATGAAATATCATAATGCATGTCGTTTGAATTATCGTAATGGATGACTTTTATAATGAAATGTTAGATTCCTGAAATATCACTTATTTTAATCAAAGTAGGTATTTAATATAAATATTCCAAATACATACTTGTTTCAAAAGGAGTTTTCATGTCGTTCAACATATTTTAAATGTCTGATAATGGATACTGATAGTGATATTATGAATATTCTCATAATGAATAATGATATTACCATAGAATGATCAAGTACCACGATGATATCTATATTGAGATAGATATTTAAAATATACCTTCAAACTATATAATTAAAAATAGAACTACAAATAGATATACAAGTATATATGTAGATATCAAAATAGATATCTAGAATCAGTTTTTTTTAAGCAGTTTCATTTCAAATTCATCTGAATGCCATCGATACAGGAATCAAGGATATACGTAGGATATGTAAGATGTACCTGTGATATACACATGTACATAAGATATACTTTGGATATTCGAGTACATCTCTATTATATTTCTTGAACTTAATATACTTAATTTCTATCCGTTTAGAGATCACACGAATCATTTTAGTTTTTGATTTCGTTTCTTAAATTCACTTAACTTCAGTTCATTTCATTTCATTTCAGTTTAGATCAGTTCAGTGATAATTTTTAATCGCCTCAGTTTAGTGATCATTTGCATCTCCAATTCGATCAATTGTTCAATTTCTGGCATAAAATCATTGAACGAAGGCATATTTTTACAAGTCCCGCAAGTCCTTGCGCTTTTCTCTCCGTGTAACCCTTCCTCAAGTGTTCTCGTAGTTCTTTGCTTTGAGTCAGCTCTTCTTCTTGCTCTTCTAGGGCCGCTTTTTTCTTTGTGTGCCTGAATTGTTGTGTTTAGAGAGTTTTGAATGAATAGATGAAACCCAAACCACCCAAATCGCGAGCGAGGGTTGATTTCTTTTCTACATTTTACAATAATGTCGACGACGACGACAGTAGTTGGCGTTGATGTAAGTGTAAGTTGCCGGAAGAGTGGGAGGTGGTGGGTACAGCGAGTAGTGTAACGAGATGGCTGAAAAGGGAACCTTTTATTTGAAGATACAGACGTACACTCGAGTGCACACACACACACACACACAAACTTATACACACACTCATGTATTTCAATGTCTCTAGTATGCAGCAGCTCCGAGAGAATCTACCATAAAGGTACTTATTATTACTTTTAATACTTTTGTGTACGCAGGAAAGTGAAGTAAAAAGTAAGAAATATAAAAAGGAAATAAAGAACTACTCCTGGATCCCGGGGGGTGTTGGCGAGCAGCTTCTAACATCACTCGCTGGATGTAGTGGTGAAATTATAACTGAGCACACTCCGCAGCCTCCTCATCCTCAGCACACTCCACAGCCTCCTCATCCTCCGCCTCTTCCTCCGCTGCTATACTACTAGTATTCTGCTCGAGGGAAGGAAGGACGCGAATCTCATCCCTACTTTTTGCAGCTGCTGCTTTTGTATTAGTTGCCGATAAAATGTTTAAAATTTACGAGCCCGGCAGAACGGTTAAAAATCGATAATAACGATGAGAAATTAAGATGGCACGCATTGCTTTGTGCCGTAGAGCAGATCTTCTGCAGCGTCTTCATCAAATTCGGGATTTCTCACAGATTTCAACTTTAATTGGCAAATTTAGTTCAATTAATTTCAGGGTAATTTAAGTAGCAATCCAAAAAGAATGACAACTAGTATAAATATGATAAAAGGCAAAATTAAATAATAGAATAGTTTTAGAGAAAAATCACAAAAATTACTCGAAATCATTGACATTTATCTTATGTCAATTCATGGAAATCATGTTGTTAGGAACTTATGATAAAATTGATGATAAAAATGACTGATCGATTGAATGAATGAATGAATAATCATAAACGTACATCATAGATTAACATATCTACGAATATTCTAACACTTGTGTTGTTGATACACAACTCTGTGGCGCAACGGCAGCGCAGCTGATGCAACATCAGAAGGATGCGTGTTCAAATCACGCCAGAGTACAAACAACAAGTAAACAACAACAACTTAACTATAACAACAAAAGCAATAACAACATATGTATGAGTACATATGAATATGAATGAATGAAACTACAATCAGTCAATTTTAAGCAATAATAATTATTAAGCAAACAAGAAAAAATAAAAAACTAAAAATTAAAAATAAAAACTATAAGAAAAATAAAATTTTTAATAAATATTATAATAAATTAAAAACCAAAGGATGCTCTACAAATTTTAAATAAAATTATAAAAGCTAGAAATACGATTGAAATATCTGTTACGATTACAAAAAACTATAAAAACTGGTATAAAAATGGGTTTAAAACTGGTTTAATAACTGGGATTTAACAGATATAAAATGGGGATACAAACTGATATAGAACTAGTATAAAAATATATCAAATAATTTTTTATTACTCAAAATTATTGTTGTTAGATTTCGTGTAGTGAAAAATTGAATAAGAAATTTAAAATAATTAAAATAAAATAAATAAATTGAAATTACTAAACATAAAACTGTTGTCAGTCATTAAAATGATGTAAAAACGGTTTAAACATTGGTCTAAAAATAATATAAGAAGTGGTCTAAATTTTACTCTAAAATTGGTTCAAAACGGGCTTAAAAATTGGTATAAAAACTGGTCTAACAATTAGATAAAATAATTTTTCTAAATTGCTAAACACAAAATTGTTTCAGTCATTTATACCATACTTTATCTAATTTAAGGATATATTTTGTGATACATATAAATATTATAAATTATGAAATATCGAAATATAATATTGAAGTCTACACATATTTTAGTCACATAGTTTACACATACACATATATTTTAAATGTTTAAAAGTTGAGCAGTCTTCCTCTGAATTTTTTTATAGAAATTCGGAAGTTATAAAAAAACTATAATCAATAAAAAAGGAAAATGTATACAAAATAAGAAGAGTTTCTTTGAAATCCAGGAAGTTTAGAAATAACCCCAAACTAAAAATAAGCTGAGAATAAAAAAATACAACGGAGCAGATTCAGTCTCTGATTCAGTATCTTTCTCATCGCTGTAATCCCTCCCTCAACCCCTCTACCGACCCCTGCTCCCAAAAACTGTGCTTTTCACTAGCGATTTTCCAATGACTCTTCCTTCCTTTCTTCTTTGCTGCCCTGTTTCGTTTCTTCCTTTTCGGGTTTCTTCATTTTTTTGCCATTTCATTTATGTACAATATTTAAACACTATCCTTGTGCCGTTATAAGTTTGTGCTGCCAGACTAGAAAAACGACCAGGAATAGAAACAATTTATGTCGAAAAAGAAATACGAGCAGCGCCAGAAACGAATATAAAGAAACACAGAACATTTTTAAAACACATAAAAAGGCGAAAGCGATGCCATGAAGATGGATGTCGTCGTCGGCGGCGTCTGCGTCGGCGTCGTCTATGTACGCGAGGCGCTAAGCACAAAAACACAAATAAATAGTGGAGGCGCGTTAAAAGAGTGGTTGGATTGGGAGGGGGGGGGGGGGGGAGAGGGGGTAATTCTGCGGCGCTGGTTGCCGTTTGTGGTGCCCTTCGAGTACAAGTTTAGTTTAGTTTTTTATCAATTCTGGCCCATTTGAATGGATACACTTTGAAGTAAAAGCTAAGCTTTTCATATCCCGGGAGGGGGAAGAGTGAAGACGAAGGGTGGGGGAGGAAGAGTGAAGAGGAAGGGCGGAGGGGTAGATTATTACTATTTTCTAAAGCTACTGAAATGGCGAAGTTTTATTTAAGGTCATCTTTTCAAATGTGTTTAAGATGTTGTGATTTCGATGTTCTTATAAATAACAGTGATTATTATGACCTCGAAGGACACCCTTCGAATATGATTACTTTAACTACAACAACAAATAAATTTTATTGATCAATTTTCAGGTGTTTTTTCTCATTCCGATTGAGTAATTTTTATTCTTCAGATTCAATAAAAAACCTCTACCAAGAATTATTGATGGGTGATTTTTTTCATCGCTTATTATTTACAACATTATGATTTATATATTCAATATATTTTGTGTATCTAGTTCTCTATAAAGCATTCTTCATCTGACATAATTGCGTCCACAATAATAATGAAATTAATCGAAAGAGAACTAAACGAAAGGTTAGAATGTGGGAATGTGGGGTTCCTTTTCGAGACCCGGAATGTTGCTTTGTTGCTGTTACGAGGCGGCAGCAGCAACAACAACAAATCATTCCGTTGCTGCCTCTCTATGCGCCATCTGGAGTTTAGTTCTTGCTTATAATAAGTTCCATTTTTATTTCCTACACACCGACTCCGCTGTAAAGTAACAACAATAACAGAATGTAGACAATTACAACAATTACAACAAGTACAACAATTACACTAACAACCAGGAGCATCACAGCACCAACTACAGCGAATAAGCATGCAAAAGGAATACAACAACAACAACAGTGAAAAAACAAAAAAAAAAAAAAAGAATATACGATATCTTCTAATAAATTTACTTTATGTGTTCGCGTAACTGTTGAAGCTGTAAAATAAAGTTTTATACTTTGTTAAGGGATGCACAGCGAAACCGAACCCAGCTGCCCTCGATTCTATTCCGCTGCCAACTGCGATGCCATTAATATTACCCACCCAGCGAAAGAGTGCCCGCCCGCCCTCCACCCTTCTGCGCCTAACCTGTCTAATGCAACATTTGGGCTCTCTATTCCGGCCCCTGTCGCTTGGGATGGAACCCGATGCTGCCCGTCGCCCGCCACCGCCGCCACTCCGACCGCTCGCACCCACGCATTGCTTTTGAAAATCCACGATTCCAAGCTGCGAAGGATGTCGCTGCGTAGCGATGTACTTGGGTTTTTTTGATAAAGGATTTTGTGTATGTTTTTTAGAAAAATTTGAGTAAAAACACGAAGAGAAAATGCCACAAACGCCGATGATGGTGACGACGACAACGACAACGACGACGACTAAAGCGATGAGGAAGGCAGCAGCGAAGAAGGGAAACAACAACAAGTTGTAGTTGTTGTGATGAGGATGCGTTGCGTACATCATTCGAGTCTGCCGAAATACCTACCCCACTGACTCGGCGAGGGGGCGAAGGGGGGCCCAAGTGGAGCCACATTTGGAGAAACGCCGAAAAAACGCGAAACGAAAGCAAAACACAATAAAAGCAACACAAAAAATGTCGAGAATAAAGAAACACACAGAAAACCTCGCATACATACGAAGGAAACGATGACGACGAGGGAAAGCAAGGAGCGGTGCAGGGTGCAGGTGGTGGATTGGGGGGGGGGGGGGGGACATGAGAGATGCGAGATGCTCGGCAAAAGTTGAGCGTTGAGAAAATTACGAAATGTTATTACAGCTTCGCAGTCTAATTTTTTTCCTTTCCTTGTTGTTTTTTTTTAGTGTGCAGCGACTGTGTTGTTGTTGTTGTGTATATACAATTAAAAATGTAAATCAGTCGTCTTTGTTCACCTCAGCGCGCGCCCCTTCCGAACCGCTCACGCTCCCGCTCACACTCCCGCTCACTCTCAGGCGGAGGCCGAAGTCGCAGCCGAAGCTGGGGCTGAGTTGAGTTAGCGTTCCGTTCGACGCTAATGGCAGTTTTTTTCTATATATTAAACTTAGCTTGTGCCGGAGTCGCTGTACGTATTACATACTTATTTATATTTATATTTATTTATTTATTTATTTGTTTGTTGTGCGCTCCGTGTTCGTGTTGCTTTTCGCCTTTTAGTTTAAACATTTTAGGAACTAGAAGGGTGGCTGCGGCGCCACTGCTACTGCCACTGCCACTGCCACGGCCGCTGCTAGTGCGTGGAGTGTGCGTTGGAGTGCGTTGCTTCTCGCGTACGGTGGCATTTACATATGTAGACTTTGGATATTCCGCAAGGTGGAACACAGTACTTCGACATGGCGAATGTTAAAATGGCGGCACACTCCTCATATGCGGCTTGAGCACGGCTCTAAAATGTACCCGCAGCCACCCACCGCCACCCACACTACGGCGCACTAACTGTAAAAATTAGGAAAAGGGTAGTTTTTGTATTTAATGCTGCTTCTTAGCCGCGTACGGGGCTCGTCGCGTAGTACTGCCGGATGCTGTGTTTGCGGTATGCGGCCCGGGAGTTTTAATAAAGTTTTTCTTTGAGATTTTCGCATAGGGTCCTCGTCCCCCTCCCGCTCCCTCTGCTCATGTGCCCCCCGCCAGCCTACGCGTCGTAATGTGCTTCACGTCATTTGCAATTTTTCATTTTAATTTTCATTTTCATTACTATGTATACATATGTACGTCTTTGTACCTGTTTGCCTTGAGTTGTGCTGCTGCTTCTTCATCTCATGCTTCTTCTTCTTCCTTATTTTCTTACGTATTTTTCTAAAATTCCATACATGTACCTACATTTGAAAATTATGTAATGAGCGCATAAAATGTGAGAAAGTTTTTTCGTCATTTTTCAATTTCGCAACGGAAATTGCCTCGGGAATATACCCTGGTTGGTACATGGTACCGGGGGGGAGGGAGGGGAGTGGCCCCAGAGTGAGGAGTACGAATGCGTGAAACTGAAGGCGTTCAAACTGAACTCGAAGTTTCACTAAATTGAATACTCTAAATGAGTACTCTGGTGAGTACGCGCTAATTAAGTTTTAGGAGGATGTCTTCGGTCCCTTCCAGGGATGATCTACGGGTCTAAGCATGGAAACTCCTTGGAGGCCAAGTCATGTGGATGTCAAGCTTAAGAGTTGTGCCAAGTGAAGTTTTTGGAAATATAATCGTAAGTGTAGAATATTCATTTGCATTCATTCATGAGTTATTATTATAGTTTTCAGATTTAAATACAAGAGCTCATTGAAAGGAAAACACTGTCTTTTTTCTGAATTTTATTTTCAATATTCTTGTTTTTGTTACATAGTATTATGTTGATTACAAGAACGTATTCAAAAACTGTTCAATGGATCTTAGAAATGTTAAAAAACTATTCAAAACTTAAAAAAATCATTCGAAAATGTTCAAAAATGTTTCAAAACAATTTTGGATGTTCAAAGAAAATGTTTCAGTGTTAGAAATGTTCAAAAATTATTTAAACGGTTTAAAATATGATAACAAATGATCAAAAACTTTAAGAGATGTTTGAAAACTGTTCACAGTTGTTAAAAAATGTTTAAACACTTTCAAAAACGCTCAAAAATTATTCAAAGCTCTTCAAAATTGCTTAAAACTTTTTCAAAACTATTCCGAAACGTTCAAGAATTAGTATCAGTGTTCGATATCCAACTCTAAGACATCCATATTCAAAGATCCATGTTTTTGTAGATGGATAAAATCAAAGCGCTGAGTTGTTTAGCAATTTGGGTAATTTTTGGGATTCTATTTGGCTCCATTCTGCTCTTTCGATTTACATAATTTGTGTGAGCGATAAATAATTTAATTTAATTTGATTTGATTTAATTTTAATGTGTGCATGTGTTTATATGTACCACTACACCATAAAATGCTTGTGTTTTCCTTCGGATTTCCTTTGCTTTTGCCTCTGAATCGGAATCTGAGGTTGAGGCTTCACCAAACAACGTGCCAGTCTCCTTCACCCGGCACTTGCTTCCCTTCCTCACACCCAAAACCGACATCACAAACGAAGTGGTGAATCAACAAGTGAGTTCTTCGCAAGAAAGGTTTGCCTGGCCGCAACCTTGTCTGCAAAAAGCGCCTTAAAGCCGTCGTCGACTAGCATCGTGAGTGAGGACAGTGTGGTGAGTGGGGCGGGGGATGCGGAGTGGGGGGGAGTGTTCGGTTGGATAGCGTATTTTAAATGTATTCATTGTGTTAGCATATTGTTGCCTTCGACTTTCGTTGGAGGGCAATAAAATCCGAAATCGAGCCACGCAGAGACGGAGGAATGGCCAAGAAATGGCCACACTCGAGATGTCCTACTTAAGCACATGTAAATATGTTTGTATGTGTGTGTATGTGTGCGTACAAACACACATACGGGTTGAGTTCAGTGTTGAGCGAGGAAACACACACGGATTCGGGTGATGGAGGTGGTGTTGGTGTTGGGGGTGGGTTATCCTTGAGGGTTTTGTGTGGGATTCCAAACGACCTTGACCTTTTTCTGTAATTGTAATTTGGGCGGATTAACACGACAAGCATAAGGCGGCGATAAGCATCGTGAAGCAACCAGGAGAAGACTTTCAGCAGACACACAGACTTCCCACCCTGCGCGAGCCATCCGCCATGCCACATACCCTTCCTAAGACACACACAAACACAAACACACCCACAACCACATCTTCGTACGTATGTACATCATTTCCATTTGGTGGAACATGCAGACACGTTCGTCCGGAGGGTGACGACCACCAGCGCCTCCTTCATGCACCACAAGAACAGCCAAGCAGACACCGGAAGTCAAAGTCCAAGTCCAACACTTGAGGAAGCCAGCTGACATGCTTTGGCCGCACTTGACGCCAGCCACGGAGAGTTCCGTGCGTCCGACCACTCGTTTTTTTGGTCGCCAGACCGTTTCGCCACCCTTTCTGCGTTTTTTTCATTCGTAGAAAGTGGGATTTTCTTCGTTAGACAAGCAGCGATCTCGGTCGGTTAAGACTGCCGTCGTGTTGGGGGCGTTTGCAGTGGGCGGGGGAAGAGGTGGGCAGTGTTGGGGTAGCTGAGAACTTGGCTGGTGTGATTTTTGTTGTGCTGGCTTTCATGTGCTGCTTCTGTTGTTGGTAACCATAACAAGGACACTCGGCTGGCGTTGCCACTGTCAATGCCAAAGTGAAAGTGTGTGGAGCGGCGAGCCAGAAATGTAAATGCGGGGACCGAGACGAGGCGGTGGACTCGGGCGCACATAAAAACACCAGACAGAACGTGAGAATGTCGCAGTGGAGGCATGACGTAACCTGTTGCATTTTAAAAGATGATAATGTGGTGTGTTTGTGTGCGTGAGTATGTATGTATGTGTGTGTCTGTGTGTATGTGAAGGAAGTCGCTGATACACTGACTTGGATTGAATTGATGAGATGCCGATGAGTGACGAATGAACAGCAGGAATCTTAATCGTAATCGTAGAGAAAAATGCAAAGTAACTTGTGACATATGTATCTGTAGCAACATGGAGAGAGTGAGGGAGAGAGAGAGAGTTAGAGAGAGAGAGAGAGAGAGAAAGAGAGAGGGAATGACAGTACTTTATATAATCAGGTCACAGTCACAATATAATATTCTCTAAGAATTCTCATGGATCCTTTCTTCAAAACTTTCTCGAAAAACATTTTCAATGCCATTTTTTTAACTTGGTTTTGTGGCTTTTATTCATCTTAAAAATATGAAAAATAATTCATCTTAAATAGAGTGAAAATCATATTCGAAAATTAAAATTTTTCAAATGTTCAAAAATCGCAATAGCAAAAAAGACCAGATTATTTCTTCATTTCATTAGTTATTCGATTTTATTACTATTCATATTTCATTAGTTATCAAAATTAAATTATTTTTTCTTACTTTTCGATGTCGAAAACACATCGTTTTGGAATGTTTTCTTAAATGATTTTCTGCATAAACTTTTTAAATGTTAACCATCTGAAAATTAAGTGCAACGGAGAAGAAAAGCTATAAAAATTTTGATTGAATCTTATTCAATAATAATTTCGAAATTTTTTAAAATATTTAGATAAAAAATTATTTTTAATTTTCGCATTTGTTGTTTTCGTTCTTAATTAAAGAATTGACGAATATAATTCTATTTTTGTGCTTATTAATTTCATTAATAATTGCAAAAATTTACTGAATTTGTTTTTCTATTATAATTTTAGAATTTTTCATTAATTTCAATATATGTACATTTGATAATATTCGATGTTCAGAAAAATATTCTTAGCTTATCTTGAAGCTGGAGCAAATTTAAACTAAAAACATCTGAAATTTTCGATTTAATTTAATTTCCTTAAACCCTTAAACCTCCTTTAACATTTATATATACATAGCATATATCAATATCATCAATAAATCCTTTAAAAGATTTTTGTCGTAAAATATATCATGAATAATTTATTCAAAACTCTTTTTCTTCTTTCTTTCGAGTATAATCAATCGTTTCTTTGAATTAAGTGTAATCAAGTTATATCAATTTGGATGACATACAATTCATAATGTTTTTAATGTAGAACATTTATTTATTAGCACATCTTTCAAAGGTAATAATAATTTTGTAGTTTAGTTTCTCGGCAACTTCTTTTAAAACGATCGCGTAGCTTTTGTCATATAAAATATTAGAAAAACACTTACAAGCGACTCATACAAGACTTCATACAAGATTCGTACAAACTCATACAAGACTCACACAAGACTTAATGACACAATTGAAATAATGTTCAATATTATTTATAAAAATGTTTCCTTTTTTAAATCCTTCAAATAACAAAGTGAACGACTTTATTATTCACTCTTTATTTAATCAGTCAAATATTTCTACATGCTGACTGCATTTTTATCTAAATAGTACGTGTATTTGTGTGTACGTGTGTGTGTATATGTGTGTGTGTACGTGTATTCATATGAAGTGTAAGTAGACGAGTATATTACAAAACATGTATGATTGCGTCTTAATATTTCGTTATCGTCGTTCTACAAAAACGAACCTTCAGTTGTTTTCTCCTTTTATTTTACGTTATAACAAATTTTAGCTCGATGAAGTTTCTGCACTTGAGATTAGGATAGAAAGATTATTTTGCATGGTCTGAGCGACTTTTAGACACCTTACGTCTTTTAGTACATATAATTTGATCGTGTTTGTCTACAAAAGTGAAAACCTGAAGAAACTTTTAGGGAAAATATTCAAAAAAAGGAGGAAACTCAATGAGAATTATTACAAATTTTGGAAAAAGGTCCCAAAAATAGATACGAGTACTAATTTGTATGTATTATAATGTATTATACTATAGTTTAGATTAGGTGCAAGTTTAATTTTCAGTTCATCCGTCGGTCAAATAATTTGTCTGAGTTAAGATCATGTTGCTTTTAATTTGGGACCCTCTATAGATCGGTACCCGAATAAGTTTTGGAGTTTGTGGAGTTATAATGTTATAATTTTATTGAAAGTCTTACCTGCCACGCCTTCTTCTTTGTTTACAAACCACACACAGTTTTGTTTCTTGTCTATGCTACTCGCAGTTCCATATTTGAAGAATAATAATGATAATAATACGTGATTTTTTCCCAAAAATAGCGTCTCCAAAAAAAGGTCTCTACTGACAGCTTGACTGCCTGCCGGTTCCGCGCATTTAATATATTAATCTGAGTTAAACTGCGAGGTACACAAGAAGCTATCTCTGTGTTTGTGTACCCGTGCTATTGGCGGGGGCAACGACCGTCAAACTGCTGCTTGAGCGTCTGTTTAATCGTAGCATTTTTCACAGTTGTTGTTGCTGCTGCGTACTATTCAACTTTTTCTTTAAACATTGCAATTTTTAAAGATATTTATATTTATTTAATACACACAACTTTGCTTAATCTGATGAAATCGGGTCATTGAGTCCATCACCCATTTGAAGCTGATCATATGTAATAAAAAAAGGAACAGATTTTATTTTAAGATGTTTTTGTTTTTCATTACAAAAGATTATTTTATATAATCGAAACTTCTCCGATGATCTCCTGTTTTTCGTGGTTAATTCGATGTATTTTCTGTTAGATCAACAGATTTCACGATACTCTTGAGTATTCGATTGAACAGCTTCACAAGTTTGCTAATTAAAAACCAGTATTAACCGGGTTTTCAAGGAACCTCAATTTCTAAGGAGTTCAAAGGTTTATTAAAATAATATAGCTTTTCCTAAGGTTTTCTCATTGGATTATCTTTGAATTTGATCTCTCTTGGATCTGTTTTGATCAAATTTCTAGAATGTCGATGAATGTTTAATTAAAGGGCAAAAAAGTATATTTTTAAATTAAAAGACGTTGTTATAAATTTAGTGGACTTAATTTTTGTAGAATGTTTAGTAGATTTAACAGAATTTTAGTCTAGTTGATTATTATTCTGTTAAATGAGTCATCTGCAAACAATCGATATCAATAATGCTTCAAATACAGATGAAGTTTGATGGTAAAACGTTGATGTTTGATCCTAAAATATTAAATATTTAAAATACGAGGGATCTCCCAGAAGTACACGTCTTTGACGTATAAAGGGCGGTTGTAGCGACAAGCGTACTTCTGGGACCATTATTATCCAAAGTTTAGGATGTATGGGAAAAGTATGTAGTTTCGCATCATTAGTAAAATGTATAAAATAAACAAATATGACAAGTTAATATATAAAATAATAATAATAAGTGAAATTAATAATGAAATAAAACTACTATCGTACCGTGTGTTTTTATGAGTGTACTCGTATATATTAAGTATTAATTTATTTACCACACCATTTATTCTATACTATAACTTTTATACTTTTGTAATATATCATATAACTATAATATATCTATATTATAATTTTTTTTTTCATACTATATTATTATTTTGTATACCGACAAAAGCCGACGTTAAACTGCGAGCTGCACGGCAATTAAGAGAACTGGATTTGGTTTAAAATATTTGATCATATTTTTTTGGAGTCATTTAAATCACATAAAAAAGTTGTATAAAAATTAATACTGCGACCAAGAGCAATAAACGCAACAAAGTAATAAGAAAGAATAATAACGAAAGTTAGATAAAGATCGATTTTTAAGTTATGAGTAATAAGTATATAAATATGTATAAGTAAGTGACATATGAAAATAACAGTTTATAGCTAAGAATAGACTAAGAATAACACTAAGAATAGAATATGAGTACTCCTAGGATAATAAAAACGTTTGTCATATGAATTTATTACATCCATTACAACAGCTTAAAGGTGGGCCATCGGCTGGTTTCTTTTTAAAATTGTTATAACAAAACACAGTTCAATATATTGTTTAAAATTTAATATATTATTAAAGAGAATAAACCTTCCGATTAGTTATGGAGAAAAGGCAGTGTAATTTGTAGCTATTTAGTAACGTAAGATGTCAGTGTAATATTTTAATTTGAGTTGAGCATTCTTTCAGTGGATTGTTCTATCTTCTTGAATCCATTATCTATCTTTGTGTATCGTTTTTGTATCGTTTTGTGTCTTAAAAAGAGTCATTAAATAGTGTTAGCATTAGAGTATTAATATTAGATTAGTTAGAGTAAATAGAATTTATACAGTCTAAATTTCCGTAGGGATTTCCTACCGATTTCGGATCGGGTTTTTGGATCGCTTTCTTCAATTTTGGTGGGTTATAAAATCGTTGAACGTGTTTAGAAATTTCTCTCGATATTAAATCAAAATCAATACGATTTCAAACAACTGCCAAGTGAAATTTTTATAAATGAAATACATTTTATAATATACACCATCTTGGTTTCATGATATGATCGTCTCTCATCTACTGTATAATGTGTGTATTGTAATGTTTAATGATCATCTAAAGTATTATAAATAATTTTGTGAAGAAGTATATTTCGATCAATTCATTATATTTCGATCAATTTATCTAGCGCAATATTTTATTGTTTTTCCTATATTGATAACCTAATAAGTAGGGTATTTTTTACCGCGTAGTTTGAAAATTAATTTTAAGCTGATAAAACGTCTTCTTGTTCTAAAAAAACGGGACTCATCTCTTGGCCAACGGTATATTTTCGCTATAAATACTTACCTAGTATTACTAGTATTACGAAGTATACTTAGAAACCAGTTTCCAAGGACCAACACGTAATTATATAGGAATCCATAGTTATATGTATGGTATATAGTATATAAAGTACGCGTAGCTAATAAAAAATATTTGTGTACATATTTCAAAATGGCGGCTGAAGTATTGTAATTATTATTACCTTGTTCGATGTAAAGCTTTTACATTATAATGTACGATTATATGTACAGATGCAAGTAAACTGTAAAAATTTACTTACCTCTTGAATTGAATTCAATCTACAATAAAATTAAAATCGAAATTTTGTCGTTATACGTATATAGTATATCTCTTTCATATACATTAATCTCTGAAAGTCTTTTGTCTTTGGATGTCTTTTGTTCTCACTTGGTTTTTATTGAATTTCTTTTTTGTTTTCTTTAATTAAATTTGAATTCTTTTTTGATTTCTAGTCCACTGTAAAATATTTGATCCTTATTTTGGAATTGATTGATTTCAGTTGGGATTTTTTAATTGTTCCATTTTACACAGAGTCACCTCAATTGTTTCCTTGAAATTGTATATTTTTGCACATTTTCACTTTAAAAAAACAGTCTTGTGTCATGATCAATGTTTCTGTTTTTTGGTCTTTTGTTTTTTGATTTGTTTTTTTGTTATCTTTTTGATTATCCACTTTATAGAAGTTTTACTCAGATTTTTCGCATGCTGCCGATTTTTTGAGTTATCACAAAATTATATATATTCCTCAGATCAGATCTCTGGATTATATTTCGAGGAGTACTCCGCCTGAAAGTTTAACACGACCAATCCAAAAGCTTTCTGTTCTTCATCTAAATGGATCTGCATTATCCCAAAATATTTTCGGCAAAGTTTTTTGGGTTTCGAAGTAAAGCCGAGCGGAGCAGAGCAGAGCGAGCAGCGCAGAGCAGAGCAGAGCAGAGAAGAGTGGCGAAGAGCGGATCCGTGCGTAGCTGCGATATTGTTGTGTTGAGTGGCGCTCTGCGAATGTGTTGGTGACTCGGATACGCCGCTGCTGGTGGACGACGGCGCTGCTGGATGCACTCGCTGTTGTTGCAAGTTTGCGTTAATTTAGTTCGTAATATCATCATTTTTATTCGTTTTGTTTTGATGTTTTATTTGCACTCCATCTACAAAAATTTCACTTGGCACACACGCCCTTCCCTTCCCCCCACCGCCGCCTGCCGCCTGCCCTCGCGTGACACTTGATTACCACGACTTGATTTTCGCTCACTCACTCCGACTCAAACCGAACGCCACTCGACTCGTTGCGATTCGATTCGACTCGATTCGCTTCCGACTCCGACTCTGACTCTGACTCCGACTCAAGTGCGTTGCACGAGGTGCACGCTATCGTCGGTTGCTCGTTTGGCTATATTTGTCCTCTATCGACACTCGGCCGACGCGCGATTTTCCAAAAGGGAATAAAAAACCGAAACCCCAAAAAATTAAATAAATCGGCCCAAAAACGCAAAAAGACACAAAAACACAAAACATAAAACACAAAACAAGGCAGCAAGGAATACAACAAAAGTTCGCAGCAAATAAGCACAAAAGAGGGAGAAAGGCGATCAGGCAAGAGAGTGCACTGCTGAGAAGGGTGCGGAGAAGGGAGAGTGGTTAGGAGAGGAAGAAGAAGAAGAGTGGAGACAACTGACGCTCTACGGACAGGTCGCATTAAGCGTTGCATTTCAGATCCCTTCGTTCCGTGAGCATTTGACCGACATCGCTTGTCAGCGTCAGCGTCAGCGTCAACGTCAGCGTAAGCGTCAACGTCAACAGCAGCAGCAACAGCAGCAACTCCAGCGTCATACAGCATCACGACGCGTCCAACGCATCGTAGCCACTAAAATTTAGTGCAATAAATAAAAATTGTGCTCCCAAAAAGGAAAAAAATGCACTTCTCCAAAACGAAGGCGAAAAAATGCACAAACACCAGTTGCTGGAGCTCGCCGCGCGGCGAAGTGGCGAGAGGCGGCAGCACAGAAGCAGCAACAACAGCATCGGCAGCCGCCTCAGCATAAGCATGTGTGCGTTAAACGGCGAACGTGTGCGTGCATCCGTACACGGCCGTGTGTGCATTGCGTTGGTCGTTATTTCGGTGCCTAACAAGCACACACACACACACACACACACACACACGCATACAAACGCATATACGCATAGGCTGGATATGCGATTTTTTTGGTTGGCTACCGAAGCAACAAAAAAAAAACCAACGAAAAAACCAAAAAAAAAGCATAAAAACAAAAAAAAATAAACATAAAACATTAAAATACACATTTTTTTCAAAACAGCCCCTATCTCCCGATAGCTGCTGCCGTGTCAACCCCGTTCGGGTCCTGACACTGAGTCACTGTGGAGCAGATCGAGTGTTCGCCGGACACAATGCAGCGGTCGGCGTTGGACTTCAGTGAAGCGACACGAGAGCCAGTGAAGCATGTGATGTGATACGATGGTCAATGTTAGTGACTGGACATCAGTATATGGGACCCACTGTACCGGGTTGGAGATGTACTGCCACAATAACGGTAAAACTGCAACACGCAACGCAATAATAAGCAAAGCTTTTCAAATCCACCAACGAAGGCCCACCGAAATTAATAAAATATCATCAAATAAAAACAAAATAAAAAGGAAATTAAAAAAGAAATAAAAAACAAAAAAAGAAACAAAATTAAAAAAACAAAACAAAACCCGAACAAAACAAAACAAAACAACAGAACACAACACAACACAAAAATAAAAGTGAAATAAAAATGGCAACAAATCCACTCATTCTCTCTCTGTCGCTCTAGTGCACTGGTTCTCCCGCTCACCTACTTTGTCACAAATGATGACCGAGCCAACTGCATGGCGCTTTTTTCGGCGCTTCTCATTCGCATTCGTGCTTTTTAAATACATTGACATTGAATGCAACATTACGTGGCGGTCCGCAGGGTGCAGCAGGCGCCTGCGGGGGAGGGGCGCCGTCGGTTGTTCGATGCTGGAGCAGCGAAGAGCTGCGCCGTCGTTCGTGTGCATGGAAAAAATGTGCAAACGTGTTCCCCTATTTTTATTTCTACCGATTTATTTTAACATGTTTCAATATGCAACCCTATATCAACCCTCTCAGCGCTCATCCCTTCGCACGCATGTCGAATTCAGCCCCCGAATGGAGCCCCCCGTGCGCCCCTTCAAACGATGCTCCGATGCACATGCAACTGTCATTGCGTGTGCCACGGAGCGCCCGCGAGCCTGCCTCTTAACTTAACCCCGGCCTACAACTGGGGGGCGGTGGGTGTGGCGGTGGTGGTGTGCGCCTGATGATGGCCGCGGTACGCGTTGAGTAAAACCGAAAACATGCAAAAGAGGGACAAACAACAAACATTTTTAAAATAAAAATAAAAACAAAGCACTGAAATTATATAAAAATTCGCTAAAATAACACACGCACACTGAGCGGGTCGGTCGGTCAGCCGGTGAGAGTGGGTGGGCGGGTGGTTGGGCAGGTGGCCCCGCTCTATAGAGCGCGCAGGATTGCTTTCGTCCCGCCGATGATGCGATTGTGTGTGAAACGCAGGATGATTCTGCGTGGACAGAAAGAAACGTCGGCTGGATTGAATGAGTGCCCAGTGTCGATAAGTACGGGTACGTAGAAATGCTAGAAAAACTAAATATAGGCAACATCTTTTAAGGGGTTCTTAGCCATAACTGCCGCTACTATCTGTACTAACTGTACTACTTCGACAAAATTTCCTATCTAAGTTTCTGTACTTTTCCTGGATTTCTTTAAGCAAAAATAAAATAACATGTCGTTTAAGAATTCATTTCCATTAAGTCACTTTTTGATTTTTTATGCTTTATGCGAATGTTTATCCTCTGACTGGACGAAGCTCACGGAGGAGGAATGAAGTAATTTAGTGCTTAACATCTACTTCAAAACTAAGCCTAAAGTATCAGAGCCACCATTTGTACAGACTCTGATTGTACATCTGCCAGATGTCAGCACACACACACACATACATAAGTGTATTTCTTGTATTTGCTGGGTAGCAAAAACTAGTTGTAAAGCTGCATGAAAGCTGCTGCTACTGCTGGTGATGCTGCTGCTACTGCCACTGATGTTGCTGTTGTTTCTTACAAGGAGTTGGCGGCTTCTGGGTGATTCGAAACGCGAACACAGCTTCTCACTCTTCAGAGTTCTGGTCCACATTCTTTGCAACAACGGACAAGGAAACCCGCTCAATTCGCACACAGTAGGAAACCAACGGCTAATGAAAGGTTTACCCACAGAAGGGCGGTGGGGGGAGAGGAAGAGGTACGGAAACACAGGAACACTCACTGAAGGATGATGCTCATGATACTCGACAAAAACGTGCCTCGTATGTTCTTAAAATTGGATAGTTTCAATTATTTGTTAACTCTAATCATCGTCATAGAAGATTGGCGCATGTGTGTGTGCGTGTGTGCCCAAGGATGTACAGACGTGTGTCTTACAATACCTAAATATGGTACATACGAGGTCAAACCTCACAGTGCACAGCGAAAAATATAACGAAGGTTCACAAGAATTTCGGAGTGCCGAACTTTTCGTATATTGGGACTCTTTATAATTGTCAATATCGTTATGAGAAGGATTACTTAAAAATCCACCCGACCAACCTAGGGGAACGTCGAATGATCTTCAAGTTAAGCCTAAAAGTACTATTAGTCGCTCTATTTACTAGGAAATATAAGCTGTTCCAGACATTAGAGTATTCATTATAATTCCATCCATCATGTTTATTATTTTAGTAGAGTTCTGGATCGAAAATGGGGCTGGAAACTAAACACACCAGAGATAATGTCAAGGGAATCCATCCATCGTTTTATTCTTCTAAAACTCTCATTGATACCCAGTTTCAATGCTAAAATTGAGCTACAGAGATATGGTTCATTAGACATTGCAAAAGTATTAAAAAGCTAACAGAAGCACACACTTTACCGCATCTTCTTCCCCTGAATCTGTTGGAAAAATACTCCCTCAGATTTATGCAAACGGTTTCTATTTGAGTTTCTAAGTGTAGAAAATCGTGACTGGATTAATAAAAACATGGTCACTATAGACTCATGTTAACATGAAATCAAAATTCTACAAAACGAAACTGTGTAGTTCCATCTCCCTCGTGGATGAAATCACTAGACAATAGACCATGACGAAAATCATCGTATTATAACAATGAAATAGAGAGGAAGAAAGAATGAAATTACTACTACAATGAGGATGTAGAGAATTAGATTCAACGTAAATAAATAAGTTGGTGTCACTCCTATATAATAAATAGGTAGCTCCTTATCCCAGTGAGAGGACGGTAAAAAGCTATGCGGTTTCATATGTTAGCAAATGATCTTTCGAGTTACGTTGTTTTCAAGTCCGAAGCCTGCCCGTTACTCTGCCTCCGAAGATTCCTGAGACGAAGCACCAGAGGAGTGATCTACCTCACCTAGTCTGGGTAGACAGAGGTCCAGAGTCGTAGTTCTTGTTGCAAGCAAGATCCCCTGATTTCCAAAATAACTCTGGACAAATCATTCAGACAAATCATTTCTTTCATTTAATTCATTTCGCAGGATGGATGGATTTCGCATGAGGAAAACGATTTCGTATATCGTAAAAGACTGGTGATGTAAGTGATCCCATACTCGTACCTCTTGACATGTATAACTCATGAGTGTGTCCATCAGATGTATTGTAGATAAAACAGACAAGAGCAGGCCTTAAAAAACTGTAGATGCCAAATAAATTTATAGAATTAGTAATTTTTATATGCACAAAAGTCCATCCAACTGAAAAATAAATTAAATTGGAAACTAAAAAACAAACAGCTAGCAAATGTCTGCCGTGCCATTATAACGTCAAGTACGTAATAAAAACAGATAAGTGAATGCGTTGCAAAGTGCAGAAAAGTGGATGTGTATTCAAAAGAGGACCTCCCGCAGGTCGATAGACCAAAACGCAATCCCCAAAAAAGGACCAAAAAAAATTATACAATCAAGGGACACGATTCCGATGGACTTTTTAACTCATTTTTAGGGGTGACTGATGCAGAACTTGTGCTGGCCTCTTAGTTTCTTTGGTCATTTTTTCTAGTCTCCATCGCAGTGGGATGGGCAGCAGGCCGGAGGTTGCGGAAGGTGGTTCGTAGAGATGCTAAAATGCTGTGCGTATACGGGTACCAACCCCCAGAGTGGGGCGGAAATCCACACACACACAAGGACAAAAACGTGTTAACACTCATGCAAAAAAGTTGATAAAATGATAATTATATACATACCTCGTGTATGCCTCCTCGTTCGGCGGTCCATGTGCTCGGCTTTATTATTTCCATGCGTATTCGAAACCCCACGTCTGCAGACTGCGCTACGGTGGGGAAGCAGGGAGCGCTCTAGTGCGATGGGGGCGGGGGTAGTGGTGGTGATGCCGATGCCGATGGTGATGCGACGGCCCCACATCAGGTAACGCATTCGCAGAGAGAAATTTTTGTGTTCTGTCCGGCGGAACACTAATTTTTTTGGTTCTACGGCAGTCTTTCCCTTATTTTTACACATTAAACCATGATAATGTGATATTCGGCTTCGGTAGGGTCCTTTTGGGTTTGCTTTTCCAGCGGCGACTTTTTGCGCAGACTTCGTCTTTATTGTGCAGTTGGCCGGAGGCTTCTGTGGCTACGGCTGAAGTGATTCTGTGTAATAATACGCAATCAAGCGTAACGTTCCATTCAGCGCCTGCCGCTCAGTCGACGATGTCCAATCCAACTACTCGAATCCAACCCACCCACCGTCGTGGATCCGGTCGTCTTTTTGGAGCACCTTTCAAGAGAACGGCTTCGGCTCGTTGTGATCTCCGTCAGCAATTGAATCCATTTCAGTTGTAGACAATCCATTTCTTAGAAGTTGTCTGAATGTCATGACGTCATTTTATGACACTTAAAAAAGAGCAAATGGGGTGTTAAAGTGGATTAGTGACAATGATATCATTGATATTTATACTGCGTTCAGTGGAGTTCATGATCTGAAGTCGACGTCGTCATGACGTCATCTACAATCAATTTTCTTTACCCTTTCTTTTTAAATAAAAGATCCCCCCCGAATTTTGCTCGTTTCTGGCGATGACAGCAACTCAACCCCGAACGTACTCGTGTATATAAATCGTAACTCTAGCTTTCCAAATTAATTCCCAGACACATCCGCTTAGAAATCCCCAACTCCGAACCGTGTATAGTATATTCGTGCCGTTCGAAGACATACTCACATGGTACATGGGCATGACATACGTCGGTACATTAGCGGCATACTTGGTTGCACTTCTACTGCGATGATCGTGTCGAAAAAGAGAAATCTGCTCAAAGTCAAAAATAAACAAATGTAATATAGTACGTACTTTCATCATTACGATTATGTACGCTGCAGTACGAGTACATATTTACACGTGTACCTGGTATATAGAGGTGTCCGTATTTGTTACATAAGCTATTCAACAACCCTCCGCCTCCGTGGCTGAAAAACCTGTCCGAACCACTACTAACTGCACCTTCCTGTGGTATGGGCGCTTCTGTAACTAATAGCGCTGTAGAAGGTTCGGGAGAACCGAGTACACCGGAGCAGATCTACTTCCTTCATCACGCTGGACCCCGTTCTACAGCGATCTACAAGTGCTGCCATCCAAATGCGAGTGTAATTTTGGGCAGGGCTTTTTTTTTTGTTTGTGAAATCGCCTAAAATGATCGTGCATAGCTTAAAACTTCCAACAACAACTGACTCGCTTCTGCGCTGGATCTGCCGGGGGAGGGAGGGGGGTAACGTACGGGTGTTCCGATCGTACTCCGAGGTTAACGGCTTCAATGCAAGTTTTTGTTGCTGTTGCGCTGTGTTGCTGTTTTTGAGGTTTCTACTTATCGCACACTGCGAAACACACTCGTTTTGAACTAAACGGACTGGTAAGGAACAACGTAATATCGCTGAAGCGGGAAGGTGGGAAAGAGGGAAGGAGGGCAAGACGATCGTAGTACAGTGAGCAGCCATAGAAAACGAGCTTCAAATTGACGACTTTCGAACTGCAACACAGATGCAGTATCTCGAACGGACCAACACAGGCGAACAAGTGATATCGGGACGTCGGTGTGTTGGTGTAGATGATGACTATATACAGTCCACACTACAGAGTAGAGTATAACGAGACCTTGGTTTGAAGTTGCAGCGCAGCCGGTCTTTTATAATAGAGGTTGTTGCCGAATTTCGGCTGCTCTCAGCTGCACATAAGAATTGAGTTTGTGGTGGTCGTCGCTGAGTGTGCGACACAACAAGCAATTTAAATGATTCCTCAGCGTGCACGCACACCAGCGTCTTTAATCAGGAGAAAGATCACGGTCGCAAACCCATACACCTGCAGCTCGTTAAATGAGGTTTGCCTCGGTGCTGGTGTTGGATTTCGACATTCAAATTGCCAAATTTTGCGTCTCTTGGTGTCTGTAAGTGCTGCCGAGGAAGTGAAGCGAAGAGAGGAACCTGAAGAGTGCCAGCTGTTCAGCCCCTTGTTGTCCGAACTTCTCTCCGACTGATCCTGCATTCTTCTCTCACGAGCTTTTGTAGAGCTCACCCCCCGCACCCTCACCGGCACCCCGCACATGGCACTCCTTGCCAAGCGCATTATTCTACAAAATAGCGTTCACTAGTCCAGAGTGCGGTGTGGTGCTGCTGCTCTTGTGGTGCTGGTGTAGATAGCTGATGTATTTTGGGTCTGGATGATCGTGTGTAATGGCAGATTTTCGGCGGTTCAAAGACCGCTGCACTCAAGAATCGCTTGTTTTTTCTATCTCTTGTATATTTTATTCGTTTCCATTCCACTGCGATTTGGTTCTGTCGTTGCGCTGGTTGGCCGTTTGACGCAGAACGCAGAACGAACTTCAGTTCAGTTCAGAAGTTTCGATCGTGTTTTCCTTCTTTTCGCTCGCCGCTGACTGATATATCGCACAACCGCATTCCCTGGCCGCAGAGTGTTCTGCCTGGTTGCTTCTCTACTGGCTTTTAGAACATTTTTAGATGAATTCTGTTGCAGGTTTTTGCCAAAAATGCGATGGACTGTACGCGCGCTTCACGTTCGCTTTGAATGAGTAAGATTTCGGGTTTGTTTCTTTTTTTTTTTGTTTTTTTAGGTAGAGATACTGTTTTCGGGAATCTGTCCTTTTTTCTGTTGTTGGTCTTTTTTTGTTCTGGGATCATTGCACTCTTCTGGGTTTTGTTTTGCTTCTATTATTTTCGGAACAATTAAGATATATTTTGAGCTTATTTCGGTATGTGAGTATGTACGAGAGTATCTGCCTCAACGATGTTTAGTGATGGCCGTTGATGGTCTTTCCTGTGTAATTTAATTACAAAAAACGATGGTCTAAAAAGGGGGGACAAATTAAGAACGTGGAAAATGAGTCTCAAATTGGAAAAAATAAGTAAAATGAAAGAAGAACTTCGCTTGTATAATTTCTATTATACTCGTATATCTTAAGATCTGTGCTATAATACTAGATTTTATTTATTATAGTATTAATAATGAGTTAATTAATTGTTTCAGTATTCAATCAGTTTTCTTATATAAATATTCAGAATTTTTATATATACACCATTCCTAAGTATTTCCAACCTCTTTTTGTCTCCAATGATTTGTCAATACAAATATTTTTTATTACTTCCTAGCTATCAAAACGAATTACGAACACCGAGTTATTCATTATGGTTCATCATTGAATGGATTCGTTATTAAATTATATACACTTCGATACGTAAGAATCAGCTAATGCGTATATACAGTATGGGAGTAAATACATCCATATAAAAGAGAATGTGTGTGTCTAAATCATTGCCAAGTACTCGGAATTGCAATTGCGTTTCTGTATTTCTATTGCTGTCTATAGTATAGGAAGTTATGACGATGTTGATGATGATTATTATTGAGGTACTTATGCGTTGATTCTTAGATCGATAATCTTGACAAGATTCGTTCATGTGCATAACTAATCGCATTGTTCCGTTCAGGGGAGTGAATAATGTGCAGTATACAGTGTGTACACTCCGCTAACTCTGTGGACCGACATGGCTGGGGACTGACCGTCAAGTATTTACACATGTATGTCCTTAGATAGTGTGGATGTGCGTGCAACCACACGTATCCCAAATAGAAATCCACCCTTATCTAGAATCCTATTATTTCGATTTCCTTTATAAGGTGAACATGTCGCATAATCATGACGTGCATAAAAAAGCATATAAGGGAGGCAAGGAAGGAAGGAAGGAAAGACACATTCACACCCCTTTCTTGTGGCTTTTTTGTGAGAGACGGACACCAGAAGTGGATGAGTTCAAAAGTCGAGTATTTGATAGAGGATTGCCTCGGACAGGACACGATTAAGTGAATTCGTCCGCCCGATTTGAAGTGTTGTTGTTTAAGTTAGGAGGGCTTTAGTGGGTACGGCCCACAAACGGGACAGCGGTAAATCGACCCGAGTTGCATACGAATGTGACATGTGATCATCAAAGGGCAAAGGTTGAAAGTTTAAAAGTTTATCACTATACAAAATTTCTTGTCCAGGACGGAGGGTTGCGAGGCCGAAGGGTGGATGATTTCCTCTGACGAAGTGACGGATTTTTCTGCTGATTTGCGTCTGCTCTGTTTCTGGGTGAGTTTTCCCTACAAATTCCCCAATTATCAAAGGTATTTAGAACACATGATGAGGTTCTGCGTAAGTGGAAAAGGTTTAAGTGTTTTGAACTTTGAACTCTCACACTTGGGTGTGAGTGTGCTTGGATTAGGGGTGAATTTAATGAACAACTTAGGGATATGTTATTTTCTATTAAGTAACTTAATGAGACTCGATTTAATTGAATCATCAGTTTTTAGGTTGTGTAGACTTTTGAAATAATTTCTGGTGGTAGTAACAGAACATGATTTAAGATTGATTCGTTTTGTACTCGTCTTGATTTAGGAGTTGATTAATTTCTTTGATCCACTCGCATTTCTGAATGCATTTCAATCATTTGCTAAACTCGCTTCTATTAATTCGAAGTTGAAGAGTGCCAAAACGATGACCATTACGATTTTAGGTAAATCCAGTTTCGGCCACCACTGAAAACCTGTCAAATGCTTGCGGCTTTCGCAAAGTTATCGCCTTCCCCATTCTTCGAGTAGGTACGAAATACAACTTTTATTTCTCAAAGTAGGTCGCTGCAGCTCGCTAAACCTCGTCCGCTGCTGTACACTGCGCCACACACACACACACCGAATTCGGTTGCAGCGTGCATATTGTCTAAAATGCAACGTGCCTGTACCTCTTCCTATCGAAATTGTCCAAATCCTCTGCTCAACTCCAGTCGGGAAACCGGTTCGCTGTTTAGTTTTTTCACACACAACCTATTTTATGTTGATGGCTCTTCACCGAAAACTAAGTAAGCCATAAAGCAGCAGCTTTTTTTTAGTACAACTTATTTTTTAAAAATTAAGACGATCGGAGTGGGAAGAAGATGATTCCGGGGATTCCACGCCCTGTTTACAAACACGAAATTAAGATGAATAGTATCCATATATGAAGTGTGGGCCAAGTGTGCCATCAGCTGGTTTCTTTTCGAATAAAATATGTAATAAAGTTAGAACTAAATTTCATTTTTTCAAAAATAATTCAAAGGATTCATAAGGAAACCTGTTAATGGCCCATCCTTTATAAAAGACTTGAGCTATTATTTAGATAACATGCGATTATATTAGATAATGCGATTATATAATAAGAACCGACTCTGAAATTCGAGATCTATAAAACTTCAAAAGGATTTTAAAAAAAAAACAGGCAATGGCCCACCCTTCATAAGTAACTTCAGCTGCTTAGATAACGATTATGATAGGATTTATACTAATAACCAAGTTTGAAAGTCGAGATCTAGACTAAAGACTTCGTATTTCATACTTCATATTTAGTCATATTTCTTTAAATTCTTCTTCAAATATTTTGACTAAAAGGCCAAACATAAGAAATAACAATGTCAAACAAATAAACAACATCTATTTTCCATATCATATCAGATATGATATTTTTTTTTCATATCAGAAACACACTGTTTATTCTCTGTGTGTTCAATCCATTCTTTTAGGATTGTGTTTGTATTGTATTATTATTTGTATTGTATTGAAATTTATTTAATACTATTAACGGGAATATTATAAATTTCGCCCCTTTCGCAGTGAAGTTTTTCAGCCACAAGCATGCCTGGTTTTTGATATATTATTGAAAGAGTTAATCAGATATCAAACCAAGTTGTTGATCGTCGGTTGTGGTTTTGTGGGTGCCCGGAGGTGAGCCGGAGAGAGCA
Source organism: Myopa testacea (assembly GCA_949629155.1). Taxonomy (NCBI): domain Eukaryota; kingdom Metazoa; phylum Arthropoda; class Insecta; order Diptera; family Conopidae; genus Myopa; species Myopa testacea. Next base: position 3,568,172 of record OX451345.1, on the reverse strand, counting down.
CCTGGATTTATTTATCCGTCGTTTAGAATCGTTAGTTTATCGACATCGGCTCGCTCACATGACAAACGACGAGAATACGAAGACGGCTGATGAATTGGCTCCGGTGACCGACAACCGAGGAGTTGCCAGAAAAAGTGATGAGAAATTATTTGAAATCATTTGAAATTCGAAAGAAAAAGGGCAAAAAATTTATACACACAAGCACACACCCACACATTCACACATGAGAAGCCACGAAAAGAAAAGCGCCCAGAAGAGGCACTCAATTCGAAGGGAAGGTTTTTCTGAGCAACGCGTCTAAATTGTGGGGGCGAACTGAAGGAGCGACCTTCCTTGCCGGTGGTGTATTCGGTCCAAGGCGATTGACAACGCGACAGCCAGGAAGAAGTCCTGCCGAACACGATTCGCCTGGGGGTAGGTCAAGATGTGTGACCGCCGCCGCCGCCGCCGGGCAAAAAGTTTTACAAATGATTGCTCAGGATTACAGGATATCCTTAAAACAACACCGAATGGACTGCAATGTTTTATGAAGCGTGGAGTTCCTTCGCTCGACTGTGTGTGTCCTTTTCTGGAACATCGCCAGTCCTTTCAACCTGTTGAAGCTGCTCATACTCATTCTCATACTCAACCACATCCTGAGATTGTCTTGTGAGAGACAACTACAATAACAACTACAACAACAATTTTGCAGACAGCACATGTGTATCACCGAATAAACACACACTCACACTCACACGTCCCACACATTCCACAGGGTGTGAGTGTGTCCTTGAGAAATTCTTCATGGAAGGGAGTCGGGGTCAACAACAAGCAACGCTGACGACGGTCGCAGGTCGATTTGCGAACATCGTCAAGAAATACATACGAATTCGTATGCTTTCTCCATGCAAATTTTGGAGAAGGACGTTCTTGATGTGGAGGGTGGTGAGGTGGTGAAATAGGTGATTAGGTGGTGGATCTACCGCCTGACTTAAGGCTTTTTTTGGCAGATTCACAGGTGGTTGCTTTGCAGCCTGTGTTGCCAGTCAGCATTCTTTACTGTATTCTAAAAATAGACACTCAGTCGAGTGGAAGAGTGTTCGATGTCCAGTTCTTCTGTTTACTTAAAATGGAAGCATTTCGTGGTTCGTGGTTCTTAGAGGAAGCATTTAACACATCCACCCAGTAGGTCACTCAATACAGTGGGTACTCGTATTCAGGATTTCTTCGAGACTCTTGTATTGAATGGGAAAAAGTAGTGCGTAAAATTGCTCCATTTCAATACTGAAACATCCACTTTTCCTTCCCTCTTTTTAGCAACTTTTTCAGGGCATGTTTTTCATTTCATGATTTAAAAGGTATGTATGCATGTATAGTATGTATGTGTGTATGTCTGTATGTCTGTATGTTTGTTGCATATGTATGTACGTTCGAAAACTTATCTTCCCGTCGAAGTAATTTTATTCGAGACTTGAACATTTATTGACCAACGGCGAATCGCTGCGTTCGTTCTTCGAAACGTGCCGTGAAGTACGAGTATCCAGAACTCAAGGTCGAACCTGATAGTATTTTGTTATCTTCTTCTTTGGGGTCTTATTCTTCCCTTTCATCATCTTCTTCATCGTCTTTTCATTGTTTCCCCATTTTTTCGGTGATTTTTCCTTTCTTTTCCTTCGTCGACTTCTTTTTCTCTTCCCGTTTGGTTGGTTTTTTTTTGCTTTCTTCTATCAGCGGGAATCTGTCCGGAGTCAGAGTCAGAGTCAAAGAGTTTCCCGCAAAGCTTTTCACAAAGATTCTGAGGAAAAACATTTCTGAAAAAAAAAACAAACACGAAAACAACAACAACAACACGAAAAACAACGAAAGTCGTGGGGCAAAGTGAATTTCTCGAGCAACATGTTCTGACAACACTCTGAGTACATGTTGTATTACATACGTTCATAAACACACATACATACACACATGCATACATACACACATACACACACACCATAAGCATTCGTGTATGTAACTGGATAAACTTACAAGAAAACACGTGCCGCATTTTCTTTCACTCACAAGAATTCGTAGTTTTTCTTTAACCAGCGGGAAAAACATACGTTTGTGTGTGTGTGAGTGTGTGTGTGTGTGTCTTTTATATACTCTCGTCCTTACGAGGACATCTGTATATATAAATAGCTTTATATTTTTCGCCATGTTCCTTAGTTAAGTTTTGGGTTTTTCTTTTGGATTCTTTTCTATTCTTTTGTCAACAGTTTTCAAGAGCTGCGGTTGTTTAATTATTTATTTACGACTACTTCAAGTATATTCTAGGAATTAATTACTTTAAACTACTTGAGTTTATTAAAATTGATTAAAAATTTATCATCGCTTGTTTAATTAATAATAATATTACATTTTTAAAGTACAATACTATTTCAATTTACTTTATTTATTTATTTATAATATATTTAATACAAATAAACTGATTATGAACTTTGAAAGAAATGTCAAAGAAACGTCAAGGAAACATCAAAGAAACGTCAACGAAACCAGCGTCAAAGGAACCTCAAGCCAAATGTCATTAAAAACGAATTTATTACACGCCTAAGAAACTAACTTAAAGCAAAAATAAGTTCTTCTTTAGGAGAGATTTAGTAGTAAATACTACGTATACTATACTAATGTGGTGAAAAAATCTACATAGAAACCTGTTGGGCCGTCTATTTATCACTTTATACATGATGTTATCAACAGGACGGCCCTGGTCACAGTATTTAAAACTGCTATAAAAATATACCTGTTACTCGAATATCGAATTACAGACGGTTACTAACGTATACATACTACATAAAAAGAAAGTTTCAAGCATAGAGGAGTGTCATGATAATAAAAATACATCAAATATATCCAAATAATATTAAAAAGTAACAAATTACGAATGTATGAAGAGAGCTTTAAAAGCGAGGTACTGTGAATGTTTCCTTGAAATGTAATGGAATTTTAATGGAAGAAAAGAAACAATGAACTAAATTATAGAAGGACTCATAGAATAATCATAGTATACTATTAAATACGGTATGTATATAAAGTAGATCTAGAGATCATATGATGAGTTTTTCACCATAGACCCTTAGTAATTCCCTTAGTAGTCGAATATATCACTCTGAATAAATTGTTTCATGCTCTTTTAGGAATATAATACTTAAATATAAATAAATTCGAATAATAATCATATAAAGTTGCAAATAATATTCAACAAATTTACATTTGAGATTTTAAGGAAGATAATATTGCAATATGTAGTACTTTTATAACATCTCTATTTTTTGAAATTGTATCTTTAATATTGATTTATGTTTTTCCATACGTTGGGCCTTAATTGAGCTTCTTTTTCAAATATAATTTAAAATTTTTTAATTTGAATTTTTGTAAAGAAAAGCATTTTCAAAAAGAAACCAGCCGATGGCGCACCCAATATATCACCACGATTTCTACACATTAGTCGCAGGCAAACCGACAGCGACGCCTATTTTCTGTAAATTACTAGTGGAATATCAAAGCTAGTATAGCTCACCTTTCGAGAGTAGGGCGTTAAATTACATTCTCAGCTTTTAAAGCTTTCTTGAATCTGTTAAAGGTTCATCCTCCGTGTATTAAGATTTATTTTTCTTTGTGTTGATTATATCAGTCTTTGATTAGAGTTGGCAACTCTGAACGGATCGTGCAAAATAACGGAGGGCGTCAACACAAATAAGCTTTATGTTGAAAATATTAGCCAAAGCTTTTGAAACAAGAGAAATCACTCAAGTTGAACAGAAATAAATAAAGCTTGCTGAAATAATCTCTCTTTTTTTCACTGGTCTTCCTTTTTTCTCCCTTATTCCTCCTTTTTCCTCTCTCTCTCATCCTCTCCCACTGTCTCTCTTGCTGCTCTCTTTCTCTGTTATTCTACATTTAATTAACATACTGTATGGATATAAATTTGAGTAACACGATCTTTCAGTTGCACTTTCTTTTCAGTTTCTTCTTTCTTCCATTTGTTTTCGACTGATTGTTAAGTACGTAAAAAAACCGACGAAAAATCTTAAACCAACTGTAATCATTGTTTATTGTTTTAAAAGTGATTCAAAAACTTTCCGTTGAAAAATGCCCAAAAGCAAATAATGTTTATTATGTACATGAGTATATTTATTATTTACGTATCATTAAATAACCATCCATTGATGCTGTATAAGATACTTGGACATACAAATGACAATACGAAGGGGATTCAAAGGGGATTTGAACGGGAGATTCGATTCCCCCTGAAATCTTCGAGGACGTTTCATTCAATCAAGGTCACGACTCACTTCAAACAGTTGCTGCAATAAAATGTTCATTCACTGAATGGACTCTGAATGCCTCCCATGAAGTCTGATATCGCAATAACACAACACAACGAAAACCACGAATGCCACGAATACCACGAATAACAGTAATAACAGTAATAACAATAATAACAACAACAACAACAACAACAACAACAACAACAACAGCTACAAAGTTGAACACATCTCAAGTCGGTCGAATGGCAACCGAAAAAGTCCCTGATTTGTAAGTCAATTTGCACTCGTGGTTTATCTTGTGTCATTCCATTTGTATAATATTCCGATGAATGTACACACACATGGTGTTTATGTGTGTGTGTGTGTAAATTAAATATACATACGTGTGTGTGTTCACTCAGAAGCTCAACCTTAAGATGTGCAAACTGAACTATGTTCGTCCTCGAAGAACACGCAAATCCATTCGGCGTCTCCTGCGGGGTTAATTTCTAAGCTCATTCAGCACCATGTTTGTAACGAAATTCGCTCACACTGAAAGTTCACATTTCGCGTATCTGGATGTCCCTTAAAATGGGGGCAAACAGACAGAATACGGAATAATAGAATGAGTCCCGCATTTACATGTGCCACGGAGCCACGGGCTTCCATCCATCTGGCGGCTGTAACAGTATTTGAACTGGCTGCTTATGGTGCGTGGAATTGCGTGCGTGTAACTAATGCAGAGCAAATATGGGGCTGTAATGGGCCGCAGGTTGATATGAAAAGGATTTGCGCCGGATCTCATAAAGGATGCGCCGGATATCATAAATACTCGAACTAATATTGTTTGTTCGCATTATTTCCGTATTCTTCTGTGAATTAAGAGTGTGGGAAGGCAGCATAAACAACAACTGAACTGTAATCCTTCGTATAAACTACAGACTTTCCATATACAACTTTAATATACAAGGCTTTCAGTATTGAAATAGCTTTTCCCCAGAAGCTGCCGAAGTGTTTCTTGAAAAACGATAACGGAAACAAACCAATTAGAAGCAAATTCATTTAACATGATAACATGACAACATGACAATCATGTGGCGCGATGATCGACCACTTCATTGTTCTCGCGACCTCGTTGATCCCCAACAGAAGCAAAACAAAGGCAACAACCGCCGAACCACCCTCCAGTTTCTCAAAGCTCGGCAACACTCTCGACTACATTCTCGAAAAAATAAACAAACAAACAAACAACGAATGCACTCGAAATTCACTTTCTGCAGACATCGAAAAAGGAAGAGAAAAACTCTTAAAAAAACGATAGAATCAACTAGGGAAAATATGAAAAAGAAGTCGCCCGACCGCACACGCCAACAAGCGCAAAACAAGCGCTTGTGGCGCCACCTGTTGCCGGTCCCCCTGCGCAGCTCCGCGCTCCGAAGCTCCGCGTTTAATCAAATCCATGACGAAAACTTCCGCAAAAAAGCAAGCAAGCAAGCCACATTTCGTCCATCTGCAAAATGACAAAAGAAACCAATCCGGCTCGGAAAAAATGGCAATTCCACTTAGCCTGGTGTCACTGACGATTCGCCAAACACCTCATCGGTGGCTTCAATAAACTGTGCCAGACAAACCGCAGCTAAAAAAGGAAGTGTGCATGCATGGACCACGCGCCAGTGTTGTTCAACAAGGCGCAACACGGCTGCACAAGAAGAAAAAGAATTAACTCAGCCGGAGTGCAGAAAAAGAAAAACTTCTCAAACCCTCTCGCACACATCGCCAGCACCATCGTCATCGCCACTGCCATCGCCATCGCCATAGCAAAGACCTAGCCGCCGCCTGGCCGCCTAGCCGAGCTCCGAACCGGCAGCAGCCTCAACGATGAACACTTTGGCACACTTTCCGCACTCACCCACCCCGCCGATCCTGCGTTCCGAGTCCGTCGTTTTCACATCGCTCCGATTTGTAAGGCACAAAAAACTCTTTGCACCCACTTACGGCAGCACTGAAGCACTCGTGTATTGCACTCGCAGTGTTCCGAGTCGTTGACGGAGCGGCAGGCTCTGGAGTTGGGTGCCGTCGCTTGTTTTGCCTGAGTTGCCAGTTTCACCGGCGTTCGAATGGTGACGCGATAGGTGATGGTAGGTGGACTGTGGGTTGTGGGCGGTGGACCGCACTCCTCTCGTTGTTTTGCTACTATCGAGGGACGCGAATAGAAATGAGCTCTGCTCCGATGCTGGGCGAACAAGCCACGTGCATTTCGCATGGTGCAGCACGAAGTACTCGTGTTGAGAGCAGGATGAGAAGGAGGACGAAGCGGCCAGAAAACATACTATTTTTATTGCCGATTTGGAAATATTCAGAGTCTGTGCTGTGCGAATCTATTTCTTTTATTTGCAGGTTACACTCTCGACAAGTGATTTGTACTTTCGTGCAAATTACAGTGTCCACAAAGAGAAAGAGAGAGAGAAAGAGAGAGAGAGAGAAAGAGAGAGAGAGAGAGAGAGAAAGCAAAAGGCAAAGAATATTTAAGGACATTCTTTCCCAAAACTCCTTGAAATCTTTACTAAAGAGTTCTATTAGCCGAATATCGACTTATATAATATATATATATATAATATATCAATTGTACAAAGTTAACTAATATTTTTCAATCTTAGTTTTCAGTTATTCTCACGAGAGTCCGCTAAAAACGATGCATCGCCACGAAGCTGGGCGAAGTGTGGGAGGTCGACGAAAAACATGTTGCAGAAAAACTAAAAAGAAGCTCGCATCGCAGAAAAACATGTTGCAGAAAAACTAAAAAGAAGCTCGCATCGCCGAAAAACATGTTGGGGAAAAACTAAAAAGACTTTCGTCCTTGGGTCGTACCAGCTTCTTTTTAGCTTTTACATGCTGCTGCGGCTGCAGTGGATGCGTAAACAACACAGAGGAAACCAGACTCGTTGTGAAACGATAAGGAAAAAGTATGGTTAACCGATTGAAATGTTGACAATGAGTGGCGAAGGAAAAAACAGGAAGTTTTTCGTTACGTGAAAAATAATCGTAAACACTACGTAACCATTACAACCGGTTGATGTTATACTGGGCAATATTTCTCACCAACAAAATTTGAAAAAGGGAGCCAGAGAAAAAGGGAGAGATAGGGAGAGAAAGAGAGAGGGAGAGAGAGAGAGATATATGGATAGAGAGAATGTTCAATCATTAGAGAACCGTACTTGAGCCTTTGAATTTGATGGTATATCGTATAATCTCAGTGTTATGGACATCTTGAACGAACCTTGGATAGAATTACTAAAGAACCTTCCTCAACCCTTTGAATTTTAGGTCGTATATCCTCAGAGTCATTACCATATCCAATTCTACGTGGTTAGAAATCCAAGGATTCATGAGTTCTTTTTATGATATTTGTTCTTATGATCATCCAATCGTTTTAATTTAAGTAACTCATTCAATCTACGATTATTTTAAATTCCTGAGAAACGGAAGAAAAAAATTGAAAATTTGTCATGTTTGTAGAGTGTGTAGGGTTAATTTTCAGCGCCTACGTTGGTCCAGCATCAAGCAGAATCACAAATGTTAAAAATCACAAAAAATGGCCTTAATTTTATTTGTTATTCTTTCTATATTTGAAAGAATGTGAAGTGGATTTTGACTGAATGCACGGTTGGCCATGGAAAGTGTGGTCAGCATGGCTGGGCAATTTTCACCGAAGCATTCATTTATGATTGTAAAGAGTGCTTTAGCTAAATTGCCACAAAGTGGCCCGCATTAGTTTACGCTCGTTAAGCTGCTGTGCTGTGCCGCTGGGATGGCGATTTCTTGCGGTCGAACTGACTTCGCGGATCGAATAGAACTCCAACGCCGATGCCGACGCCTTCGTATTGGCAAATATTAAATTCCAATTTAATTAATGAATTTAAATATTTAAATGTGTTGATTTAAAGGTCGAAAAGTAAGAATCATCTTAATTGGTTTTAAAAATGCATCAACTGCACCTGGAATTTGCTTGTAAATCAATCCACCCAACAAACCAATCAAAACTGGTTTCGCAAGTGGCGAAATAGATTTTGTAATCGATCGCAGGACTCACGAAATATTGGAAAAAAACTGCAACTTATTTTAATTTTAGTCCGACTTTTGGTCATTTTTTCAGGACATTTTTGACCAGATCACGATTGTGACAACTCATTTGAATGGCGAGATTGTGATAACTTTATTTTATATTTCCCTCAAAGCCAATATTTTTGCAGTGGAATTATTTTATTAAAGATCAGAAATTTTAAAAAGAAACCGCCTGATGGCCCATCCTTTATAAACTTTAGTATAAAGACTAAGATTGAAGATTATGATTAAGATTATAATTTCATTATTTATAATAATTGTTATTTTAAAATATTCTGTTTAGGTTTCAAAATTAACTTAAACATTTTCATATTTTAAATAATAATTCATAATTACAATATAATTCCAGTTAATAAAAAATATTTGTTGCTGCCCAGAATTTAATATCCTTTTCTTATATAATAAAGATAAGATTAAATATCAAAGTTATGATTGTAAATTTAAATCAATACAAGATCTAGATTGAAAATTTCTTGATCTTTTTGTAAATAAGACAGAAATCAAATTACAAATATAAAAGTTTAAAATGTTACTACTATTACTTTATTTACTATTAAAATTAGTTGAAAATTAAAAAAAAAGCAAATTTAAAAGTAAATAAAAATAAACAAACACACAATTTATTTATTATAATTGTTTTTTGATGTCAGAGGGTTTTAACAAACATTTTTCTATGATTTTGAAGTAAAAGCATAAATAATAATAAAATAGATAAAATTTGGAAAATAATTATTATACGATGAATGATACAAAATGTTTGTATTATTAATAATCACAGAATGTTTATTTGAAAATAAATTACAATTAAAGAAAGAAAGACGTCATACAAAATTAAAGAATTTAGTTTTTGTTAAAATATGTATAAAGTATGTTTTTATATTTAAGTTAAAGAATGAATGAATGATGAATGAATGAATGAATAATTATAATAAATATTATATGTATATTAATTCAAAATAAATAAAATATATTTAATTAAATATCTTTAACTTAATTATTTTTATATTAATTAAGTAAAAAATGAAGAACTGAATAAATAACATAATAAGTATTTTTTACCTCTTGTGTTTTTTTTCCAAATGAAAATATTGTTTAGATACATTTTATAGAACATTTGATTTTTTGCAGGTAATTAACAATATTTTTTAAGTTATATATGTTCTTGAATATTATTATCTTCTGCCTTTTTTTCATTTCTTTCTTCTTCCTTCTCCTCTTCTTCTACTTCGTCTATTAATATGGCGGTATACCTCCTCTTCTATAGAAACACCTTAGCTTCGGCTTTCTATTTCGTGACTTTTGCAAGTGTGGTTTGTTGAGAGTGGATATGATTCCGTCATCAACCTCCACTTTTGTGTTATTTTGCGTTTCGGTTTGTGCTACGAGTACTCGTATTATTGTAATGAAGCGTGAACGCAATAAAACCACAAAATCGCATTCACAGTTACAGTAACAGTTACATTTTACGTACGCGAAGAGTCGAATTTCATTATGTACTCGTATTTATGGGAAAACGATGAGAAAACCCATTTCGGAATTTAAAATAAAGAATTTAATGATAATGATAATGAAGTTAATTATTAACATTTTTGCTTGCTGATCCTTGACTAGTTAAGATAGTAACTAGTAATAGTAACTAAAAACTACTACATTTTTATATGGACACTTTAGCAGGTGGTCTGTGCTGAGAAATCAGAATAGAGCCCGGGGAAAACCCTTCAAAGGTAGGTAATGGAGAGGACTGAATTATAAGAATGTATAATATATTATCTTCAATATTTTTTGATTGTTATAAATGTCATAAATGCTCAAGAATAGTAATCGGAAAAATTTTAATAAAGCTGTTCTTCTCTAAAATAGAATACAAAAATTGTCACATACCGCATTTCCTTCAACGAAACGGATTTGACAACGAAGAACGAGAGAGAGACACAGACACAATTCTTTGAAGTAATACTTTACATGTAGTTGTTTTGCTCTTTATGGCCACATCTCAGAATCCTTTTATTATCCTTTGTAGCAGTTTAGATAGAGTTTCGATAAAAGTTCCTTGCTTTACTTGTGGATCGTATAATCTTCTGTGCGTTTATAATTCTCGAAATAAGTGCTGTTATATTCTACTTAGTTTAGGGGTTGGTGGGGGAGGGCCCGTCTTACGACCTCCAACTACATGGACAATCATATAAATGAGAAACATTTTAATGGCTGCCCCGTAATCGAATTTTATAACGAAGCGAATAGCGTAGAATAATTCTGTAAACTTTATGTTTATGTCTTCTAATCGCAATTCTATGCAGCGGACGGAGTGAAGTCATGAAAGAACAAATAAAAATGAGGAAAATACGACAGCGAATATAACATAAACATTATATGAGTAATAAGAAAACAAAAATGGCGCATTGTATGTGCCGGTGGAGCGGCGCTCATGTGCGCGCAGTAAAAAACTGCTGAAGCCGGTGACCCACACCGTAAGATGAGACCTCACACCGGCTGAGAGTACGTACCACCGAGGGCAAGTATTTATCTAGTTACAGGACGACGGACGGCTTCGTCGCGTTGCATGTCAAGGGTATGAAGGGCGCGTTTCCCCGACGGCGACGCCGCTACGCTATCATAGTTGGATGGTGGGTTGCTGGGTGGGTTGGTTGGATGGTTAGTTGCTTGGTTGGTTGGTTGGGAACTGATGCAGGAGCTGCCATTACAAAGTTTCTAAACTTTACGATTAAATATAAAAGCGAAGAAGAAGTTAAACCGCCCTGGATATTAAAAAATGCGCAAATAGCACGAGCGTGCTGTAACTGTTGTTTTATGACAGCGGCAGCAGGGATGATGATGTTACTGGGTCTGTTGGCGGCGGCGGTGACGGTGGCGGCAGCAGCAACTCGCTCGTGATCGCAGCGGCTCTTCAGCTTCTGCTCTCTACTGCTTTAATTTCCGTAATTTCAGCTAAAAAATTTCTGCAATATAAAAAGGCAGTATCGACATTTATAGACCACTCGTTCGTTGTCTTGTGCTCCGCAGGCAGGCACCGCAACGCCGGCTTTGGCCCGGCTCGGCTCGGTTCGACCCGGCAGAGATTGGCACCAGCAACTAAAGCGCATCCGTGCGCTACGCGCTGCTGGAGCTGGAGCACGGAGCTGGGACGAGCTGGTATGAGCCGCGAAAAAAAGATATTAAAATGGTAAATAACAACAGCAAATTCAGGATGTTTTCAAAGGAGCAAAGTTTACCGATACAACAACAGCAGCAGCAATAACAACAACGTTTCAAAACAGCTCTACTTACACGAAAAATTTAATGACAACACTAAAAAGTTTAAGCGTTATTATTTTGTAGCGCAGAATAAGGAAGATGACGCCCGAAAAATATGAGGCTGTAAAACGGCAAATTCATGACCCAGTGCATCCACCTCGTCCCCGGCCCAGCGCCAAGCTCCGGCCCGGGTTCGCTGCGGCTGTAACGATTCGGTTATTACAGTTATAGTGCACAAAATGCGCCGAGTAACGCACATAACTCAATCCCCGATATCTTATTGAAGCAAGTAACGCTCGGAGCTCCCTTCAAGCCCCTGGCGCCGTGTCCATCGGAATGGTATTTAGTGTTCGTCTTTGACCTCTAGCTGTGGGGTTAGCTGCTCTAAATATTTGACTACTATTACTGCTACTACTTTTTCAGTTTCCTTTTCTTCTTGAGCTTCTTCTTTTACTTCTTCATCTGCATCGCCATCCTTCAGTGAGCTGCTGGATACTTTCGAAAGAATCAATTTTACAACATTGTTGTTGTGCCGTGTTGTTGTTGTTAGGCTATTGTTGTGTCTCTCCGTTGCTGTTGTTGTTGTTTCTTCACCCACGACCGGAGTTTCTTTGTAATGATACATCAAGTTCCCAAGAGGATTCAATCGGAGGAACGGAGAAAGAGACGTGAACCGCTTTAATGGTGCAATAAATAAAAAGGAAAACTTTTCAAGAAGCTCCAAAAGCAATACTGGAAAATCTATATAGCACTGAGGGTCCATGATTTATTGCTTAACTACGAACTACGGGCAAAACCTATACAGGTTACATTTCATGAGCAATTTCAATGTCTATAAATATGAAGAGATGCACTATTTGAGGGTATTCTATAGACTCCACTGTACTACAGAAATAATATTAATTATAATATGCAAATCCTTCTTGAAATAATATGATATTGTAACAGAGAACAGAGAGAATCAAAATTTTCTGTTTGTTACTCAAAAATAGTTAATAATACCAACTAAAGCACTTTTTGAAGATGTTACGATATAATATAAGAAATTTGTCAAAACTGGCAACTCTGGTGAGTAATTTTATCCTAATTGTAATGACGATTGTGGAATGTGGGATGGCAGACCCAGATTTGGAAACCAAATCGGCCAAAAATATTTACCAAGGAAACGCGAGAGACTGAGAGAAACAAATATAGAGACAGAAAGAGAGAGAGAGAGCTTGTGTTACGTTCCCTAAGGCCCATATTACATTGCAAACAGTTGTTCGATCGAACAGTCCAAAGAAATGAACTATTTTACTCTCCCGTCAAATCTGTTCGCTTGCTATGTTACATTGCAAACACAACAGTCAAACACTTTCCGTAGTATATATACATATTTGGAGTTGCTTTGTGCAATTATTTTCACGCAATCCTCCTTTTTCCGATATAAGTGGAGCTTTTTCACTCCAAAACATGCATACTTCTTTATTACACCACACAACAACCCTGTTCTGTTTGTAGTTTGCACTCATCGCCTGCGAACAGAGTATTTGCTATGCGAACAGTTCATCCGTTTCAATTCTCTCACGGATGAACTGAGAGTTGACAGCTTTATACAGAAAACAAAAACAATGTGACTGTTCGATCGAACAACTGTTTGCAATGTAATATGGGCCTAAGAAGCCAATAAAAAAATAAAACTGTTCTATAAATTTATTTACGACTGCGAGACACGTATTCAGTTAAGAGGTTTTGGTGTATAACCTTCGAACTATAATATAACCTTAAAAAGGGTCCACACATCTACAAACAAAACTGTACATTTGTGCGCCTTATTTTGCCAGAACGGTGCTATTGTAACTAGAAACCATGAGCATCTATAGTGCATCTATTGTATGAGCATCTTATAAGGTTAAATTCTTTAAAATTCCTTTTTTATTCAAGAAGAGAGAACCGAGAAGAATCGAAAAGATTATTAAAAGAAAATCATATCATTAAATAATAATGTTCGCTGCTCTTTTTAGCGAACAAACAAAACTTTATTGCAATTCTTAAAAAGTGTACTTCGTAAGTAAATTCTAAAAAGTAGAAATTTTGGGAGTGACTTTGTGTGGATTACTTTAAGGATCGTTTGCGTGGAACGCCCTTCAACATGTCTTGCCGCATCGGTTGAAAAGTCATGCGAGAGCACGAACTATCGTGAGTGGCAACGATAGTTTGCGGCACGCGCGATGATACTGCTTAGAAGCACTTGCGGTGGACGATTCCTGGGCCGGACTCGTCGTATTCCTGCTTGGAGATCCACATCTGCTGGAAGGTGGACAAGGAAGCCAGGATGGATCCACCGATCCATACGGAGTACTTCCTCTCTGGTGGAGCAATAATCTTGATCTTGATGGTGGATGGAGCCAAGGCGGTGATTTCTTTCTGCATGCGGTCAGCAATACCTGAAAAAGCAATCGAAATATTGCGTTTCTAAATCATGTATCATAATCCGAGGGTGTGAACTCACCTGGATACATGGTGGTACCACCGGACAGCACGTTGTTAGCGTACAGATCCTTCCTGATGTCGACATCGCACTTCATGATTGATTGGTAGACGGTTTCGTGAATGCCGCACGATTCCATTCCCAGGAATGAAGGCTGGAACAAAGCCTCAGGTGTACGGAAGCGTTCGTTGCCAATGGTGATCACTTGACCGTCAGGTAGCTCATAGGACTTCTCCAATGAGGTGGATGCAGCTGCGGTAGCCATTTCCTGCTCGAAGTCCAGAGCCACATAGCAGAGCTTCTCCTTGATGTCGCGCACGATTTCGCGCTCGGCGGTGGTGGTGAACGAGTAGCCTCTCTCGGTGAGGATCTTCATCAAGTAGTCAGTCAAGTCGCGACCAGCCAAGTCCAAACGCAGGATGGCGTGGGGCAAAGCGTAACCCTCATAGATGGGTACGGTGTGAGAAACACCATCGCCGGAGTCCAAAACGATGCCGGTGGTACGACCAGAGGCGTACAGGGACAACACAGCCTGGATAGCCACATACATGGCGGGTGAGTTGAAGGTTTCGAACATGATTTGAGTCATCTTCTCGCGATTAGCTTTGGGGTTCAATGGAGCTTCGGTTAAGAGGACTGGATGCTCCTCGGGGGCTACGCGCAATTCATTGTAGAAAGTGTGATGCCACACCTTCTCCATGTCGTCCCAGTTGGTGATGATGCCGTGTTCAATGGGGTACTTCAGGGTGAGGATACCACGCTTGCTCTGAGCCTCGTCGCCCACGTAGGAATCCTTTTGACCCATGCCCACCATCACACCCTGATGGCGAGGACGTCCCACAATCGAAGGGAAGACGGCGCGAGGTGCATCGTCACCAGCAAAGCCGGCCTTGCACATGCCGGATCCATTGTCTACGACGAGAGCTGATGCTTCATCATCACACATGTTGCTGCTTTATTGGAAGTGACCTGAAAGAAAGAATAAAGTGTCCTTTAATTCATACGCAGCAGCTGATTCCGATCGACTGCCGACTGCTAGGATCGGCGGATCGATCTTTCGATGTTGTGCAAACTGAAATGATATATTTATATACTAACTAGAACAGAGATATGAAATTCGATAGAAACTAGTGACGGACGGCCTGCAGATCCCGTGTGAGTTCTTGAAAGGCTGCGACAAGAGTGATTTCTTCATTAGCCCTCGATTGTCTTTTAAATAACATGCATGCTCTGTACACTGAGCCTATCCACGGACAGATGTCTGTTTGTCTGCTGTCTGCCGGGCTGTCTGTCCGTCCGTCTGTCTGTCTGGGTGTCTGTCAGCCTGTCATTCGCGCATCAAAAGTGCTGAAATATGCAAAAATATTCAAATATGTCATCACATAGACACAATAGGTACACAATAGATAGACAGACAGACAGAAAGACTCGCATCTTTGATTGTGTATCTGTGCAGAGAACCCGATTATTTCGGTGCCAAAAGTAATGATGGCTCTTGCGATCGGTATGCTGCGGCGGAAGGGGGGGGGGGGGGTGTGGTTATTAGCTGAGAATATTGTCTGTTGTCTACGAAGTCGCGCAGGACTTTTTAGATGTCATAAAATTAAAAATACTTTTTCGCGGATGCACCGATATGAAAAGATGCCACTAGCAATCGCCTTAGATGGTGTGGTTGAGTCTCTATGCTCGAGTATATACAGTGAAACCCGGTGAAAAGTGACTCGTCATAAGTGCCACGGCAAATATCGTGTATGAAACGAGTGACAACTAAAATGATCATTACAAATCCAGGAAATTGAAGCTCTCTGAGGGTTATAACGTGCGTAATACATCGCTTTAAATACCGCTTTAAAATTAGTTACGCAGAAATTGCTTCTATTTATAATTTTGACTTATATTTTAATTTAAACTTTGTTTTGAAGGATAAATGGTGATGATGGTTTTGAGTGATAAATCACAATATAATTTCTATTTACTTTTTTGTATTAATATAATGAATGATGTAGCAATAGACACCACGTCGATAGAAAACATATTGATTGAGGTAACATTATGATAAATTACTATGCTTGAGATAAGATTAAGATTGGGATAGACGTAATATTATACTATAGATATTACGATAACCAAGAGATATACAGCTGAATCTATGATAATGTGGCTTATAAATTTCAACTCCCGGATGCCTTTTTTTAATCACAATGAATGGGAAAGTCTGCGAATGAGTTAAATATGGGTAAAAAAAAACTTAACCCTAATTTTGTTGATAAATTATTTAGAAGTGCTTTAGACTTCAATAAGGATGTAAGAATAAGGATGATTTCTGGTCTCGAAAATTTACTGAAAAGATTTACAGCTTTGCATATTTCACTCTTCTAATGCAACTCTGATAAACAGATCCTTACAACGAAATAAGGAAAGGTCAAAATATTAGTTAAATATTAAAAAGTGAAATAAAGCCTTAATTAAAATAAAATTAAGTATAAATTAAAATTGAATTCCTTTTATTTTAGTTCAATGGCACATGAAATACATAATAGATTAATAGACCGACTGTATTATTCTCAATCGTGTTTGTGTCTCCAAATAAGTAGCGTTTAATTAGAAAGCAACTAAATTTAATATTTTGATTTGATACAAGTTTTACCTAAATATTTTGAATTTTTTTATTAAATGAGGTGTTCATGGTATATTTGTATATCTGAATAGTGTGTGTGTGTCTGTGGATTTGTGTTAATGATCTCGCCAAAAATCTTATTGTTGTTTCTCGCTTTCGAAGCCATTTTCTCCCACAATTTGAATTCCTCCCACATCATACAACATTGTCAAGAGGAATTTCTCACAATTCTTTGTTGTGATTCAAAAGAATTCCTTCAGAGAGCGCAACGTGGCCAATTTACTTTAAGGTAATCACAAGATTTAGTTTTAGTATAAGTTTGATCTCTTTTAGTCACGTTTTAGTTGTGTTTTAAGTGTCTTATGACTCTTTAAGTCCTTATGAGTTCAGGAGCAGCTCAACAGCTCTGTTGGGCGATCTATTTAGAGGATGGAAACTTAGCAGTTACAGTTAAACACGCTGATTGTCGAGATCTACCATTAAACAGCATTTTACGATATCAAATAAAACAAATATCAAATAAAATAAATAATAAAGTGACAGATTTCGAACGACAAACAATCGATTGTGTTTAATTTAATAATTTAAGGAATATTTCAATAATTTTTAAATCGCCGATGCAACGATTTGGTTTAGAGACCAAAACTGATGGAATCATCAAATCCGCTGCAGTCCTTTTATGGGCACTGTCAGTCTGCTTCACATCCTTTCGGATTTGGCTGCTTCAGATAGATAATAGTTGCCGCTGCTGCTGCAGCTGCTTCATCTGAGCTGCGTTGGAAAAGCGGATCTTCTGGATTGGCGTGGTTTCTATGAGCCGTGAGCTGCGTCCTCTAGAAGTGGACAGGGTGGATGCCATGCAGTCAGTTGTAGTGGTCATATATACAGATATATGTGTGTGTGTGTGTGCGGCGCGTATTCATGTTCGCATTGCAATTTGGTTTACATTTATTTAGCTGGGCCTCATATACTTAACGCATTTTATGCAACGATTTTGTGTGTTTTTTAGTTTTATTAGCTTTTTTTTGGAAATCTGCTGCATTTCAGGGCGGAGTTTTTAATTTTTATTTTCAGTGGGCTCTGCGCCCAACATGTGCTCGTTCAGTCGCACTCACACAGCCTCGATTCGATGCAAGGATTCGACTTGCTCCCAACTGTTTGTTTGCTCGTTCGTTCACTCGCTGGTTCGCTGCTGCTGCCGCTGCCGCTGCGTTGCTGTCGCTGCATTTCGGCCTGCTGTCATCTACTATAGTTAGGTTTTTTATATTTTAAATCATGTTTTTGTTTTGTTGATTTTTATTTTCATTCGTTTGATCGTTTTTTATTTTATTTTGCTGAAATATAATGCAACCATTCCAGGGCAGCGCTCGTTCGATTGCGTTCGCCGACCCATGGGAGAAGATCACACACACACACACACACAAACACATGGACGGACACTCACTCACTCTTTCACATTCACTCGCATTCATATGAGGAGCTACTTAACATGGCCATAACAGTGCCTCGGATGCAGCCCAAAAGCCGAAAATGCATTTTACTATAGTGCATCCCACTCGCCACTCGTCACTCGCCGCACGCCACTCGCCAACTCCGAGATCCGACTCGTATCCTGTTGCCCACCCCACGGACAACATGTATTATGAAATAAAAATTCTATTTGGTTTTTTTGTGTGCATTTTTTATACGACGCGTTTGCAAAAAGTGCCGTGTGTGTGGTGAGTTCAAGGTGTGGGCTAGTGAAACGCATTTTCCCACTCATTCTGCATTTTTTTGTTCACTCTGGCACGTGCAAAGGTAGGTACGAGTCGTCGTTGCCGGCCAGTGCAGGACTTTGGCGCTCTCGCGTGGTAACCAAACAGTAACCTCTCGAGGTGCTGCCACTGCCACTGCCACTGCTGCTGCTGTGGTGAGGTGAGTTGAAGTGGGTGACGTGAGTGATGGACAAACTTTCTTGTTTTCTACGCAGAAACCAGGATCGCCGGGAGTTCTGTTTTGCTGAGATGAGAAATAAGTAAGCACTTCCTCGGGGAACCACGCACGTCGTATACGCAACACTTCCTTCCGAGCGCCATCCTTGGCTGGACAGCTTTAGCCTAGTCCAGTGGACCATCCCATTCATGCCCGCTGTCCGGCCAGGTCGCGCTCGGCCCGAAATGCGCTCGCGTGCTTTGCGGTTCATTTTTGTGCGTAGACTTGCTCGATATTTGCCACTCTTTTTGCTGGCTGTCGTCGTTTCACTCGCTCCCGTTGCGCTGCGGACGAATTTTTGTGTTGTTTTAGTTATTTTTTGGAATTTTTTAATCAAAAATAAAACCAAATAAAAATGTTGCCCACGTCGACGGCGCTGGTGTGGTGAGTTGCCGAGGGTTTGACGCACAGATGAACGCGAAAACTGCGAGCGTTTTACAGCTCGAATAATGACTGCATTTTTATTGGCTGATTGAAAACAATGTACTAACAATAAGTAGTTCCCCCCCACCCCCCGCGCGCCCGATTTGCCGATTTTTATGTGGACGCTTGTTTTTTAGCCTTTTTATTTTGTTTTGTGTTTTTTTTTTTCGTCTTTTTTTTGTGTGGTTTTTTATTTTTGCTTGATTTGCTTTTTTATTTTTGCTTGTTTTGGAATTTTTTTTTAGTTTTTTATTTTGTTTTATTTTGTGTTTTTTTTTTTATTTTGTATTATTTGGTTTTTTGCAAATACAAATAAAATGTTTGCGTTGGTGCATTATGCTGATGACGCTGTGTCGGCGTTGCGTGTGTGTTCGAGTCCTTCGGCGAGTCCTCGACGTGGTGTCCACGAACGAACTGCGGCGGAGGGGGGGACGAGGTGCCTGAATATTATTATAATTTTTTCCTACGCAGATGCAATTTTTTTCTATTCGTTGTTTTGTTTCGGGTGCAGTTTGTGTGTGTTTTTTTTTTCAGTCATTAAAAGTTACACCCTCGCTCACCTCCCTACACACCCCCCGCCACCCCACCACCCCAACATTATCGGGGAGCATTGTAGGTGGATGAGTGGAAGAGTTTTCCGCAAAAATTCGCCGTGTACAAACAACAATCCGACATCCGCATGCACTTTGTTCGTCCGCGATTCCGTCAACGCGTCAATACGTCAGGCCGACATTCCATCTGCTGCTGCTGCTGCTGATGTCGCTTTTCTCTTTGCGAGGAGCGGCATTTTGCGTGTTGCTGCTGATTGACGATGGTGATGCTGGTGATTGCTTTGACGCTTTTTGCCGCTGCCACCGATCATTATGCCCCTGATAAAGGCTTTTATCTATTGCAGTCCAAGTGTTTCCATTCTGCATCAAATGCGTCGCGATTTCCACCGACCGAAAACGCACCGATTTCCATTCAACTGTCAGTGAAATAAAACAGCAAACATGAGAGTGTGTGTGTGAATTTGATTGTTTTGTTCTAAGGTCCGCTATTCAACTCCACTGAAATTATTTCTTCATTTCAAATTCAATCAAAAGACTACGGATACTAAATTCGGCAGTTTTTGGACTGATTTTGTATCGTATTTTACTGAAATCATATTAGTTTAAAGACTGTCTTCAATCAATCTTCAACAGGACCTTGAAGGAGATTTTTAATACTAAACGAATTTTCTTGCTAAAACTGAAATTTTAATGGGCGAAACACGCCCATTCGCGGCCGGATCATTATCTTGATATTAAGATAATCAATTTTGTGTTTTTAGCTCATTCCAATCAGTTTAACAGAGATTTTGTTTTGAGAATATAGTGGAGAATGTGGTAGACCACGCCCATTTTAATGGAGGGGAGTTAAATGTTGTCGTCATTGTTGCCTCTGATATCCTTTTATGCGTTTTGAAAAGAGATTCCTTCAGTCTTTGTATAAAAAGTAGGCGTAACCGTAGACTGATTTTGTTCATTCACAGCACTAAAGTGCTCTACATAACAGCGGACGCGTGTGCCCAAATTTTATTCAGATATCTTCACACAATTTCGCTTAATCTTAATTTCAATGGACAAAAGGAGAATCACTGAGCAATAATATGCTAGTATATACTGTTCGATACCTGCCACGCCTCCTTATTTACGTTACAAACAAACCGAAAAACTTAGTACACCCTTTAACCTTCGGATATAGGGTATACCAATAGTATAACTTCATTATAAAAGATGGACCATCGGTTGGTTTACTTTTAAAATTGGTTTTCTTTACGACAACAATTTTAAAAATGTTGGGCCAGCCTTGATCGAACCTATATTTATGCTTCTATATTCTATATAACCTATATCTACGTTAGCGATACACATCTTCTTAAATTAGATAGATTTTTCCTTCAGACGTTTTTTATATTGTATAAAACTATTATATTTATCGACTTATTAAGATTTTACGAATTTAATAGAATAATTTGATATATAAATCCACTGAATGGGGGGGGGCTGAACTTAGGTCTTTAAAACTCTTCGACGGCGATACAAATTTACAAAAGAATCAAACTCTTTTAAACTGGTGGGAGGGAGGGAGGGTCATTGGTGAAGTCATCTAAGCGGATATCACACACATTACACATTACGGACTGCAACGCTGTTAGGACCTCCATAGTAACAAAGATATTCTGTGGGAATTCTATTGTACCCAAAATAAACGAGCTTCTAGAGAGGACCAAGAAAGAATTTAGTAGGTTGGTGGAGGGTTTCGAAGAGGACAGTCACAATAAACTGAGGAGATACCAGAGGAAGTCTCACAATGTGAAATCAGAGATCCTGCTCGGAAGAACCAAAAACTTTGGAATCGTTTTTATGTGACTGCCCGGCTTTTTGCAGAATAAAGCTATAATATAAGCACTAGGTTCCACTTATATACCCACCCTGGAGAATTAGGTAGACAGTTTTGGAAAGCCATTAAGAACTTTGTACAGCATACGCGAAATCCTTCATTGAATCCCCTTCCGATCCCTTCTTTTCCTCGCCTTTGAAGGCATACAATGGGTCTCTCTTGGAATAAGTGTACCCGGCTGAGTTTGTGGACATATTACTCGGTTAGTCCCCAACCTAACCTAACCTAATAAATATATTTAATCTACTGTCAACATTTTATTAAATTTAGCCACATAAAATAGACCCTTAGATAGACTTTTAGAAGTTTCAACCTATACAACTCTATTTCAGATAGGAATTTTCAAACTATACAACTATACAGAATGAGTTTAACCTTTCATATACTCTTAGAATAAAGTTCACTTAATCTTTTATTCACAAGTTTTTAAATGAACCTATTTTAATGAAAAATTTCAAGGTTTTGATGAACTCGTAACTACGGCTAAATTGGTGAAAACTTTTATCAATCCTAAAATGTATTCATAAAGTAATTCATGCCGATATTGAGTTCGGTGCAAGTCTATTAATGAGTTTTCAGTTTTCAAACTTCTCAAATATTGAACTCATTTTGGATGCAACTCTGTTAATAAATAAAATGTTTCCTTGGCTCAAGTAATTTTTGTTTAGTTTTTTACGATTTTATCATATCATATCGTACTTTTTTGATTATTGCCGATATTATTACGATTCAGCTGTATGTGGGTAACTTTGGCCTACTCAGAAAACCAATTTATAATAAAAATGAACAATTTATGATATCTGCGCCGTTCATCCCCTTGTTTCTATCTGGTAATGTAATGTAATGTATACACATAAAAGTGTTTAAAATTGTTATTTTTCAGTACGGTGGAGGGGGTGGGGGGACATGAACACATGAATCCTGTAGATGGGGGTTGAGCTCCTTGCCCTCAGTGCTCCTTACCGCTTTAGTTCTTAGCAATAAAATTCCTATACACACTCATAAAAATGCTTATAATGTTCGCGCACGCCAACACATATTAAAATGTTTGTTTATATGTAAGTGTTTGTGTGTGTGTGTGTGTTTTAAAAGGCCGACTCAGTTTTGGAGCAGCTGAAACACTGTGTTTATGTTTTGGCGCTTCTCTATCAAAACGTTTTTAATAACAATAGAATGAGAAAAGCTACACATATACATAAACACACATGGAAAGAACACTTCTGTGTCACTGTGAGTGTATGTGTGTGTATTCACATCCTTAACATCCACTCTTCTATTTATTTTATTTAAATGCAACTTGCTACATACACAATTCCACGCATACTCGCATCATGGAACCGCATCATCTGCCAAATGTTAATCCACGTTTTATTATAGACACACGCGCATGTAGCGAGGGCAGCGGAAGGGGCAATTCTAATGTCGACGATCGACTGGTTTTTAGTTTTTCCAAAATATTCTTTTCGAAGTACTCCTATCTATGAATGCAGCGTAATTAATCATAATGTTATTAAACTTAGGAACACGTAGAATTTCAAGCTAAGAATTGGGAGGGTTAAAGGTTGACTTTGGGGGGGCTTTTCAAGCTTAATCTATATTCTTCCGTATTTCTCTGTATTCCCCTTTTCTGAGTAAAGGAAAACTCTTTAGTTTTTCCCGATTCATCCCATCATGAATTTTTCATTATTTTTCTTATCACAGTT
The DNA here is from genome assembly GCA_949629155.1 of Myopa testacea. Lineage (NCBI taxonomy): Eukaryota > Metazoa > Arthropoda > Insecta > Diptera > Conopidae > Myopa > Myopa testacea. The sequence goes on along the minus strand of OX451345.1, from coordinate 3,544,925 downwards.
CTTCTTCATTGTAATCGTTTTGCCAACTCATCCTTCCTCCCAGCGTTTTGTGCAGTAGAACTCTATTGAGATTTCCTGCTGTACATTGTCCTAGTCTACTCTTGTCTCATATTCTGATTCATTTGGTCGATTAGTTATGCCTCGTACATACAGTATATCGTTTAAAGACAGTCTACAGTGTAATTTTCTTAGAACTTCAAAGATAAGGATCATTTCGAAGGTAGTCCATCTTTTACTTAATCACTGATAGCTTCTGATCTGAGTTGTAATGGAAGGAGTTTCCTTGGAGTCTAGAAACTAGAGCTCTGTTCAAGTTTTGTCGGATAGGATAACGGTTTAAATCATAAACATATCCAAGAAAACATCTCATCTCCATCTTTTGATGGTGAGTATACCTCCTCATGATTAGTTCAAGCAATTATTGGTTTGTGGACTGTAATTTTAAGATTTGAAGACAAGAATTTGAAGACAAATCGAGAGGGTTGCAGTGTTATTGCGTTGTTCGAACTGGCATGTAATAAAAATTCGTTGATGCGTTCGTGAACAAGTATTATTAATCGTCCTCAGTTGGTAAATGAATTAATAGATAAATTTCATTTGTGATTTATTATTTATTTGCCATAATTGTTGAAATTTTCAATGCACTGAGTAAAGTGACCACTTCCTGTCACCATTTTCGTTGGTGCTTATAACACGTTGGTTGGAAAAGAGAATAAAACTTTTGGAATGAATAGAAAAATAAATTTTAGTCACTTACCCACAATCAGTTATTTACAATATAATATAAATATAATATTATACTACTATACTATATTTCCGCCCATCTTTAGTATAAAACTTCAGCTAGAAAAGGGGCTACAGTTCTCTTTCTAGTTCTTTGGAACATCTAGAAACATCATCATGTTGAAATCACATGTGTTCTTAATATCATTGTCATCCACTATTTAAGAACCACTAATGATTGCTACAGCAGCACCACGAGTTTAACCAATCAGTGTAGAAGTATGGCCACATGCCATCACCGGCACAAAATTCTTTCTTTTCGTAGATGTTTTGGTAGTTCTTTAAAATGCTTTGAAGTATCTAATTCCCAAATTCCCTTTTTAGGTAGTAACTCAGCAGAAAACCAGGAAGTGAAACCAGAAACTATTTTCGACTTGGCCGAAGCTGAAAACTTGATCAACCTCGTGATCTCTGACTCGTATTCTTACGAGATCCTTACTAACATCTGAACGGACAGAGATAACAACTGTATACATTGGCTTTTACCCATAGCAGCTGTGTGTTTTCGGGTCCAATTGGATGGTCGTCGTTTTTGTCGAGGAGTCTCCTCGAGACGAGAGTCCATGCGAACTTCTGCTCTTAGAATTTAATTAAGAGCAATGGTGAGGGTAAATAATATGATGACGTAGTCCAGTGGGCTCTGGACATTCTGGTTGGCATTGCAAAGAAATTATTACGTGAACCGGACACGAGGTGCACTACACAGGCGACTGTACTGTGTTCCGTATTATCAAAGCTGATCACAGACACAGTTGTACACCCACACATCCACGTATGTACATCCAGACCAATGAAAAAGGATTCTACAATCTGCTGAGCCTGAAGCTGGAGGAGTTTTAGTGAAGAAACGAATTTGTTCGCCAGGTTCCTGGAATTAGTAGACCCATCAAGTTTTTTATACTTGAATGTTTTGTCTCCATTTGTTTGTTGTGTCTCCATTTTAAATGACTCCATTTTCAGCTGTCAAAGATTCTTAAGAAACGGTGGCAATAACATGTTAATTTTTGATGGAACTAAAATAGGTCCACATATTAATTTTTTTCCTTCCCATTGAATAACGAATGAAGTAATATAATAGTTTTACACTAAATGAATAAGAGATAACTAAGAGAATTAAATCAGTAGTAAATAACAATGACGACAAATTTTCGATAAAATATCCATCGTCTATCGCGTCCATAAAAACAGCGTATTAAATAGCGATTTGATAATGACGCCATACATATATGGAAACTATATCAAATCGGGGCCGAGTTAATTCTTTATTTTTACACTGGGAACAGAGGTCAGTTGCTCCTAGAAATATATGTATGTACATATATTAATATCAATGTACATATCAATGTATATCAAATGTAAGAAAAAATAAGACATTGTTTCGAACATCGAAAATATACGGTAATAAAAAGAACCATGAATGTCTGATTGGAGATGAAGGATCACCAGGTAATAAAAACCGTTTCCATTTATTCAACATCTTCGATAGCAGAGGAGTAACTGTGGCCAAGTTTGGTGATGCCAAAATGATACGTTATGATTCATAGTGAATGGATGGAGTATCATTGTTCCTGGGCGCATCACCAAATCGAAAATAATAATTTTATGACATGTTATTAAAATGTTGTTAAATGTGAAGCCTTCTAAAAATGGAAAAACCAAGAAACAAGAACTCAAGAACTTCCGATCAAAGTTAAAATTGTCAGAGACTCTAAAAGAAAGAAAGAGAGAGAGAGAGAGAAAGAGAGAGAGAGAGTGAGTGTCATGAAGAGAGAGGGAGGAGAGGGAGGCAGGACGATTTCACACACGTGCTAAGATTGGAACGAAGCGTCTTTGTTTCTATTTAGGTAAGAATCATCGAAGCCGCCGTCTCACTGATGAAATGGTGCCACATTTTTATGTTTGAAAATTTTTATGAATAAACGGCTGTAAAACAAAATGCAAATGGTGAATTACAAATATGTAATAAAATTTAATAGAATAAGCATACATTTTGTATTTTTATGTGCTCCGCAAATTTATCTCCTTTTACGATCACATTTGGCATTAGCTTTATTGTTGTATTGTCATGCATTATCGTAAATACCATGCAACTTGTATTTACCTACGTACATACTTAGGTAAATAAGGATGTCGTAAGGATAATTTTTCTTACTCTACGAGTTTATATTCTCCGTTCTGTGAATTCTATTCGGCTTTTAAATCCCGATTTATGCCTCATCCGGTTCCGCTAAGAAGTCATTTTAAAAAAGAGTCCTTTTTATCCATAACAAGTAACAATAAAAGAAAGGAAATACAATAAATAACAATTTAAAATATAACAGGTCCATACCATACCATGTTGAATAAATAACTGATTACTGAGTATTATGTATAAGAAAAGTTAATTTTTACAGCGAAATGTATTTAGTCGATAGTCGCTATGGATGTGTTCTCTCTATTATTGGAATGGTCTTTCGACTTTAGTAATTTTTCAAACTACAACTACAACATCAAGGTCATCATTAGTATTGGGTATTGTAAAAATGTCAATTATTAGGTTACGCAATTATGAGTTATAACCAAGTTTTTCAAATTTATCTTGAAGTTGAAACTGAAAGAATGAAATTTGAATGAACTCGAAATGGAATGCAATTTTAATATTATACTTTTCCACAAATTTGTTAATTTTTAACATGCAAATCGAATATAGAACTGTACAAGATTCCTCAATAAATAATGGTTTTTGTTGGTTTTTACAGACTTTTTAAAATTTCTACAACTTTCTGATACAAAACTGAACTATTACATTAAGTCTACAGACAAGTTTAAAAGGACTAGAATATAGCAAGTTCAAAAGGTTTAAAAGTATCCAAAGGGATCATCCAGGTTATTAGAAATAGGATATTATGACATCAGAATCCTGATACGATCAAGGATCATTGAGGTTGTTACGACTCTAAAGACTGATAAAGAGTTTTGGATTATAAATGCCAAATGATTTTATCGCGAAAATAGAGTTTACCATTTTTTATTATTTCTCTCTTCTGGAACTAAATTATACCAAAAAAAGAAATGAATATAATGAAATCTTTTCAGATTTTAGTTATTATAAAGTTATTTTCAGATTTTATAATAGTTTTCCATTTTAACTGCTAAAGCTCAACGAATATATTCAAATCGTTAATTTATTGTTTAAATTGTTAATTGGATGGTTGAATAATTTAATTTAAATAAATAAATAAATAAATAAATAAATAAATAAATAAATAAATGAATAAATAAATAAATATATAAATTTGAATAATTTAATAAATTAATAAATTGCTTTTTAAAGTAGGTTTAATAAGATGAATAACCATAGTTTTTAAACGCTAAACACGTCCCAAGATTTGAATAGTGAAAGGATTTTTTTAGATTAAACATTCTACAAATTCGCACTTAACTCCTGTTTATTTTGACAAATCATTTTCTCAATCCAAACACCGAATCCGTATGATTTCTTTGATTAACCTTTATTATTACTATTGACATTTCCTTGTTCATTAAAAGATGTGAAACGATAAGTTTTTCTGCTTGTTATAAAAGCATTTTCTTTATGGTGATTTCCATCATTTATCTTTGGAAAGTTTTAATAAATTTGATTTTAAATCAAAATTCCGATAAAAGTGTATAATTTTTAGAGCCACTAAATTAGATAATAAATTTCACTTTACGATGTAATGATTTTAATGTTAATGGAAAAGTGAGCTTCATGAATGATTATAACCTAAATAAAATGTTTTCTTTATGCTAGCAGAAATGTTCTTCGGTTTATTAATACTAAAGAAAACTGAAGTATCTCCTAAAATAAGAGGATAGCATTTCTTGGAGTTCTCAATGTGTTAATAAATTCGACAACGTTTCCACGATGGAAGTTAAAATATAGATTATTTTTTAATATAATAAATAATATATAAATTATATGTTGTTATTTTATTATTATTACATTATTATTTAGATCAAAATATAATATAGTAAGTAATATTTTAATTAAGAATAAATATGTGAGTGAATAATAAGCGTATAAATACAAATTTGTTCACTTTTATATTTAGAAAAAGATTCAATTTATAAACTCGATATCAAGACTTGATTACAGAAAATAATTCTTAGAAATTTCCTGCTCTACTTCTCAACGCTGGTGCAGTTGTGTGGCAACCCTGCACACAGCCAACCTCGCTAAAACTATTCGTGAATCACGTCGCCTATTTGTTTAGAAGCAACTCGCTTTGCATTGGCTCCTCTCTGCTCGTGGCTCCAAAAGTTTTACACTTTTTAGTCTAAACAGCTTCTCTTCGCTATCGAACACATCACGTGGCATCCAGCCGTTCGGCGGCGGTTGCCGACGGAGCGGAATCCTTGCATGTAGGGGGTGTGTACTTCGTGTGTGCGAGAAGTTTGCATTGGACAAGTGCTCGGGTCGGGATGCTTGGCATCGACGACGACGCCGCGCCCCAACCTCGTTGTTTGTTTCTTGCAGGACTTTTTGTGTTTGGGGATTTAGTGCGCGCGGGGTGCGCACAAGGGGATGGCCTAGATTTGTTTAAATTATTCGCCATAGTGTGATTGGCCTGAGTCAGTCACGTGGTCCTGCTTCGTCTCACTTCTCGCCTTCTCCACTCTTTGGACGTGTTTAGGTTTCAGCCAATGCGAACGTTGCGTTTATCTTCGGCTCTACAACAACAACTAACGGTAAAGTTTGATGTTAACTAAACGGTGTTTGAAGAGGTTATTAGATAAGTTATAATGTTTAATTATTATTTGGTAAAATTTATATATAATGTGGCTAATGTTATGAAACAGTTTTTGGTACAGACTAATAGGAATATCAAATCTATGGTTATTCATCTACTACTTTTAAAAATAATCTATTAAATTATTCAACCCTTCAAGCAACAGTTTAAACAATAAATTAAAAAGTTGAGTTTCGTCGTAAATAATAAATAAAACACAATAAATACAAATTATAATTATTATAACGTTTTCTACAATAAAAAGTAGTCCAAACAAAAGCAAACGTAAGAATAACTCGAAAACATATCTAATAATCGGATGTAAAATTCTAATTACTTTCCACAGTCTCAAGTCTGTTAATTTCCAGAGATAATCACGCAACGTCTTCAGTGATAATCATCAGTTCCGTGAAAGAGTGGTACTCCACGAAGAATGGATTGAAACAAGGATTTTATGACAGCATGTTGCAGCTCAAATCATTTATATATAAACACTTAAACCACTTAGAAAAAAAGGATTCATTTCTAATGAAGATATAATTTAGGGTTACATTATCACAAAAGGAATAAGATTATATAATAATTATGTCGTAGACATCAATTAATATATGTATGGTAATTAAGTAATTATTCAAATAACAGAGTTTAATGTAATAAAAAACAGCATAATATATACATTGTATATACACTGTGAACAATTGAATGTTTGATTGTATTGATAAATTGTGGTGTATTATATCATAATTTATTTGACAAATTCTTCACTTTGATTTATTTATTACAGTTAATTAAAGTCACAATTAATAAGATATGATTATTAATTTAACACTTATTACACACAGCATCAAGAAATCTGTAGTATTAAATTGAAGACGAAAGTACAGTATTCCCTTCAATCAAACGAATACAAGTTTATTTATAGTTTTTGTATATATTTTAGTCCTTTAAATTTATTGTAATTGTTTTATTATTATTATATATTTAAACTTTATATTAAAAATATATGGGGTAGAAAGATGATGTATGGTACAATGTAATATGAGATAACATTGTTATTGTTATATACGGACATTACTATTATTCAATACACCTAACATCTGTATAATCTTTAATATTTTATTTTACTCGTATTACGTTGCTTCCAAAAAATGTTGATATTCGAATCCGAGTCTTGTGAAACAAGGAACTACTTCATGATACAGGAACCCAAAGGATTTAGTAAAGAGAGTTGAAAAACTTGTTATACTTTTTTTAGCATATTTAGTATACTATAATAATTATAATAATTAAAATTATAATAATAATTATTACAGTATAATATAGAAGTATAATTCGAACAAAAAAATATTACATAAAAAATATATTTCCTTCATTAATAATAATTAGATTTTATGAAATGATGTCGTTTTATTTTTATTTTAATATAATATCCCTTTTTATTGTAACATGGTATCTTCTACACTCTATTTTTAGGTAAAAAGATCCTCTTATTTTAGAGTTTTTACAATCCCATCTACTTGTAAACTCTACTTTTGCTATATTGACTTTACTTAACTTAACTTTACATAAGAGATCCATACTTATATACTATATACATATATACTAGCTTTTAAAGGGGTATCGCATTTTGTACGAGAGGTTTGTACCATCTGGTTTTCGAAGAATGCTACCGTGTTAAACAGGAGTTACCTGTAATCTCAAAAATATTTTATAACCTTGAGTGGGAGATGAAAAATTATAGTTATTTAGTGTTCATGTTATAACTAATGTTGTCTCTATTGAACACTATTCCTACTGTGAATAGCCTATAATTCGGGTGAATATAGAACAAATTTTATTTTATTTTCGCCTACACCTGAAGTTGAAATGGTATATAAAGTTTTTCCTTCCCTTTCTAACACACAGAAGTGGGCGTAAAGGGGTCTTGTTCATGTTCATTTCCAGAGTCAAATTAACACCGTCCGCCTGATTGTGGAAATGAAGGATGAGAGGAAAGTTCTAGAGATATCTGAATGAAATCTAGCACAGGTATTCTTTGTTATGTGGCTCTACCTATGGTTGTAAATGGACGAAATTGGTCCATAGATACGCCCCTTTTTATACAAAATCAGTAGAAACCTATTTCCAAACCATTTAACAGAGCATTAAGAGAAGTTATGACCACGAAATTTAATTCTCGAACAACTAGCAGCAATATTAGCTGTCCCGCAAAAATGGGAGTGATGCACCCATTATTTTGTACATTATCTATACTCTGTAAGAGCTTAAAGTGAAATAACTGCGGTTCGGATTACTACGGTGTTTCCTAGAGTGTAAGAGATACAGATACAAATAATGAATAAAGAATGGATTACTGTGCCAAACATGGGTGTGGTCCACCTACTTCTGCATTATTTTGGCATAGCAGAAATTTCGTTGAACAGAATTTCGTTTGTTTTTTCTTTTGTTGTTGTTGTTATTTTTTTAACTGAACTAAAGAAATGTAATCATGAAATGAAAGAAGCATATAAAAATAGAGGCTTCTTTTAGATGTAACGACTCCGGTTACTTTCTCCCCGCTTTACTGCCAACACCGGCGCTTGTGTTTCGCCAGGCGAAGAATTAAAACTTCTTCTTTGCCATTTTCCCCTCCCCGCACGCGGTTTCCCTTCAGTCAGAGAAACTTTCTAATAACATTGCGCACACAATTCAAAGAGAATTCGGCATACTTGCCTTTGGCAGGGGTCGCGTTTCTAGGGAGCCCTACTCGTTACATGGCACACAGTACTTTTATAAATTTACTTACTATGTTTTAATACGCATGCAGACATACATGCATATATACATACATATGGACATGTATCTACATGTGATGTATCCGTAACCGCAGATACTTGAGCGAATGATGACGAAAAATAAGATCCAAAAAATGCTCTTCAAAAACATCATCATGCGAAAGTTTAACAAAAATAGAATCCTGCTCATTTTTGTTTTGTTCTCAAGGAACATTTTATAAACTCACTAAAAGCTAACTGAAATTGGAAACTTTATTGGGAGCTCCTCTACTCTGGTTAGAGGGAACCTCTTCCATGCCACCTCTGTACAGTCTCTGATCCGGGAGAAGCGAGAAAATGTTCCTTTGTAGAAAGTCTATGATGGCCAAAGGGGACTTTCGGGGAATCCTAACCAGTTCTTGGATCTATTCACGTTCGGGACGGTCCTTGATTATCAGTCATGAGAAAATAATTAAATTTTCTCGATCAATTCGATTGGCTTTCCAAAATAGATGACATAATTGTTCGATACCCTTGAAAATTTATGACAGATTCTATGACAGGTCAGTCAAATTTCTTTAATTGATTGAATTCGTAATTATATTTTTTAATAAATTAATATTAGTCTTAATTTAGCATTCCTTTTATTAAGATTTGTGTGACTTTGATTTTAATGAGTTCTGTTTGAGTCATTCTTGCTACGCCTCTGGACCTTTTCCCCTTTTATTATAATTGAAAACACTAGCATTGAGGGTGAGACACTCGTTCATTTAAATAGATATGCATTTAGACATGTATAAATTGTCTACAAATGTACTTGCGTAATGAAAAATATAAGACGCTGATGGATCCTATATTTTTTATGTAATTTTATTTTACACATAAGCTTACAATCATACATAGAAGAAGAAAAATAAGCCGACATGCATACAAACTCATTTAAATACACGTGTATGTATATCGTTAAACCGCATAAGGATTTGTAAGTAGGACATGCGCAAAAGTCAAGTTAAATACTGAAGCGAATGACGAAGGAAGTCTTTTAATTGGACCATGAAAAGAAGATTAGTTAATAAAGAACATAAGAAGATTATGATTAGTTTTAGTCTGACTATTAAACAATCGTAGGCACGGTCAGGTGAGATTATCGAGGGAATATCGATTATTACGATATAATTACATTTAATTTGCTATTGAAAATAATTCCTAAAACCTTAAACCTATTAAATACACATTTATATCATATGAATATCAAAAAAATGAATGGAATAGATAATGAATGGAATAGTTAATGAATGCAATAGTTAATGAATGATATATATAATAAATGGAATAGTTAATGAATGGAATAGTTAATTAATGAAATAGATAATGTTTGATACGTATAATGAATAAAATGGAGAAAGAAATAACTTATATCTTATAAATCCCTAAGATAACAGAAGGTTACAATTGAAGATTATAACGATAAATGGTTTTATTTTTGTTCTCGGTGTGAGAAGTACTTCGTAAATCGCTTGAATTGCATCCTTGTTTGGTGTTGGTGTTTTTTCTTAATAATTTAGCATGCATTCGGTATCCGTTTCTTTGTCCATTCTTCACCGAAAACCCATTAACGTTGGAGCTCGGTTTATGAAAAGCATGCAATTTTAATCCACTTTTCACTGTACTTTTATGCAAATCACTGTTGTTAATCCACACATCATCTAAATGAATTTTACAAAACAATAGGATGAACCAGCTTAAGTGCAATTTATCACACACACACACTTGCTAGAGTGTGATTGCTGACAATTACAGATGCTACTCGTACTTTCAATTATTAAATTTAAAATTAAATACATAATTATAATAATTTAGAAAAGTACAATTAAATTAATTATTTTAATCTTCTTCTTTCCTCTTTTGATTTAAAATACATTTCATTATCTTCAGAATGATGTATTGTAATTGTATTTTATTGTATGTAAATTCGAAATATCTTCAAAATAATTGAAATAACTGAAATCAATTGTATATTAAGGAAGGAATTAAAATTCAATTAAATTATTGGAGGAGCTAATATTGAAACTATGTAGTTGATTACATGTAACAACGCTGTATAGTAACAACGGAAAGCGTCTCAAAAATCTTACTTTATTATAATGCTATTTACGAATTACTTTCAAACCATTATTTAAAATAAAATAGAAGTTAATATAAAATTGAGTCGTGGTCCATCCAATGACCTGAAATATATAAATGAACATTCTTCAGGGTCGGTTTCAATTAAAAAGGATTAAAACCTTTGATGTAATTCAGTAAACTGAAAGCACGAATGAGTTCTGAACGATCGTTCGTTTTCGTTGTTAGTTTTAATAAGAAAATCTCACAAATAATATCATAAAATAGTTTCTCTTATTAAAAGAAGTAAATAATAAGAACTTCATACTTTCATGGAAACAAACTTATTGGTTTCATGATTTCCAGGATGGGGAGGGGAGGGGGGCAGGGGGTAGGAAAGTATGCATATCTTACTAAAATCATGAATTAATAAGATGAAAGTGTTGTTTTAAGACAATAAGATTTTCTTAATATAATCAAAAAGATTTCTTTATGAAGAAAGCATGTTCTTTGAATGTTTTAATAAGATTTCATAGTAAAACGGCTCAATAAAGAGTTGTTATTATTTGTAGATGGTATTATTTTCCACTGTGTAGAGTTTTTATATAAAAAGTCAGCATGTTTGAGGGCTATAAACGAATTCTGTCCAGACAGACCGACAGTAGGGCGAATCGACTCAAGAAGTGATACTGATTAAGAGTGTGACTACTATTCTATACGTTCCACGCCTCTTGTGTGCATTGTAAAGAGTTACACTAAGCGAAAAAACGGACCTTAAAAACAAGTATGATCGCATTTATTTCAAAAATGATATTTTTTAATGAAAAAAATTTTAAATCTGAAATTTTCATTCTTAAAATTAATATCACAAGCATCAATTTGATGATAACAAATTTGAAATTAGATGTTCGTCTTCAAATCAAGAATTCAATTTTTAATTTGTCTTGTAATTTATGTTAAACATTTTTGATGTAAAGTGGCTTCATTTTTGTATTGAAATTAATATGTTAGCGTTTTAGATTTAAAGTGATTAAATTTTAAATATGAGAGAGTTCGTTTTTGTTTCAAAGTTGAAACGTGTTTAATCAAGCTTCAATCAGGTCTGTATACTGGGATCTTCATGGAAAAAGCAAGAACAAATATTTCTGTCAGTTCAGTTTCGTTTTTCAGTGCAAGTGGTTTAGATCACGTTGAATAGAAACTTAATTAAAGTGAATCTGTGAGAATGGAAAATATAGATTATACGGAATATGTGTTCCTGGATACTTTGGAAGAAGTTACAGAGGTATCTTTGAAAGTGGATGTGCTTGATGCCGACGAAGAGAAACTAAACGATATGTTAAAAGAATTCAACATGGAGTGCATTTCGCCATATTTAAAAGGTATGTACACGTGTTTGCTATCCTAATTTGCTTCCGAGCTTCCTAAATTAATCCTAAAGTAATTTGGTGAGCCACTTCTAAATTTATATTATAATTTCCTTAAAAAATTTCAATTTTGAATTTCAATTCAATGGACAATTTTGCGTTCCTACAGTCTTGGCCTAAATTCTCGGACTCGAGAGCTCCGGAATTGGTGAGTTTCTATTCTATTATAACTTCAAGTAGGAAGTTCAGCAACCATTACTAATTCTGAATTTTTTAGATAAAAATAGACTTTCATTTGATATATCCTTCCAAAGATCATTTGATGTATTCCAAATGGGAAATGTTTAAAGAAAAAATAATACGATACTATGAATTAAATGTTCATAACGATTACTGCAAGCAATTGTTAAAAAATTTGAAGTCGTCAACAAACAAAGGTAAATGTATAGCGTGCCATCTTTTATTTTAATAAAATTTGTATATCTGTTATTTTTCCTGTAGACGCTAATAATTACATATCAATTGTATTACTGGTTGCAGTCCTTCCGTCTTGCCACAGATTTGAAAATATAAAGGGAAAACGGAACAAGAAAGTAACACTAGTGGACGCTCAAGAAAGCTTCGTTTTGAGGCTGGTTTCACTTAACGAATTGGAACGGAAAATTGATGAAGTAGTAACGAAATACTACTCGACCGGACTGACAGTGCAGCCCTTTTTAATTGTGGAAGACCCATCTGAATTTGGTGTCAAAGGTTTTTTTATATATTTTGATAAAATTTTATATAAATTTAAGTCATTTCTCGAAAGCTTAGACATATGCTTTAAAATTCATCAAGTGTTGTTTTTGGAATATCCGCAAGCGTGTAAGTTATCTTGGGTTTTTATTCAAAAGTTATTTATTTTAATGGATTATGGATGGATGGATTTAATGGATTTAATGGTTATTTTTAATGGATCATCAGGAATCTACTGAGCCAATTATTACTTTTAATCACTCTAATGTAGAAGGGTTATCAAAAACGCAGGCTTTTAAACAAATTCCAAAAGGAGGTATTAATTTTAATGAACCGATAGTATTAAATGAAGTGGTCTACAAGGGAACCAATTATAAAAGCAATTACTATTTAGCCACAAATGAGAAAGTGTTTGAACTGTTTAAAATAAAAGACTTTGTTTATAAAGATAATACTATTAAAGTACAATGCTACCAAATTTGTGTAAAAAATTTCAGCTACCATTTCCAATCCTATGAGGTTGGTTGTATACTCAATAAAAATATTGTTATAACTAAAAAATTTTCTGAATTTGTAAGTCCTCCTTTACATTTATACTGCCTTAATAATGGTAAAACTTACGTAAGGCCCAAAAATATATAATTATAAGTTTATAATTAGTAACTTATGCAATGTATGTATATTATTAAATAACGAAGTAACACTTGTTAAATAAATGATTTTATAAACAATTTTGTGAAATTTATGTCTATATCTCTTTGAAGTTGGGATTATAAGGTGAGTAATTCCAAATTTAGAAAAGCAGTACCCAATCTTAAATTGAAATAAAATATTTGTAAAACAACTGCGTTTTCATATTAAATTGTCATTAAAGACTTTAAGAATGACTACATATAATCTTAAATTATAAAGTCACAATTTTAAAACAATTCCAGTTTCATATTAAATTCAAATAAAACAACTTTAAAATAACTACGTTTCTGTAACAAATCAAATAGCTCCCATATTAAACTAAAGGGAACAAATTTAAAACAAATACGTTTACAAACCATATTGAAAATTAACAATTTTGAAATAAATAGGTGTTTATATTGAGTTGAAGTTTGAACAACTTAAAAAACATAAATTTCGCTCACTGTCAAAATAAAAATAAAGAAGTTGGTTTGAAAATTTTCAACTTTACTAGACTATTGTTAACGTTTTACTTTGAATCAACGTTGTTTTTCTTAATTTTACGTTGTTTTTTCCCTCAGTGTACTCTATAAGGTTTTACACGATTTTGAATTTTCACCAAGTGATGCACGACGTTTCTTCAGTTCGTCGATGAGTGATGTCTATGAATATCAGTAAAGAAGTTGTATATTTAGAAATCTATAGAGACAGGTCATGGTAAAAGGGATACACATCTGTAATAAACCACGAAATATAAAGGTAAAAGGTAAGGGATCCATCTACAAGGGTTTATACAATTATGAGTCGTTTTTTTCAATACGAAAAGCGCACAAATAAAACTAATAATTAGACTCGTAACCCGACCGATAGCTTCAATAAGCTTATTGATCGAAAAACGTTCTGGGAAATGTTAATGTTCATATGTTTGCTAAATACATATACATACATAGGCAGACACATATGTACCCACACTCACATAAGTACATATGTAAAATAATAGTTGAGGTTTTCTTTCCTTATATTATTTGATCGCTTTTTTTGTCTGAGTAGGCTTCTGTAACAATTTTTATGTGGTTCTTTTTTGTTGCAGAAAACACAAAAACAAAATCAAAACAACCAAAAAACAAGAACGGAAAAACGGAAAAAGGAGAAAATCTTCCAATCATAAAAAAACGACATATTTAATGCACACATGTACACAGACACACACACACACACACACACACATCTGCAGCTGCATGCATGTATAAGTATGTACGAATGCAATAATCATCAGCGAGCCGCTGTTTGGTGATGGAAACTTGGTGCCGTCCACGCGCATTTCGCATTCACCGCCACTGCATTCATGGCAGCGCCACCACATCGAGTGCCGCTCCGTGCAGCGGCGTCCCCCCGCCGGCGATGGCGTTTGCTTGCAACGTGCAAAAAAAGCCACGCCCGCTCTACTCCACTTATTTAAATTTTTGTTCCCTTTTTCATTCATTGCTGTTTTTACGTACATCACTTTTATTTTATATAATATCATGTTTTGTTTTACTTTATTTCATGACTTTTTTTGGTTTTATTTCATGCTTTGTTTTTGTTTTATTTCATGCTTTGTTTTTATTTTATTTCATGTCTTGCTTTTGTTTTATTTTATATTTCGTTTTTTTGCTTTTTGCATTTTTTATTTGGTTTTTGACTTTTTTCGGCTCATGACGATGATTTTTTTATTCAAGCAGATAATTACATTTAAATAAAATAAAAATTTCATGAATCGAAACGCTGTAGCGGGCGCCGCAGTGGAGGTGCTCCGCTGGTGCAGCACGGATTCCACCGGCGATGGCGATGGCGATGGCCATCGGACCAACGGACGGACCAGCGGGGTCGCGGCTGCCGGATGGCTGCTTTATTTATTTTATAATTCATTTCGGTTCTTGCCCCGGCAGCCGAGTGGGCAGTCGGACGGCCTGCCCACTGCTCGGCAGCAGCCATTATTTGGCAAATTTCAAATTTTTAATTGTTGTTAGTAGTGGCTGGCTGTTTTCCCGGCCGTCCTCCCCGAGCGACCGATGCGAGCGATACGAGCGACGAGATAAACGCGCACCGCGCCACGCTTCTGGAAATCGTGCCGTGTAAATCGCGGTGGCTGCGAAAAAATCTAATATTTCAAAGCCGATGGGAAGGCGAAATATTAACTGCTCGTAACCGGGACCCCCGACCATCTGCATGGGTCAGTGCTCAAGTCATCAGGGAGGCTGAAACTGGGTACAGATGACACCGAGTACACGCTCGCTAATACTTCCTCCGCTGATGAGATCGGGATGTGTTTGAGGTTGGGGCTGTGTTCGTAGTGGTGTTGGCAGGGGTTTGCGGTGTGTAGTGTGGGGATGATGTCTCGACTACTGCGACAAGTGGACGCTCGGGCCCCCCTGTCCGAAATCCAGCACAGCGTCGCGAGTGGCGCAGACTTTGTACTTGTCAACTGTAAGTTCCCGAAGTACACAAAGCATTCTAACAGAATTTTAATTACAACGAAATGGGAAAAATTTCAGCCTGTCTCTCGGTCCCCCTGCAGCTGCAGCGCGCTGTGTGATGCAACATTGCAGTATGCCACCGCACACACACAAACACACACACACACACACACGATGCGGCTGACGCTCTTCAGCGCCTAAAAGTATGCTTTGGCTCTTAGAATGTACGAGTATTTAAAAAAGCGCGCCTGCCGCCGCTGCGGGCATTCGTACACAAGCAACACAAGAAGAACACGAAGCAGAAGAAGAAGAAGTGCAAAAGCGTTTGTTTTCCGCTGATGAGTTTGCGAATCACTTGATGTTACTTCCTTTTTACCACTTTGCAGTGGTTCGTTCTGCCCCTTCTCCCTCCTCTTCCTTCTCTTCTTTGTAGATGTAAATGAACCGAATGGTTTGTACATTAATTTTTCTGATAGAAACTGTTTTCCACAACATTTGTTTGCAAGGACCACGCTATAAACTATTAGAAATCCTTTCACTTCACCGAATGTTTTAAGCATCTATTCTGTTTTTTTATACGCTGATGCGATTTCGAACAACTAAAAGCCTTTCTATAGAAAAGAATTGTGAAAAGGGTCTTTATTATTATAACAGTTTGTAGAACAAAACTGTAGAAATTATAACAGAGGAAGAATAACAGAATATGTAAAAAATATAAGGTAAATAAGCATTTAATAATGATAATAAATTAATGACAAATAACACAGTCTTAATACTTGGAAACTTTATTTGGAAACATGACCAAAATACCTCTTATAAATATACAAACATATGTATTTAAATTTCTAATCAAGATCTATAGACGTACATAGATATGTTCTACCCGAAAGATAAGCATCTTATAAACATTCGGAGCTTTCCAACGCCATTGATGATAATTTATTTAAAAAAGAAACGGCATCCCTTCGGTGTTCACTTGCCGAGTATTTAATCCTGCCCCTTGTACACTGTCATTTGCAAATTCATTTGCGTGCCTAACCGGGGGATAGGGTTGGAGGGAATGGAGTACTTTTGAAGCACTACATTTACACCCACATCATTTGTAGTATGTAATCATAGAAGTGGCTGAAAAAACTGGCGCACTGAGAATTCTAACTCAACGCAGAGAGAAGGACTTATAAACGCCCTACGGAGGCCACCCCTCTCCCTCCCCCCGGACCCACGTTCACCTCATGCTCGCACTTTCACTTCATTTCCTCCTAAACGCGGTTCGGTTAAACAGCTCAAATGTATCCCCAACTGATGCATAATTTGAACGGACAACCGCTAGGGTTCTGGTACACGTTTCTACACAAAAATAATCTGAGCGAGAACAAAGTTTCACTGTTTAGCATCGCACATGCATACACCCAAACCCACTCCTGGGTACATATGTATGTCTATATGCTGGTAGAACATGGCACAGCATGGAGATTTTTAGCAGAAGGGGAGGCGGGACGACGCACTCCACCTGCTCCTGTCATCTCTCGCGCCGACACGCTGCTATCTAAATAAAGTATTCTTTCTGTGTTCTGTGACGTTGATGATGATGATGACGAACCCTTTGATTGAGCCTCACTCGTCAAGTCGATGAGGCTCGTTCGGATCGACGACGATGACGACGACAACTAAACAATGGACACTACATTATTATCCATCACTTCGGTCGCAGTTCGTGTCTAAGAATGCACAGCGTATGCACCCTTTTGCAACTGCATCTTTTCGATGTGAAGGTGGCAATCTTGCCCACTCCTGCAATGACACTGGGACACTCAACGAAAAGCCGTTGTAAGAATTGCGATTTGCAAACAAAACAATGGATAAATTATGGTCGTTTATATGTGAGAACGTGTGACTGAAGTGTGGCCGAATTAATTGAACTGGTAATGAACTCCCAGATGATGGATCAGAATGTCTAACCATGGACTGGTTTTTCATGTGATGTCGTCTGTACTTAGAGTTTCTTAATAAAGTTATTTTAGAACTACAAATGCTTCAAAGTTTCAAATATCGATAGGTTCCAAATATTTATATATAGTCTTCAATACTGTTTGATGGAATTCCGTTTTCAGTCTGTCTAAACAATTGAAATCTGTCTTAGAAATATACGAAAAATATTAGAAATGTTTCTCGCAACTGTATCAAAGCGTTTAAAGTTTCGATGATGGATTCATATAACATACTGTGTATATACTTTGAAAGGGTATATATGTCTACTTTTTTTAACACCCCAGTTAATCCGTCTGGAGAACACGGATAATTTTACTTACGCGTATATTTATTACAGTAATTATTACTTATCATATGTATACCATATTGATTAAGCTGATTTACTGCTGTCTAGAATCTGCTATAAAGCATATATAATTATCCAAATTGAGATCTACTGTTCTATGTAAGTATCAACTGATATGTCGCCCTTTTAAAAGGTTCCCCTCTACCGCTTCTTCTTTTTTTGAATTCTAACTTCAACAAAACCGCTCATTTGGCCCCCAAACAAATTTAGATTTAGATGTATTGTTCTTTGGTCAAACTGTACACGAACCTGCCACAACCAATCTATGAAAATAACATTCTATATACATAAACACATACACATACATACACATACATAAACATACATACATATATACAAATACATAATATATTCATGTGTGTATACAATCAATCCTCAAACTACTTCTACGTAGAACTTTAGAACTGTGGAAGCATCTCCCCATGATGCTCCTTGAATAGATTTTTCGTCATCCGCCAGAGTAACGAGAGGTTTACAAGATAGGACCTGAGGTAATACAGCTCATGACAAGTGCAACTTCCTGCGGGGGGTGAATAAATGAAAGTGAAAAGCCCCTCGAATGGGGCGCAAGTACAGTGCCAGAAGTAAGTGCAAGCGGCGGGGGAGAGGAGTGAGCTTATGATATGCTGAACTATTCTTTAGTCAACTCGGTGAGTCGGCGGGCTGGAAGGACGCTGAATACTGCACACGGGGGTTGAATGCTCTGCCGTACAGGATGCACATATTGTATATGTATGTATGTATGTGTGCGGCCATGCAGCAAGCAGGATTCACGTGCAGCCAGCAGCCGGCGACTAACGGAGCGGGCGAGTGCATGTCTAGCAGGAAGGCTTTCGTACATACATCGTGAGTCATGGCTGGCGAGGAGTTCGCTTGGCTCTCTACACGAGCAAGAAGAAAACAATCAAGAAAGCTGAACTTGAAGTGTTCGAGGACACAGCAAAGATGACGATGATGATGACGGCGACGACGATGTTGGCAGCCTTGCTCTGTGCTGGAGGGTGGCGAACAGCAGCCATTGCGCTCGGCTGCTGAGGCCACTTGAATGAAACACTTTCCATGCGTATGCATTTCAAAAGAGACCCCCTCCAACCCACTCTCTCGGTCGCTATTCAAAGTGGTCTCATTCCCGTCGCAGACATGTCTGGCGTTCGAAAGTGTATCCTAGAAAAGTACTCGTGTGTGTGCTTGTGTGGGTGATGATCTTGAGTAACTGCATCTTCGCGACACGGCTACGAATGGACGCCGGAGAAAGTGGAATTACGTACGAGTACAAAGAAAGCGAAAGGATTAAGCGAAATAATGAACGCTGCACCCATTCGAATACCTGAATCGATAACGTGGACCTGTCAAAATGATGAATGATATGCCACCCATCAGTCTGGAAACTAAACTAATTCCTGGTTTAATTTGCCACCGTATTTCAACTGCTCAACCCTCGTTCAACAGCACACTATTTTTTTCAGTCATAGAAGAATAGAGAAGCAGCATTTTTTATTTTATAGATTTTTCGCGCACGCACATCGTTGAAGCATTCAAATTATACAGCATCAACAGAGAACCACCATCTCACCAGCAGCTTCGGCTGCCACGGAATTCCTCCCTCAAATTTCTAAGCAGTGGAATAAAAAGTTATGTTATGCACGCTGTCACATGGGGCCAACTCCACCGTAAATTGTGAGGGGGGTGCGGCGTTAATTCCGCTGAGTGTACCTCTAAATTGAATGGTACAGCACAGAAAGCTGATGCCGAACACATGTTCCAGGGATTCGAAGTCTTACGTGGACCTTCTTCGATGCTGCAAGTACCATTAATTTGTTTTAATTATTTTCAATAAGTTGATCGATGCGAAATATTCAAGCAGTTCCAAATTATAAACCTTTTTTTCACTAACACGGAAAGTGAAATAATGTTTCACTTTCGTAGATCAATAATAATATATAACCGTATATCGTATTGTAATATAATTTTTATACGAAAGAAGGGAAGAATTGTATTAAATACAATATTAAATAAGCCTGGAAAACCCTAGAAAAACATCTAACATAAATTATCCAAATATTAGTCGCCCCTAAACTATTCTTTTGATGCCTAATTTTTCAAACCAAAATGCACCCTCCAGCTTTACCAACATTAGATAAGTTTCGCTAAGTTTTCTTAAAAAAAATATAAGTATTTTTAAATGTCGATGATATTTAATACAAAAATCTCAAACGTACATAAAAACCTAAACATCATTTCACAATAAAATAAAATTACACAATTATATTAGTAAAATGATTCCCAACCCATCGCTTATTCAATCCCTCTTCTCATTGTCAGTTTCTTCCCTATTTTAATCCGTTTCATGTGTCATCTCTGATTGTAGATATGAATGATGCAACCGTCGTTTCCAAAACGTTCTGCAGTCTGCTTTGCAGCGGAACGTATCTCAAAATACTTCCATACTTGTTCAGGATTGTTGTAGCAAAGATTCCAAAGGATTGATCACTGGCATTGAATTGAAGGACTTCAAATGTGGGTATTGAACTATTTCTTCCTTTAATGCGAAAATTTCTAACCTTGCGGTCAATATCATCAACGAAATTGCTTCTGATTAGAAATGGTTTCTGAGAAGCTTAAAGGAAGAATGTTTATCTGAATGTCACACGATCTCCACTGCCGCCGAGTAATTATCAAAAAGGTCGTAGCTCCCTTTAAGTAAGTCTGCTTTTAAAACTCTTCTGCTTTTCTCGCCACAGCTCTGCTTATTAAAGTGAATCTCGTGTCGTCGGTAGATCTACAAGTAGAAGGGGATCATTACAAAGAGGTACACCTCAGCGAAATGTCACCACGTATGATGGACAAGATTGTGTTTGTGGCCATACCGAGTAGTATGCTTCTGAATAAGAGGATCGATCTTAAATGACTTTATTTATTTATTTACAGTTACGTTTCACCCAATTCGATGTACCCATATCATTTCCAATTAAGTGCATTCAAAACCTTCACACGCTCAGACAGTAGATTCGTACCTATATATACAGTATTTCAGAACTTTGAGCCAAGCAAACAAGCTAAACCAAGCTGATCGGATGCCAATGCAAACCCTAGGTCTTAATACCCATAAGGTCTTGGTGATTCTCCACCAATTAGTTTTGTTTTCCCACCCATTAATTCTTACGACAAACTCAAATGTTATTAAACAATGTCAACATATAGTTTTCAAACCCTTTTCTTTCATATTATCTTTCGGCAAGAAAGCAGGATGGATTTCCCGATCACCGTCGCGTTCGAAACTAACTCCAAAATGACAGAGAATTTCCGTCAATGTGTCTTTTCTGCAACTTTTACAGCACTCAACATGAAGAACATTTCTGGGTGGGCCATCGGATGGTTTCTTTTAAAGATTCGATTTTTAGCGACTTCTCGGCGAATTTATTAATTTTAATGTTTTTTGTTGTTTTGCTAATAATTAGTTAAATAAATTAACGTAAAAAAAAAGTGGGCCATCAGAAAGTTTCTTTTGATGATTCGATTTTTTTTCGCTTCTCGGGGATTTTCAAGAAATCTTATGACCTTTGACCGCTTTGGTTTTGGGCGCCACTGTGAAGTTGCCAATCCATCACGGGTTTTCTCAGAGATTCTCATAAGACTTGGCGACACTTTAAAAGACAGTTTAAATAAAAAGCACAAACTCAACACGGTTTTGATATTCAATAAACTTGTTTCCAATTTTATTTAACCAAAAGCAAAAGGTACAAAAGTGTGTTCTAATCATTCTACTACACACTAGATGGCAGTTTTTGCTGAATGGATCAAACATACAATATTTTATGATTAAAGCAGAAAATATTTAAAATTTAATTTTTAAATAATTGTGATTATAAAAAAAAAATAGAAAAAATATGAGGAATGTTTTAAATTTCAGTTTATATTAAATTTATTCGATTTAATTACATTGTTAAATATCATTTTGTGGTATAAGGTATTTTATTTAATCAAAAATAAGTATTGAGAATTTCTTGTTTAAATGTGCCTATATTTAAAGATTAACACAACCCAACAGTTTTAGGAGGGGAAGCGAAGGGAAGCTTAGTGGGTGGAATTCATTATAGTTTTCTCAACTTATTTTACGCTGATATAAAAATCTTAGAAAAACTGCAGATTAGGGCCTGAGATGATGTATGTTTTAACACTATTCGGTGGCGGTAGTTAATCTCTTTACAGAGAGAGGAGCTGAAATAAAAATTTAAAAACTAGAAAACCACTTTTGGTTGCCTGAGTTTCAACTGAATCCGAATACAACTGTTGTATATTCATCATGACCAGCAGTGGTCGCAGAATGGTTCTTGTAAAAAATTTTGTTTAAAAAAACAAAACGTTCTCGGCGATTTCCAACAAATTTTTTAAATTAACTTTTCTTTCTTTTCTTTCGGGTTTCTTTTAAAAACTCGATTCTGGTGATCTTCTCTCGGCGATTTTCAACAAATCAATTTAATCTAAAATACAGTTTAATTCAAAATTTTGGTTGAGCAATTTAGCAAAAAACGGTTGGTGCACAGGCGCATACCACAAACACAAACCATTTACTTCTCTTGAAGCAAGGGAACATCAACCAATCTGAACAAAAAGTTTGACGGTACAAACTTCCAAAAATTTCATTTTGCTTGTGTTTCTGTAAAAAATTGTTTGTAGTTGTTTATTGTGGGAACTCCAACAACGATATCATTTGCCGTCGCTCTCATCTGCTTTACAAGTTATGGCCCTATGAAGTTTTAAAATTTCAGCCTTACATCTCCTAAACTGTACATGTTATTGGTATCGTTGGAAACGTCTTAATGTTTATCTATCTCCGTGATTGTGAGATTTAAAGTACATTCAGATAATATAAATATGCTTCGAAAGCATATACATATATATCAGCGTAAAATGTATTTCTTCTGTCGATAACAACTTGCGCATTAGAAGTTGCTATAAAAGTAAAAATATTTCTAAATAATACTAATTCCTTCCCTTTGATAGAGTTCCTGACAATGGATCTGACTGCGGCAAAGGTGAGGATCGGACCCGGGGAGGTAATCGTGGCATCAGCGTACTTCGCTGGTGACAATCCTGATTGCCCAACTGACGAAGTGGTGAAGCTGGTGGATTACGGCAAGAGAACCAAGACGGATGTCGTTCTTGACTGTGACGTCAAGAGACTCAACGTATGTTTTCAAATATATGTACGAGTAGATATAAAAAAATACACATAACATACATATTTACATACATTTACATACATGTACATATTTTGTATATAAAAATTACTATGCGATTCCATGTTAAGCGATTAAGGAATAATATTGATTTGAAGGAGTTTGAAAAAGGATCCAAAAAGAACTTTGAAACAGTTGTTTTTGACATGGTTTCTTTCATAAAGTTAGCTCCCTTTCTCTCTTATCTTTTCAAAGTACACATTCCTTTCCCCGCGACTCCTTTCATTCCTTCGCGCCAAATAAGCGCAACATGTCAATCGTCTTGTTACCAAATCACTTGTAAATAGGAACCGAAGCAGACAACACGCTTACTTTCGTGTTGACACGCCATCGGCTCAACAATCAGCATCTCGCGCCAAAGCTGAGCGCCCACCCCCCCCCTGCTCCCCTTCACTGTTTTCCCCGTTGTGGAGCTCATGCGCTGGAGAAGCTTTCAATTTCCAGTCTACAATTCAACGACTTCCGCTGCTGCTGATGATGCAGAGAAATGCTTAAGGATTCGGTTAATTCAGACAGTCTTCGGTCAGCATCGGGTCGGGTTTATTCAAGGAAGTGCGGGTGACACAGAAATAATAGAAACAATTTAATTTTCCAGCAAAAAAGAAAAATTATAACAAATTCAGAAGCAATAAAAATCATTACTTTATCTGGTTTTACTTTATAATATCGTAGAATCGTATATAAAAAAATGAGTCGGTTCCTTGAATTTCTTTGCAACTAATTATCTCATCCCGGATGCTGATGTAGTTGCAGTTATGAAACTTCTTAACTCGGGTGTGCCGTATGTGAGGAAATCTGATGAAAGCTTTCACTGGATAAGGAATCACATCTGAAAAATTGTGTGTACGCGTAGATAAAATTAGAATCATAAGTAAAATCATACAAAAATTGTTACTAAGTAGAGTCTATACTAAGGACAATTGCTATTATAGTATACGAGTTGTAAGTTTGGAACTGAGACACACTTATACAAGGACCTGGAATACCTTGTTTAAGTAACTGCTGTAGGTGCCAAAAGGTGAGAATTGAAGAGTGTACATTTAAAAATAGATATTTCATTATATATACACACATATTATATTCACACATATGCATATACTAGAAGAATATACGTATGCAGGAACTAAGAATGGGAGGTAGAATTAGGTACACCTTGCGACAAACATATTGAGTGGGTGGTAACTCAGATGTTGAAAGGTTACTAAGTGCTTAAAAAGGAGTGTGCAACTATAAAAACAATTATTATGTATTTCCTGTTACTGCTTAAACCCTCTTGCGGCTAAGAGGAAGGGGGTACCCAGTGACACCTATCGATCAAAGTACCATGTTACACTTTATACACACTTTACGCATTAAATAACTAGCAACGCCTTAAGCTGCACTTAAAAGAATCACAAAGGATTTAACAGAGCTGAAGAGAACTGTTTTTAACGAAACAAGTATTCTAAGTTAGTTTCAGAAGAATGTGTGGGAAAGAAATAGACATCATAGAGATATTCTACATTTTAGAGTAGTGCTAGTAAACTAAAAGTTTTACTTAATATACTTTTTAAACTTTATTTTCTTGTGAATTTTAATATTCAATCTAAACCTTTCGTTTTTAATAAGCTTCTTAACTTCTATCAGGGAAGAGGAGGACATCCGCAGTTCTGTGCAGTTAAACGGGTCCACCCACTTGGACCAAATGTGAGGAATGTGGATTACCTATTATCCACCCGTCCTTAATCATCAAGACTAAATTCAGGAAGTAATGCGATTGTCTGCTGTACAAAAACTTTCTCTGGATATCTAAATTCCTCTTGAGCGGTTAGTGAAAAAGAGCAATGGCACCGTTAGCAGCTTCCACCGGAAGGGAGACCGCGGTAGATGTCCGCAAAGTTTTGTTTCTGTTTTTTGTGTTTGTAACGCAAATCATTGTTGGCACCACCGCACCTACACAGCACTTAACAATATCCGCTGGAGGTAAGATTCCCATGATAATTGTGACCTCCTCCGAAAAGAACCACACGCATGTGTCACATCTTCCTCACTTAATCCAAAAAACCACCACATCTATTTATGGAAATGAAAATGGTATCGAAATAGTAACAACGTCTAAACCACACGTTGACTCTGACGTAACGCCATCACCAGTGGCGAGTTCAAATACACCGGATTCGGTGCTAAAAGAAGAACTTCAGTTGACAACAAAAAATCCCACGGAAATAATTAATACTCCGAAATCAATTTTATTCTATAAGCCATCTCAAAAGTCTGTTGCATTGAAATCGACAAAAATAACTAAAAGTGAACTGAATAAGAAAACCAAAACTAAAGTTTTTCCTAGTCTCCTCCTTAAAAATAAAGTGCCAGTGAAATCTACAAAAAGTAGCGCTGTCAAAAGTTCAGCAGAAAAAAATAATACGGTAGACGGGTCCATTGAACCCACAAACACGATTAGCATATCCGAACGAATTCGAACAACCGAAACCACAGAGAAGTCCCTCGTACAAGATTCTCATAATATATCGGGAACTTCTGAAAATCCGCCTCACAATAACGATCATGGAGATAATGAAATAACTACAGAGAAACATTTCGCCGTTAACCAAGCAGTTATCCCGAAACTTTTCAATGATACAGATGAGGTAGAGAACACATCCATCCACGATGATGTAGAGAATGGAGTTAGTCAAATGAATCTTAGAGAAGAATCCGTAACTCAGGAATCCGTTGATACAAGTTCTTCTACTCAAAATGTAATTTTGAAATCTTCAATTCACTTGGAGGAAGGATTAACATCCGAGAGGAATCTGTCTCTTACTCTTAACGAAAAGAAGCCATTTCAACAGCGACCTTCTCTTGCAGCACAGACGCTTGATGGGAATAATAATGAACCGTTACAGGTCCAACAGCGATCCTCTCTTGCTTCCGAAACGCTTGATGGGAAAATTATGGAAACAGTACCACCGAAGTCAGCATTTCTACAAACTGTAAGCGCAGAAGTTGGGACCGAAACTGCCACAGCTATAGCGCCATTCAAGAAAGCATCCGCAGAAGAAGGCACGGCCGTTTTTTCGACTACTGTGTTCCAAGTACCGGACTCACAAACAAGCACGACTCGTTTTCCAAGCAACACTCAGTTTCAATCGACTCCCACCGACAACCTGAACAGTGAGGCACGAACTCCTCAATTCTATGAATACGGTAAACAAACTGAATCGAAAATATCCGACATACAAATTGAGGTCTATGACTCTACGGTGGACTCCATATTGTCATCTACGAATTTCAAGGAAAGCAACGGCTACTTTCGATCTCCTCTGGAGATTGGAATGGAAGGAACAAAGCCTCCTTCGCCATCTAAACAGGAAAAGTTTACGCAGTATGTGATCGACCGCTCCGAATTATCCACTCAGGAATCGCATATTACGCCGATACCAATTGTTCCGGGAAAGCCAGAGCCCGCTGCTATTGAGATCCACATAAACGTATCCGAAGGGCTTGAACACGAAAGCGAGGACCTGCAGTTCTCCTATCGTCAGTCAGAATTCGGTCAGTCGGCACCAGAACAGACTCGTGATGTATCCTCAATTAATCTAAAGTCTCCGGACTCAGGTTATAATCGCAACGTTTCGGATAAAAACAGTAGCGACCGGAACGATGAGATACTTGTTGTAGAGATCATTGACACTGGAGACAATAGCACGGAAAACCCGGAAAGTTTTGAAAGTGTCAACATCAATCCAGTATTTGCAATTCGTCCAGAAACTGTTAAAGATATAGATTTGAAAGACTCAAGATACACCTCAGAAATTAGTAGTTCGAGGTCACACGCTTCCGACGACTTATTTATGCCAGACGTGAGGCAAGATATAAATACGAACCCACAGACTACGACAAAACCATCCATTCCGCCTCCAAAACTTATTCTCGAACACGATTCTGACACAATATTTTACATTTCCAACACCGAAGTGAAGGTCGGTGAATCTCTTCCAACTCCCAGTGCTACCTTAGAGCAGCAGTTGAAACGGGCCAAACTTGAAAATCAGTTTTTTCCTGCCAACTACATGACCAGTACTCGTCCAAACACCGCTAAGATGGCCGCACAGCGTCGGTTCGAAGAAGACATCATACTGTCACCCATTCAAAACACAGCTGACACTATGAAAATCTTTCGTAGCCGCAGCGAAAATGCGCCACCGTTGGATGTGACATATGTGGGCGAGTCTATTATAGAAGTCGAACAATCGGCTGGAGGCGGAATCATGACCGCTCCTCCTTCGGCCCGGCCATCAGCGAGATCTAGTGTCATTATTCAACCGACTGTTCTGCCGGAAATTTCAGTCGGTGTTCCGATAATAGGAGAGCTACCCCCGCAAATCGAGCTCAAGGAAATCGACTTTATGCCTGGCGAAACAAACGGCGGCAATGGAAACGAGGTGGAGAAAATCATAGAGTCGTCCATGCAATACGGCGGCGATCTCATTGATGAGGGCGGCGTAATAAGTGGCGGTGGCTTCGATAGCATCGAAGGCTCCTATCCATTTGGAAGTTCTGCTCTTCTGAAAAGCAACGCTAAGAACGTTGATCTATCTGAAAATCATCGCATAAATAATTTAAAGAAGGACGATTTAATAGCCGACATTTCAGGCTCGGCTGAAGTGTCCATGAGCCCGTTTTTGGAAAACGCTACTTTAAAAGACGGTTTGCTGAGGAATGAGAGTGATTATATTGGAAGCGAAAGCGTTGGTGAGGAAACCAGCCAAACAGGGAATGATACAGCTTTCTCTGTTATCGAAAATCCTCTAACTAACACAGATCTCAGTAAGTATTACATGTGTTTCTGTCGCAGCAAAAGGTAGTTTCTGTTGCTCGTTTGTAACCACTTCTTTTTAATCTTTAATCACAGGCTTTATAGATTTCCAAACACTGGCTCTGGAGCTGTCCGCCGTGACCATACCACTGCTTGTAGCGGTCTACTGCGGAAAAAGGTTGGTTCGCAAAGTATTGTAATCCACTATCTGAATATAAAGAATAAAGAGCGCTCATGTAAATGAGGACTCTTGCATTAAGTTTTTCTAGAAACGCATCTAAATATACGATATCTACAGGACTCTAACTAAAAACTTCTTAACTGATCTGTCTATTTTCATTTTAGATATTTTTATAAAAGATTACAAGCCAGACAACCTTCATTGGATTGCAATGACAGCTCAAATCATTTAGCCAATGGAAAAACTAATGGTGACAACGATCTAAACGAGGTAAATTTTTTAGTTGCATTTCATATTGTATTTAGGTCAGGTCATTAAGAGATTCTTAACTCCAAAGAAAGAAACACTGAAAGAAACAGTGTACACAGTGGGAATGGTTTGAAGACTATTCGAAGCATCATTCATTTTCAATACTCCCCATGAATTTCGTCCAGGTCCGGGACAACCTTCACATTCTTGCATTTAGTTCCAGATTGGAACTGGAAAAAAATAATTAGGAATATATTAGGGCAATAATCTGTACTTATGTAGAATCCTTTGAGTTACTTTTAGACGATTTCATTTCTATGGATCTTAGAAAATACTAGAACTCATAAACTTTATTTATCGGTCCTGTATAATGCAATACAATATTCTAGGTTCTTCAAACAACGGAAGTAGCTTCAACTACTTTTATAAAGTGTGGTGTATCTATAATAAATACTCTATTAGTTTAGGATCTTAGAACTAAAGAGGGTGTTTAAGTAGTCACAAAACTCAACATTTATGTATATAGTCTCTATACATTCGCAAAAAGGCCTACAAAGATTTTGCGCTTTAAGAATTTTAACTAAGCTGATACGTATCCACTCAAGCCTCAACTATTCCAGAAGCCCCTCTGATAAGTGCTCTCTCGTTCTTTTCAGCCCACTGCGTGGCCGTCCCAGACAGAGCATTTGCCAACTCTAGCAACCACTGACGTCATCATTGAACCTATCACCAAAAGTCGTAACGATCCATTGGAGAAACCTATCCTATCCTCAAATAGTCGCTCTGTTCCCAATGACTCTGCCACTCCAAAGGCATCGCCCAATCACTCGAACTCCGTCCTGAGCAGCGGCTACGCGGGGCCCAATGGCTCTGTTACGACGATGACTCTCAAAAATAATCATCTAATTGTCGAGACCGAAGAGCGCAATGTAAGTGTGACATGGGGCATGTGTGTGTGTGGGTGTATTTATCAAGAGAACAATAATTATTGACGTGTGAGTTCCTCCTCCCGCAATTCGATGTTGTAACTGTATTATATGTGTATGTGTATGTAAATGTGTGTGCGTGTGTTGTACGTTTGCAAATTTGTGATTCTTGTTGACTTCTCTTGCGTTCGCTCTTTTAAGACCTCTTATCTATCATCTGGCTAAGTGTTTCCTTAAGTGCTCCTTACGTCCAGAGCTCCTCTGTTAAGTCTTTGCATCATAAGTGTAATTTTTTTCCTCACTTTATACTGTACTGAGAGTCTTTAACCTTTTTGATGTCACTTCAGATGTTGATGGATAGAAAGAAATAAACGTTTTCTTTCTACTTCTGTTCTGTTTCAGGATATTTCACGAGATGCGCGCGAAACCAAGATGCACTACAGCACTGCTGAGAAGGATGGCATCTTTGTGGTGGAGGTGGCTCGTGGTGTCGACTCCAAATCTATGCCAGACAGTCCCGTCTCCAGAACAAATAAGAACTTATTAGCTTTGGAAGCGAAGCGAATTTATGCCGCTGCACCTCCAGTGAACGCTTCGCTAGTAAACAATCACGAAGAAGTGCAAATCCACCAGCCGCCTCTGGACAAGCACAACCTGAGTGGAACGGAGGAGCTGCAGATGGAGTTACATCAGATTGATGAAGTAGACGAGCCGATACCGTCACCGTACTCGGTTTTTACACAAGCGAATGAGGATAACTTTGGTCTGGTGAGAGTATCGCATACCGGTTTGTCCCAGTCAGATCTGAGCTCAACTTCATCTGACGACTCCAATAAACGGTACTCGTACGGAAATCAAGAATTATACACTCTGGAAAAACCTGTCCACTCTCCCGTTTTTGCATCTGTAGAATCCCCTTTACAAGCCCCATCCGAACGAAACGATGACGACCATCAGTCCGAGAACGGACACAATGTGGACCAAATGCCTGCAAAATTACAGGCTGCTTCCCCTGAAACTTCTCTGGGGAGGCAGGCCAATAGGCAGATAACAAGTACTGAGAAACAACAACAATGTAATGGTTCTAAGAAAGAAGCAGCAGTGCTGATGAACGGCGGGGATAACAGACAGCAGCAGATCACTAAAGACAAAACAGCTATGAAACCCGTAATCGATCCAGTCCATAGTAAGCTAGACATTATTGTGAATGGTAACTTTGCAGAGACAAATGGAAGATCAGAAATCGATAGTAATGGTTACGACAGCATAATAAGTTTACCAGATCCGCCATCCATAGAGGAAATAAAAGAGTTAAACGACTGCAACTACATTGAAGGCAATCAGTTTGATTCCTTGCCGCCACCACCACCGCCACCACCTTTCTTGACGGACACCAACAACGATGGAGACCTGCAAAGGGAAATGACTTTTAAGGGTGAGCAAAGATATGTTGCTTGCTCGAATTTACTGTCTGTAAGGGATCGACGAGCTCCCACGGATCTGTCCAGCAAAATCTCGGCTACGCCATTGACACCACCAGCATCTCCGCCCCTCTACAGCACATTCGCCAACGAAATACCATCATCCACTTTGGCAGTGAATGTCAATGGAAGTTAATACCGCACCGAGCCGACGTGACCAGATTTGGGACAGTTTAAAACGTTTGAAGAGCGAACCGAAGACGAAGACGAAATCGAAGCCAAATGCTAAATCCACACACTTGTGCAACGAACCGTAAGTGTTGGGAATTTCATGTTTTAACCGCTGCTGATTATAATGTAGATGTTCAGTTATTGAATAAAAACAATTGTCATCAGACTGTAGCTTAGATATAGATAAGTAGCTATACACACACTTTTAATGTATGAAAATCAAATTCAATATTTGTGATTTGGAAAAGCCGTCGTGTACCACTTCGGAGTACAATCGGATTGTTACGTGGACGGGAAAAGAAATAACACCCTCTTGAAATGCGCAGAGAGAAGAAATTAAAAGCATTTAAATGAGTTGAAAGAAAAGAATGGAAAATCGGTGGATTAACCTTTCCTTTAAATTCTTCATGTACTTTGTAAGTTCTTCAAATGTCTTTTTTTAAAATTTTCGATGACGAACAGATGGCAAACATCATGTTTTATTGACTAGTAAATTTATATAAATTACAATAAATTGGAGGTAGTTGACAACTCAGTTGAGCACAACTACAAGACAGGAGTTGCCAGTCAAAGTCACCAGATCAAGTAGAATATTCATCGAAGGCTTGGATTTCGAATTGTTTTTAGTTATTTTTCCTTGTATACGAGTATAAAATTCAAACGACTATAAAATAATCGTTAATCTACTCTGCATTCTTCTTCGAGGAGCTCAACGATTAAGTAGCTAAAACAGCTAGCTAACTAAATTTAGTTTTAGTTAGCAACCAATTAAATTGACTTCACTTCTGGACGCATTTTATTCTTTTATTTTTATTTATTTAAGTGCAAACTTGTTAAATGTTTAGCCGTAGTACGAAATAATGAAATAATATGATAAAATATGAAATATTGCCAAATTTTTACGCCTAGCAAAAGACACACAAAAGGCAAATGGAAAATGTGCCGATTTTTACTTTTTACAACAAATCTACAACCACACCAAATCTAAAAAGAATATACTTATAAATAATAACGACGTCTACCGTGTTTAAATACCAGTTTTACCAAATACCATACAATTACAATTCCAATTTACAAATAATAGAGAAATTTTAATCGGTTCAATCTAACCAAGTAACTCACTGAATTACGAGTATAGAATCTTATTTAAACTAGTAGAATATTTCGAAACTATAAAAATGTCTGACTTAATATATACGAGTACATGTGAAGAATAGGAAGCGGTTTATGCGAGCAACTAAGTTGCGCTATACACTTATTATTCAAAAACTGAGCAAAGTTCGCAATTATATTGTAATAATAAATTTGTCATGAGGAAAATCGAATACACAAGTCGAGATAAGAGCAGACGTTTAATGTGATTGTTATTATTATAAACTTATTATAATTACAATTTCATGCAATAAATATTAAATAAATGAATATTAATGGGATTTTTCCGGAAAATTTTTGTGATCATTACAACGTAAACGAGTATAATGTAATATATATTCATATACGTATGGTAGATGTAATTATTTTTGAGATATATTTTATTACACTTACTTTCTACAGGGTCTTAAATTTTCAGGGCCTCACTTTGTCCAGTCTCTGGATTGATTTCGTCGTAAGTTCAACCTGGTTTAGCGACTCTTCGAGCACTCAAGCGTACATGTTCAACGAGTGGACCAATCGGTCCAGTGGTACCACAACGGGACTTGTCTGGTCCTATGTAAATCATTATCCGGCTGCTAAAATAGCCTAACCTAACCTAACCTATCCTAAACCTATCCTAAATAGAAGCTAAAGTGGATCTCTCGGCGATTTTACAGTACATCGTCATTTCTTTTTTTAAAGTTTATTTACTAAACTCATATTTAGTCCAGTAGATTCCGATGTTTTTTACACCATCTAATAAATTCCAATCAAGTTGACATTCTTGACTGGAAAAGCGAGCAGAGCGTCATAAAATAAGAGGGATGAAGCTGTAAATTTCGCTCGTTAGCAAGTCAAATATTAGTTCATCGAAGAGGGAGAGAACCGCGGGGGTGTTGTGGGGAGTTACGAGTGGTGACAAGTGCTGTCATTTCAGTGTTATTCAGTGCTATTTATTTGATTTAACTTAAAGCTTTATTTGATCAGATTATCACGTTTATTCAGAGGCACAATTGTTCAAGTAATAAAATGAAACGATTTCGGTCGCTAAAATAACCATAAAGAATAATCTTTTATGTATTTGCAGAAATAATGTTAAAGAGCCGCACAACAAAAGCTTAGATATTTTCTTTGTTTCAGGATATAAACTTATATATTTTAAGTATTTAAAGTTTTTATACGGATTATTGACTTGCTTCACTCTTTGAGTTCGTTTGTTTATTTATCGAAAACTTACGGATATCCTGTTTGCTTGCCATTTCCACTCAAAGCCACTCTAAAAGTTAACGTTTTCCTTTTTCTTTGTATGGTATACGTAGTATATACTTAAGAGGATTGATGCTCGAGTGCGTTTTTGTGTAACTTTTTTAATCAAGACACAAATTAAGCAAACAAAAGCAAGCAAACAAAAACTTGAAACTAACAAAAGCTCGTGACACTGTCACCCCGTAGGACTGACACTTATTTATCCATACACACACACATCCACACCCAGGGTACTTTGGCATAAAAGACTGTGGGCACTGCGATTACGTGGTTTGCAAGCTTTTGTTCAAGAAATAGTTTCCATCACTGCAGTGCTGCAGTGGAACAGCCACCTCCGCCTCCTGCTCGTCGTCATCGGAGAGGGTGGGTGGTGGGGATGGCAGAAAATGTCGTTTAAAAGGTCGTAAAGTAAGTCCACAAACACACTCTGGTTAAATTCATGCAACTTCTTCATGTTGCTCATGTAAAATACTAACATTTATTAAAATAAGTGAATGACGGAGGTTACCAGAGAGAATTTCATTTCTTCGTGCTTCTTGAAAGCAGCAACTCGAATTTAAAGCAATAATTTTTATAATTTTGTAACAATACTAAAATTATAATTGTTTGGAAATCATACAAAATGATTTGTTAATTGTTTTGCACAAAACTTGCTCCGAAGCGAATGCCTTAAATAACCGCCCTTAATAACGACTTTTAGACAACTTGTGTTCCTTCCTGCAAGCGAGTGCACTAAAGTTAAAATTGAAAAATAGTTTGATAAATGTGCCGGATAAAACAAAACTTCAACTGCACGTATGGATAAAATACTACACAGGAGGTTTATATTAATCTGGTTCTTCTTCGACTTTTACTACTACTCTTGGTGCACTCTTCCGTTCTCGTCCGTGTCGTTGTAACAGTAGATGCAATTTATGTGTGGAGCAAAAATTTTACGAGCAAAAACTTTAGTGTTTCTCTCTTCCGTCAGAAGATTTATGATTTTATGATATGCCGGAATAACTACGAATACAACTTCGATTGTGCTCGTTTCGTTTGGCATCCTTACAGGATGAACCTTGGCGCCTTTCTGGCATCCTTGCTGCAGTTCCTTCAGTGCATGTCGATCACAGGGACTGATTCGCATATCTAATCTAAGCTCTATGAATGAAAAGTGGTTCTCTTTGGATGCTTAGATGATTGCGATTTAAAGTTCGTTCATATAAAAAGGATGTTCGTTGAAATATGAGTTTAAATTTGAGTACTTTCAATAAATCACAAAAACATTTATAATCATTAATCGAAAATAAAACAATGTATTAAAAATGGTTAATACATTACAGTTGTTCACAGTGTAAAAGTAAGTATGGATTTTTATTGAATTATCAATGTTGAAAGTGTTCATATAATAGATAAGATTTATAAACATCATTTCATTTGATTTAAGTTCGACATAAAAAATGTTCTCCATTAATATTTTCTTCTGTTTTTCTTTTCTCTCGATGTGCTCTATACGCGGTCAGGAAGAAGTTATTACGATTTTCCCCCCTATTTTTTACGAGTGGACGATGTTGGTCAAATACATCTTGACCCACTTATAAGTTATAAAACAAAGATTTAACGCAGGATCATATATTTTAGTATAATTGCCTCAAAGCATTGCACCACAACCTTTAGATTGAAACCATTACGAGCACTTCACCCCCATTTCACTCCCCCTTTTGCTAAATACAAAAGTAATCTAAAGCTGAGCAAGAAAATGAGACCATCCAACCATCGAAACGAACAAAGCTACCGAGCACACACATTCGTAGGTACATTAATACTCATACTTCTTATCTCAAATGTTAATAGATACCGCACTAAGTTCGCTTGCATCCTACCTCCGTATCACCTCCGTTCCTGCACCAGGACAAGCCAATGAGTTATTTTAATATTCTCGCACTTGCAATAGGTCAGCGCACACTGCAACTGCGACGGAGAGAGAGAGAGAGTGAGAGAGAATCCAGAGAGCTTCGACATGAAAGCACTTCCAGTCTACACATAGGAAGATTCACGCAGAATCCTTCTCCCACGCAGGAGCTTTCGATTTAAACTTGCACTCGTATAACATTAGCGAAAATGTATCATTATCCTACCAACTGGTACAAGTGGCTGGCATTCGTGAACACGTACTACAGCTACAACTGAATATTTATTGCGTGTGGTTTAATCACGTGTTAGTGTTCCCCAAACGCTCATTTTTCGATGGCAACAGTGGCCATTTCAAGGACCACACCTTTACACCTCACCACTTACGTTGAAAGAAATACAGTTGTGCTGGGTTTTTTCTTCTTTTGTTAACTAATTTATTTCGTTTTCACAAAGATTCCCAACACACTTCTGACCCATTTTCACGAATCCAATTATCCACCCTTTCCTCCAACTCGGGGAAGTCACTGAATTCTTGGTGCATACCTTGTAAACCTTTCCGAATGAACCCCGACTCGCCGCTCTTAAGTACACCCACATCTGCCATTTCATGGCCGTTCACAGACTGGTTCATTCGGAAATTAGATATATTTAAGTGATTCGCAAGGTTTTCGATGTCCTCCGCACTTAGTTGGCATCCTAGAAATGTTGCGACTTTATTTATTGCTCCGCTCAGATTGTTCAACAGGTCCTCGTAACGTAAAAATAAAACATTCGGAAGATGACGAACTGCCAGAGCTTCCTTCAAATGACTGAAGTACGGCATCCAAGGATCTGTGCAAGTACACGAACAATGATAATTGATGGATAGCATTTTCATGGTTATAAGAACAAGTGGAAAAACGTACTCAATCCTCGTTCGAAATACGTCCAATAACGAGCGAAGTCCCCGACGTAACCTTGTGTTCGGTACAATCGATTGAGGTGGTAAAATGAAACAGCGACGTCTTTGGGATTTCGAGCGATATATATAACCTTCAAGGAAAATTATGTAAAAACCGCACCAATATTTTTACGTTCAACTTAATAAATACCTTGCTATTTTTTTCCATAATACTTGGAGGTAACAAGGAAAATGGAAAGTGTGTTTTGATAAAGCGTCTGGAGGAGGCGTCTATTTTGCTGAGCACTTCGTATCCTGGTTGTGACATCTGTTCTACGAACTCCATTTTTTGTTTATCGAAGCGATTCTCTTCCAACAGTTCTGCTTTAATTTGTGGATGAACAAAAACAGGGAATCTAAACATAAACATTGTATAAAAAGCGGCTTCACTTTAGTTAATCTCACAGAAAAAGCCCGAAAAACTTACTCAAAAAATGGAAATCTTTCAGTTAGTAATTGTTTTCTTGCAGTTTCGAAATCTAAATCATTCGCCACTAGCCACACCAGTTCTTGTGTCCATGTTGTGCCCGATCTTGGGAACGATGCAACCCACACATCATCGCTTCTGGCTTCAAAGTTGTAATATGCTTCAGCTTCGGTTGCGTACTTATTTGGAAAGAAATACTTCTCCGGACCAACTTGAACAAAACCTGTGCGTTCTCCTATCAAAAAGAATTATATTACAACGTAATCTTTACTCTGCGGTCGTCCGGGTTCAATGAACTTTGTTCACCATGAAAGTAGTGCAATAACTCTGACTTAAGACTTGATTCCACTGGAACTATTTCGAAGGGAAATTTACGGCTCTTCGATGTATTCGGGACTTTCGTTTCGTTCACTTCATCTTGCTCAGGCGATTGAAGCATTTTCCGAAATTTAAACATTCGCTTGTAGCCGCAACAAGACAACTGAATCGTATAATTAAACCGTTGAACTAATAACTAAACCTGTTACGTCGTTACAATATGTTAGCACTTCTGATGCATGGAGAAAGTTGTATTATAGATAACTTATATACACTTGTATATTTGCAGCCCAAAATAAACAACTTACACTACCGAGTACAGTATATTCTCGCTTATCTCACCGATAATGATATGTAATCCGTAATTGTAAACAATACAAATACACGAAAATGTTACAGGCGGTTTTTGTGGTAGACATTTCTTTGTCAAAAACTCTGTGACCTAATTCTGTCCAAACATCGGCCGATAAATATATAGTAGTTCTCCAGAATTACTTCAAAGTTTTACAAAATAACTTGAGTATCGCTCACAGTTTTATGGTTCTAAATCCTAAAAATTATAGGATTTACTTTAATTCGATCAGGAGAAAAAAAACACAGACTTTTTTAGAAGCACTTATTTTTAGAAAGCATATAAATATAAATATTTTAATAATAATACGAGCATTAATAGTACATGTTATGTTCATTGAATGTAGTCCATTAGGAAAGGTTTGTCGTCGGGACCATAAGGACTCAACGGTATATCGTATGGAAGGGGAAACGGAGGAATACCATCTCTAGTCGAACCCAGCGGAAAATCTTCTTCACCAATCTACACCAGATGGGAAATTAGAATCAAGTTAAGGAAACTTATGAAGCAGACTTACGACAAAACGAGGCAGAAAGAGTACGCCTGCCTCAAAGTTGGCAATACGTAAGCAAGGCTGAAGATTTGAGGCTTTGTTAAATGATCCCCAGGCAGCTTTGGACAGATTGGCTGATGTCAAAAGAAACCAATAGACGCATCTCTCATCTAGATTGAACCGCGTGTAAGTTTTGATGTGAGGCATTGCTTGCGACCTGTAACGCATTTTCGACTTCCACTGATGCAAATAAGCTTTGAGCCAAGGTTGTTTGTCGTTTGTATTCTTTCCGTAGGGCAAACAACCACCACCCAAAATGCCGTCGTGACTGTTCAGCACATTACCGAAACTGGGATAGATCATTTTAAATGGCGGGATCTGACGTACACCCGGTGGCTGAGAATCCTTTCGGAAGCTGTTAAGGAGGTCGTGTTGAATCCACGCTTGAATACCGGGCCCTAAGCTGCCGATGCTTGAGCTTTGACAAACTATAGGAATTTGTTCATCTATATGTGTAGCATGCTTGCAGAGAAGACTTCCCACACGTGGATGTCCAAACGGATGCCCCCTGGGGCCTTCACGAAATCCACCAGGAGCTGAGGCTATAAAAAATACGCTAAGGACGAAATAGGTGAAATAAAATTTGGAATAAGAAATTTAAATAACTTGGCATTAATTACTTTACACTACTGAAGTCTGATTTTCGGATTCTTGCTGTCCACGGTTGCAATTTTGCAATCTTGTACTCTACCAAGTAAAGCAATAGATCCTGCTTAAAGCCGGTGGGACTTTCCCCGGCTGTAGTATCCGCGTCTTCTGGAAGCGACGGCAGTTTGGGACTAATCCAAATGCCTTGAGTGCGGTTGTTCCAATCGTCTTCGTACAGATTTGCTGTGGAAATAACAATCCTCATGGATCCGTCTTTGTAGCCGAATAACATCACCTTGGCGTGAGACGTTGCAAACGGAGTGGGCATGTTGACTTTAATTGTCGTTACTTGAGGTTGTATCTGGGAGATTGACTTCAACTCTGGGGTCTCATCACCATAGAGTACGAGCAACGGAGTATTCCTTCAATTGAAGTTTAGGTTTATAGATAGCTGAAGATTTTTGTTACAAAACTTACATAACTCCAGCGAAATAATAATGACCCACTAACCAGCCAATATCCACCATAAAATTTATCTGCACAGAGGATTCTATTTCGCCTAAACTTTCGTCTAGAATTTCTAAAATAATTAAAAACAAATTCGATTGATTGGTGGTACAATAAACAAGTCTTAGGAAAATATACACTTTCAGACTTTATAGACGAACCTTGGAAAGTTACTGTAAGCGGTTCGTGATGAGTTGGTTTCGAGTCAGTAATGGCTGTTAAAAAGAAGTTGTATGGAGCGGCTTTTTCCAGCTTTGTGGCCATTTTTCCTTTCGGAAGAACCACTGGAATGTAATCCTTAATATCCCGATTGATTCGCGGTTTCTTAGCCAAATTCGAACTATTGCTTGCCGACGTACTGGGTGCTGACGAGCTGCATTCCGCGGAGGAAACCGGGTCTGAAGATCTCTTTGTAATTTCTACAGCTTGAGTGGACGTAGTAGGCTTTTGTAAATCGCTGCTCTTATCGTTTCCCGTTTGTTTTCCCACTTTGTTCGTATCCTTTGGAAAAAGCTTTTCCAAAAGCCGGAGTTGCTGACCAATGACTTCCGTCGATCCCAACAGCTTATCCGGTATGACGTAGTCATTCGTGACTGGGTCCAGCCCATTTTCATAAATCTTATCAACTGGAACATAGAACTGATAATTAATATTAAATTCAAAGATGCGAAATCTTACTATGTGGATGCGAATATTCGTTGAAATGTATCGGATTTTTCCTATAGCATTTTTCGCCAAACTGGCACACTTTTAATTCTGTAAAAGACATAACTTATTAAAGTTGTGCTTTAAAAGTTAACAATTTAATTATTTGAATACTCGATGTCATTCCTGGATTATACAATAAATTTTCGGGATATTTTAAAATAAATTTGTGAATTGAAGAACATCCAAACAAAACAATTTGACAATTATTGCTTTTTCGCGCCTTAATGCATTTTTAAGACGTGCTGGCAGCTGTCCGAATTGTTTACAATTCAGATGTCATCGAAAATTTCGATACAAAGGAGAGTTATCGGAAATGTACAACAAAAAAATTTGGAAAATACATACTTAAAATGTCAAAAAGCTTTTTTAAGTTCTTGTAATATAAAGGGTATTCATATAAACTCTTAAACCTCTTAATATAGCCCAGCGTAAATGAAATATCAAATTTACATGGCGAAAAATTTAAAGCTGTTAAATTTACGAACCTTTATGGATGTGTAAACGCATTGGCGTAGCTAAGATTCATGGATTCAAAATTTCCTAGATTTCAATAAGTCAGTACTTGCTTTCCAAAAATGCCGACCCCGAAATCGTGCCGCCCGGGCCGGACCTTCCCCTTCCCCGTTACATTTTGTATTTTCAGTAACATTTTGCCCATTTATTAATTTTTTCTAAGTGAAACGTATTACTCACCTACATACTAATCTTAATTCGACGAAAGGTGGGTTTCTTAGATTCATGGGCGTGGATAGCAGAGTAGTATGAATTGAACAGAGTAGTACAAAAGAAGAATACGCAATGCGATACATTCGGATAAACTGCTAAATAAAGCCATTATACCGGTTTTAAAAATATTCTGTAATAGTAGTAAAATAATAATATTTATACTATCGTAGTACAAAATGATAAAAAATATGCACGGGGAAATA
The DNA here is from genome assembly GCA_949629155.1 of Myopa testacea. Classification (NCBI taxonomy): domain Eukaryota; kingdom Metazoa; phylum Arthropoda; class Insecta; order Diptera; family Conopidae; genus Myopa; species Myopa testacea. The sequence goes on along the minus strand of OX451345.1, from coordinate 3,504,309 downwards.
TTATGCACCCGTCCCAATTTAAAATTTTTTTGCGCATCAACAAAGCTACCAAATTAGAAGTGCTGCCAATATTTCTTGCTCCATTCTACTTGTGTAGATGTACAATTTTATAGCTTTCAAGTAATTAACGAAATAAACTGTTTAATAATTATATCGATAATAATAAATACAACTAATAATTATGCTGGACGGTTGGTACTGTCGCACACTTGCTAATCAAAGCACTGCTAATATGGATGATGAGCAGGCTGACCCAAATGTGGACGCAAATGGTGACGATTCAGGATCAGATGATAGCTTTGACCAGCGTCAGGATACCGCAAACAATGCAATCGATTATAAGTCACAATATCGTTATCTGAAGCGAAAACTAAAATTTCTTATCTATGTAAGGATATTACAATTATTTTAGTAGTTCCAGTTAATTAACAACATTTTACTAATGCAGGAAAATGAGTTCTTTCAAGAGGCACTACGGATCAATCAACGTCGTTTATTGAAGGTGTCTCGTGACCGCTCATTTCTTCTGGATCGCTTACTGCAATACGAGAAGCCTGAAAATACATCATCGGAAAGCGAAGAAACAGAATCCTCCGAAGATGACGCTGCAAAGAAGTAATTTATTTCTTTTTTAGCAAGTTTTAAATTGTCTGTACATTTCCAAAGTAAAACAAATTCTTTGCAATTGCAGACGAAGAATTGAGCAAAATAACTCAAATGTCAGTGTTCAAGGGTCAACGCGTGGTCGGAAAAAGAAGGTACCAACTGTTGCACAACCACAAATAAAGCCGAATCCTACGACTGACAAGTTTTCCACTGATAACTTGCACGTGGAAAGCGATCACACTAAAGTGACCGAAGCAGGAGCAGAACACCAACTCCAGTCTAGGCCGCCAGTGATGCAACTTAATCCTGAACGAGCGTCGGAAACCGTTCCCAACGAGATGTTCAGCAACAACCCATCTTTGGACAGGTGAGATTAGCATACAAACAAATTGTTGCCATACTTACGAGTACTTTACGTCAATTGCAGTGATTCCAATGACATCAATGCTGATGGTTCTTCTCCCACGCATGTCGCAGCTGAAGAATGTGTGCCAATGGAATATACGAATAATTAACGATTAAGAAACAATATAAACAAATACTCGTATGTTGCTGGCTTGGTAATAAAATTGTATCTTAATGTATAAATATAAAATGTTGCAATTAAAGTATCTAACGGAAATAATTACTACTACTGAAAAATGTTAAACAATAGTTTATAAAACTAATAGCGTACAAATAGTTATGGCTTAAACATGCCAACTGCTAGGAGCAGGTTTCTGCGTGTAAAATGCAGCGTCAAGAACGGTGTAGACTTTGTAGGAAACGCTCTCAGCAAGTATGTTTCACTGTCTTTGATGTCTGGATTATGTGAGGAGTTTGACATTTGCGACAAATAATCTTCACATAACTTGGAGAAATCCCACAGAGTCAAATAGCAGTCTAGTCCGCCTACAGCAAAAATGTTTCCATCGCGGCTGAAGGACATCGTGTGAATGGACCCATTGTGGCGTAAGAGTGACGAGATCAGTTGTCCATGAGAGAGGTCCCAAATTAGAACTGTGTGATCCGATGAACCAGAAGCCAAATAGCGTCCGCAAATGGAGAATGCTAAGCAGTAAATGGGTCCTTTGTGGCCCGTCATTAGGCGCACCAACTGCCCACTGAGCACATCCCACAGCCGCACTGTTCGATCACTGGACCCACTCGCAATGTAATTTGAGTTCGGATGGAACTGAACGCAATCGACGTCCGAAAGGTGTCCGCAGAAGATGCGTAGAGGCTGATTTGAGTCTGTAGCCCAAAGGCGAGCAGTTTTGTCGTATGAGCCGGTGGCAAAGTAGTAGCCATGCGGAGAGAAGCGCACATCCCACACCGGAAAAAGGTTCCCTTTGTAGACAACCACGCAGGTCCACGTGTGCAGCGACCACAAGCGAATGGTTGTGTCTTCCGAACACGAGAGCAGCAAGTTTTTTTCAGGTGCAAACGAACAACGATAGACAGGCCCACTGTGGCCAAAGAAGCACCTCGACGACTCGCCAGTGCGATCGTCCATCATACGAACCAGCACATCTTCAGCATCCTTATCGATCTCCTTCAGTTGTTCTGTGTTCTTCATTTCGCGTAATTTGGCCAGAGTGAGCGACCAGACTTTTATGCTGGAATTAGTGAATCCTACTGCCAGCATAGTCGAGTCTTCTGATATTTCGGCGCATGTGACTGTATTGTGGGAGTTAAGGATGGTGTAGAAACAAACCGATGGAAGCGAGTCCTTGTTGAGTGGAACACGTTTCGAAGACTCTCGCAACGCTTTCAGTTTTTCCCATTTATCGGCGTCCTTAAGTTCAGGTAGTGGAATTCGGTCGACTGAGGGTGCATTTGGATCCGATTTCGATTTTTTGGAAAACAATGGGTCCTTTTTGGGTTTCTTCTTCTTCGGCTTATCGGGAGCATCAGGATCGTTGTCATCCTCCTCCTCCACTGCCGCCGGCGCAGGTGTTGTCAGCGATTGAAAGTCAACCTCTTTCAGAAGGCCGTAATACACACGGATTTTGTTGTCCTGTCGCTTGGCCTCGCCTATGCTGGAACCCGCCGTTGCATCGCACTGCATTTTACTTCGAGACGTACCTTCATACGTGTCGAAATGAAGGTACTTGGAGACAATGTCTGCAATGACTTCCTGCTTGCGGTCCTGAATGTGTCTTTTGAATAGAGAATATGAGTCCCGAGACATGCGAATGATGTATTTGTCGCTATCCATCGCTGCAGCAAAATCGTTATTCTCCAAATCAGATCGCTTTGTTATTAATAAGATGTTTTTAAGGTCTTCGTGATGATAGTGATCCAGTCCGCGGCCATATTTTTCGACTAGTCTGCGACCGTGTTTGTGGCAGCCGCTCTGAACCAGTTTAAAGTATATTTGCACTAGGATTGGGTACAGCACCAACGATAACTCGTGTTTATAAATATCGAGAGATTCCTCGACAAAACTCCGCAGGTCGCCATAAGCTGCTTCTAAGACGTTTGGGTCAGTGCCACTGCCGGGCACATAGGAGCCTGAGCCATGTTGAGAATCATTCGCATCCCCCAAAGCAGAAGTCAGTAGCGAACTGATTGCAGTTTCATTTACTTCGTCGAGTTCGTCTGGCTTTATGTTCGCCTCTTGACAAAGCAGCTCCTCGGTTTGCTTCAGGTTGTATTTCTTGATGAGTTTCAGTAGCGCCAATAAATCTCGTTTATCCGGATTGGTGGCTCCATTTCCGCCCGTACTCGTTATTCCATTCATCTTCTGATTGACTTAAAGTTATTAATTTTTGCAAATATGTATATTTGTTTAATAGAGCTAAAATATCACAAATTATTTATCCGGAAAACCACGAAACTATGTACCAAACACAATATATAATAAACCACGAAAAAAAATTTTTATTTGACGTTTGACGTACCATTTTGCGTAAAGAAGATGTTAAGAATGCCAGGTTGCCACCTAGGAATTATCATTCAAAAAGAGTTCCTAAAGTGTTATATGTTCAGAATAGTTTTCCATTCTGAGATTAGACGGTTTCAGGCGTTTTGGCGAATTGGCCAATGTAGTTTAGGCTTTTGTCGTTGTTTTTAGCGCTAATCCCAGAAGAACAATTTTGGTCGTTCTCGGCTGGTTTCATTTTATTGCCTTTTGAAATTTAAAAAATTCCGGTCTATATCAACTAAACTTTACGAGTTGCATATTGTTATTGGTATCGTTGTAATGGTTATCGAACATCTTGTATATCTTGATGAGTTTCCGCAGCGCTAATAAATCTCGTTTATCAGGATTGGTGGCTCCATTACCGCGCGTACTCGTTATTCCATTCATCTTCTGACTGACTTAAAGTTATAATTTTTGCAAATATGTACATTTGTTTAATAGAGCTAAAATATCACAAATTATTTATCCAGAAAACCACGAAACTATGTACATAACACAATATATAATAAACTAGGAAAAATTTTTTATTTGACGTTTGATGTACGAATTTGTGTAAGGATTTTAAGATTGCCAGGCTGCCACCTAGAAATTATCATTGAAAATGACAGTTCCTAAAGTGTTATAATAGAAAATTTTCCATCCTGAGCTAAAGTGCCATTTTAGTCTTATATTTATGCTTAAATAAGCGCTTGGCGTGTTGGGCAATGTAGTTCGTATATCTGCCGTTGTCTTTAGCGCTGATTCCAACAAGAAGAACAATTTTGATCGTTCTCGGCTGGTTCCGTTGTTATAGCCTTTTGAAATTTTAAATTTTCGGGACTATATCAACTGACCTTTACGAGGAACATATATATTATTGGTATCTTTGTAAAAGTAACCGACTTTTATTTCATTCATGTTAAATAGAAATTTTATTTAGATTTAAATAGATTCAATTAGATTTAAATTTAAATTTTAGATTTTTGTTATTATTTTTATTTTTCCATTTGTTAATTTATTTATTATGTACAATGTAAAATTATTGAACGTAATTATCCCAATAGACAGAAAGTATTTAGAATCCTTTAGCTTTCTATAGCTGCGTTCCTTTTTCTTCGGATTATAACAGTTTCCATACAAATTTTCTAATCGTACTCCCGACTAGGATTAGAAATTCTAATCGAATTGCCTTCTCGTTATATGATAAAAAGATGGCGGTGATGTAAAAGCTTTACTTCGCTATGGAACTGTAGATGGCGCTGATACCCACTTTATCTTATTTGACTAATAAAGAAGATTCTGATAAACCTGTGAAGACCATGTCACTGTCATTACCATTTTGAATTCAAAGATTTTATTTACTCGAGCAAAAAGTGTATTTAATTCTTAACAGTCAAACAGTTGATATTTCATGACACAACCTTTTTTTGTGTGATTTTGTGGGTCATATATACATGTGACTTCCTTTGCCATAATAAGATAAGACTAGGAAATAGGAACGCGCATTATATATATTTTTTTTTCATGGGGATCAGTACAGATTCTAGGGAGTTCGCGCAATTTTTCAGGTTTGATTAAGCACCAAAAAACCGTATTACGCGAAAATTCGTTTATCCAATATAAGGCTTTAATGGAACCAATTTTTATTATTTGCTTAGTTCACCCTGTTTATTTTGACGGCTGTATTGATATCATATGTCAATGAGCTGTCACATCTGTTTATACAAAAATTTTAGTTGTGAAATGCAACGAAGTCATTTTCAGTGTTTGTAATTGATTGCATTTTCATAATAAATATGAAATATATATCGTCCTAGCCAAGCAATCATGAACTTACAAGCAGCAATCGGTCAAAGAATTACAAATAAAAAATATTAAAGTAATTGTTGGTGTTAAAGAGGACAAAAGATTTCTACTTATTTGTTTAGTTGGTTGTTCGTCTTAAGGTGGGTGAGTAACACGGAATGCAAATGTATGGATGCAAAAATAATTTAATAATGAAGACTGATTAAAGTACTCATCTAGTGAAAGCTCCGAAACGAATCTCAATTGAAGGGAAAATTCCTTTTTATATAAATACTCATCTTGCACTCTGTAGCATAGCAGAAAGAAGTACGTTCATAATTAAGAAAATAAAACAATAAAAGTAATTCTAATTTCTTAGAACAGCAACTTCAAGAACTGATAACTATTTAAGACAGAGAGAAACATTACGCCAAGATGCCAATTTTATACAGTGTTATAGCTCGAGGTTCCACAGTGTTGGCAAAATATGCCGAATGCGTTGGAAATTTCGCCGAGGTCACCGAACAGATTATTTCTAAGATGGCTGTGGAAAACCACAAACTTACATATTCACATGGTGATTACTTGATTCACTACATATACGAGAATAAAATAATCTATATGTGCATAACGGACGATGTAAGTTATTAAAGGAATTGAAATATCGTCTTGTGATTTCCTTCCATTCCGCGTTTCCATTTTCTCTCCAGGCTTTTGAAAGAGGTCGTTCATTCTTATTCTTATCGGATATTAAGCAGAAATTTATTCAAACATATGGACTCCAAGTAGCCACCGCCATAGCGTATGCTATGAATACGGAGTTCTCGAAGGTTTTAGCACAGCAGATGGCGTTTTTTAGTCAGTCCGGTGAAGTGGATGCTATTTCTAGAGTGCATGGCCAAATAGACGAGCTTAAGGATATAATGGTGAAAAATATCGGTAAGATTTACTATTCAAAATATATCAAGAGTCAAAGTAATCCACGATTGATTGAATAGTGGATAGCTTTTACTAGATTTAATTTTATTTGGTTTCGACTTAATTGTGAAAACTATGCTGAGTTTTTTTATTCCTTTAGACAGTTTAAGAGATCGTGGAGAAAAACTGGAATTGCTAGTAAACAAAACGGAAAACTTGAGCAACAATGTGAGCACAACCATTTATTATTAGCTAAAGTTCTTGACCTAAGCTTAGAAGTGCTGATACGAGTATGCTTTGAATTTCAGTCGGTGGCATTCCGCAAGGCATCACGTAATCTGGCCCGACAAATGTTCTGGAAAAACATTCGTTTGTATGTCTCTGTGGCCCTAGTGATCCTGTTCGTTATCTATGTGATCATTAGCATGTCGTGCGGGGGCTTGGCCTGGCAACACTGCGTGGGAAACTAAACTCTCGTATAACTACTGTTACAATATGCATCACGAAAGTTAAATATTTGAAATTGCTTCAAAAATTATTGGTTCATATATTTGATTAATTATTCCATTATTACTGTTTAAGCTTATTAAATCTAAATATTCTATTATATTATAAAATTTTTACAAACAAATTTTTTGCTTTTAATATTTTAGTTTTGGTTATCTTCCACATATACGATGTCATTAGGCTTGATGGATCCATGCTGACGCAGACCCAAATGAATGCCTAGCACTGGGCTTGAACCGTATTTCTCCCATTTGCGGTACCTAAATCGAATAAGCGTTATTAAATTCAGTTTTATAGGCAGTTTTTGCGTTGTACTTTTGAAGGGTTTTTAACGGTTGACAATCCGGATTACGTATGCCATTGAATGGGTTGATGTTGGGCAAGATGCATCGAGTGCAATTAGACACATTTCTGAACACAGCTTCTTCGCCGATTTTGATCCACTGCCAGTTGTCCTCAGCATAAGGTTCATCAACGTCCATCTTTAGATGGAAGTTGCCGCGGAACTGCAGCGGATGAACCGGCTCGGAGAGGCGTGTATTCAGATCAGCAATCGAAGCCAGGTTCATGAGCATATAGCTAGTGGCGTCTCCAAACGTTCCCTAAGTAGACATGCTAAATTATAACAAAAGCTAAAAGGAATCAATGCATAATGTATACCGTATCCTCACGTGTGATGAATGGCTCCTTCACCATGCGAGCATTGACCGACCTGACTGGCTTTTCATGGGGGTAGAAGACCAAGCGAAGGCCATTCGGCTTCTCCAAAATATATGTGGAAAACCAAGTATCGTATTTCTCACCGCACAGCAATGCGTCGAGCTTTGAGCCCCAGACAGAGGTGAGCACATTCTTGTCAGGTGTCTGTTCAAGAAGTGCCGCGAAGTCTAGTTCCAAAGCGCTGCTCATACCCGGAGCGGTGATCACCAGCTCAGTAGGACTCTCGATCTTGGATTCGATCAGCAGCATTTTGGGGTGGGCACGAGCCGTAAGCATCTTATTATTTTCATCGATTACCATCAAACATCTGTCTCTGAAACTCATCGTACGCAAACCAAGGACTTCACAGGCTACTTCGGCTTCGGGATCCAGCTCGAGCCGAGCACCAGACTTGATTGGGAAAATATTGATCTGTGCGAGGGTGCCAATACGTCGCCATTTCTGCGGCATCACATCCTGCTTCCATACTTTGTACAACCAATACGATATGCCCGATATAACGGACACACTCAGTCCCACGCCCACGCTATACAATAGCTTCGTCAAGGTTGTTGTAGGTGACCCTACAGAAAAAAAAGAAAATTTTTCGACAAAAGCGTCGCAACAAGTGTGGATGAGATAAGCGAAGGCTTTCATTTATAACACTTACTCGACATCTTTTTACTAAACAATTGTTTTTTTTAAACAACCTGAAGTGAAATCAAACAAACTGATACACTTTGCAGTCGCAAAATAACTGACTGGAACTGTTAGCGTACAAGAGACAGCAGGTTTATTTTTAGATAATCAACCACACTAGACCAGTTTCTTCTCTTCTCGGAGAAACGTTCATATTCTCCACTGTGGAGAGAAACACCCATAACCTGGGGTTATCTCAGGTGTCCCTATGTACGTATTTTCGCTTGAATGACGATTTCAGAGGCGGTTCGCGAAACTTTCAAGTGAAAATTATAAAAATTATATATAAATATGTATCAATATTAAAGGAAACCATATCGTATTGGTGCTTACGCGTGCTTTGAATGAATACGTCTTGCGGTATAACGGATACCGCATCGCTATCGTAGCGGTCTGCGCGAGACTTTATACATACTATATTTATATTATCAGAAGTAGATAAAATAAGTAATTATATATTTTTCACAATAAAAGGCGTATCCAGTCTGTTCGATATTCGCGTATGATTCGAGTTATCTCACGATTCCTTAGGATCAGAAATCACGATTTCGGGAAAGTACGAATTAAAGCCAAACCTGAAGGACGACTTCACTGCGACTCTGTAACTGCAACTGTAATTGTGGCATTTAATATTTATCTTGTGTAAAACAGTAAAAGCGAACAACAGAACAAGAAAGGAGCATTTCTCATTATCTTCGGAATGGATGTACATATGGCTCCATGTTGGTATGTAACGAGAACAATAGAAATCGCGAAAGGAAGAGTGGGGCAGATAGTGTGTGTGTTCATCGGAGTAATAAAACTTTCAAATTGCTTTTTCTTCCATTCGCCATTCAAGTTTGACAAAGTTTTTGATGAGCAGCAGCTCCAGTGGATTGTTTAGGATGGGTCAAGTTGGACTCTTGTGAGAGCTACACTGCACTACATGCGTTGCAAGTTTTAGAAGTGGCTCAAAATAATCCAATAGCGACTGATTCATTGCTTTCCGTTCCTTCTCCTGGTCTCGAGTTGAGGCAACTCGATACGTTGTGAGTGATGAAGTCGTCGGAAGATTTGCTTTGCATAACAGCGGCGCACAGTGGCCGGTTTTTCAACTTAGCGGCCAAAAGTCATTTTTTTCAATGTCACCGATTTCAAAATGGGTTAGGTCATATGAAAGTAGAAACTTGAGAACCTAGGGAGCCAAAAAATTACAGCTTTATCTTGATTATTTCATTAGTAACTATGCAATAAAAGACAGCGCTTTTTATTTTCAACTAAAATAAACACATTTTTTCAACTTTTCACAGATTCAGATATCTATATCTCTGTCAATATTTCAGATATTAAGTTCCGGTTTTTTTTATTAAATTCTTGGATATATTCGTTGTCAAATGTTGTTACAATTGAGTAAAACTGTGGTATAGTTATTACGTAACAAGAATTCCAGAAATGCTCCAAATTTGGTTAAATTTCGTCGTATTTTGGAGCAGGACTTTTGCGCTCCAGAATGCTCCAAAACAAATTTTACACCATTGTAAAGCTGAAAGTTTCCTCTAAAAGACCATACCAATTTTTTTTGCATCGGTTTGCCCCACCGGGCGCTAGAGCCCATTATATGAGTCAAAGTCGCACACTGCAAACGTTTTTAACATGTTTTCCGTTATTTTTTCTTCCTTAGTGTTATACTTTTCTTTCAAATTATTGTATATTTCAAAGTATGGAAAGGTACTGGAATAGTTTGCAGTAATTAGGTTTTTTTAATTATCATGTAATTAGCTCTTACTGTAAATGTGAAGAGATTATTGCTTTCATTGGAAGAGAATTATGTGAAAAGTTTTGGCTTTTGTAAGTGATGTGATAAAAGATGTGATAACCGAAGAAGATAATAAAATTAGGAGGCAAATTGATGAACTTCAGCCGCGGCTATTTGAGTATCATGGCCATATTATTCAAATAGATTTCAAACTTCTGCTGACCATGGTTGATGGAAAAGTCGGAAAAGCCTTAACTGATACTAAGGCATCCTCTAGCTACAGCATCAGCAGATGCCAATTATTCTGAGGAGGCATACGAATTCGGATTGTCGCCTCTTCACAATAGAATTCGTTTCATGGAACATACATATACTGAAATTGGCTATGATTTAGAATTTGGAGCAACAGGAACGGTTAGAGAAAATACAGTGAATAAGGAGAAACGGAAACTGAAAAACAGCCAAATACAGGAACAATATCGTGAAATAGGGCTAATAATTGACCAGCCAAAACAAGAAGAGGGAAATACGAATGATGGAAACACCGCTAGAAGATTTTTCTCAGATCCTGAGACGGCAGCTTTCATTACAGGAGTGGACGTAAATTAATTAAGCGATTCAAAATAATAATAAAAGTTATAACATGCAGCAGGATGATTGATGCCAAAAAAGTTACAACGAAATATATCCCTGGAGGAATATGCCAATCATTCATAAAATTCTTTATCATGGCGAGCAAATTATTGAAAATAGTCTACGTCCACTTGGTGATCTTTCTGAAGAAGCACAAGAAAAAAGAAACAAGGATTACAGATTCTTTCTTGAACACAATACAAGGAAAATTTCAAGATATTGTACCAATGAGGATCTGCTTGCAGATTTGCTGTGCACATCGGATCCATATATTTCAAATATCCGCCAAAAATGGAAATTCAGCTCAATCGAGTTAGATAGTGATGCACAAAATTTACTACTAGATGAGCGGAATTCTATCAATGAATGTTTTGAAAAATTGTTTAATTTTCATTAGTTCCTTACTTATTACCTTATTTTTATTAATCTATTTTATTAGTATGTTCGTTATTGATAAAAAAAAGTCTTTAATCATTAAATAAAAAGAAACGTATTATTTTTATAATCTCTTTTTTAGGCTTTTAAGAAAATTTTAATAGGTACCCTGATTGAAACTCTCATATCTCTGGTTTTTATCGATCGATTTTTATGATTTTAGTCTCACATTAAAGCTTAAAGTTAGAAGAATCCAACAAAAAAAACCGGAATAAAAAATTCCAAAAGAGTCAAAAGATATGGATTTTTGACCGCTAAGTTGAAAAACCGGCCACTGTGCGGCGATGAGGAGAGGCTGCTAAGACTTGATGAGAGCTACATACATACATACATATGTACATATTGCAACTTGTGCAGTTTGTGGATGAAGACGTAGATTAAAAATTGAGCGGCAAAGAAGCTTAGCAAGAGAAAAAAAATTGCAACTGAGGAACAAAAGAAATTAAAAAATAACCATCGACCCCCCCTCGCTGCTCCACCGGCCGAAATCCCTTTCACTATCATCGTAGAATGTTGTATTCTTGCTCTTTACGTCTTTTGATGATATTTTGTGGCAGGAATTTAATTTCGCCTGCAGGATTTACACACTTCACCCGCTTCGTCCTGCACGCTAAGTAATCCTCCGGACAGCTGTTCGGTCAGCGTGAAATTATTTTAATGAGTTGAAAAGTCAAATATTTGAGCAAACTTTGTGAGTTTTATATGTAATTTCCTGGCTAAGGGCGAGGCAGAGTGGGTTAAGAAACACTTACTGGGATTTTTAGTCATTGACTTGGCGACTGACTATTAGCAGCACTGCCAAGTGTAGGGGGGAGAGCGCCTTCGTAGAGCCATAAACTGAAGTGCCATTAAATCGATAGAGTGAACGAAAACAGCTCCACCGAAGACAGCTCAAAGAATTAATCAAAAATCTACAAAATACGAGGGATTCAACAAAGTGCACCACAAGCTTTGCTTTGTGCTTCATGCTACATACTTATACGAGGTTAATTTCATTTAAATTGCGTTCACAGCGCTGCACCACGGCAACTTTGCTAAACCGCAACAAAATTTCGACAGTGGTGCTCACGCTGCCGCAGTGCTGCTCTTTATCTCACCACATCAATGCGCCTTTGCGCCAATTTTATTGTGGAGGTGGTCCTGGTAGATGATGTCGTGGATGCAACTGCGTCGGGGGCTGACGAGACTCCTCTTTGCCCAGTCCAGATGAGAGCCATAACGCGGCCTTTGATATTTCATGCGGTTGGACGTTCGCCGGCGCTCGAATGCGATGTTCAAAGGGATGTCCAAAGTTTCTTCTCGCCACTTTTGTCTAGTTGTCTACACGGGAAATTCCATCATTTATATCATTAACAACACATGGAATGTATGGATGTATGATTGTGTGGTATGTGCAACTGTAGAAATAGTTTTAACTTTGACAAATGAATGGACAAACAACCTCGAGCTCGGACCAGAGTTCGGAAATAATGTTCTCATATGTTGTGCTCATCGCTGATATGAACGCGTTTTTAATATTTTAATTTTTCATGAATTGAAGGAAAGCTTCGTTTACTTTTTCAACTATTTACTACAATTATTTTACTAGAACTAATCTGCTATAGTTAGCAATTAAGCCGAAACTTAAAGAATTCTTTCAAATTTCAATACTTTTCAATACCGTTCTGAAATTTTTTATGGAGAGTCTCGAGATCAGAGTTCAGTTCCCAATTTCGGAAATTCTTGACGTGGTTTGGGGAAGTGGAAGAAAATCATATAGAAATTCTGTGCAATTATTTAGTATCTAAGTATTTCTTTAATTTTATAGTATTTTGAATTCCGTTACTTTCAAGGATAAGTTATTTGAACCGAACCTGTCACCACTTGGATTAAATGAATTTCTTTGAAAACTATTTAATTTTTTAACGAACTCCCTGTGCACTTTGTTTACTATGGTCAAAGAAGTTGCCCCCCGCCCCCGCCAAACAAAGAAACAGCGTCCTCTTTAGAAATTTTTGTTTAACAAATTTTTAACTTGCTTCTTCGACTTTTGGTTCGCTTCCTTTCGGTATCCTTGGCTTGGTTCTGCTCACTCTTTGTATGAGTTAATATAATTTGCTCTGCAGCATTTTTAAGCTTTGCCATGTACGAAAGCGCAAACTTTTACCTTTCGGGACTCGCATTTATGTAAGTACAGCGATATATACTGATATTTTCGTTGATGCTTCACCGGGCTGTAAGTAAACTTAAGCTGCCGTTAGTGAAGCCTCAAAACTACTTTCACAACTTCTCCCATCCAACAAAAATTTCCGAACATGTAGTAATCAGTTTTTTTTCTCAGCCTTTAGCAAATATTGCATTATGCAAAATTGTGTGTTTTCCGTGAAGGTGGAGTGAGTAAATCCGAAAATTGTTGCTGCTGCTTCTACGGAAAATAAAGAAATCGCGAGGTTTTCACTGCAGATATCGCACGCAAAGTTCGGCAGCTATATATTGCGAGTTTATGAGATTTTGCGCTCATCCTGGCGCTTTGAAGGCTGCAACACGCTCCTCGATTAGCTGCTCTTCTCGTCAGACACCACATCCGGCGGATTGGAGGAGTTCAGTGTTGTTTATCGATATGATTTGGCAGTGTTGTTAACTGACTACTACTGGGCGGTATGATGCTCCATTGTGGTGGACCGCGGTAGGGGTGCGTGGTGAAGGAGGTGTTTTTCTATCATCATTTCTTTTACTGCAGCAAAACAAATCCGCATTTCTTTTTCAACTTTTAACCTCTGAGAGTCGATACTGTTGATGATGAGGAGGAGAGAGGCGAGGAGTAGTCTAAAAACTTTGTCTGTGTTTTGCATCGCCATTAAATATTCAAGGATCCTCGAACAAAACAACTCAAAATAACTGTTCAAATAACTGTAGTATATCACTGTTATGACTATAGTAGTAGTGTATCACAGCTATAACTCTGTACAGAATAGTATAGAATGACAATTATAATGACATCGTATAAGATTCAGACTTGTTATATTTTTTTTAATGCAACTGCTCACCGTTGATTTCTGGTAAGTTGTTGATTTCTAATAAGCTTTCTTATGTGCTTTTTGAAAGTGTAATCTATACCATGGTACAATCTATATCATGGCCCATCTTCATTCGTGCTTCTCTGATCGTGTTTGCTACCATGCGTCTGTTTTATGGACTCCACTCCACCCACTCATTTCAGTCTCCCATAATTAACGGTGTATTATTTTATTTGCACAATGAATCAGATGCTAAGATTTCTTAAGTTTCCACAAAAGGATCTCCTGCTCGTTCATCACGCTCATCATTCGCAACTAGTGTGTTGTAGGAGTAACGCAGTTGCTTCCTCGCCTCTCCTCTCGACGATTCTTCTCCGTTATTCCCCACATCGCTATGTTGTATTTTCAATTCTATCAGAGCGTTAAGACGTCCAGAGTGTGAGTCAGATTTAGCATATTAAAACTTATAAGGATTTCAGATGATTGCAAGCTTCGCGTGGGCCAACTTACAGTAGTCAAGATTTTTTCAAGCATTCATTCAGCTTTTAGAAAGGTTAAATTAAAAAACTTGAGTTGTTATGCAAAGAAAGCCAGTTATTCCTGAGTACAAAAGATGCTAGTAACAATTTTGAATGAGTTCTTTTCTAAGATATTCGCTCTACCCAAACTATTCCCCGCATTCTGTGATATTTTACTATAAAATCCACATCCGGCCAAAAAGGTTCGAGTGTCCCTTGTGTACCATATGGAAACCAATAAAATACAACAAAAAATACATTTCATCAGCATAAAACTGATATTATTGGCTCTTGATGTTAATAACGTCGAGGTACCAAAGATGTAGATAAGCAATCCGATAAAAATGCTTCTGACCGAGTAAAGAAAGAAAAAACAAAAAAAAGAAAAGCAAATTCGGACGCATTTATGGATGTCCGACAAATGGACAAATTAACATTTTTCTAAACTGTCCAAAGAGGAAATATTTATGTAGTTCGGATAGAAAGGTCCTTCCAAAAAGGGGATTTGTTGACAAAGGATAATAAATATGGAAATTTGTTACTTTTTTATATTCACCTACATTCATATCGTGTGCTGTTCGTTTGTGTGTGTGTCCGAGAGAAATAAACGGTTTTCGGCTAAGCTATTTTGGCTCTTTGTGGTTATGAGAACATCGCATCTTCAGACATAAACGTGTTTTTATTATAATTTTGCTACCCTTAAAAAATAACTACAGTGATTTTTATGGCTCGAGTCCAATCTATATTATGGATAGATCCATATAGGATAGAAAAATGGCTCATAATGTGATGTGGATGCTTCTTACTATGGAAATGAAATGTAAACATCGTTTAGCGTTTTGGGAATACATTTAGTCAAAGTGGAAAAGTTCAAAACATACACAAAGTATAAAAAACACTGAATTAATTTTCTTAAATAAACTTTTGATCCCGAACTTTCAATGAAATGACTTTCCACTCTGTTTAAATGAAAAAGAATGCATTACGCATAAATACATTATTTAATATATTAAAAAGCTTGTAAAATGTAGTAAATTGTAAAAACTTGTAAATTGTTGTTTGTGAAAAATGCAGTCTGTTTGTATGTGAATTTAATTTCTTTTCCTTTTGCAGCCGTTATTATTTTTTTTTTGCTGGAATTGTAAAAAAACGCTTACGAATAAAGCAATTTGTGGCACTCGTAAAAATTGTGCAAAAACAGATGTCAAACTTTTAACAGGTTGCTTTAGTGATGCCAATTTTACGCTTTTACATAATGTATAAATGAAAGTTTTAAAATGCAAGAAAAAATTGTTCTGCTCTTCACAACGCAGCGACTTGTCAAAGAAACGAGAGAACATTTTTGTTCATAAAATATTGCCAAGGATAATTAATCATAATTAAAATTATCCACAAAAAACGCCCCCCTCCTCCCGTAAATTGACCTTTCAACAGTATAAAAGACTCAAGAAAAGTTGGAGTGAATTTGTTTGGTAAGTAGAATTAACTGCGTTTACATTTAGTCTCGAAAATCTGCTGATTTAGCAGAAATTTGTTCCTGCAAAGCACGGATCCAACCCTTAAAATTATAAAAGGTACGCGTATTTCACACCAGCTCAAGCAAAATCACCATAAATCAAAGTGTCAAAAAGTGCACGTTATTAACTCCAGTCGGGTTGTTCGATGGCGTCGGTGTTTCAAGGGTGGTAAATGAACAACAACATTTGCTACAAATATTCTCAATATCGGTGCTGCAGGACCACCGCAAGTAGTCCAATCAGACGAACAGACCAAATAATAAAACATACTGGTGGCTGTACTGGTTTATTGGAATCCTTCCCCGGGGTGTTATAAACATTTATCTTCTTAATTAAAGTTATTTCTATGTGTTGTGGAAAGGTACTTCAATGTTTGGTACTTCAGCGGTAATGGGAGAAAACACTCACCTGCAAATTCCTCATCATCCATTCTTGAAAAAGCTGCACTTATTATGCATGAGCCATGTTCTTGCCAAAATGGAGTTCTTTCATCTCGTCTTGTCATCAAGCGGAAATGGCATCTCGTAAGCCTTCGCTTTGCTTGATGGCCGCCATATAATTTCATGTGGCTTTTTCATGCCAAAAATACGTGGTACTGAAGTGAATACGAAGACAAACGGGAGGCAGGCACTCGAAAAGAAGGAAACAACCTAAAATTCCACACACACTCCTTCCCACTACGCAGCATCGCCTTTGCTCCCTTCCTACAAGGAAATGAACTCTTTCAGTGGCAGCACCAGCAGCAGCAGCAGCAGCAACAACCACAACAACAACATTGCCACAAAACGGCTCAAATTTACGACGCTCATGAAAGCATACTTCAGTTATACTTTTTAGTTGGACACATTTTTTTGTTGTGTCTGCTGCGGGTAGGGTTGAGGTGGACCCTCGCATTTTTCATAACCATGTTTTGATCATGCAGCTTTATAAAAGCGAATACCGCCGCCGTTCTGCTATTTATCACGGGCGCGCAGGACTTTCTTTTGATATGATTTTCTTCCATTTTGTACATAGACCGCTACTTATTATCGTAGAATTTTTAAATCCGGAAATGAACGGCACAAACGCAAACGCCGAGCCCTATAAAGGGGACTTAAATATGTTAGACCTCTTTTAGTTGCCGTAACGCTAGTAAATAAATCAAAAGAAGTGACTCCGCTTGAAGTACTCAAAAAATGTAACACATTCTTGAGATTCTAATGCATGTAACTTATGTGGATATGAATGAATGATAGCCAGAAAGTGGGTGGGACAGCTGATGATGAATGTGGCAAATGCTATCAACAGCCCCAGTGAAAGCTGCAGACATTCTTGGTAATGATGAGTATTAGCAAAGGTTTTCACTGATTTAGATACGAAATTATATCATTTTTCTATTCAATTTAAAATGAATATAGAAAAATATTTATTCTATACAATCCTTTATGCATTATTATTAATAAAGCCATAGACAAGTTCATAGTTGATAGAGTGTTCTCATCTCAGCTCACTATACTACTTCACGACTGGCACCGAAAATGTAACAGTTTCAAGCAGTTGGCAACACTAACCTAAGTGCATCGCTCTCGAAGTAATTTTTCATTTACGATGGCATTCATTCCCAGTTATTATTTTAATTCAGCATTCATCACGCGGAAATGTAGGTTCATTAGATGCTTTCAACGCAGGAACTGAAAAGGACAATTTGTCATAATTTACTGTCGCGAAATGGGAACGCGTTGAAAGCTCAGAATAACTGTGCTTTGACGGCGCTAGATGGATGCTGCGATGGCGCATCCTTCCTCCCGCCACAGCCTCATCGAGAAGCACTTTCGCAACATTGGCATTAATGTCGAACATCCATCCAAGGAAGAGCGTCGTGAGTCTCTGTCTGAATGGCTGACGACTGGCTTTCTGCCTTCGTACTACTACTACTTTAAGTAATTTTGCGATTTCTGCGACACAAACTAGAAGTTCGCCGTCTACTATTTTGTTCCTTCACTAATTGGATGGTCTGATTCGGCAGATTTATGGTAGTTTTTGTTGGACACAGACAGCCACCCCGACGAAAGCAGGCGCAGTGAGTCCAACGATTAGATTCCTTAACGCACTTCTCCGCTCCTCCTCCCCCCGCAATCGATTGTTAGCATTTCTTTATCATTCATTTTGACTTCTTTCAGCTTAGCAGAAATAATTGTTCAATGTGTTCATGTTTCCTTCAGTTTGTCGTTGGATTGAGCGGGCAGGAAGGGAGCAGACTTCATCCATATGTTGCCGGCAATTTATTAGAAGCATATCAGATGTTCTTCGATGTCGCGAACAATTATTCTCGGAAATGCTGAGTCTTTTAAAACTTATTTTGCCGCCGAGCGAGATATCGTTTGGCTGTGTGCTCGATCGACATAAGTTTCTCAATCTTTTTGGCCTTAAAAAAGCTTGTTTCTTCAAAAGAGTTGTGTTTCTAGTTCTTAAGGACAGGATATGAAGTCACTCAAGCAAGTAATTCGATTAAAACTGTGAAATTGTAGAAGACAGAACATTATATTCATCAATAGAGCTTAAGTTCGGCTCGAGAGCTTTGGACGTCAAGAGTTGTGCCGGGCCGGTCACTAAACTTGATTTGCCTTCTATCAACTTTTTACATTTGAGTGGATACCACTTTCAGTGTACGTAATGTCATGTAATTGATGTAAAAATAAATTGATTAGGAATTCATACTGAAACATAAATTCAAAACTAATATTAATGAGATGAACAACTAATTTTTATTGTTAACTAAGAAACCTGGATTAAGTATCGTCATTTAAGTTGTAATGTCAAATATTGTAGATAATTTAGAAATAAGTAATTCAGTTATAAATATTTACTTCATTGATTCCAGTTGAAGTTGAAGTATCGTATATTATATCAGTCGTCTTTTTATCACAGTTATTTCATCACATGGGCTTTTAATAGATTTTCAGATAATAGAAATGATTGCGTGGACCTTCCATTGGAAGGTGATAAAATATCAATAGTGCTCATGATCAGGGACGTATTTCAAAGTCAAAGAAAGTCGAAATAAATTTTACACACACAAAAGATTGTTCTATGGTTAGCTTTGTTTTTGACATCGTATAAATCGTTAAATTATATGAGCTATAAAATCGACTTGTCAGCTCTTCACAACGCTGTCTAAATACCAAACTAAAGAAGTGCATAATATTTAACCAAATTTAACCGTTTTTGAAGGTTTTAAGTATCGATTTCAATCTGTCAGATGGCGAGTTAACAAAATCTTCGGGTTATATACGACTCTTCCGCGAACGACAAGAATCGGTTGTTCATTTAACGACGTGGATGGCGCCATTAAGTATTCAAAACGGTCCTTTGTTGGTGGCACAAATTTGATTAACGTCTTAGTCGCAGTGAAATCGTTGTTCCGATAACGTTACTCGCAGGTCAAATATCAAGTTTGGACTCTTTTATTGACTGTGCTTCGGTAGATTGAATTTCACATTTCTTTCGGTGGTTTTCGATGCAACTTTCTTGTCCACTGATTTGAATTTAAGTCTTAACGACACTAACCACATCTCCGAATTTGTATGTTCAGGTTGTCAGCTCTTTCGGAGGGTTCATAGATCAACCGCCTCGTGTTTTGATCTGCGTTGTGTTTTGCTCTGCGTTGTAATCATAGTTTATTGCAAAACAATGTTTTCTACAGAAACCGACATCAACGATACTTAACGGTCCACAAATGTTGACACGTGCTCTCGATAATGGTGATTACCACGTCGCTTGTTATTTTGCAGAATACGTGGCCAAAAATTATGGACTCTTTTCGGGGTGTCAGAAATCGACACAAACAGTCTCGCTGCTATCAATGCGAAATTTTTCTTTAGCTATAAAAAATTACAACCGCTGACTGCTATCGATGATGTGCAGGGTGTGATCCATTAAATACGTAGCTACGTTACGTTGCGTTAAGAGTTGCATTTCATGTTTTTCGAACGTGATGCTTGCTTAGTGTTAATGAGCTCAACACGCAGAGAGAGGGTACGAAAAGAAACCGAAAAAACATCCACGAGTGTGAAAATTACCAGGGATAAGTTAAAACCGGATCTTTTTCTTTTTTTAGTGAAATTAAACCACCCTCCGTTCGGACGAGCCTTTTGCTGTGTCAGGTTTTGCATCAGTGATTATTATGAGGTACCTGATATGAAGCTGCTTATGTCGATAAGGTCGAATGATATACAAAATTTATACTGCTGCATATCTTTTATTTTGAGTAAATATGTGAGCCATTAAGTAGTCGGGAAGCAATGATGGTTACTTTTAATGGAATCGTCATTAAGGCTTAAGTAACATTCATTAAGATTGCCGATAAAGTTGAATGGTTATTTCTTTATTCTTGCTTAAATATACTCTAAATTAAATACTTTATTTAAGTCTTAAGAATGAATAAAATGTCAATAAAACAACGAAGCATTTTATTAGTTGCATGTTTAATTATTTTTATGGGATAAACTGATTCACGTAGTTAAAAAATTATCCCCTGACGTAATGGTTTTTCTTGTACAGTATCTACAATGATTGTACCTAATGACAGCAACAACAGAACAGACAACAACAACAGCAGTAACAACAACAACAGCAACGCCAACAGAAACAACAACTACATTCTGAGCTAATTAACGAGAATGCTTTACATAAATATTTTGAATGTTACAAGTTACGACTACTATAATGCCTTTTTTAGTGTCTGACCTGCGTCGTAATTCACAGGTGCAAATGTCTGGAAAGGCTCGGGTTAGTTTGCTCGTGGGTTGGCTCAGGTGGCACTGCATGACTCTCTGTTTTCGTGGTAGCTGCGGCTGTCTGTGGCTTGATCAAATGGTCAAATAATTTCGGGCGAGTCAAGCAATTAATTAATTCTAATGGGAAAGTACGACGTTAAGATGGACCCCAGTTGAAGCAGTAAAATAACAGAAGTCAACAGCAGCCATTAAGCTGAATGTCTACCGTAGAATAGGCAGAGACAATGCAAAAGAATATTTCAATTCAATTGAAGTAGTGCACTTTAATTATACGTCTAAAATGAACATGTTTATTAAATATATTTTAATATATTCATGTTTTTCCTTTGATTTACAACCTAAGATCGAATTGAAGTTTAATTTATTCATGCTAGAGTGATTTTTAACAAATTATTTCACATATTTTTTTTAAAAATCTAGTATAAATGTTGCTAATGTTTTATATAGTAATAATTTTATTGTCAAGTAAACCTTGATACTTTACCAATCAGTTTTAAACACTGGCCGAAAGCCCATAAATCCAGCAAATGTCATGTGTGTCAAATTATATCCTTGCAAAGCACTTAATTGACACAATGTTCGGGAATCACCTTAAATATTATCACAGCCCAATCAAATTAACCTGAAGCAGTGAATAAAGGAGCTTCTGTCTCATCAGCGCACTTAGTGCCAGTTTATCAATGATTTACAGCATTCGCCAGTTGCTTTAAAGTTGCACTTCACTCCGCCACACTCATGTGGCAAGAAGGATGCGATGCGATGCGATGGGACGCGATTCCGATTCGGGCGATGATCCTACCAAACAAACCGTCATGATGGCTTTTCGGTAGCTCTCTCAGTCGGCTCTCTCTCTTTCTCTCTCTCCAAGCGTACCTGGCTAATAAATTTCTCTAATCTGACACGATCTCTGGGCTGATCGGTGGCCGACGAACTCAACTGAACGAACACAACGCATTGCAGCACCGGAGGAGAACGCAGACGAAACGTAATGAAATTGAAGAACGTCGTCGTGTTGCTGGCGAAACAAGTCAATGAATGGATTTCGAGATAGCGATAAGGATTTGCAACTACAGAGTGGCAGAGCCAACGGCAGCCAGGAGCGGCATTCCCAGGAGACGAAGGTGCTGCGGCGTGGCGTGGTACACTTCTGGAGATGGGAGATAATTATTTCGTCCGTAGCTCAAGCAAGGCCGTTAGACGAAGACCAAGAGACCCTCTTCGTCCCTCTTTCTCCCCTCTGCGACGGTCGTTGCTTTTGTTCCCCTCTCTCTTTTCGATCGCTTCTGGCTTGGTCCAGCTCTGGCGGCTCCCATTAAGTTGTATTTGAAGACAGGTAGCAGAGGACGTCCACATATATGGCCACATTAACGCCTCAGGTGGTCTGTTGATTCGTTTCTCAGCGGCTCAGTCAATGCGATGCGACTGCTACTACTTCGATAAATCTTGTGCATCGAATCACACACGAATCCTGAACCGAATCTCCCAGCTTCGCCTTATTATTGGCTGATAATGAGCTGTCATA
This sequence comes from Myopa testacea, assembly GCA_949629155.1. NCBI lineage: Eukaryota > Metazoa > Arthropoda > Insecta > Diptera > Conopidae > Myopa > Myopa testacea. The sequence continues at coordinate 3,482,077 of OX451345.1, read as the reverse complement.
TTAAAATAGTCAAAAGTCAAAGTTTTGTGGTGCTGGAGATTTGGTCAGAAGGTCTTCGAACTGTGAAAGGAGGAGGTGATGTGAGTCTGTGAGTAGAAACACACTTCCAATGTGTTGCAGATTCATTCGACTGCAACACATTCATTCAGCAAACAGAAAATTCCTCATGCATGCCCCATAACAATTAAGGTTCAATAAGTGAAGCCATTGAGTGCCGCACAGTGTCCACAGTGCCTCCTTCCACCCTCCAACCCTACGACCCTTCGACCAACGAAGCACTGAACACTCGGTTCCATTGGAATGTTCGCATAGCCATTACGAAAGAAATTTCTTTGAATCCTTCTCAAAATTCAATAAATTATATCCAAATTGATTTCAGTTGCTCTGCAGTTATATTTCTAGAATTTGTTTGCTTCCTTTTTGGAATTTTTGTGTGCTTTTATTTTTAATTTTTGCTTTTAAGCAATTTGTTCCGGTTCCTTACGAGCTGAGCTCAAAGGCAGAGTTGTTGATTGCATAGGGAAAACTTTCACTCCTTTATGCAGTTTCCTTCCTTGCCAAACCTCCTCGATTGCTGAATGGTCTCGAACGAGTGAGTTAGTTAGAGTGAGTTTTAGCTTTTGATTTTGAACTTAATTTAAATCGAACTCTTCTCAATCACACAAATTATTTCTTTATTAATATTATTCTGTATAAATTCCTGTGTTTATGAATCGAGAAGCACAATGAATGGAGAGCACCTATTTATTAAGGTGAGAAGGTCAAGGGTTACCCGTCATCATCTAAACTCATTCATTTAACGTACCGGATTGTTTGTAACTTCTATACTACAATAAATTCTTGAAATACGTACGCATGAAGAATTAACTGAAGAATAAAATTCGAGAATAGAATTCAGCCAATCGAATAAATCAAGCAAATCAATGTTCAATGTATTTAAATATAACACTGGAACTCGTATACTTATATAATAGAGTAGATAATGGTTTTGGGGGAATTTTTGAGAACAGAATTTTAATTCCATTGTTCATGGTTTAATGTGAAGTAAATTAATCCCATATTTTTAAAAGAGTGTATAAAACTAAATAAATATAATAAATGACTATTACAATCTCAAAACATATTCTAAATGGACCCAATTAATTGAACTTTAGAAATGAAGCCTGCATATTTCCCACTTCATCGAGGTACCACAAAAGAACCAATATTGCTGAAGGCACCCCAGCGAGTGTGAGCCACGTTGAGTTGTGTGGGTCCTTTGTTCGCAGATCCTTCATTCATGTATAGTTTTTTGACAAAATTTTGACACAAAGGACCAACGTCGAGGTACATATGTGTATAAAGATGCATATTTCCCTGTATGTATATTTAACGACCCTAATTTAACCAGCATTTTGTCGAAGTGTATCGTGACTCAGAGGAAGTGACTTCAAAGTGCCGATCCAGTGGGTTACAATAGACGGGATTAAATAGGCCACAACACAGCAATAAGTGAAAAAGTGTGAATTGTATAACGTTCAAGAGTATTTATTTGCGAACATGCTAAAAAACTCGCAAGAAGCCAATTAAGTAAATTCGCAAGGGTAAATTAAGTAAATTTTGACGAAGTAAGCTGACGACGACAGAGTGGCTTTTCTTTTCGAAGGGTGGGTGGGGAGGTTGAATGGTGATGAAAGTGCCCACATTGCGGTATATGGCATGCAGTCATTCTTTGTTGACTTACAATGGAATGGGAGAACTGAAAATTTTAAAGAAGAAAGAACACAATGGCCGTCGCCGAGTTCAGTTTCTGCCTAAGACAGGGAATTATTTGAAATTTAAAGTTTAAAAATATAGGGTAATACATCAAATAGGATTACGGATTGCTTAGAAAAGAGTTGGGCGAACCTCTACGGTGCCTAAAATATACTTTCACGAGGTTTTCAAATACGGGGGGCTGGGTTCTTTCAGGAGGTCTTAGAGGTCGAACGTTAGAGGTCTGACTTGTTGGCGGTTATACAGATCTATGTACAGAGATAGATGAAATACCTTAGACAGAGAGAGAGAGTGAGAGTGAATGGTTCTTAACCAGTTAAGTAAGTCAAGATTCTACGGATTTTTAGCCCACTAGCATTTGTATTAAGGCAACCTCAATGGGTCCTTTTGGTGTCTGAGTGGAAGTGATGCTTTCTGAAACACACGCCCTCCTAACCTAACCTAGTCTGACTTTTATAATTGGACTCTTTAGAACGAGTTCAGCTTTTCGATTCACTTCAAACTCTAAATTCAAGCAGGATTTATCTTTGATAGGTCTATCCTTTGGGATAGCGTCATTCTGTAGAACAATCATTGATTGGCATCGCCATTGTATTGAAAATCTTATAGGGAAAGTTTTTATTTAGTTAGATAAAGTTTATTTATTTATATCTTATCGTAGTTTTGCCACGTCAGAGTATACTGCCAAATATTGGGGTGGAGTGGTGTTGGGCTGGTGTTTATGTATGTCAATAAATATTGAAGCTTTTACTATTTGACTTCAACTTTGAAGCAGCCATTGAAGTTGGTTATGTTTTCCATTCTGGGGATGAACGAAGTTGCAACAGTTCATTGCAAATATTTTGACAGTGAATTATAAATGTCCTTCGCTCTCTGGTGTGAATGCTGAATGGCTGAATGGAAGAGGCATGGATGCTACCACTCACACGGCCCATTGCGCTGGCAGTTATTGTTTTTTTTTCGTAAGGCTCATAAATCCATAGACGAAAGCCGGGTATGAGATCAAATGAAGGGTTAGTGGGCCTCTTTTTCTGCATGCGATTCACATACGAAATGGTATTCAAGTGTAAAATCATTTACGTATTTGCGGAAAATATTCAATATGGATCCTGTGTGTGGATGTGTTTTTTAGCGTGAAGTACCAGTGAAGTAGTTAGTTAGTATTTATTTAGTAGGTAGTTAACAAAGTTCTATATTTAACGCATCTCTGAAGAAAGCTTCCTCTTAAATGTCTGTCAAAATTGGTCTGTCTTCATTTTTCGTTTCCCAATCCGTATTTAATGAACTTTAAAATAAAATTAATTACGGGGAATAAAATCAATCTTCAGTCCTTTATGATAACCCATTGGATAATCAAAGATCTGAAATATTTGGTCAGTTGTTGATATGGGTAATGTTATTATTAGTTAGGTGCATGGATAGATGGTGAATATCTATTAATGTGGTGTTTATTTTGTAAAATGTTAGACTTAAACTTGAATGCTTTTCCTTTTGGGGTCCTCTAGTACCTTCAGAACCATCTCGTAACTCTACTTCTGTATAGAAAATGTCATTACATTTTCATTCCCATCTGGGTACATATTTCGAATAAACACATACACACACACGCAAACACACACACACTCAAAACACACACATACACACATCGTACTTTGGCAATCAAAAGTTCATTTGGCAATGTGGCGATATGAGTTATGGACTCTCGTATGAAATTATGTAGGTACATGACCAGCTGGTTCGCATTCGGAGGCCGTCCCTCTGCCTCCGTTTCTGGCACGGGCGCCAACACAGCATCAGTTGTCCTTCCATGTTCTCTCATCGCTGCACCACCCTCTTTGCTCGTTCCCGGTTTTATGTCAGTGGGCTGGGTGGAGTGGCAGCTTGAGTTTTACTCAATTGCACTTAAAGCCGAATGTGTCCGTGTTAACCCATATATAGTATGTAGCGAGAAGTCTTTGAGCTTTTATTGCTCGATCCGGGCTGTCAGCGGGAAAGGCATCAGCGGTGATATACTGCATTTCTGGATCCTTTGCGAGGCGACTCCTGCATGTGTCTCCGTCGGAGTGGCCGAGTGTTGGGCAAAATAAAATATTCATGTGCTTCCATTACACATCAAGCAGATGGGCGCAGACCAATGGCCGGACGCACGGAGGGACGGACAGAGTTCCTGACGAAATGGCTACTGCAATAGTGTGTGTGTGCGGCGTTAGTGTGATGAGACAGACAGCGGAGTGTGTGACTGAATGCAGACGAAATACTACCGAATTAAAAAGAAGCTAAAATCGGGTTCTCGAGTTGCACAAACGAGTTTCAAGCAGATGCGACCTCTTTGCGACTCTCAGTGCGGCCTGACGAAATGGCAAACTGCTCACATGTCAAATAAACAATCCTGCAGCATGGTTCAGCAATCCTTCAGCTGATATACAGGATTATCTATCATAGTCTATAAGGTTCTTATACTTTAGATCTCTAAACTTGAGAAGAGATTCCATTCTCCTTTCTCGAGATAACTTAAAACAGTTAAATAATTCCAATTTATTATGTAACTATAGTCAATGTATATTTAATTATAGTTCCAGTACCTTCTACATTAATCACTTATTAATACCTCGTTCTTTGTGCTTCGTGTTTTAAATGAAACTAGAATTAAGCATGAAGTTTCGTTAAAAACAACTTATTTTCTGTACTTTCTCCATGAATACGTTTTCACTCTCATGCATACTGCGTTGAGTTTCCATCTTCCAGAGGACTTTCATCCTGCAACATACCCTGTACGAAATCACGTACATCAACCATGTTCGTTCCTTCATCTCTGCTTCCATGTGCTCCCACCCATCCTCCGACCGGGCGATCTTCCGACCGACCGATGTTGCTGCAACTTCGTACGTATGATAATGGCTTTGTAAATGTTGGTGTAATAAATCAGTCAAGGGTGTTTTAAGGATATTAATTTCTCTTTAAACTGCAAGCCGTTGAACTCGCTTTTAATGTGTTCCATCCTTTTGACACTCGTCGAGAATCTGTGAAAGAATGAAATGGGGAAAAGTACTCAAATATACTTTCTCGAAGTGTGTAGAGAGGGATACGTTTTCTTCTTCTTCTTATCCTCTGCTGCTTTGTTTTAATTGATCATTAAAATGTTAGATTAAATCGACTTTTAAAACCATCGTAAAAAATAACATTTTCATTGCTATTTTTGCAAAAAACATAACACATAACATTTAATTACAGTTGAAAAGTGAGTTATACATGTTTTAAAATAAATTTTCGATATTTATAATGATAATTTTGTAATTTTACTACTAAAGCCTGGCCTAGTCGAAGCTTAAATACGCTACACTCTCTGATACAATATGTTTTCAAAAAGGAAGAAGCTTCAGAAAGATCCTCTATAAATTAGATGCACCAGATCCGTTAGACTTGCAGTAGGGCAGGTTATGAGAAAGTGGGCGGGACCACGTCCGATTTTAGTTGTCATAAAAACAACTGTTAGTTCATTTCATATTTTAAAACAGTGTGTATTCAAAACTTTGCCTAAAATCCAGTGCTTTTAATGATTCCTTTATGACATCCAATGGATTTCCATTTCTTTCATGACAATTTCTGCATTTTATTCAAAGTAATGCAGCTTAAATAAATAATCTAAACTTCAAGATTTATTCATTCCTCGACTCATTCCTTGGCCAGTGCCGAATTTCCGCAGATTTAAGAACTCAACGTGTTTCGGTGCAACTGTTTGAAGCCCTCTTTTGTGGGAGCATAAAACAGGGATTAAAATCCTTATCGTGGTTTGTCTCGTGCTTAGATTTCATGTTTTCCTGCTCCCCCGTCTTTAGCTCGCTCTCTCACTCTCACTCTCACTCTCTCTCGCTCTCATCCTTTTCTGCTCGATATGAATATTTCTATGCACTGCAAAGGATTCCGCTCAAATCCTTTGGATTTTATTTTCCTTTATTATTATGAACATTTTGTGTTTGCTCTTCGTTTTTCGTGTTTTTGTTCGTTGTTGTTCTTGCTTGGATCTGTTTTTTGTTGCTGTCTTTTTTTTTGGTTTTGGTTGTTTTGTGTTCTTGTTTCTTATTTCTTGTCTTTTTGTGTCTTTTTGTTTTTGTTTTTATTTCATTTCGAGTTTTTGTTAAATACAAATGAAAATATGTTCAGAGGGGTGACTTTGTTTTTGTTGTTGTTTTTTTCGTTGACATGCTTTTTCCCACTTTCCCTCACATTCGCGCGCGGAATCCTCTTGAAAAGACGTCGAACCCGAATTGTTTGTTTATTTGTTTGTTTTTATTTTGTATGTCGTGTAGTAGTTGCAGCTTAAAACTCCACAACGCCTCGTCCCTTCCCATCAACGAAAAGAGCTTCCTTCCCCCTTCCACAACTCGTCCATTCGTTCTCTCACTCACTCGCTCGCTCGCTTTGTTTAGTACGAACAGCGTGTAATTTTCATAAGAGTTCGCAGCAATTTTTTCATCATGCTTAAGTACGAAAAAAGTCAACGAGGAAGATGATGATGCCGACGACGATGACGGCGATGACGACCAAGATGTGGATGATTTAGACTCCATTCTTCCCCACAGCTTCGTGGAGCTCCGCAAGGAAGACGAAATGGCGCAGCGGTGAAAGTGAATGTTCCAAGTGCTGCAGCTGGGGAAACGGAATTCAAAGGTTAAAAAAGTTGACAAAAACTAGTCTTCGGAAAGTCGTCGTTCGTTTATTCGTTCATTTGTTCGTTTGTTCCTTTCGTCGTGCCTTCGTTCTATAATGAGTTTTAGATTGCTTCTAATGGATCCCAAAATTAGGAGCAAAATGCGCCCTGAGACACGTTTTGCTATTCATTGAAGCTAGACTTTAATAATAATTCCTTAAATAATAATTACTAATTTTTTCAAATAGTTTTTGAGTTATTTTCATATAAGTTGGTTCTCTCTTTCAGAATCCAGAGAATTCCTCCTCCCTCTCCGACACACGCACCACAAAAAGTCATCTCTTGCTATGGCTTGCACATAATTAATATCGATTCTGTGCTTAATTTAGTTTGCCGCTGACGACCCGTTGTTTGCTTTAACTACTCCTCGTTAATCTTTGCCAAAAAGGACCAAATTTCAGACCTCAAACGGTGTGTCTAAACCAACGCGACGTCAGAGAAGAACAAAGAAATGGCAAAAAGTGAATAATCAAAATAAATATGCGACAGTAAAAACAGGTAACGAAAGATTTAATCAACCTGATTTCAATGCAACACCAACATCAGGCGGAGTTCGGCCAGGCATCTGGGGATCTGGACATCAGGCGAGCGGTAAAAGCGACAGAAAAATAATCGTTCAACTTAGCCGATTAATGAATGCATAAATCTCTCGAATTACAAGCCGCTTAGGACACGGGATGGAGGCTCAAGAGTTGCTCCAAGGATTAGTGACACGGGGTCCAAGATGGACGGACAGACACACGGATTCGGCGTGCAAACTGGAGGCTGTTTCTGCAAGCGTCCAAGCAAACAGCCAACCAACAAAGCAACCAACCCAGCAACTCAAGCAATTGATTAAGCGACTAACAACGTTGACGGAATTCGTGGTAAATATAAAATAAAAAATAGACCGCGATTATACAATATTTGTTGCATTATTGCCATGTAGTCTTTTTAGTGGATTATGTTTCTGTAGATGCGAATTTTTCACAATGAAATGCTAAGCCAAGAACTTCGTTTTACAGCCGAGCCGCTAGAGAGCAGTTCGAATAACTTGAAAACAACGAAACTTTGTGTAAAATGCTTCAATCAAAAGCTGTCAAAGCAACTTCAAATGAACAAATCCTAAAATGTCACCCGGTTGCATTTCGTGCAGTTCAAAAAGATTTAATATTTTAATGAGTTGAACTGGATTCGCGGTGAGACATCAAAGGATTGCTCTGAGCCTAAAAATCAATTAGTGCACAAAGTTAAGCATTCGAAAAAACGCAGCTACTAAATAATGACATCGCTGCTACTACAATGAATCCCACGTCGTGTGTGGCTGGGATCCACCGCAGAGATCATCCACGACAACTTCAAAAGAATATTTCTCACTTCTCATTGGGCCAGAACGACTTTAAAGAAGCCGTCTTGCGACTGTCAACTAATTAAGTCATAAGACTTAATGCATTTTTATTATGGCACAAGGAACAAGTAGATAAAAGAAATGACCAAGCGTATTTCGGCCTCCATAAATTCGCTTCTGTCACCCCGGTCGCACTACCGAAAGTCGCTGTGCGGCCGTCAAGTGGAATTATAGACCGGAGAACAGTCCAACGCATGTTGAATCTTTTAAGTGCGTCTCTTTTGTGTGTTCGCTGGTTGTGTCACCTGCGTTCAGAGGTGAGCTCTGATAGTTTTCCCACAGCTACTGCTGCTCCTTGCTGTTGCTGCTCAGTTCAGAATATTATCACCCTGGGCAGCTTAAGTTATCATTTCGGTGATCATTTTTCATTCCGCTGTTTCTCTATTATTTTACTTCAATGGGTAGTTTTTGTCCGGGCGAATACAGACGCTTTTTTACCAGATATCCGCTTAAAAATATTCAGGTCACTTCATAACAATTACTGTTCATTCATGGAAAATTTTATTCAATTCTTTCTTCGCTCTGCAGAGACTCTGATTCTCTTGCTGTCTCTGTCGCTGCTCCTGGACGCGCAGAGCCCTTGAGCAACTTCGAGAGTTTGTAGTGTATATAAAAGTGATAAATGGTTGTGGCTGGAGCTGCTGGATCGCTTGTGGAAGGAAGCGATGTTTTTAGTCCAACTTAAAATACGCAACAATAAATTCTTCAAATTTTTTAGTAGTTTATTCATACTCGTAGTTGTGAGTATTCATGAACCCACGCTTAGTTTCGAGCTTGTTTTCGAAGGTCATCCCAGCAGCCCTTCCAGAAAAGAGCTTAGGAATTCCATCAACAGTATTTCAGGTTTTAAAGACGATGGCATTTAGTGATGCTTTAATACTTTGTGACATATTCGAATAAAAGAAATGAGGATTAGTTAAACAAAGAATAAGATAGAAAAGAATAAGAATATTCTGGTCCCTAACCTCTCTCTACCCCTCTCTCACCCATCCGCCTGGACCAGCCTAAACAAATAATACGCTTTAATGTCGCCTATACTCTCGTATTTTTGAATTTTTTTCATATTGAGTCTCCTCAGTATCAGTTTTCAATTCATTTGCTCTTATGAACTCTCGGCTAATGTAAATCTCTTTCTTGTTGCATTAATCATTCGTTCCCTAATTTGTCAAGTGATAACATTTCAATGAGTGTCCTTTAAAAATTTCTACCCGAAAAAAATGTATCATTCAATCATCATTTCTCATCACTGAATTAATGATGAGAGTGTGTGATGGAATGTGAAGTGTACTGTTCTATACTCGTATCACTAATTTTTCTATTTTTTCGTGACACACACGATAACGTGTTTGTTTTTGGTAAACATGCATGTTCAAATAGATGTCTGTCTCTGTTTGGAGAAGGAGTAAACATCGATCCGTATAGAATAACTAAAAACGCCTTCGCTTCAGGCTGGGAAATGGGTCATTTCTTGGGTCATATTTGATACTTTCCTGGATGTGAGCCTGTTAATTTGACGTAATAAATTTGCCTCTTAGAGTTAGTTACGAGTATCACGAGTCTCAAAGGCTGCAAAATGCTTATATTGGACGTCATTTGGTTAGTTTTGTGTCGTCTCAAATTTCGCAATTAATTATAATTGCACTCAATTTGGCCAATTAAAGTGATGCTCTCTCTCTCTTCACCACAACACAATGTATAGTATAAATTGTTGCTGTGTAAACAAATAATGTTGCTAAGGAATGCTGTCAACATACTCGTACATATCTTCATTAGTCTTTAATGGATGGACATGTTATGCATCTCTACATGGCTTTAAGTACTTAGGAACTTTTATTATTGTGGAATGTAGATAAGAAATGCTTAAGAGAAAGGATATTGTCACTAATTTCTGACATGTTGGTCTTTTCTTAACATTTTTCGATCTGTTCCTTGAATAATCTGAAGTCACCGAATATCATGGCGTCCATCCTTAAATCTTTCTTCCATCGCTACACACAGCAAATATTCGCTAACATCCGCTACCAAAAAAATGCCATGCAAATTTTCATCTGCGTGAATTACGACTGAAATCAATTTCAGAGCAAAATAAAAATTACCAATAATTATGTGGCATTAATTTAATTTTCGAGTTGATTTGCCCGGGCACCGAAGATTACGAACAGCAGCAGCAACCTTCCACGAGACACACGCATGCGCGCCAAGCCTCAGGAGCTCTAATAAACTTCTTATTTATGCGATGTGAATGATGTCCACACAAACTGCAATTATTTCGCAAAACATGAGCCATGTTTGTAAGCCAAATAAATATACTGCAGGAATGGCGGGACGGGACGGAATGGACGGGTTCGGGTTCATCCTCGTCTAAATGACGACGTAACGCAGACGCATCAATGGAAGTTCGTCTCAGTGCGATGAGTCTGCGAAAGGCGATGGCGTAAGTGACCACAACCTCGATCGGTACCAGGTTTTTTCCTTCTTTTGTCTTGACGAAAATTATGCAAATGAGTCGACTGAATAAAATGAATTATTTATAAACATTATGGGAGCACATCATAAATCGTTGTGGCCGGTTGAACGGCAGCTAATCAAATTTATTAGTCTGTATGAGGAAACATTTTGAGGCAACGAAATTCCTGTTTTCACTTGCGAACAGGTTACAGTAACAGGGTTTAATGTAACCTGAATCGTTTGGTCGGGATGAGAATTAAGTATCCCTAAGAATGGTGGCGATCTTGTGAAAAACAAGTTGCTTTAAAGGTTCCTTTAAGATTTAATGTCCGAATTCTGAAACCAAGGTTTTCCATAAGTTATGTCAGAGATTATACAGATAATTAAACAGACCACTGATGTGACAGTCACTCCTCTGAAGGCATCACAATCTGGACCTTCTTCAAACTAACCGAATCCAAAGTAGAGTAAATAAAGGAATATATAGTATGTTCTAGATTACAGAAGGTTGTTAATACGTCTCACTAAAAAACGTCCGAATGAACCTGAATGAATGTCTATAAGAATTGAAACTTTATTAATCACATCTACTCACTAATTGCTTTAGACAACAACCAATCAATCTCAAGCAATGAGGGAAAAAATATTGGATTTGTTTTATATTGTAAACATCACTTTTTTCGAAGACCGTCTCGACCAGGTCCGGATACGAAAGACAACCCTAAACCACTCAAGTGACGTGTCGCCAAACTTGGTTGGGTTTCGCTATCGGACTGCGTTCAAGTTGAGTCTGCGACTTCATGTTGCTCTCTGTTCTGGTCGATTGTATCAACACTCCATCAAAGTGTCGTGCAGGTCAGCGGCGGCTACAACGACTCGTGATGACTCCGTAGCGTAGCCGGCACCGTTCAGCCGATGATTAATGAACTCATGCCACGATGACAAATGGAATCACTGTGGATTCAATGAATTTATCAACAGCTCGCTAAGGTTGATGAGTACAAGCAGCGCTGGCCTAGAAGTTGGAGCCTTTGGAATACACCGTGAAGGATGGGCAGGATTAGTGTGGCAAGAGTGCGCCTGCATGGATGCGCTCAAGTCAGATAGCGCAGGGCTTTGCCCTTATCGCACACGCTTTCTTGTTGAAAATGTCACTCCACAGGAAGTCGTTTCGGCTGCAGGCGGCCTATCGTTTTCCCCAGCTACACGAATGCGAATGCATTCACATTTCTGAATCTAAATCTACTGAATGCGGATTAAAGCACTCTATGTTGTGAATGAGTGAGTAAGTGAGCGAGAGATTGAGGGAGTGAGTGACTGATTACAGTATTTTGGCTTCACTTTTTATCCCCTCAAAACCGAAAATTTTTTCCAGCAAAGCTGCGAAGAAGCTAAGCCGAAGAGTAATTGAGCTCATGATAAGACAATTCCGAAAAACTAATTCCAAAGTTCATTTATCAGTGACAGGCTCACGGGCGGGTACTTCGTCCGGGTATAAGGACATTTGCATAATTCTTTCCCTGAAGAAGATATGACATTTTTTAGTGGTGACTGTACTTAGTTCTCTGTCCACTCATGGAGGATCCGGAGAATCTTCTAATGTTTCAGTTATTCTCTCAGGTCTTTGAGAAGAAGAGTCAATCTCTTAAGAAGAGTATATCTTTTAAGAGGTCAATCTTTTGAATCACTTTTTCCAGAAGAATATCGGGTTAGCATTACACGAATTCGAATAAAGTGCTTGAAGTAACAGAGTAAAAACCGTCTGAGACTAAACGGTCTAAACTCTTCCAGGATGACTCCTGACAAATATAAATGGGTCTGTCTGTCAACATCCCGATTGGAATTACCGAAAACAGCGGTTATAACCGCATATATGCTGTCTCACTCTCTCTCTCTTCGTTCTTACGTAGCAGTTGAGCGTGAGTTCATAATCGTTCACTTCTCTCACTAAAACTCCATGCAGATCACGAAGCGTGGGTTCCGCTAAACGCTCGAACCACTCCTCCTTTCTTCGCAGCTCCCCACAAACAAATTGCCAACGATCCCTCCCGACCACCGAACACCTCCCACCCGCGTACTAACAATTTTCTAATTAAAACGGAAACAAGAGTGTTGAATGCTTCGTTTCCAACTCAACTCCTGTCTGGAATTATAATCTTGATTTATTTCATTGTACGCTCAAAAGTACCCCCTCGCTTCTGCCCCGGACGATAGGAAGTGCGGAAAGTACAAAACGATGGCAACGCATGAGTTCGGCGCTTAACGCGTTGAAGCTGGCGAATAAGACTGGGAGCCCCATCCATGGGGCAGCCACACCACCAGCGGGAAGCAGCTACGAAAAAGGCGCATTGATAGGAAGGATTGAGAAAGTGCGGCTGAATTAATTGTTGGGGAATTTGTACACATCGCACGGCCCCAGAAACACCGACGAAGATTTTCAGTTGGAATTTCTTCATCTAAGAACTGTTCGCAATTTGATACTTTCGAAGCAATTGAATTAATTGTAAATGCAACATTATTTATGTATTCACAATTAATCAAAACCTGGAATTACAAAAATTTCATTTGTAATTGTAACTTATTTTTGCAGCAACAAACTTGGAATTAAAATAACTCCACTAAACCCGAGTTCAGGATACAACTTTTTAGCCATTCTTTTCCGGTGCTTCAGTTGTTGTTGATTCACGCTTCTAGCATAAGCAGCTGACCGACCAATCGTTTGGTCTACTATCAGGATCAGTGCTGCACTCGGGCTAATTAAAAATAATTGTTTCTTTGGAAATATGATCCAATGTAATTATCGCAGTTGATCATGTAAACTTGAAACCCGATCTCTGTGTAGTCTAAATACAACATGCTACAAAAGATGCAGTTCCCTTCGAAAGATGCAGAGTTCTAGAATACCCTTGTATAAAATGTTACCCTTAGATTTGTTTACTTTACTATATATAATATTTCAGTAAATTTCAACTTACTTATAATTTATAACAACCTATTTTTTATAAGTACTCGTATCTCGAGCAGTTGTTTGCCTTTTTTACCCTTTAGAATATCAGTGCTACGGAAGAACGTGTTTATATGGACCCAAAAAATGTACACGAATGTGTTTTGAGCTCATTAATTTTGCATGAACGCATACACGTTTATTTAATTAAGGAAACAGAGAGAAACAAACCGGAAATAATATTTTAGTTACTAAAGAGCATCAATGAATGCTGTTTGGGTGATAAATAGTAATCATATGCTCGGAATTTTTTGAAAACTCGTAGTTTCGGGAACTCGTTGTTTCTTTTTGGATACAATTTTGAATACAATGAACTCTTGTACAGAACTGTAGTAGTTACATAATTTTGTCAGGAAAGCTCACAGGATAATCAGCAGCGGGTTCGACTCATCCTACGCTCCTGTACGATAAATACGATTATTGTTGGGAATGTTTTTCGATATCTGACTTGCTTCTCTATGATGTGAATACGCATCATCCGATGTGAGCTCTGAATGGCCCATTATTTCATGAACGCATTCAACGAAATGAAATGAATAAATTGTTCAATTATTGTACGTTTTTTGAATTATTTATCTCGTTTTTTGGGCAATGTACATTGCTTAATTGCAATTGTATTCGGTATATGAATGTTCTGCAATTGTTTATAACTCACAGTAAATTAACACAAAAAAGAAACACTCATTTGTTGTGAGTAGAGTTCAGTTAATTACTCTCGTAACGTTTCAAAGTTCCGCGTGTTCAGCAAAAAGTTCTCAATAAACTTTAATTTATTTGCTAAAATAATTTCAACATCCTGAAAGAGTAGATTAAAATATTTTTGTTAAGAAATTAACACCTACTCATGGGCAATGGTTCATGATAGTTGCTGTTGTTGTAGAACTTCATTGATAAAATATCATAGTGCATGGTCCCCAAAGCACCACTGCAACATGATACTCTTTGTCGAAACTGTGAGCACCAACTTGTTGAGGTGCGTTGGAGAGCTGAATGCGGGGCATGAAATGAGGCAATGAGTAAATTTCGAAACACGCTCTCCACCCTCGCAACAAAGAAAGAGCATGAAAGCGCTCCAAACTCACTAAATTATGTATTCCGATGGATGCGTTGTACACACTTTTGTCGGTGGGGGGGTTCTTTTGTTTGTTTTTTTTCGTTTGTTCATCATGGAAGCCGGCTCTGCGAACGTTACGAGATACGTAAGTGGATGTCACACGAATGTGTGCATGTTCGTCATATTGTGCGTATGTCATATTGTGTAGTGCAGTTGTTTGTGCTAAATTTACTAAATTAAAATATACGTCAAGTGAGCAACTTGACATCAGCCTTTGACATGCATATTCTTTAAATTGATCGCACACTCCCTGCTCCTCCTCCAACTGAGCCGATACTTTTCGTAACTCAATCCTTAAAGTGTGTTGCTTCATCAGTGAATATGTTTAATGATCCATGGATCTGTGGATGGGTGGGTCTTCACTCATGGGAACTATTCGAAGTTTAGTCTATAACAAAATGAAGTCGAAAGCATTGGTTTCTATTATAGATCTAATCTTACCTGCCTAAATTATCTATAGTACCTGAGTAACAATATTAGTATAAAAATTAAAATTGAATGTACAAAAAAATGGCTTCATTGGTATAAAGACACCCTGTAAATTTACACGCACAATTTTCAATCGACAAGTTTTTTCATGATGTCGACGGAGAGTGATTTTTTCTCCGAAGACTCTTCCTCTTCTTCTTCTACGGACAAAAATGACACAACAAAACTAACAACAAAAACACAACAAAATGCTTGGATGTAGCTTGGAGTCATCGCTCAGCACATGTCAAAAGTTTCTTTGTAAGACTCGTAGTCCGGTCATTTAAGGATGTCACTCACTCCTTGTACATGGGTGACGTATGTATGTAGCTCCAATTACATTGATTAACATGATAGCAAACTCTTTGACCCTTTCAACCTTTGATGGCGTGGATGAAAAACCTGTCATTATGGAGTTTTCAGTGGTACAAAAGCAAGAGGTTTGGATCTACATATGTATATACAAAGATACTAACGGGATGGACAAATGTGTGTTTCAACAGATTTCATACGATTTTATGCTAGATTATTTAAGATCATCGGAGTCTCTGCAAAACTGTGCAAATCAATTAATCGAGGACAATCCTTTGAAACAGTACCACATTCAGTGAAAATGCGTCGACTCATCTGTGAGCAGATCTCTCCGGGTGCTTCGGATAAATAAAAGTGATTTGAAAAAGAAAATCATTCGGAAGAAGCAAAGAAACGACGAGCTTTCGATTGAATGAGCGAGTGAAGAGGATTCGAGGGTGGAAGGTGCGATATGTTGACTTTGACACATGACACCATTGAGACGAATAACATTTCTCGTGATTGAATCTTAAGCTTAAGATTGTGATTCCATTTAAAGATACAAACTTCAGAAATACTCGATTTCTATGCACTCGATACTGTGTTTGGATGAACACTTGAAATGTTGCCAGATTGTGTGATGTGTTTGTCGATTTGTCTTTCGAAGTAAGCGAATACTATTCATTACAAGATGTTTATAGTTTGCCGCATATTCGGGTATATTTTCGCAGACTCATACTGTGCAAAAGTTCCTTCTTCTCCAGCGCAGAAGGCCACAAAACCAGGGCGAATTATTTTTGCTGCGGCCAGATTCATGTAAAAACAACATAATTCCTCTCAAAGCTGTGAAACGTGCCAACTCGAGATTGCATTCGTCATCTTGACTGGCGAACAGAGCGAACAACATCCACTCAAAGTCGCCGCACACTCTCCCAAGGACACACACACACACACACACATACACATACACACATACATAGATGCAAAACATCACTTTGACTTAACATCCAAGCATGGCATCCAACTACGTAGCAATGCGAAAAATCTCCGAAAAATTACTTTGTGCCAAGAGCGGATGTTTTATTCACATCTGCAGTCGCTGGCGCTGTACAGCCAGCAGCGCGGCAGCAGCAGCAGCGGTTTGGCTAACAACAAAGTACAACAACAGCGTAATAAAACAGTCAAAATTATTAAAAGCAAGCAGGGTCCTGGTGGGTCAGCGCTGCAGCATGTCGACGACGAGAGCCCCAGTTGCAGGTTCCGTAGATTGGATCACGTCGCTCATAAGTTACACATACCGCAAAGCATTTATTCATTAAACAGCGACCATGAATCACCGGACGGTCCTAAAAGATGCGCAACGTACGGCGAATCAGGCGAATTCTTACCGCTCTGTCCCAGTTGAAGCTATGAGAAGAGTAATTGTCGGCTCCATAAATCCAGAAGCTATTAAACGGAAGGAGGGGAAAGATGAGGGAAGGGAAGGGAAGCAAGGAGAACACCGTAATGGGGAAATGGCGGCAGAGTTGCTAGAAGCACGATCTGGTATGTAATCCTTGAGGTTATTTAGAGAAATGGCTGTCGTGGTTGTGACTTTAAGAATGTGCTACACAAAAACAGAAAAGATTCCCGGCCAATTAAGGTCACAAGTAAACTAGCTCTGTATCTGATATGATCGCCCATCATATCAATCGTGAAATCTATCGATTTATTTTCTATTTGTTCCAATTTCAAGAAAATTTAACATTATTTTTCCCCAGTTGAACCTCTCCGAAGCTAGAACATGTCAGAAATGAAACGGAGCAGCTCCCAAGTGACTCCTTGTAGTTGAAAGTATTTTAAAGTCTGGTAAATTAACTTGTGTGAACAATGAAGAGCAGCATCCAAGAAGGATGAGCGATGAAAGCCAACAGGGACAAAGCATACACTACTTGAGAAATCCACACATAATTGGGAGTACTTTTGCTTTAGACTGAATTCGAGGTGTACAAAATGTGTTTTTGGCTGATGTTGGTGATTATCACATCTCTAAAATGATTTCCAATAATAATCATCGTGCTCGTCGTTATCTCAAGAAGTGGTGCACCTTTCATTGCACTGATTTCCACCATTCCGAATAATAATAGCATCAAAACGTCTTCAGTTTCGATAAAGAGTAAATATAGAGTGCGTCACATTGAGTGAATGTGTACCAATTTAAAACAAGAACCTCCATTTGCCATTACTTCCACCTTCTCCCCGTTCATGCCGTCATGTGCTGAGGGATGGGGGATACCCAACCGTATTCTACATGCTGGGGGTGTGTTTAAATAAATTACACATCAAGCAATCTTCACGTGGAGTGGCCTGGAATGGTGCAAAATGTCGTCTTTGTCGTAAACCAAGCGCGATAAAAATCCCAATAAACGGATTCCTTCGCTGTTGTCGCCTAAGCTCTTCAGCAGTCACTTCAGCTAAACGAAAGTCATCTGGAGGTGCCCTAAAATGGTGCAACAACACAGGGCGCGCCGGTGACGATGCCACGACAGCGAACATCCTGCTGTTCATTGAAACGATATAGCATCAGTCAGAGTGACAGCATCCTGGGTGAGGGAGGCTGAATGATTTTCGGTTCACCCCAGCTGCCGCTGCTGCCGCTGCTGGGTGGCTTAAAGTGTCAAACATAACAGACAGTTGGCAATCCATCTACCGCAAACGCAGAGCAACGCGATAGATAGTGCGTTCGCTCTCGCACACACGATTGCACGCTGGCATTCCTCGCCTTTGGAATTTCTCTCTCCTGAACATTCGAGCTGATGCAGCAAATTATTTTGGCAATGTTGAGAAAATTGGTTGAAATACAATTCGCTCTAAAAACAGTTTTCAGTTCTCTAGAGTTTCGGCGTAATCACAAAATACGAGTACAATACATTGTAGTAAAAATTGAGACACTAGATTGAAGTGGGACTGAAGTGTTTCTTGGAGCGTTCTTCAGACATCCGACATTTCGTAAAATGGACAAAAGTTAATTCATCTAATTAAGTTCAGAGCTTGAAGCGTTCTTTTTAAAGAAAAATCATCGAAAATCAACTTCGGAAACGCAGCTACGTAGTTTCTACAAAGGAAATAAAATCGAATTAAGTTCGATTTGATGAAAAGGCGTTTCCTATCTTCTTTTGTGGGTACTTTCTTTCTATGCTTCTAAGATTCCCTACTTTTGGTGTTCTTTCCGTGGCATTTTATCTTAAAATGTTTTCGATTCCTTACTAACTTAATCGAAGCTATATTCTTTAATGGATAATCAAATTACTTTCATATTCATTACTCTGTAAAAAGCTTAGTGAAAGGGTTTCACTCGTAAAACTGTTTTATTTGCTTAAGTTGCCTTTTTTTGTTTTTATTGGAGTTGCTTCTTAATTACAGTTGCGTTTAGCTAAAGGCTATATAACTAGCTTAACCGTTGCTCGCATTAATTATGATAACAAAAGAAGACAAATTTTTATTAGCCTATTAAGAGCTAGAAAGGCAGCCACCTAGCTGCGTCTTTTTTTCGTTTTTTCTCCTACAATAAACTGATACCGTCAAAGGTGCATCCGTACGATTCCATTAGTCAAATTTTGACTGAGAAAAGAGCAGGCAAAAGAGTGGGTATACTCGCTGTGAGCCAGTAACGAAGGAGTCCCTCACGATCAGCATGCAATGACAGTTGCTAGATAAGAAAGGGCTGCAACACCTTTCATCAAGCCGAACATTTCGGAAATTAATAGCTCCTGTCTCAAGTCCGAGGGTCAGTGAGAGATAATAAAAGTTTTTTAAAGACAATATAAACCAACAAACAAAGAGAAGTCGTAACGAACCTTCTCACAGCCAAACGAAGGTAGACAGAAGTCTTTATGTAGATCTTAGAGCTACCTTATGTATATTAGGTGGTTCAAATTATTCGCTCTAATAAGTCGGGGTTTTGGAAGAGTGACCATTACTATGATTAATCCCACGAAAATATGCCAAAACGTAATATAAGAGGAACATTAGTTGTGTGACGACGAGTGGGTTTGTGAAACGCTTAGTTAGCTACGGAATTAGTTCCGGTTTCTAACTTCGCTAGAAGACGCATAGACTCTATAGTGAATACACTAACTTTTCATTAATGAGCTGATTTTTCCTTCAGTCGAAGTTATTTAAAATTCTTTTGAAGACGGTCAGTTGTTGCGTCTTTCAACAACTCAGGTAACTTTGATGGCAGAAAGGGTACCGATAGTACAGCGGTTTGTTTTCCTTAAACTTCCCACCGACTTAAGCCGTGTTGTCTGCAGTTCCTCCCACGTGACTTATCTAGGATTCTCTCTGATCTCCTAGAAAGTTTTCGCCAAAGTTGTTCGGCACGTTTTCTGATTCCCTCGGAAAGGTTTTGTATAATTTCGTCGGTAAGGGAGTGGAGTATGAGGGAGGGGGAAGTTAGTAACATATTTCAGCATTACGTGGACTTGGACATCGATGCAGCGCTTGTGGTGAGGCAGAAGTAAAAGTTCAAGAAGCACGCGTGGTGTTCGATTTTTCTTGTATGTTTGTCGGCGCCGAACAGCAGGGTGCAGCATCTAAGAACTAAGTTCTGGCGATGCCGAAAGGATTCAAAGGAGCTTCGAAGCTGCAGAGATGAATGTGAAGGACGTGTTGCGGATAATTGCTGCGTAACTTAAGGGATGCACGGGAGAAAGTTTCTTAATTTCAATTACAAGTATATGCGGAACTAATGAGCATCGTCTGGAATGTTAAATGCAACCGCAGAAAGAATTCTGATAACCGAAATCCCAGCGAGAGTGCGATATAACTAAGCGAGTGAGTGTAGAAATACTTGAGAATTAAGTTTAAGCAGTTACGATGAGTAGACATGCTTATTTTTCAAGTGGAGAGGGTGCAACATGAGCTGGGTTTGTGGACGGATTACTTGACTTTTCTGTCGAGTCCTTTCTTCTATCCTAACTTAAACTATTCCCTTCTGTGTATCTTGGAAAGAGATCATAATTTCAGGGTTTTAATGTAGATTTGCATCGATTGAATGATGAATATTGTGTATTTTGCCAAAATGTAGCACTTGACGGAGTTTTAATTGACTCGTGAATCGTTTAAAGCAACGTGGTGACGTATCACGTAGGCAAGGAGAAGGTTTTGATTACTTAATTAATTAATTTCAAACACGAAACGCAAATAAACCGAACCTGGAGCCAAAATTAAAGGGGTGGCGAAGGCCTGGGGCGTGGATGCATGCTTGGAGCGTGGAGGGATGCTCGTGGCATGAGTCGGTTGATTTTCAAAGTGTTGTTTCAATTTAAATCGCGTCCAGCGACAAGAACAGTAATAATTCAAACAACGTCTGGACGCTAAAATAGTTGTCGCATCCGTCACTGGCCTCGAGCAAATACACCGAAGTTGGTACATAGTAGAGTATAGTCAAAGTCCGAAATTTATGAGCATCCGGGAAACCGCAAGCAGTTCACACAAATCCTTACACAGTCAGTGGTCCGTCTTTGCCCACCATACGAATTTCGTACATTAAATTTACATAATCACAGGTGCGAATTAAGAGGTTTTCACTCGGGGCTGCTTTTGTGGTCCACACGAAACAAGCAGGCAGCCTGTGTGTCGCTTCAGTGATGCGGCAAACGGGCGGCTGTCTGTCGCTGAGGTGACATTTGCGGCATAGAGAATAACTCGTGATAATAACTCTCTCGACTGTTAGACAAATATTAGCCACAGAGTCCACGATCGGATGCCTACAGTATTTCTAAAAACAACAAAAACATTCACATTTTAAGGATACTAATTAATTGTGTACCAGTAAATAATCTTTATATTTATTATGGTAAAGACTATATTGAGTATTGTGTTGTTATTTAGGAATATTATTGATTTTCAGACCTCCTTTCAGTCTTCCGTCTGTTAATCCTCAGCAAGTACCGTTAAGCGAAATTCACAGTTATGAAAAATGTGAGTTTTATTCCTCTGAACTGCCTCTAAACTGCATCTAAACATCTTCAAATGATTACACAAAGAGTCTAAAGTAATATCCGCAGCAAAGTGCCATAAAAGCGATAATGATAATGCTGGTTGTTGTTCATTACCGTCCACCCGAGATGGACATCCAACCAATGGGTGGCCCCCGACAAGCGCCTGATGGCTTTTAATGGACGGGTGGGCGTTTGGCGAAGCAATTATCATTAACAACAGCAGTTTCCATGCTCCAGCGAAGAGACACAAATAATGATGCTTGTCGCCATTGAGCCTCGAATGACCCGGCAACAGGGCACTCTTAATGCACACTAAAGAGGCTGAGCTTCGGTGTATGGAATCGCAAAAACACGGACGACACAAACAACAGCATCGCATTTACATCTACATCGAACATCCCGGTTGAAATCCTAAAAAGAAGGTTCTATTGCAAGAGGAGGAGGAAAAAGAAAGGTGGAAGCAGTCGGAAGGAGAAGAAGAGAGTCCTGACTGTGTTTGCCAGCCGGATGCTTCGTCACTGGCACTGATGTGGTCTCCAAGAGGCTCTGGCTTTTGGGTGGAACCGAAGAGGACGCCTTTTCACGGCTGTCGGTGTCTGCTGTCTACGGCATCGAGTACTCTCGACCATTTGTGTCTATTATTTACGTGTTCGGAACTTGTTAGTGCTGCTATTTTACATTCAGCATCCTTCTGCCGGGCACGAGTAGGCACCATTAAGAGGCAAGAGTGGAGTACAAATCGAAAATTGGCCCAATAAATACCAGAAACACATACATACGCTTTCTTAATGGGCGCCAAAGTAGTTGCTAACGAGGAGAACGTGTATAAATTACGCGACAAGTCGAATATCTTAGGAAGGACTGTAATGAGAACCGGATGTTGACTTCGGTGACTTACTGTAATAGTTTCCATACTTAAAGTTGATAAATGAAGAGGAACAATAAAAGGAGACCATTAAAGGAGGAAAATAAAGCAGGAAATAAAGCATGAAAACCGAATCAAAATAAAGAAGATAGCCTCCTTTTCTAAGAAGGTCTAAGAAAAAGCATGGTTTTTAATACTCCAGAGTAAACAGCTGAAGGAATAAAAGGGAATTTAGTAGAAATATTACGCGAAAATTAAACGCATGGCTAATGGATGCTTATAAGTCTAATTTATGGCCTCACGTGGTTCCATTTATGCACGGCAATAAAATCTCTTCGCTTGTGGAGAAGTCTGTGTCTGTGTGTTAAACAGCTACACTTGGGGGCGAATCCTCGAAACACTGTTTAATTCAGCTGAAACAATTGTCATCGTAAATTACTTTCTAAACGTTCCTAATCCCGCTGGCATGTGAGGCTCCCACAAGGCTTCCACAAGGCTCCCACAATGTTTCCACAAGACTTGCAGACTGGCTTCATTCTTGTATTGTGCCTGGATCCTTCAATATATGACCCCACATACAGTACTTTAAGATTTCTGTAATCTAACTTTTTCAACTATTTTATTTGATTGTCAAAATATTCTCACTGAAGCACTGTTGGGAAATTAAAGTTCGGTACAAAGTCACTTGGGACTTGAGCTACATAGCTTAGAGGAACCGAGGAACCGAGGAACCTGAACTCGACCGTTTTCAATCTTAAAATAATCTCTTTCCAAAATAATTTAACTTTCTTCATTAAAAACTTGCAACAAAACAGAAAAAACACGGACAAAAATTGGAGAAAATTTTAGATATCCCTAGAAAACGGTCGAAACTAATAATCAACATTCTCTCAGATCCAATTTACAAAGTTTCTTCAAAGTCCTGTTCTCTGCCGGCGAAACTAATCCGAATCCCACATGCTTGTGGGAACGCCAGTTAGCCAGGCGTTTGACCAGCGCTCTTCTGCTCGCCTCATCTCTCTATCGTCCTTCACTTTGACCCGGTGGTGCTGCTTGTGGTGGTGCATCGGCACTCTTCCTCGAATGCAAAGTTGGAAATCCGTTACAATTCGTTAATTCAAAAGAATTTTCTCGAGCGTAACGAGGATGAAATAAAAATTCGAAAAGTCTCTCCGAGGGATTAACTGATAATAAGTTTGATGTTCTAGCGAATGCGAATGAATCGAAATGCTTCGAGCTTCTTCTTGCAGTGCTGCCAACTTTGACCAGTCGTCGTCTTTTTCTTTCTTCTTTTATACAATCTGTGTGAACATGTGTGTGTGTGTGTGGTTGTGTGTAGCGTTTGTATTTCATTGGAAGCGGAAGTTTTGTAAAAAAATGACTTGAACTCTTATCTATGCGCCAAGTGAGTCAGTGCATCGAGCACATCGGCATTTCATGGAGTGCGAGGGTGGAGCTGCAGAAGCAACTAAATTGAATTAGACTAATCAAAAAGTCACAAGCTCTCTGGTTGAGTGTTGCCCTGGTGGGGGGGGGGGGGGGGGGGGGTTGAGTGCCAAGTTTTGAACGTGCGTGCTTGAGTGGGTGGGCGGTGTGGTTTGTTGTGAGGTTAGGGAGTTCGTAGACGTGAATTTGACGATGAAGGAGCTCCATTTCGTTGAAAGCAGATTTAAAGTTTTATGAAAAGTTGCCGCTTTTTGCTCTCCTACATTTTCTACACTCCACACTTTCGTCTTTCTGAATCCCGAAAGTTTTCTTTTTCACGACTCTTCATTCGATCTTCGGTAGCGTTCAGAAAACTTTTAATTCGCCGTATCTTGAGTTATTGCAGTCGGCTGAAATCAATCAATAAATGTACAGAGATTGAATCGTGTCCATTATTAGGTATGATTTTTTAAAATTTAGTTTCGAAATCACTTTCTTTCACTTCATATGCATTGAATATGCGCCGCCTCTGAGAACCACTCTAAATAATGCACACTTTTTAAATGTTTCGGATTTCAATCTGACTGATAATTTAATTAAAGATTTACACTTACTTATCGCATCGAATCC
Source organism: Myopa testacea (assembly GCA_949629155.1). Classification (NCBI taxonomy): domain Eukaryota; kingdom Metazoa; phylum Arthropoda; class Insecta; order Diptera; family Conopidae; genus Myopa; species Myopa testacea. Next base: position 3,457,998 of record OX451345.1, on the reverse strand, counting down.
AACTCAATTTCAGACAAAAAAAACTCCTTTTATTGCTCAAGCCATCATTCATTCATGGTAAACATTAAAGCAATCATTAAATTGTTAAAAAAACAAACAAATTTTATTGCTCCATGTTAAATCTTGCAGCTGACTGCAGTGGAACAGCAATGAAATGTACCCCTCCCCCTCCGGAGGACGGACGGCGGGTAACAATGCCCTCCTTTTGGACACGTCGAGGCGCCGACTCGGAGGCGTTGTTCTCATCACACAAGCGACATTCTACTCCTAGATCCACCGCTCATCTAGATTCTGTGTTTACTTAATCTCAGGGTATCGTTAACAATAAAAATTACTTATTTTATTAGCTTGGCTCAAAACACGGAGAGTATACTGCAGAGCAGCGATGGATCTCAGTGAAGAAACGACGACTGACGGAGAAAATCTGCTAATTGGCTATGGGAGCAATCAGAGCTCCTGGCTGGATGCAATCATCTGCCTATTTAAAGTTTGTTTATAGCTTGTGGAGCTAGTAAACAATTACTTAGCAAGGAACGCTGTAAAATGCGGATTCTCTGCTGCAGATTCTCGTCTCCAAATCGAAGAACCTTTACGCAGGTTCATCTGGCGGTGCTTGAGTCGCTTCTGCAGGATCAGCAGAGCCTCCTTATTTCGTAATTTAATTATAGTATTTCTGAGTTTCTATCTGATGTTTATAGTTACTAGGAGATTAAATTTAACCTAAATTTAGATCTATGATAATAAGAACAGCGTTTAAATGGACCTATTTTCATGCTTTTAAGCTTATGCTATTATTTAAGGGGTCTAAATGGTCTATTGTGAGAGTTCATGGAAGAGATAGTTGTTGTAGTTGGAACGATAATGAAATATTTCCATGAAACTCGCTTTCACTCCATGGAAAAATGGTCTCTCATCGGATAGAAAGGGAACTTGAGGTTGATATATTATAGAATCGACTTCATATACTTTAGAATCGACTTCATACACTCTAGAATCGTCTTCATATACTTTAGAATCGAAATTTCTACTGCTAATTTTGTAAATCTCATGTGTCCAATGTTGTTTATATGGATTCCTGTAGGGTATCGCTTTCATATCACACTCGGAAACGTGGTCACACTTGAATGCTACGTAATTATTTCCACTCAATAAATGCGTTTTAATAGCTGCAAACATTCAACTGCAATCGCGCTCACATGCATTTGGCCCGGAAAGATAGAAAACAACACCATCAAATTTATTTAACTACTCTGCACATTAAATTTGTGGAACCCGACAAAAGAGAAGAGAAGAGGAACAAAGAAAAAACAATTAAAAGTTGCCACCACCAACGCAAAAAACATGCCTGGCCTGGGGACTCGGTCGTGGTCGTAAATTGCAATCAGGAGCAATCATAAATCAACTGTCAAATTGACAACACTTACACATGCACACAAACAAACACACACATACACACACACACAGAGACACTGTATAGACACACACCAATTCAGTCAATATGCCAGACGTTGTGCGAGATAATAAAAAGTGACATTAACATGTGATGCCTTGCATAACGTAACATAACGCAAGCAGGAGACATGCGTTGCACCCGCACCGACCTGGACGCGCCTAACAGCGGTCCCATGTGTCAAATGGTGAGTGTCTTGTCCGGCTGTTGACAGTCAGTTGGACGATGCCTTTGATTCGAGCCGAGGGCATGGATTGGAAGGCAGCTCGGCGGAGTAGCCACCCGCTACTTTTCCTCGATCCTCGTATAACTCTTTACATTCGACAGCGATATCAGGCTTCAATCACACACGCACACACACACACTTGCTCATATTTTCCAGTTGAGTCCTTCCGGCCAAATGTCGCATTAGAGCAACACACATGGTTCAATGAGTAGGCATCATATTCGTTCGAGTGCTTTGAATTCTGATTTTCACGCCTACAACGCACAAGCGTGCGATACGATGAGTTATTGGAATCCGAGTAAAAAAGGATCGAACTAAAAAATAAAGAAGGCTTGCCTCAAATTATCCGCCCTCCCTCCCGACAGCGAGCCATCCAGCTGGCCGACATTTGAACAGAATTGAAGTGAAGAGCGTGGAGACGCCGCTGTACGAGTTCATGTGAAGTTTTCCTGTGTTGATTAACGCACTTTTTGATTAATAGCGCCGAATTTCGAGTTCATTTTTCATCTTTTCAGGTGATGTTTAAACACTGAACAACAACCGAACAGTCGACGGCTTCGAATCCTTTCCACAGCCGCCACATTTTCGTGTGCGTTACGTAGAGATGACATGTAGGAACATCTGCAGGCATTTCGTACTCCTGCCTCGCGCCCACACGAAGCAACGACAACAACTCCACTGGAATTTCCTCGGACGCGGAGTGGCTTCCGAGGAGGGTTCATGCAAATAAGCGTGTGAGTGCGATTTCAGTTTGAGGCTTGGCGGATATCCGAGATAAGATAAATCAACTGAAGTGAAAGCTACTTCAGAGGTAAAGCTACTTTATTTAAAATGCATTTTTAAGAATAACCTATAAAATAAAAGAACAATTAAAGGTTTAATTCCATCAGACAGAGCGATCTGGCAGCTTAAACAATGAATATTTATGATAAACTTTGAAATAAAAGGATGGGTTTTAAATTTCAAATTTAAAGGAATAAATACGGGGGAGAAAAAGTAATATCCTTTACTTATTAGGTTTTTACTTTAGTTCTTTACTTATTTTTTTATAAATGTGCCGAATACTTAAGAAATTAAGGACAGTATTCTCTCTCTACCGGATCGATACTTTGGGTTTTACTAAATTTTAAAAGTATTTCCGCTCTCCCTACTGAGCTCTTCAAATAGATTGATTGAATATCTGCGATTTTCCCCGAATTTATTACGATTTCACAAACAAACATCCTTCCTGTCAAATGAGTACAAAAATAAAGATTGTTCGACCTCATGGAATGGTTTTAATTTCACTTCAAGGTCCTTTTCCCAAACAACGATAATAACAACGTCCGAATCCAACATCCTTCAACCTTCCGTAGCGAAAATAAAGCGCTCGTGTACTATTATTTTAGGACAGTACATATTTCTGTAATGTTTTCTTAGATTTGGCTTCCGGAATATTCATTTAAATAAATATTTATTTATAGTTTGAGACTCGTGACGAGAAAAATACACATGTACGTACTTCAAAGAGAGACATACTCTTGCCAACAACGCCTTAAAAAAATCCAAGCAAGCACTTGATTTCACTTTCGTGATCTCATGGATACTCGATAGAAATCTTCAGATGTGAGTACGTTTACTCACATATGTTTTATATTGTGTTCCAGATAATGTTCGGTTTATCTGGTTGGAGTTGTGTTGTTCTTCGTCTTCCTGTTGTTCTTGTGGACCCCATATGGCGAGGATTATCGGCTTGATTGCGTCAGCACAATAAACCAGTTGATTCCATTAAAGAACAAAGAACGCTATTAAAATTAGAAGGTTAACAAGTCATTTCAAAGCTTCCGAGTTGCTGCCCGTTGTTGAAGCTTGTGAGCTCATCCCTGAATGTACACAGAACAAGTGCAGATCCGCTTAAATAAGTAAATTGTTGTTGTGACAATGATGGAAGAGGGACAGACACCCACTCGTGCGAATCGTTCGTCCGAATTCTTTCGTATTCTCCTCTATTTATTTAGTTCCGTTCGTACGTATCCGGAAAACGTTCCTCGTTAATGCGAGCGAACCCAATAAAAACGATAAATCTTGGTAAACGAATCACCCGTCGCTCGTTGGTGCAGCCATCATCAAAAAAAGGGTCACTTAATGCACCATTCGTCATAATTGTGTAAATTAAGCGACCACTGCACGTCGCCGACCGCGTAAATTAGAGGAAATGGAAAACTGAACAAAGCTCAGAAGAACCTGGGTACCCATCGTTAGGAACGCAGCCGCCGTGACAGACGCGGGAGCAACTAACTAAGCAGGACTCGATGAGGGTTACTTTGCTTAGAAGTCGTCTGTCTGTCGTCTGTCGCATTCGATTCGTTTGTTTCACTAATGAGACCCATTGTTGGAAATCATTTGTCCTCACTTGTGCAGAGATGCAGGAGGCGGGGTCATCTTTTCTCTGGTGCAGTTATAATGTACACTCTCCCAATAATCTATCTTAATAAATCTAATCGTCATATATTCGGTCGTATATATTCAGTGGTAAATTGAGAGCTAATCCAACTTTCTTCGGAAAAATCACGGCTTCACAGTGTTTCCCAACAACCCAGCAAGGGTAAAAATTGGAAATTTGGAACCTGAGAAACTTCGCTGCTCTTTGAAGATCAACTTATTATTATCATTGCTTTTAGGGCAGTGCCACTCCAATAAGTCTTTGTCACTTCGCTGAGACTTAAGACCCAATTAAAAATAAGTCCTTAAAAAGAGTTCCTTATAACAGAACAGCTCCAGCAACTCGCACGCGTTTTCTTTTCTCATGTACTGGGCTCGAATTGTTCGCTGCCGTAGAAGAGTTAGTGTTCGGGTCTAGTAGCGTTCTGTTTAAACAATTATATTAATTTTTGTGCCAGTAAGTCACAGGCTGTCCCTCGTCGCCCCAAACTCGGTCCAAAACTCGGCGTACAGAGGGCGCTGGAGCAAAGAAGAAGAAGAAGAACCTATGTATAGTGAAAGAGAAGAAGAGGTCGTGTAAACAACTAGTGAAAGTTCTCGCTCTAGAAGCTGCTGAGAGAGAGTGCGATAAGACGAGGGACGGGAGAGACGAGTGTCGTCTTCGTCGCTTGGCTATTATTGTTCCAACTTGAGTTTCCTGAATGGAACTAATGATGCAGCTAATTGTTATCCTCACGCTGCGCCGAAGCGTCGGCGCCGCTGTCTTGGTTGCCTTTGTTTTTGCTGCTGGCGTAGGAACCTAATTTAGGAGCTTCAAGCTGCTCTGCACACAAACAGAAGCTGCTTCAATTTAACTTCAGATGCAGCGTGTAATTAGCGCAACATTTTCATGGCGCTCGTAACTGTAATTTTTGTTTACTTCAGGGATTCAGCGATGCAGCAGCAGCTGCCGCCGAGTGAAGCCAAGCGAGGCTTCAGACGAACGATTCGTGAAACGATTCGATGCTGCCCTGGTCACATTGTCTTTTGCAAAATATCGCCGTTCTGCTGCGCAAAGAAATTCATTAAAAAGTTTCCTCTAGTATTTGTTCATGGTGCCAGAAATAACACTTTCTTTCATCCCGCCCCCTCCGCCCGCTTTTCGGAGCACTCACTAAAGTTTGGGTCTGTCCAAAAATACGAGCTGCGTTCTTTTGTGGCACATAATTACATGACTTGCTACATTCAGCGTAAAATTGCTTCGATGGTCGACGGTCGATGGCGAGGCCGAAGGATGTGGCCGAGGTCGTGGACCGGTCGGGAGGTTAATATTATTAGGAACTGCTTCTTCGGCGCTGCCAGTAAAGTGTTTCATTAACACGATTGTTTCGAGGGGTGCGATTTTGCGTCCATTTCTTCATTCGCCAAACAGAAAACTCTACACAACAATTGTGCGGCTACACGAATAAAGTGGCTGCGAAGAACAAATAAGAAGAAGAAGAAGAGTAAATGTCCAGCAATAATAATAACAATAAATACACATGAGTCTCGGGTGCCTCGTGATTTCATGCGTGTCGACGTGGTGCCGGAGGTTGTGCGATGTACTTAATACAAATACTATAATTGCGGCGATGGGGCCCATAAAAAGGATACGAATTCAGTTGAAATCCTTACATTACAGTGTTTGTTCTGAAGTAAAACGGTGCTGGCAGCAAAATTTGTGGAGCTGCGATTGCTTCCGAGGAAAGATCGGATAATCTGCCCCGAGAAGTGAAGAGCACGAAGTACAAGTAAAAGGCTAGCCGAGTACTCTGCTGAGTAACAATCATTGGCCACTCTTGAGGGCAGCTTCAATGGTTTTGCTTATTCTAACACTTGATGGTGCATTTAATTGGCTCGTTGGTAGCCTTTACATCGTTTCTATATTTAGACCAATACACCGTCCAAGAGTCCAAAAAATAAACCAGTTCTCATTCGAAATCAGTACCTAAAAAATGCATTATATCCAGTTATATGTTTAAGAATCAAGTAAATACCTTCTGTATAAAGAACCTAGTCTATGAATGGTTTTAGTGAAAATTCTTTAAAAGTAATCATTCTCATTAATGGCGAACTTTTCTTCCTCTCTGTTTTTAATATTATTTTGCTTTGAAACTGGAATAAAGAAGGGGCTGAGAGGGGTTGAGAGCCAGAAACTCAACTAAAATTATGTAAGTACGAGTATTTTGTGTACCAACCCACCGTCGGTAGTTTTAATAGCTGTTCTCTTAAACCAGTTCCAGTTCCAATTCCAGCTGCAGATCTTTCTGTGTAATTGTTGAGCTTAAGAAGCTCCAACATTCGGATTGTTGAATGAACACTCGTTCGTCCAGCGTAGTTTTTCAGGCTTTGTAATTTACTATTTTAATGTTTCCTTAAGAATCGTTCATTACATCCGACCACCCTCAGGAATGACCGCCCGATTATTCAGCGAGTTTCGCCAGTGTTGTGCCCCATTCTAGGTAACGGTTTTTTCCCTCGCAATTTATTGCCGTTTTTTCGTTTGTTTTGTTGCGTTTGTCCTGTTTTTATCCTGTTGCAGTTCGGATTCATTTTCCATTTTTTCGGTCACTCACTGCTTACGTTAAATCCGTTTCGTTTCGCTGAGTTGTTGCGAAGATTACGTTTTATGTTTCCGTTTCGCGTAGTCTTGCCGCTGCTCGGGCTCGTGTTGGGCTCTTTTTTTTTATTTTGTTTTTCGTGGAAGCCTCTCTTTCTTTATCTTTGTGTAGAGCGATGCAAAATTTGTTCAGTGTTTTTCATGTTGCTGTCTGTCGACAACAAATCCTTGAGATACCCCACACAATTCTACTGAAGGAGTACAAAAAAGTATCCTGTGTGTACTGCATACAAACGAGTATGTGGGCCGTGGAAGCCTTTAATCATTTCCGTTTTAAACGTTTTCCTCCGGACTCTACTGCTGCTGCTGATGGTGGTGATTCTTTTGAACTCAAGACCAAACATTTACCTCCCAGTTTTCCCCCTACACTGCCACACAAATTCGAGGACTACAGACCCCTGATACACTAGCGGCGTCATCCTTCATTTATAGGGAGTGAAAATAAGGACTTTTATTGAAAACATTGAAATCACCTCGGGTTCCCTCGACTCTGATTATTGAAGAACGATAAATGAGACAAAAAACTGGTTAACCATAAAAACGCCTCCCGCTCTCTCCTTTTTTGCAATGTGTTGCAAATCGGTTTGCAGTTTTGCATCCAATTATTTCTCCGCTTTCACCGGCTGTAATCCTTGTCTCCGGGACAAGTCGCATGTCCAACAGAGAAGATTGACACCATCGAAGCTTCCACGCCACTCGCACGACGGCGGGGTTCTTTTTTTGAGCCCGCTCAAAGTTTTCCCAGTTGGTTGGGCATCGCGAAGAGGAGGGGAGGGAGGGAGGCATTTTCGCGGTTGATTGTACAACCGGATCGTGCGGCGAATGAACGCATGTAGGACTCGATGTTCGTTCATCCGTTCCCGCGATTCATTTCGCTTCTTATCAAAGCGCCAGCAGGCTCGATTTTCGGTGATTTTGTGTACCGCGGTTAGGCTACAAAATGGACAATTGTTATTTTTTCATCTACCGAATGCGCTCAAAATGGAAAATTGTTTTCGCGTTTTATTTCTTGCCGCTGCTGTTGCGCTTTTTTCGCTTTTCAGTGCTGCGTTGATGCCAGGCTTTCATTCAATGCACAGGGTGTAGAACGGGGCGCTGCTCCGTTTCGGGGCGTCCGTTGCGTTGGAGTGAATGCGGCTGTCGTCGATTTATTCGAATGCAAAATCCCGGAAAATCCCTCAAGGGTTTCGTGCGCTACAAAAAAATTGTCAGTAGAGGCTGTCGTTGGGTGGTAGTCGCGGCGGAATGGGCTGGTTACTCCCCTCGAATTCATAAAATAAAAACAAATTGAAATTAAAAACAAATATCATCACCAGCATCGACATGAGCAGCTGTTGTGACAACAGTTTTGAATGTTGGTAGAAACATTTTAATGTTGCTAGAAAAATTTTAATGTTGCTAGAAAAATTTTAATGTTGCTAGAAAAATTTTAATGTTGCTGGTTTTTTGGAAATTTTATAGAAGGGATTTTCATTGGTGTTTTTCCTTATTTTTTTATTTTTCAATTACTTTTGGGTGCACAATAAAAGTCCAGCTCGAAGTTTTTTCCATTTAAATGTCCTTTAGAATTTATCCTTGGTTGGTGACGTTAAACAAATAAAATCCATAAAAAAAACCATGTTTTCGTGTTTTCCAATTTGTATTATTTTTATTTTTTCTTCACTTTTCGTGTGTATTTATTTGCTGATTTAGTTTTTTCAACATTGCTTAGTTTCAGCGATTCTTAAGTTTATCTACAAACTATTTAATAAAAGAAGTTAATGAAGCTAATAAATACATCTAAATTAAGTTTATTTCTACTCATTTAAATCAACGTTGAAAAAGAACCACATTAGTTTTTGTATTGATTATGAATTAAATATTTAAATATTGAGATTACTTAAACTAAGTGAAAATATTATGTTTCGCAAAAGGTTCCGAGTAATCTACAGATACATCGGTACCTCTCTAGACTATTCAGTCATTTCTTGTATGTGTTTGTGCATCTCAGAGACTTGACACTATTTTGCACGAATATTCAACAAAATCTCGACAACTAAACATGATTTAACATACACAATTTATTGTAGTTATTTCTGTTGAACTTATTAACTGTAGATACAATAATTAAATAACAATTTCGTTGAAGCATTTGCACTTTTGTGGGAAATCAGTAGGAATTGCTTATTTTTGTTGAAAACACACGCAGAGATTTCATCTTCAATTTCTTCATAAGATTTCTTAAATCCGAATAGATATATAATATGTATCTATGTATAATCAATGTGGTCGAACTTTACTCTTTTTCTGATGCTATATACAAAGTTTTTATAGCTGTATACCGTGTGTCTGTCTATTATAATCTTCCTATATCTATTATAAGTATATATATTAATGTATTTACATTATTTAGTCGAGCGCATTGAGCTTGAAATACTCTCTCTTTGATTAGTGTTCAATTCATTTCTATACAATTTCAATGGAAGATTTTTTTGATTTTTCTTCTTTAAAATTATTTCTATACACATCTCTCTCTATACACGTGTTTTTTTTTTGTTATTTTAATAAACGAATCAAAGTAATGAAGAAAGTAACGGAATTACTGACACCGGAATTAATGAAAGTCTCCCAAATAGCGGGGCAGGAGCATGTGTGTGTCTGGCGGTAGAGTTCCCATTGTACGAAGTGGGTTCTTAATGCTAGAAGAGTCTTATGAAATAAACTTGCCGCAGACTAGAAAAACTGTTGGCGATTCCACCAATCAGAAGCACTACTCCAGTACTTTGCCATGTGGGCCTCAAGTATCGCTAAAAGCGACAGTCCACTAACGATAGCCATTTAGCAGAGTTAGCAACAGTTCAAGCAAGTTCAGTACCTACGAGGGCTTCAAATAGTTATCGCTATTTTTGGTTTTTATATATACACGACCGCGACCACACTACCCCATAATATAGCCCTCATCTGCGGAGCCTACGCGGAAATGCAGCTCTACAAAAAGTTCAGTATTTACAATGGGATTGTTATCCTACTTGACGATATCTACAATTCATTTGAAATGATATTATTTCTTACAGCTACAGTTCTATATACAGCTACGAGGTCTTCGGGTTAACCATTTGTCCCTCCGTGGGTGGGATTCGTACTGCAAACGACTTATACATGCAGTGTTCGGCTCTCGGTTGTTCCTGCGTGTGATGTCCCTGCGGCGGATGTGCCACCGGGGGTTGTCGTGACCATCGTGAGACCACCCTCGGGTGCAGACATTGCCTCCGAAGCAGCAGGAGTCTGGCTGGGCAGCATCTCGCGGTGTATCAGCACCTCCTTGTCGATGGAACTCAAACCAGCGGATTTGACGGCCTTTCGCGCCGGCCGGGTCAGGGCGGATATGATGAGCAGTCCGAAGAACAGAATCAACGAACCGACTGCAGCAAATACTGCGATCTGCGTAAGGAAATCGACGCTGTAGCCTTCAGGTACTTCGGCTGTTAACTTGGTGCGGATCACCGTGGAACTTTCTGAGGTAGAAGCACTCGAAGATGACGACAGTTTGACGGGCGTTTGGCTCTTGGCAGCATTCACTCCGTTGGGGGTGTAAGGAGAGAGGAAGTCCTTCGAACTGTCCTTGAGGATACGCATTCGTGAATCGGTTTCAGAAGAAGAGGCTTGCTCTGTGGAGAAGATGGTGGGCAGGTTCTTTATGCCGGTGTCTATGGCCATGGATTGCATGCCAGAAGCGGTGCTGTCGCTCAGCTTATGGGTGTCCACGATGAGCTTAAAGGAGCGTCGCATGCCACCGGTTTCCTGGAAAGAGAAAAAAAAAATGATGTTAATGAGTCTGTATGATTTGTAAACAGAAGGCGGCGACTGTCAGCAAACACAGGTTCGGTGCCTGCAGCAAAGACTAATCACAAAAATATTCCAGCCGGTCGTCTGGCAACAATTAGCTTAGCAGACGACAGGAATTAACGAGGACGTCTCTGAGAGCGCTGCTTAAATCACTTATAATTTTGCATCATACTGCGTTTATTAATCATTGACACGCAACCATAACTGCACCGAAGGAGATCAAGTGGAAGGCTTGCAATCGATGGAAATCAACGCGAACGGACGGACGCAGGGTGACGATAAGCAACGCGAAGAATCGCATGTGGACATGCGATGCTGCGATGTGCAACACGTGTACCTTCTACGGATGCGAAATTAGCTAAAATGTCACACTTTTGCACTTCTTTGCAAAACTATATCTGCAACTGAGTTTGCATTGAATCTTTAGACTTCCATTTCAACGCAGAGCACTCTGCAAAAAAAGCATCTTTGCAGCTGATGGTCGCCTCCACGATTCGAACTTCGATTAGATCGCTTTTAAAAATTCGTTTGTTGCTTTTTGATGGCCGCCTACCGCAAATAAACCCGAGAAAGGAAGATATCGAGCCCACAGACGAAGCAGAGATCGATGACTTACCTTGTGCTTGCACGTAACTTGAACGTGATAGACTGTGTCTAGCCAGAGGGACAGCTCCACAGTGGAACTATCAGTCAATAGATTGCCCATTAAACCGCCTCCGGAGACCTCCCATGTTACCAGACACTGTTTGGAGGCATTCGTAATGGCTTGATCCCAAGCGATGTCGGTCAGCACCAAGGAACCCTGGCGCAGCGCCGAGTTGATGTTCAGCGCAAAGGGTCCCAGCTGAGAATCGCAGTTGCTCCAGCACTGAAATGAAAGAAGAAAACCACGATTAGAAGAGGAAGAATTTGTGTGGAGTTGTTATATTAATTGTGAGTTTTTGGAACCAAGTCAAGTTGCAAATGCTCAACTCTCGGTCAGATTTTATAGCCACTTTATGCAACTTCGCGATGCAGAGATGCGCGCTTGTCATACGATAGACTCTCCCAGCTGTTTTGCGTGGTGTGGGCACGTAGCACGTACATGTGACGGACGCAGTGCTGCCAACTGGGTCAAAATATGGGAAAGCGGAGATCAGCCATATTTGGGCAAATGACTACTTAACTTTTGTTAGTTCTGTTCTCCCCACGATCAGTGAGCCTGTACATTTTCTATTCAACAGAGCGATTCCACGGACCACGGATTCGCCACTGCGCTGAATTTGCGTGGTTCCTGCAAAATGCAGCAGCTAGCAACACGGCGGACAAGAAGATATTGTGAACTATTAGGCAAGAAAGCTTATGAAAAGATCAAGCTCAAGAGATCAACTGCAGCGCATTTCAGCGATTATCTCTGGTGACTGGAGATGGGTTGGCTTCCGCGCAGATGAGATAAACGCGACTGAATCCCCGTCCCCGCCATACACCTCGATTAATTTGGGACCGCGAGTCACGGGAGCGAAGGTTAAGGGTTAAGTGGTTACTGCATGCGCAGTAGCGAGCATTCATCACAGGGTCTACAGACGAGTTGTGCTCGGTGCGGGTGCTGGTTAGGATCTGTGCGACCTGAGCTATTATCTAATCGGCAACTGAATGCATTCGGTTACCCCGTCAGGCACAGAAAACTTCGGTGGTCGCCAACTTTGCGTTTGTACGGGAGCATCGCATGCAGATCATAAAGTAAGAAAGCAAGCAACGTGATGCATTTAAATGCAATTCTTTCTGGCGTCCATCGTGGATGCTTCTGCAGGTTGCAGGTAAACCAGAAGCTTGCGCTGGATGGAGAACTGAGCAAGCGATAAACACACACAAGACCCTTAGAGGGACACAGAACAGAAAAGTCGTCTGTCTGCGTGTTGGGTTTATCTTTTGTCTCCAGCTTGATCTTTTATTATTCCATGAATTTTTGAATCTACTTCACAGAAAAAATATGCTTTTCTAAGGTAGAAATATTTTATCTACAAGAGAATAAATTGTATCTACAATACAATAAACGGAACATTGTAATCAAGAACAGTGATTAAGTTGGGTTAGTTATGTAACGACTGATCATATACCACATCGCAATGATGGAGAATAAAAAGGTTCCAATTCCCTGTAAAACTCAGCAATTATTTCGTACAAATTCGAAACTATTTCCAGGATAGAGTAGAGCACTATAGTTAATATATAGTAAGTGATACACTAGAGTGTAAACATAAACGATTCGCTAAGATTTATTAACAGAATGCTTTAATGATGCCGATATAAATAACAGCGTTTATACGATATCCTTTATAGAATAATGAATTCTTTATTTTTGTTGATGTATAGCCGAATCTAAGTATAATGCTATTCATATATGTGTGTGTGTATAGATATGTGTGTATGAGCGTATAAGCGAAATTTTCTACAAAAAGACTAGCAAATATTTATTTGTTGTTTGTTTTTTAAGCAATTTTTTCATGTTCCAAAGCAACCCTGCTTTTGCGAGCATCGGAAGAAATGAATTCTCTTCTGATTTCATTATTTATTTAAGACATTATTTATTTAAGATACCAAACAAAGAAGAACCAAAAAACAAGACTCAAGATGGGAACTCGTCTGGCCCAAACGGAGGACGGCTAAATAAAGTCGAAATCCCTTTTCGAATCCCTCATAAACATTTTAAACTCGCGCTTTTATGGGATTTTTTGAGAATCCTTATTTTTGTGTATGTTTCGTAATATATTAAAGTAGGTATATCCAAGTGGATAGAAAAGGTTAATGAATTGGAAAATCAAAAAGCCAATAAAATGTGTTCTCTTGCCGCGAATAAAGCAACCAAGCGGAAGCAACCGATGAAGCTAGAGGGAATAAAAAGCTTTCAGTAAATAGGTTGAAGTATAAAGCAAAATAAAAAGAGAGAGCGAGAGGGCGAGAGAGAGGGAGAGAAAAAGAGAAAAGCGACAGAGCAACGGAAAATGTCAATCGAAATCAAAAACTGTCACATCGAAATTAAAAGAAAAATGATTGAAAGCTTAAATGATTGATACTCGTGGATATTGCAAAAAAATTATGATATAATTTGAATTCTATTATCGAACAGCAGTAAAAATAGTAGCAGTAGTCGCAGTGGCAATAGTAGTGACGTGATAGTAGTTAGTAGGTTCGCACTCACCAGAAAACTGAACGCTTCTGGGATATAACTATTGATATTAGGAGGCGTGATGCACATCTGTAACGTAAAAAGAAGAAAAAGAAAGAAAGTGGTTGATTTCGTTTTTCTCTTTTATTTTGTTTTATGATTTCTTATTTTCACAAAAATCGAACATAAATTCAAATACGAGTATTTCTCAAAAGTAATAAAAACCATTGTGGATGCACTGAGAACGTGTGATGGAAGAGGAAGCAGGAAAGAAAGAAAGAAAGAAGAATAGATGCATACGTGCATGAAGAGTTCTGAAAAGAAAGAATCGATGGAAATGTGAAGGGGGGGATGGAGGAGGGCGAGGGAGTTCTTTGTAAAGCATGCATTAAGTCGATTTCATTTTCCAACAAATTTTTCATTTTCTTTTTTAATAAACTTAAAATATGTGACACAATCCAAACAAACCTCAAACAGAAATGAATACAGAGTGACAACAACAACAACGACTATAAAAACAAAAACGAATAACAACAATTAACAATTAAAATTAACATTAATAATGTTTACTCTTTTTTTATTATGTGGTTATTATTAAGAAATCTAATGAAATAAAACGGCTGCTGCTTTTTTTTTTGTTGTGTAGCTATTAAAATAATTTTATTTGTTTGTTTCAAAACTGTACACAAGTCATTATTATGAATTATTTATGAGCCCAACTCATTGAAAATTTCACCGACAGGCACTCAACAGCCAACTAATTAACAAGTTGTTTTCGGCGCCACGATGAAGCCAAATATTGACTCTTATCCTAGCGTGGTTTCCAGGCCTAATTAACAATTCGAACATGCATTAAATAATTTCGCCAACTGATTGATTGAACAATATATGGTTAGGCTTTTGAATCAATAACTGACTCGGCTCCGCACCGCTAACCATTCCACTCAGATGAGTTTTCATCAATGATTGAATGAGTTTGGAACAAGAAAAAAAGGGGAGCATATAAAATGGGTTACTTGTGTCAAGAGATCGTAGGTCGGAGATATTGGAGTAGATCCACGTCTGCAGATAACGTTGTTGTCTTAGTAAATAGCATCAAAGAGAAAAGAAATAAAAAGGATTTGAGTTCAGACCGCTCAAATTCAGTCAAATACAGTCAAAAGAAAAGCTGAACATTGCAGCACACATTTTCGTATCATTCACCATCAGTTCTCAATGTCACCAGACCAATTTCACAATTAAACGGATCGTCCTAAATTTGTTCCTACTTGCATTACTTTTGGGTCCTGTTACCACAGAGTTTTGTTATGAAGGAGGAGTTCCATGTTTTACTCGATGCTGTCTTCAAGGAGTAAAACACATGGAAAAACGATGGGTTTTTCCTGGGTTTGGGGTGTACGATTCGAGGCAGCACTCTAAGAGAGCAGAAGTTGAAGACAAATGCTAAGTGTTTCCATGTGTGCAGAGTGAAACATTGTAAAAAGAAAGAACTAATTACGCTTAACATGAAACAGAATTTTTGTAGGTGGGGTCCACTTGAAGCAACTCCAAATGCGTCGGTTCGATAGCCGGCCGGAGACTCGGCTACTTAAGCACTCATTCTGATGGCTTCTCATCTCTTCTCTTCTCTGCTCGTCTATGTTTATCGTCTATCTTCCTATGCTACAAGAGCAGCTGATCTGCATTCTGACATCTTCATCTTGTTTCGCTTGACATCCGTAATACAATGATTGACAGGCACTCGGCAAAGCATTTCCATTTCTTTTCTATCTTCGAACTCCGAAGATAGCCAGCCACTAAAGTAATCCATGTGGCGATGTTGATGCATTGTAAGGATCTACATACTACTTGCGTGTAATCGTATCTTTGTTATTTCAGTGCATTGTGCCGGACTATCAAAGACTCAATCGCTTGTAGAGCACTTAATGGCTGAAATTGAATTCGATCGCTCGCGTTGCATCCCCCCGAAGGACAGGATCAATAAATCTGTCGAGAACGCAGCGAGCAGATTGACATGATGCTTGCTCGTATCTGAGATCTTCTGGATCGCATCGGTACGGAGCTACGCGTTAATTGCATGAGTCGTAGGTTGGAGTCGTTTTCGAGACCGAATTCCGATCGAAGCGGTTGCGAGAGATCTCTCAAAGATCACTTAAAGACAACATCTCTTTTCAAGTGATGTATTTTGATTACATTGTATACATCATCTTGTGCCTTAATTAGTTTTCTTTTGGATCAACTTTGATCGAAAATGTTGATACAGCGTTTATCGTGTAGGAAGTCTTGTGGAGGGGGGAGGGAGTGGGATTTGAAGGGGCTTTTAATGATGCGATGTGTTGCTGCTCTACTTTGCGACCCTCTCGAGTGGTTCTAATTGCTGCCTGTTTGCGGGGAGTTTGTTTTTCTGGTTTTGTGTAAATATTTAAGACAAAACTAATAAACGAAGCGAGTGTGAAAGAATACATCGATTGAATCTTCACATGTTGACAGCGCGGCTTGTCAAATATTTACGGAGAGACGGACAAATGGATGGATGGATGGATGGATGGATCTCCGATATATCCATAAACGAGAATACGTTGTGCATCGTCTGATTGACGGATTCCTGCTGTCAACGCATCAATGAAATCTGTGGGAACATCGCTTCCATGGACGAATGATAAACGAATGTTTCCCGATTTTCAAATTAAAATACAAAATAAACAAATCAACTGACACGCGTTTCGGAGGCTAAGAATACTCTTAAGTACTTTCATACATTCATGATATACGCTATATTTATTACGGTATGTTTTAAGTATCCAGACTAAAAGCGATAGACTACATATTTTTCTTAAGACTTTAACGACTTTTATGACTCTTTTTAAGCTTTGTGACGCCTCGACTGGATCTTATCTGAGGATGAACGAACGAACTTTTGTGATTGTGGCAAGTGTCACAGTCGAGCAGAGCCTCTGATGGTTTCAATAAAAGTTTAACATAATAATTCCACTTCATGTCTCACTCTGGTTGATTTCTTATTGAGTGAGTTTTTGTTTCGTTCAGGCTCTCAGTTTTTCAGCTCAGTCGCTCGAAAGAACTTTGATTCGTTTTGCGATTCACCCCATTCACCCCATTCGCGATAATCTCACTTGACTCACTTGACTGAGTCACACATTTCGTCGCAATATCCTCATCGCTCAGTGGGCAAAATTATTACAATACTTTTCATTAAATGTACTCGTTTGTTGCAGTGATTTCTTTTTATTGCTATCTGCAGCCATTCTTCATTTTTAATTGAACAAACAACTGTCAGTATCTCTCACTTGCAATACGTTGCGGCTTTATTGCCCTTCAGTTCAGTTCGGTTATTGTTGCATGTGTTATTTCGGGCGTTACCTTTCTCCGTGTCATTGAATTTCTATTGAAATCTGCTAAATCGAAATTGATTTACGTTTTCTCGATTTGCGAGCTAGAATCTGAGATTTGCGAGGTCTGAAAGAGTAGAATAGACTTCGGTGGTGGTGGTGGGTTGCGATTTGATGCTTGCAGTAAACTTGTAAGAGTTAATATCGTTTGTTATTCCGGTGTCATTAAAATGCTGCTTTGATGTACTTGTTATTGTAGCTCACTTAATCGATATCCGTCTTCTTCACACTCTCGCTTCATGCAAGGGATCTTCTGTCTACGCGGGGTGGACTTATTTTCCATTAAAGCGAGAGATTCTTGTTGATATCCTTTCTTAGAATGACTTCTGCACTTCGACAGATATTGAACAATCCATATTTTTCTTTACTGATCACTTTTTGTTACTGAATCTGACAGAAATGGTAGAAAATTCTATTAAATTTCAAGTCTCAGAGGAGGAAAGGATTCAATTGGTTCGCTTTGCCATCAAGACGCGTTGACATCCTTTAGTTTTCGTTATTTTCCCATTTTACGGTTTTCATTTTACAGTTCCTGATTTTAGTTGACATGTTTTTATTTCATTACCGTAGAGAGGAATCTTGAAAACCGTTTACAGAGTTTTTTTTTTCTTATTAGATGCTGCACTGGACACAATACGGAGTACATTTTGGAATAATCTATACACAAGCCCATATAAAGGAGTACGATAGAGTGAGAGTGTGTGTGTGTATGTGTGTTTCGATTTGTTTTTGTAATGATGCTGCCCAAGTCATGAAATAGTTTTTGTTGTCTTTTCTCCCCCTCGTCCTGTAACGGAGTTTGTGGTTATTCATTATTGTTGTTGTTATTTTCATTCTTTTTCCTCTCCTATCCTGTGTTGTTGTTGTTTATCCGCCCTTCCCTTTGGGCCTTTAACAGTAAACATGAGGGAGGTTTTTCAAATTAGAGTCAGTATTTAGTTGTGTTTGCTTTTGTGTTTTTCCGTACACGTGTCCAATCCATTCCTTTGTGATTTAAACAAGTTTTCGGAATTTCTGAGGTGAATTTATTTTCCAGGTGCATTTATTTAGTGTTCATTAAATGGCGAGCTTTGCAAACAATTAACCCAGAAAGAGTAAAATTTCTTATGTGCAAGGTAAGGAGACAAACTTACAAAAGAAAAGGTAGAAACTGAAGACGACGACAACAAGGAAGACAGAGGAACAGGACTCACCCACTCCCAACAGGAAATCAATATCCAAGGAGCTCCACTGAAGGAATCGGGTCAGATCGGAGTGTGAGTGTGCTCGTAGCTTGGATTCAAAGACGACGACGACGACGACGACGACGACAGCAACAAACGTGAATTCAGGCTGCCAGGCTTTATCGATAAATTTTCAATTGACCCGATTTTTTCCCTGGTTTGGTTTTTTGCTGCTTCGACTTCCATGGAGAGCCTTTTTATATTGCTCCAAATAGAGGTACGTAGAGAGGTTCATATGCTGTATGTGAAAAAAAGCCAGCCAACGGCAGATACAATTGTTTCCATGAGGCTTGCGAATGGGAAGCGGAATCCGTTTGACAGCGCGAGCATTTATCTTTGTGCCAAACGAAAAACTGCTGTTCGAGTCTCTTTTTGTAGAAGTTGATTTATTTAGAGCAGGAAAAAAAGACAAGTCATGGATATTCGAATTCGCTGTGAGGCACGAAAACACATCCACACACAATGAAATGAAATTTCAGTGGCAAATTTTAGAATATTTCGTATTGTTTGAATTAAAAGTACCTCGTTTAGTTCGATGAAATGAAGTGAGAAGGGCTGTGAGATGCCATCACAGAGAAAACCCAATAAAGTGGGTCATCGAATCAGTTACCCAAACATTTTTAAGTTTAATCATTCAACAAAAAGGTTCCTATTTAACCCTTTTGTTCCACTTTACAAAATTTAATTAGCGAAGCACAATTCACACAAACACACTCCACACCCACACACACACATACACCCACACACATACTCACTCTGTTCATTCATGCAGAAGAATGTTCAAAAATGTGTGAAATTCGAGCGAACGAATGGGGCACAATTGGAACGGGTCAGTTTGGGTGCAAGTATGGGTCACTGTTGGCAGATGTTTTTAGGGTAGAGTAGCTGAACGCGGTGGAGGGGTTGGAATCCTGGCTTAAATGAAATGAGTGAATCACGTGCTACAGCGATCAAAGTCTGCAGCAGGGACAAACAGGTTCATATATCATTTGATGTGAGATTGAAAGGAATAATTTAAAGGAATTAGAATTCGAAGAATCAACAACGATGTATGTAAAATGAAAGATAATAATAATAAAGTTAAACTGATCAGTAAAAGTGACGATTTTTGATGATCTGTGGCGATCCATGGCGTTCTCTGATGATCGCGTGGCGAGATTCGTCAAAAAGTACTGCTTTCCAAAGAGAATAACATGCAATGTGAGGAGGTGGTGGCTCTCACCCGGTCGATCGAACTGCTGCATCGTCTGGTCTTTGAAGTTCTCCATATTTTGCCCTTCGCTGGACTGTGCGACATCTGAGTCCGGACACCAGCCACTACGATGGTAGTTGAAATGGCCGCCGGAGATGCTTCTGTGTTGGCTTCCCTCACAGACGCAACAACGCTTTGATTAGCTGAGCAATAAAGACGCCTTCGAGTGTGTTTGCTGCTGCAACATTTAATTAATGCAGAAGTTTGCGGGCTGCTAGCAACAGAAACAACGGAGTAAAAGACTAGCTTTGTACAGACAGACAGACAGGCAGCCGTGTTGCTTCACAAACACACGTACATAATCATTCAAAACTTTACACATGCAAACATACATGATTGCCACCATTCATGTGCAGAGGCAGGAACTAAACCGGAAGCCGGGTTTTTCAACCTTAAACTAGACATCGCTGATGTTTGACGTAGTTCGTGAATTTCTTGGTATCGGAGTGTGAGGGGGGGGGGGGGGGGTGATGAGGGGGCGTGGAGGGAAGCGAGACCAGGTATGCCGTTGCTACTATTACTACTATACTACTAATTCTACTGACTGCGGTTCTGTTTGGTGCTAATTTAATTATGCAGCAGTTGTGAAGGTTGTTAACATTTAAATACATAATTAGAAACGCGTTGAGTGCTTCAATGCACAACCGACGGCTTCTGTTTGAGTGCAGGGGGCGATGTGGGGGCGGTGTAGGGGCGGGGCGGAACCAGTACGCTTAATAGATTCAATGCTTTTGGATAACAGTGGATGCAGGGTGGGGGCGTGCCATGGGTGAGGTGGCGTGCAGGTGTTAAACATTTAAGGATCTTATTCTATGGTAAGTAAATCAAAAAACTTAAATAAATCGATTGAAGCATTATCAGGAATGTGGCCAAAGTTTGTTGGTGAAACTTACATTTTTGCAGTCCTCGAAATCCATGCAGTGATGCCAATCTTGCACGAACTGTAAGATAAAAGAGAGAAAAAGAGTGTGTATTAGTTTTGAGTGTTTCAAAGAGACTCTCTCTTTATTTTCATCATCACACTTTAAATGATCTCGTTTGTAAATATTATTAAAGTTGACTTGGAACGAGAGTATTTAATCCGAAGCATAAATTTAACTCATTTAACTCGTTTCGAGTTTAGTAATTCTTTGAGTATATACGATTATTTGCTTTACTTTATATTTTTATCTGTGACAACTGAATCGCCAACAAGAACAAAGCAATAAAGTGTTTAATAATAAACAACAAATAAATGGGGCTCTATTTGTCGTCGTTCAGCGATAACAGGCGGAGTGACGGCGAAGAACAGCAGTCGTAAAGCTGTCGAAACGCGCGACGTGGGAGCATCTTAAGTTACGCGCAGGCCACTCGAGGTGACCAGGAAGCTTCTTGTAGCTGATCGCGCGGCAGCGATGTCAGCGGCGGCCATAAATCTCCCCCCTTTTTTTATTGGTGCTGCATGAGCAGCAGTTCGCGTTAAATCATTTGTTAACAAAAATTTACAATAACAACCTGGTAAAAAAACACGATTCCCATCGAGAAGAAAAACGACGCTACGAAGACGCATCTATTTTTGACTTTTCACATATACTGAGTCCACCAAAGAACATTTTTTGTGTATATACTCGTATATAGTATTATAATTCCGGAGTATATAATTGAGATCTAAATTTATTGCATTTGAATTGGAAGCATTTTAAACGATTGAAATGAGTTTCGCTTTTTCTTTCCTTCACGAAACCAGTTCAGACTTTAGACGTGTTACAGATGAGTTCGGAATCCTTGGGGTGGGAAAAAAGCAGGAACAGAGGACAAAAAGACTAGCATTTATTTACTCATCTTACACACTCTGCCGGAATTTCTTCTTAAGCTGTCTTAAGACTACAAAACACCCGAAAGTTATTAGATCTGTCTGCTAATTCTTTATCACTGCTGCCTCAGAGGGGTGGCACGCAAATTAGCATAAATACAGTTGCGTGAATCACTCGGGGAGTTTTTGTCTTGTCAACATTTGTGCAGCTGTGCGAGCGACGTGGATTACATGGAAGAGTATCTTCAACTCCATGCATACCTCGTCTATTTTTATTTCCCTGCCCGCCGCGTTGATGCCGCGGGAAGACGCTGGATGGAAAGACGACGAAGACGACTCACTGTGAATACGAGGAAATCTCAGTGTATCTTTGAACAAAAAACGAGCTCCGTTTGTTGCCGCTTTTTCACGGATGCCGCGCCGGCAGCTCACTCGTCTTACCTGCAGCGAGCGGGTTTTTTGTTGCCCGCCGTAATCTTTCGGAGATTGCAGCTACGTACATCACGCGGATCGTGGTGACAATCTTGAAAAATGGGAGATTGGAAGAGTCCCCGTTTTGTTCCGATTCGAATGCGACTGACAAAGAACACCATCGGCGACTTAGGAGCAGTCCATCCCTCTCCCTCTACTACTCTTTTTCTCTTTCTGTTCGCCCTTCCGAGTCGCAGCATTCATTGATTGTGGCAGCATCTGCGGGACCGAGATTCTTTGTTCTCCTGGAACCGCTGTAGGTCGCGAACAGAATGAACCCATTCAGCTTTTGTGCTGCTTGTTCGCTGGAGAGAGAGAGTGAAAAATCGCTAAATTTCATTTTCTTTCATTTGCTTCATATAAAAAGCTATGAAATAATTTTAATAGAAAATATTGTCAGCATCCGTTTGCGGCTGTCAGGGAGATCGGATGAGTCGGTGCCCCTGGTGCAGGAAGGACTGAATTGCGAACCAGTTCTCGCTCTGTGCCACTGGTGACGTTGCAGTTTCGGTCAAAAGCGCACGGGTTCGAGCTTGGGTTCACTTCAAACAATTGAATGCATTCGGACCTTTTTTACTGCAATTCGAGATGCGCATAAATTCTGCCTGCCATTGTTCTGTGTGTGTGTGTGCGTGTGTGTGTGTGGATGTGTGTGCGATCGCCCTGAGCACAAAAACGTCAGCCAGGGAGCATTAATATATCACAGAATGTCCTGCGTTCTTAATTTATGGGGTCGAAAAAGGTAAAAATATCTCTTTAGTATGTCATTTCCACTTTTTGCTTCCTTTTTCGGAATGTCCTTTCTAAATGAGACACACGAACACACACACACGAACACACACTCACACACACGAGTCCCTTCCTCAGCAGTGCGAGTGTCTGCCAAATTCAATTGAGTGGAAAATATGTTGTCACAAGGATATTTCTTCGTCCGACTGCAGTTTTGTCCTTTCTTGAAATCACTTTTCTTGTAATGATGACTAAGTGGTTGACTAAAAGGACGGCGAATGAGAAAAGCGGAACAATTCGAAG
This sequence comes from Myopa testacea, assembly GCA_949629155.1. Lineage (NCBI taxonomy): Eukaryota > Metazoa > Arthropoda > Insecta > Diptera > Conopidae > Myopa > Myopa testacea. The sequence continues at coordinate 3,435,116 of OX451345.1, read as the reverse complement.
CCAGAGCATTGTGACCAGGATATGATTGAGAGTAATGCCAGGAACCATTCAAGAATGCGAGAAACTGTTCAAGAATGCGATGAACATTTCTACAGAAGTCGTCCGCATGTGGTTGGGTTTTGCATCTACCAATAATCATGAAGGATCGACAAATACACGATTTACACTTCTATACTCTGGCATGTTGAAGAGTTTCGTCGAAGTCACCACGTTGGACGATGTTGACAAACAGTTTCGTCCCACTTCCAGGGGCGGCTTTTTTGTAGCCTTAACGAAATTCATGAATTCATTTAACTCATTCACTTGATCCCATTAATTGATGAGACATCTAATGAACAAGTAATCGAAGCAATTTATAACAATTACGAGCAATTTGTTTGGACTCCGGTTCCACGAATCAATTCGAATTGATTTCCACTTTTAATTTGAATCTGAATCGCTTGCTCAACAACTTCAACTGATCTTCAGAGCATGTCAAGCAAAAAGTCGCTGTTGTAGTGATTTCCTAGATGGCAGTCAATTAATTCAAATGTCTCGAAATCAGGTCACGTGGTCCAGTTTTTGTTTACTGGCTGCTGCAGAGTGACTTCTGTAGAGCACGCTTCGGAAGACACACAAATTAGAATGTCAATAAGCGTGCATTTCTTAGGATCGCTTGGTTGAGTAGCTGATGATTTCGGAAGCTTCCTAAGTATCATAATTTAAGGACTACTCAGACGTTGGTTATCTGTTAATCGGGATCATTTGAGGAAGTCTCAAAGTGAGGAGGAGAGGGAGGGATCTCTCTCTGCCAACATCGTCTATCTCGGAAGCAGAAAACGAATTAATAGAATTTATCACAATTGACAATCATCATGAGTTTTCATCACTCCCATCAGCATCATCATGGAGTTTATTCTCTCAGTCACTCTTGCAAAAGGGATCCGCTGGGGGATGCTGTCGTTACTCCATCACTTTTCGGCAAGCCTACGCGAGCATCAGGCGTGGCACGTGGTGTGAAAAATCCTCTTCATGTATTTTGCGACACTTGCGACCGACCGCCTGACAGATTGCTGTAAAATATTCATTTTCATGAATCGCAATTCGTTGGCGCTGCGTTTTTGCCACTCGTCGGATGCGGGGTGGGAGGGAGAGCATGGGAGGTGGGCGTGGAGCTGCATTGACGTGGCATTTTTCATTGTCAAGCTGGATTTTGTTATCCTCCGACTGAGTGCTGAGTGAGATTTAGAGCCGTTGTCGGCGTCGCGAATTTTCCAGTCTATATGCTGCAACGCTTCACTGGATGCGCGCTCCATCGCATGCTTCTGCTGTCTGTTTGACTTTTGTTTTAAATCGTTTCCGCTGCAGCGGGCGGGCGAGTCGCGTGCGGGGGGCGGATGGAGCCGTTTGAGTTGCCACAAAATAATTAAATTCTTTGCTTTATGCTATCATCTGAATCCGGGTACTTATTGTGTTAATTTTTACATAATCTTAGGCTGCAACGTGTATCCAACACGCAAAGCGTATGCTTCGAAAAGCACCAAGCGGAGTACTGACGCTACCCCGACGAATTCGATTAAACATGCTTTTTTTCTCTCACCGCCCCCCAGGAAAACAGATCACCGCATGCCGCAGCGATTCGACTTGTTTTGGCGGCCGTATTGAAAACAACCCTCGCTGCAGGAGGGTTTCTGAGGTCTGAGGGAGGGTACCGAAGAGGGCCCTGAACAAGTTCGCTGTTCGCAAATAACGGAATGCGTTAATTTCGAAAACAAAACGCCGGGCACCAGATACGCAATAAATTGTTTGCATTCCTGCATCAGCGATGGACCGGGAACCGAATCACCGCCGTTCGTTCATCAACTGTCATTCTCTGGGGTGGTTCTCGCTCTCTCTGGTACCCTTTGTTTGACTGTTCCTACCCTGTCTCTGTCCCTGTGAATGCGTGTGTTGTTAAGCCGATTAAAGCGATTCCGGGCCGCGCGATTCAGATGAGTGCAAGCATTTTGGCGAGAATTTAAAGTTTTCAATTGCGGCTTAAAGCAGATTATTGCCACCAAATCGCACCGAAGGATTTCACGTACGATTTGGCAACTTGTACTTCACACAAGGCATCCATCCATCCGCTTGTTTGCAAACAGACTGACATGTTTTCTGTGGAGCGACTTCCGTTCGCCGGATGTGAGTGAGAGTGCACTCTAGCAGCAGCATTAATGGTGATTCCCAGAGTCACCACCAGTCGTCGACTTTTGCAGAGGACGACAAAGCAATGAGCCCTATAAAAATGCGAACCTGGATGGTTGCTGTGTGTAATGACGACTTCGGTAATAATTGCATTATAAATGCTACTGCTATCTAAACACGGCAGCCCCGCGGGACGGAATTCCACACACGTACGCAGTCGATTTACAATCATTTTACTTTTTATGGCCCCTGCGCAGGGTGCACGCTGCACGCTCCGACTTCGCTATCTTCGGATCGACAGCGTATATTCGCTGCTCTGACGCTTGTGACGAGAACGATAGAAGTTGTCTTTTACGATTATGACGTGCTTAAAAATTTATAATATTTGTTTAGTTTCCCAACGCACTGCAGTCTCGCATACTGATCGCCGTACGCGATACGAGTTCAGCAGGAATCCAGAGTTTCCATGGCGAGATAAGATTGGGTTCCGCAGCAGCGGGGCGAAAGGGTGCTGGTCGGGTGTGTGCATTCGGAGAGTGGAAAATCAAATTCAATTCAGCGTCATTACAATGCAGAGAAACTCACTGCGAATGGAAGAGTAGATTTCCACCGAATGAAAGCAAATCGAACGCAGAAATGAGACTTGACAGCTCGCTAATTAGCCATACAAATATTTATGAATGTCTATTTTCTGTCGCCGGATTAGAGGCCATCAAAAAGTGATTCGTTCTAATCGGCGGCAGCGCACAAATATTTGCCGTCGCCATTAACGGCTTGACCTGAAAATGCTGTGCCAATAACTCATTAATCTATTTACGAAGACCGCCGTAGAATGAGCAGCGAGCTGAACTGGGAAATCGTAAAAAACTGATCTGCCTACACAGCAGCGAGAACGATCGCAAGAACTTCTAAATTTTATACAATTATTTCAGTTCGTTTCTTGGCGCAGAGTCTAAAAATATCATCATCCACGAAGGCGCCCAACGGAACCGGGGCCCGTAGCGCTCCAGCGGCTTATTATGTGTACTGTGCTGCTTATGCTGCTTGTGCTGCTGCTGGCATATCGGCGAGTGCAGCGCGAGTTCGGAGTTGGCATGAATTGTAAAAATGATGATCCAATTAAAAGGCGATCAAGTGAAACGCAGGCGGACTGCAGAAACCACAAGCAACTGCTGCAAGCCGGCCCCCGTTCGGAGTGGACTCTGTTAGTTACTCGGACGCAGTTCGTGGAGCATGGAAACAATCATCTGCGAGATTGCATACGCATTCGAATGCGTTCATGTCATGGCAGAAAATTGGAAACGCTGCGAGCTGAGTCCGAATGCTGCAGACTGACAAATCAATTAAGCGATATCCAGCCACAAGTTCCAGGCTGCAGGGGAAGAGAGGCCGCAGCTATCTTAAATGGAACCCGAGTTCGAGTCTACATAAATGCAAATTTTGTAGAGACCACAGAAACGAAAGGAAC